>VBSM01000272.1:72795409-72838514 GCA_008086735.1 Cheirogaleus medius
AAAAAGAGAAAGAAAGAAAGAAAGAAAGAAAGAAAGAAAGAAAAAAATAAATTCTAGAAGTGAAGAATTCAGTGAATGAAACTATAAATACATTTGAGAGCTCCAGCAGCAATAGACTAGATCAAGCAGAAGAATAAATTTTAGAACTTGAAGACAGGTCTTTTGAAAAAGTCCTCTCAGGCAATAAACGAATAAATAAAAACAAAAAAGAATGAACAGAGTCTATTTGACAACATATTGGATACTTGTAAAGCTGCCAAATATCTGAAGTTCGGGTGTTTCAGAATGTAAAGAAAAGTTTGGGTGTTTCAGAATGTAAAGAAAAGACTAAAGTCACAGAAAATCTATTTAACAAAATAATAGCTGAAAAATTCTCATGTCTAGCGGGAAGCTAGATACAGGAAGCTCAGAGACTGCCAAATAAATATAATCCAAAAAGGCATTCTCCATGGCACATTATAGGCAAACTTTCAAAAGTTGAACACAAAAAGAGATTTCTAAAAACAGCAAGAAAAAGGCATCTAATCATATACAAGGGAACCCCCATCAGAATAACAAAAGATTTCTCAGCACAAACCTTATGGGGCAAGAGAGAATGATATGATATTAATGCATTCAAAACACTGAAAGAAAAAATGGCAGCCAAGAATGCTATAACCTGCAAAGTTGTCCTTCATAAATGAAGGAGAACTAAAGTCTTCTCAGATAAGCAAAACCTGAGAGAATTCATCAACATTAGCCTGCTCCTACAAAAAATGTTTAAGGGAGCCACACATAAGGAAGCAAAAAGATGATAGCTACCATTATAAAAACACATATAAGTATAAAACTCACTGGTAGAACAAACACAGAAATGAGGATGAGAAAGGACTCAAATGTTACCATGAAAGAAAACTACCAAAATGCAATGTTAAACATTAAGAGAGAAAGAAAGGAACAGAAGATATACAAAACAACCATAAAACAATTAGTAAAATAACAGGAATAGGTTGAATGTTAATGGATTAAATCTTCCATTTAAAAATATAGACTGGCTGAATTGATATAAAGAAAGTGACCTAACTATATGCTTCCTACAAGAAACTCACTTCACTTTAAAGACACAAATAGATTGAAAGTAGAGGGATGAAAAAAAAAAATTCCATGCAAATAGAAACCAAGTGAGCATAAATAGCTATATCAGATACAACAGAATACAAGTCAAAAAGAGCATATTGAGACAAAGATCTTTATATAAAAGAATCAATCCGGCAAGAGGATATAACAATTCTAAACATATGCACTCAAAATTGGAGCACATGGATACATAAAGCAAATATTAGATCTAAAAGGAGAGAGAGACTCCACTACAATAAAAATTGGAGATTTCAACATCTCACTATCAGCATTAGACAGATCACCTGGAAAGAAAATTAACAACAATAACAAAACAATGATCAAGAGGACCTAATGAATATATATAGAACATTTGATCCAATGGCTACAGAATACACATTCTTCTTATAATCACATGCAGCATTCTCCAGGATAGAAAATATGGTAGGCCACAAAAAAGCATCAATAAATTTAAAAAAATCAAAGTCATATCAAGTATCTTCTCAGACCACAATGAAATAAAATTAGAAATCAGTAATACAAGAAACCATGGAACCTTTACAAATACATGAAAATTAAACAACACACTGTTGAGTTAATAAAGAAATTAAATATTAAATAAATTTCTTGAAATAAATGGAAATGGAACCACAATATACCCAAATCTATGGGATACAGCAGAGAGAAACAGAGAGCTAAGAGGTAATTTTATAGCAGTAGATGCCTACATCAAAAAAGTAGAACATAATGAGTGAGATGTGCAACATTTGGGGGATGGTCATGCTTGAGGCTCTGCCTCGAGGGGGGAGGGGGGCATGGGCAATATACATAACTGTAATATTTGTACCCCCATAATATGCTGAAATAAAAAAAAAAGTAGAAAGATTTCAAATAAAGAATTAAACAATTCACCTAAAGGCACTAGAAAAGAAGAACAAACCAAATCCAAACTTAGTAGAAGAATAAATATCAGAAGAAAACTAAACAAAATGAGACTAAACAAGCAATACAAAGGATAAACACAACAAGCAATTGTTTTTTATAGTGTTCTTCAAACATACTCTATATTTATTGCAAGCAATTGGTTTTATGAAAATATAAACAAAATAGAAAAACTACTAATTAGATTAAACAAAAATTAATAGAAAAGAAAGCAGAGCCAAATAAACAAAATCAGAAATATACAAGGAGACAGTATAATTGAAACCACAGAAATAAAAAAGATCACCAACTATTATGAACAAGTATACACTAAAAAACTAGAAAAACTACAGGAAATGGAAAAATTTCTGGACACAAATAAGCTATCAATATTCAATAAGGAAGAAATAGAAAACCTAAACAAAGCAGTAATGAGTAACAAGATTATATTAGTAATAAAAACTCTCCCAACAAAGAAAAGTTCAGAACTGGCAGGTTTCACTGCCAAATTCTTCCAAACTTATAAAAAATAATACCAATTCTCCTCAAACTATTCCAAAAATCCAAAAAGAAAGAAATAATTTCTACCTTATTCTACCAGGCCAGCATTACCCTGATACCAAAACCAGACAAAGACACTACCACCACCACCAACAAAAACATCAGGTTAATATCTCTGATGAATGCAGTAAAATCCTCAAAAAAACACTAGCAAACAGAATCCCCCAGAGCATAGAAAAAAAAAAATACACTGGGATCAAGTAGGATTTATCCCAGTGGTGCAAGGATGGTTCACCATACACAAATCAATAAACATGATATATCATATCAACAAAATGAAGGACAGAAACTATTCCATCATCTCAACAGAAGCAGAAAAAGCATTTGATAAATTTCAACATCTGTCATGATAAATAATAGGTCATTAAATATGAAATGTCCAATTTTGAATCAGAAGTGTAATTTATTATATCTCACAGAAGCTGTAAAATTAATCAAACTATGCATCTAAACTATCAACACAGTTTGCCATCTTAATGGTAGCTTATTTATGCCAGCAGCAAAGAAGCCTGGAGAGAGAGTGGCGATGAAATCACAAAAGGCGTTTTCCACAGCTTGTTGAGAATTGAATATTTTTCCTTGCAAGAGGTGGTCCAAAGCCTAGAAGAAGTGGTAGTCAGTTGGTGCAAAGGCTAGTTAATACAGTGGATGACAGAGAGTTTCTAAGTCCAGCTTCTATAGTTTAAACAGCATTGTTTGTATGACATGTGGTTGAGTGCTATCTTGCAAGAGGATTGGCCTGTCTCTATTGACCAATCTTGGCTACTTAATAACAAGCATCCTCATCATTTCATCCAAATGGTTGCAGTAGACATCCACTGTAATCGGTTGACCAGGTTTCATGAGGCTGTAGTGGATAATACCAGTGCTAGACCACCAAACAGACACCATTAGCTTTTTTTGATGAATATTCAGTTTTGGACTGTGTTTCAGCATTTCATCTTTATCCAACCATTGTGCTGGATGCTTGTGATTGTCAAAAATTATCCATTTTTCATCACATGTAACAATATGGTGTATAAATGGTTCACCTTTATGTCTAGATGGCAATGAAAGGCAAGCTTCAAGACGACTTCTCTTCTGACAGTCATTTAATTCATGCAGAACTCATCTATCCAGCTTCTTTACTTTACTGATTTGTTTCAAATGGTCCAATATTGTTGGAATAGTAACATCAAATCTTGCTTCTAATTCGTGTGTAGAGTGAGATGGATTTGCTTCCACTACAGCTTTCAGCTCATCATTATCCACTTTGGTCTCAGGTCACCCATGTGGCTCATTTTGAAGATTAAAATCACCAGAATGGAACTTTTCAAACCATCAATGTACTGTGCTGCATTGGTTCTATGATGGAACTCATATTTGAAAATACCATGAACTTTTGACTTATCCATGGTTTCACAAAAATTGCTCTAAAAAAATTTGAAGGATAATCACAAGCCAAACTGTGCATTAGAAAGACTGAGGATGTATCTTCACAATAAAAATAAAACAAGAAGTGTCAAAGTGAAATGTCAGAGATAGCAACTGTCACATTTAGTACTTAAGGAAATTGGACATTTCATACTTCATAACCTCTGAACAAACTAGATATAGAAGAAACATATCTCAACATAATAAAGGCCACATATGACATACCCACAGCTAACATTATACTGAATGGGGAAAAGCTAAAAATGTTTTATCTAGGAATTAGAATAAGACAGGATGCCCATTTTCACTATTTCTATTCAACATAGTACTAGAAGTAATAACTAGAGCAATAAGGCCAGAGGAAAAAATAAAATATCTCCAATTTGGAAAAGAGGAAGTGAAAAATATCCCTCTTTTCATATGATATAATTTTAAATTTAGAAAAACCCAAAGACTCCACCAAAAAACTCTTATATCTGAGAAATAAATTCGGTAAACTTTCAAGATAGAAAACCAATATATAAAATTTTAGCATTTCTTTACACCAATAAGGAACTAGTAGAGAAAGAAATCAAGAAAGCAATCCCATTTGCAATAGATACAAAAAGAAAAGAAAATACTTAGAAATAAATTTAACCAAATGGGTAAAAACTATAAAACACTGATTTAAAAAATTGAAGAGAACAAAAATAAAAATATGTTCCATGTTTATGGATTGGAAGAATTAATACTGTTAAAATGATCACATAACCCAAAGCAATCTATAGATTCAATTCAACCCTATCAAAATAGCAATGATGTTTTTCACAGAAATAGAAAAAACAATTGTAAAATTTGTGTGGAATGAAAAAAAGAGCCTGAATAGCCAAAGCAGTCCTGAACAAAAACAACAAAGCTGGAGGCATCACACTACCTGACTTCACAAGATATTACAAGGTTGTAGTAACCAAAACATCATGGTATTGGTATAAAAACCAATGGGATATAATAGAGAAGGCAGAAATAAATCCACCTATTTACAGCCAACTGATTTTCAACTAATATGCCAAGAACATATATAGGGGAAAGGACACCTTGTTCAATACATGGTGCTGGGAAAACTGAATATCCACATGCAGAATGAAACTAGCCCCCTCCCCTCACCAATTAACTCAAGGTTTATTAAAGACTTATATGTAAGACCCCAAACTATAGAACTACTGGAAGAAAACATAAGGGGTGCAATTCAGAACACTGGTCTAGGCAAAAATTTTATTGTTAAGACTGCAATAGCATAGGTAATAAAAACAATACTGGACAAATGGGACTATATTAAACTAAAAAGCTTCTGCACAGCAAAGGAAACAATCAACAGAGTGAAAAGACAAACTGCTGAATGGTTGAATACTTGCAAACTTTTCATCTAACAAGGCACTAATATCCAGAATATATAAGGAGTTTAAACAACTCAACAGCAAAAAACAAATAATCCCATTAAAAAGTAGTCAAAGGATAGGGACAGATGTTTCTCAAAAGATACACAAATGACCAACAGATATATGAAAAAAAGACTCAATATCGTTAATCATCAGGGAAATGCAAATCAAAAGCTCAATGTGATATTAAATATTATCTTAACGAAGTTAGAATAGCTATCAATAAAAAGACAAAACTAACAAATGCTAGGGAGGATGCAGAGAAGAGGGAACCAATACACTTTTTGTGGGAATGTAAATTAGCATGGCTATTATTGAAAACAATATGGAAATTTCCCTCCAAAAAATTAGAAATAAATCTAACATATAATAAAATGTGGTAAATATGCATGATGGAATAATATTTGGGAATAAAAAGAATGAAATCCCTCATTTGCTGCAACATGGATGAAATTGTAGGTCATTATGTTAAGTAAAATAAGTCAGGCACAGTAAGACAAATATTGTGTGTTCTCACACATATATGGGAAACTAAAAAGATTGATTTTATGGAGGTAGAGAGTAGAATAACAGTAGAGGATGGAAAGGGTGTGTGTATGGAAGAGGATATAGAGTTCGGTTAATGCATACAAACAGTCAATTAGATAGAAGAAATAAGTTCTAATATTCAATAGTGGTGTAGGGTGACTATAATAAACAACAGTTCAGTGTGTATTTTCAAAATAGCTAGAAGAGAGGACTTGAAATGTTTTCAGCATGTAGAATGATAGATAATTGAGTGATGGATACTCCTAACCACCTGGACTTGATCATTGCATGTTCTATGCATGTAAAATATTCCATGTACCCCATAAATATGTACAAATATTATGTTATTTAATAAAAAATAAAAATCCATCAAAAATTATAAAAAAGTAAAATAAAAGCCAACTTTGGTAGAAAGAAAAAAAAACAGTTGTTAATATATTGCTGATTAGAAAATGACCACAAACATGTAGAGAAGATGGATTTTTAAGTATTTTGCCAATTTTCATTATGGATATGTTTTGGACATAACACAACTGCAATATACTGTTTAGTGGTCATATTTTGGAAAATGAATGACACAGGGTCACTTACATGAGTCATTTATTGACCTATAAGAAAGAATTTCATATTTTTATTTGGACAAGCTTATCTCATACTCTTGCAGATTTTTCCTGATTATTTTCTTAATTCTCATAGTTTATTATATGATTTCTATTTATAAATTAAAGTTGCAATCTATCTCATTACTTCATGTTACATTAATTTATTGTAAATCTTAGGTTCTTCTTAAAAGCTATTCTTAAGTATTTGATTTAATGTTTTGGAAATATTATACTTAAGTATGATGATTAAAATCTAGCTGTATCTTATTTTCTATTTTACCTGGTATTATAAATGAGTTAGCTGTTTCATAAGTGTATAATGAACATTTAAGATTTACATTTATATTGACTATTAATAATGACAAAAATCTACAAACATGCCAAACAAAATATCTTATATACCCAATAAATCTTACACACTTAATTATATTCATACTTTTGTATAATTAAATGATATTTAACAAAATAGGAATCTTTAACAATCATCAAAGACTCTTAAGTTTGTTTTTAAATGATGAAGAGTGGCTGTAGTTTAGACTGCATCTATGTGGCCAGATCAACGACTATGGGCAGGGGCTTGTCAGATGTCACTATCCCATAGATTGGACAAGTTTTTGACACATATGCAGTCAAAAATTCCCCAAAACTACTAGTTCTGATACCATTTAAATGCTAAGCACATAAATTAGGAAAATGTTAAAAGATATAAATTATATAATTAATGTATACCTCTTTCTAGAACTAAAGTGTTCCATTTTTAATAATTTACTATTCACCATAGATAAAACTAAATCTATACTAGCATAATACACTATAATGTATAATATTGCACTAGTATACAAATTAAAGATTTAATATATTTTTATTCATTGAGAAGAGAACCAAATGCCCTTGGAGATCTTTTTCTCCCAACTTAATTGCAACTGCAATGAATCACTATTACAGCAATAGGGTGAAATCTGGGATAGTCCAGTATTTTTACGTCATGTTATTCAGCACTTCTGTGCCATAGTGCTGAACTGGCACTTCAGAAATGAGTGTGCCCTTAGTGTATGAAATCAGCACTCACATATTTGAAGATATTGTTTTTAGCAAAGCTGATTCAGCAGAGGAATAGTGGTAGTATCTAGCAGGGGTCCTCAAACTTTTTAAACAGGAGGCCAGTTCACTGTCCTTCAGACCGTTGGAGGGCTGGACTATAGTTTAAAAAAAACTATGAACAAATTCCTATGCACAGTGCACATATTTTATTTTGAAGTGAAAAAACAAACAGGCAAAAACACCCGCTTGTGGCCCGCGGGCCATAGTTTGAGGACGCCTGAACTAGAGCATACAATTAAAATTTATAAACAGAAGAAATGGGAATGGAGACACAAAACAGGACTCATGAGTAAAGAAAAAAAGCAAATGCAAATATTTAAAGAAAGAAGATGTTCTAAGAATAAGATGAAAGATTAGAAGAGAAATCAGAGATTACTTTTCTTAAACTAACAAGCCTGTATCTCTTTGCAAAAAAGGGAAAAAACATACTAACTTCAAAATGAAACTTCCAGTGACTTTTGATTTAAAAGTAAAGGGCTAAGCACAGATTTTAAAAAAGTAGTAAAACCATAAAGATTAAATACATGTTTTGGAAAGAAGTATTGACTCTACTTTTATGCAAAGTAGGTGTATAATGTTAGAAAGAGTAACATTCAAGTTTCTTTAAAAATTGTAAGGATATAGGTTTTGATATAGGGATTTATTTATTCAAACATGTATTGTTTATTAAATGCCATTAAATGAGTTAAACAATGGATAAAAATGAAAATAAAGAAGAATGAAAGAATGTGTATTTTCAAGATAGAAAAATAGGATTATGAGATCATGGAATTTATTATATTTCTAAATTAGAGACAGGTAAATTTGCTTTAGTTTGTGTCTCCAGTTGACTATTTGTATTGAGACATGATGCTCTGCCATTTTAAAAACTTACTCTCTCTAACATTTTAATTATCACAAGTAATGTATCTACTTGTCATTTCTTAATAGTAATTTTATTATTTTAATATACAAAGTATAGATTGCTTAACCACATTTAACATCATAATCACTATTTCTATAAGCTATTTTAGAAAACTAGATTCTACCATTTTCTTTGTAGGTAAATCACACAACAAAGTTCCTCCCCCCAAAAAAGAAAATTTAAGACATAAATTGGCATAATTATATTACTTAATGAATATTTATCATAATTTAAGAGATATTTAGCCCTATTAATCTTAATATATACAAAATAACATTTTATATTTCAAATATCAGACTATAAAACAGGACTAAAATATTTTCAAAATTCATTTTAACTTGTCATTTTTGGGGATTTTTTGGAGACAAGGTCTGTTGCCCAGTCTAGAGTGCAGTGGCCATCAACACTTATTGCAACCTCAAGCTCCTGGGCTCAGGAGATCCTCCTGCCTCAGTCTCCTGGGTAGCTGGGACTACAGGTGTGCACCACCGTGCCTGGCTATTTTTAACATTTTTTTGTACAAACAGGGTCTCACTATGTTGCCCAGACTGGTCTAGAACTCCTGGGCTCAAGCAATCCTACCACCTCAGCCTCCCAAAGTGCTGGGTTTGCAGACCACCACATCCAACCTGAACTTGTCATTTTTTTTTAACATAATATAGAATCATCTACCTGTATACTTTTTTTTTCGTTAATGCTGTTGGGTGTTAGTTTGAAAATTCATATTCCAAGTCAATAATAGAAAATAATGTAGAGTCAACAATAGAGAATAACGCAGAAAATATTTAACTAAGCATTTTGGTTGTGGCAGTAGATCTTAGTTTATTTGTTATAAAAATATTAATCTTTCAGTAGCATCATTTGTTTATATAATGACTGACTTGCTGAGTATTTGCTGACGCTGTCAGTCTTTCAATATAACCTATTGTAAAAAGACTGATAAGACAGCAAGGCTATGTGGACTCTGTAAATATTGTAAGAAATGTAATTTTAAAGGGGAATATGTTCGATTATTGAACTGCTACATACATAAACATTCCTTGACTGTCACAGAATATGGCAAGGAATATAGAATCATATACTGTCTTGAAAATCTTAATCAGCCACAATTAAGCAATTATTATGTGTGCCACATTATAAAAAAGTTTGGTGAAATTTTTTCTAAGTTTTTCTCATTTATTCTTAATAACTTTAAATTTTTTATTGAAAATAATTAATGTATAAAGATTGTAAAAAATTTCAAACCTAATTTAAATGTATAAACCTTGACTGATTAAAAACTTCCTGTACACTAATTTATTCACCTATGAAGTAAGGAAAACAACTATTACCACACCTAGGCATGTTGTGAGAATTACGTGTGTTAATATATGTAACCCTTTAGCATAGTACTTTGTCCATAGAAAGTACTGAATAAATATAACACATAGTAACAATGATGATATTGGTAATATCATTTTTATTACAAACTCAATTTATTTCACTTGCTTCATAAATTTAATCACTTAGGCTTCTTTTTGGGTATTCCATGTTATTTTCTATAGTTTGGAGTAAAAATGATTGGAAGTGCAGTGAGAGACTCATTAGGGGAAGAGGCACACTTGATTAGGAGATTTAGAGTTTTTTCTCCCTTAGCAGTATGGAAAAAATGTCTAAATCTACTCATAGAAGGAGAAATTCAAAATAAAATAAAAATAAAATGAATGCAAATTAAAATAGGATCCATTATTCTCTTTGGCATATGTGCTTCCTTTTCCCCCAGAGAAGCTATAAGTTAATTGTATTTATATGGAAAATTCTAATAAAGAAGTGACCTTAAAGCACACACAAATACAGACTCATTTTGAATTAATGATTGCAATTTAGATTGCATCTTTACAAATTGTAAACAAAATTCTTCTTCTCCTTTTTTATAACTTCCTTCTAGTGTCATCTGGTAACACCTAACCTCTCTCCCTCATTACAAACAACCATGATAAAGGGGTTTACTTAGTTTTGAAATTTGCCAAATAACTGAACTATTGATAAAAGGCAAAATGTCTCTATTATTCAAAGGAACAATTGCCAAAAATGAACTGTTTCACCTGTTAGGTTTATTGTTTGAAATGAGAAAGCAGTCAAATTGCTTGTCTTGTGGGATATGTTTAAAATGCTTATAGTTACACATCAAAAATTGATAGAGATCTAACTCAACACTCTACCTTTGAGAGTTTTTTGGTTTTGGAACATGCCCTCATGTTTGCACAATGTATAGACTTCAGAACATTATAAATATATACATAAGGAAAATATAAATATTATCATAAAATAGTTTATGAACATTTACATATGATAGTCCTTAACTCTATAAAAACATTCTGATTATTGATGCATGAGGTCTTAAAAATCACAGGTGTTCTAGAAGAGGCCAGAGAGAAAATCTATTTCAATCTCTTGATTTTATAAATGACAAGTAAAAAAAGCTCAGAAAAATGAAGCGCCTTGGGAAAGGTTATCTAGATTGCAGGGTAAAAGGCTAGGATGCGGTTATCGGTGAGTCTTATGTTCATTGTGTTTCAACATTTGTTTGCTTGCTTATCTTATGTATACACACACACACACACACACACAAACTCCTTAAGATTCTCTTGGTTTGCTAAACATCAACAATAATAATGTCATTTAAGCACTTACAGCATACCAGAAACTACTGTAAGAAATTTATGCAACTGCATTTAATCTTTACAACAAAACTTCAAGGAGGACAATATTATCAGCCCTTATTTTATAGATAAGGAAATGCAGTTAAGCTATTTTCTCATAGGTGGACCAACTTTTTTATAGTTTCATCCTTAAATTATTTCAAAATGCTTTGGAGCATATAATTATTTGTAGTGACTTCTACTCTTAAATAGGATTAACAACACCTACAAATTGGATAGTGTTTGATCTAATATTTGACCTTTCTTCTAAAGAAAGTTTGGAAGTGAAAATGTCACTTATGTCTTCAATAAAAATCAACATTAAACATTTAATTTTTTCTATTTTCTTCCACCCTTGAATCCACCTTGGTCATAACCAGTTATCTTTGATTCTCTGCTTGGCTTCCTGCTTATGATATATTGTGTAACTAGATTTGGACCTTCTTGTAAAGTGCTCTTTCACTTTGCCTAAGCCTTGCCTTATTTTAATTTGCACTTCCCCTGCTCTGACCTGCTTTGTTCTATAGGTTCTGTATTTTCTGCACTTGAGCAATCTGACAGCACTCAAAAGATGCTTACAATGACTTATTTTTAAATTTTTAATATAGCTACAAGTTAGTCACACTTGTTAGAGTGACATTTTCTTCTTATAAAATAGCACACTTTTGTTAGGTGGTTAAGGTGTATATGGGTAGGACAGTTATTTATTTTTCTAACATTCAGAATAAGTACACTATTAATGAATCCTTAAAAAGTCAATATTTTAAAAAATAACTTTTTTTCTTTCCAAACAAATATCTCTAGACTATATTGGAGGTAATATCAAAACCAGGAATGAATGTTCTGGCTCTTTTCTTACTTAGTGATTTGTATGTTTTCATTTTGTAACCCGACGATTTAAGAAACATTTTAATTTGCCTGAAAAAGATCCACTGAGAGGTTATGCAAATGTAATATAGATTATAACTGTTGGGGAAAGCTGTCTCATTTGTGTAGTCTTTTACCTCTTTTCATCTATATAAGAATGGGTCTTGGGCCTAGAACATTCCTTACCAAGAGATAAAGAGCCCATACAACTTGGGTGAGGCTTATTGCCTTCTGTGGAAATATTTTTCCCTGTTTCATACTTATGTGTTCTTTGTTCTGCTTAAGCATGTCTGTCAATGACTCTCAGGCAGACCCTCAGCTTTAAGTATTTCACATTCTATAAGAGGAGGAAGAAGAGTCAAGGTCCTTTTGCTGCCACGCAAGAGAGGTGCATGCAAGCCAATAGCCCTGCATCAGCCACCTAGAGGAAACCACTGGCTATGGGGAATCTATGCCCATTATTGGAGCTGTTCTTGCCCTGTCTCTCTTCTACATGAGTAAAGAATAGCTTCATCCAGTGCTTGACTGTGTTTTTCTTGGTGACTCTGATACCAAGATGCAAAGGGCAGAATTGTATGGACTTCTGTTACTGGTGGTTGGCATAGTGATAATCTTTGCTATCCTCCATATAGCTTGAGTCCTCTTTGGAACTGACAACATGTGCACAGTGTTCTGCTTGACAGTTTGGTGCAGCAAGCAGGGTCACCAACAGAATATACCATGTCATTATGGAAATAAAAAGGCTGTAATTTATAAGGCCAAGTTCAATTTATAAATTAAAAAAAAATTTTCAGGAATCCTTTTTTCAGAAATAAAAGAACTGCCTATATAAAATTATCAATTAAAAGATCAGCATTTGTGTTGTACACACCTTTATGTCTATTTTTGCAGCAGAAAATTACTCCTCTTAAATTCAAAGTAGTGTTTTTTCATACAAATAAACTCATAATATTTAATGGGCTAAATGAAACTATCTGCCATTAGGTCTAAACTCTGATTTTAATTTTCTCTATATTACTTTAAAGAGACTTATGAGAAATAAAAATAAGAGAGGAAATGAAAGGCATACATAGTGATCATCCTCTAAGAAGTGACTATTAATAGCCAGGATATGGAAACAAACTAAGTATCTATCAACAGATAGATAGAAATTATAGTACAGTTATGCACTGCATAATGATGTTTTGGTCAAAGATGTACCACATGCACAACAGTGGTCCCATAAGATTATGATGGAGCTCAAAAATTCCTATCATCTAGTGACATCATAGTTGTCATAGTGTAATTACTTTTTGTAAAACAAATAAATTTAGTACAGCTTAAGTAAAAGGGTTATTACAATCTCAAATAGTATACAGTAATATTCTAGTCCTTCAGATTCACTCACCACTCACTGACTCACCCAGAGCAACTCTAGTCCTGCAAGCTCCATTCATAATAAGGGCACTATATAGGTGCATCATTTTATCTTTAATTCTGTGTTTCTATGGTACCTTTTCTATATTTAGATATAGTTTGATATATAACACTTGCCACTGAGTTACAATTGTCTACAGTATTTAGTATGGTAACATGCTGTTCATGTTTGCAGCCTGGGAACAAAAGGCTATATACCACATAGCCTGGGTATGTAGTAAGTTATACCCTATAGGTTTAAGTATATGGTACAATGTTTGCACAATGACAAAGTTGCCTAACACGGCATTTTTCAGAATATATCCCTGTCATTAAGTGATGTATGACTGTGTCTTTCTGTCTCTCTCTCTACATATACACATGTACACTGGAATATAATGTAGCCTTAAAAAAGATGACACTGCCATTTGAGACATGGGTGAATCTGGAGGATATTATGCTAAATGTAATAAAGCAGACACTTAGGGGAAAATGCTGTATGATTTTATATGTGGAATATTATTTTTAAAAAGTCAAACAAATAAAAACAGAGTAGAATGATGGTTACTAAGAGTGGAGAGAGGGAGGAAATAAGAATTAGGTCAAAAGGTAGAACTTTGTAGTTAGGTGGGATGGATATGTCTGGATATCTAATTTACAGCATGTGGATTATAGTCATATACTAAAAATTTGCTGAAGGAGTAGATTGAAGGTAGTTTTCACACATACATGGCAACTGTGAAAAGGGATAGATATACAAATTTGTTTAAACTTTAGTAATCATTTCACCATATAATGTTGTATACCTTATATACAATAAAAAATAAATTGGATATTGATTTCTGCTACTTATAAAAAACTGAAAATATATATGACATTAATCAATTGGCTTAATTTAAATTGTATAAAAATTTAAAAACTGTCAAAATCATAAAACAAACTCTGGAGGACTTTTAACTTTAAAAACTTTAAAAGAAACTAAAACTTTAAAAGAAGTTAAAGACAGAGAGGCACACAGAAGGAGCAGTATTGACTATTTAGTAAAATTTATTTATTTCAGTAAAGTAAGGAGAGAACTCAAATATTTGGTGAGTATGGTTGCGTATTCATAAATGTGTCAATGGATGCAGAAGCTTATCCATTTCACCAGTACATGAAACTATTTATATCTAGACAATCCAGATTAATGCCTGGTGTACAGGCATAATTATAGATTCCACTTTCATTTCAGAAATGTCTCAGTTTGGATATAAATTATATTGGTCAATTCAGTCCCTTGAGCACTCATTATCCAACCATTATCCTTTAATTGTTACATGTGAGGAAGTTAATTAATGAGTACCTGGATCCCCAAATATGAGCTATGTTCTGGAAAGGCTATATATAATACTTCTTTTGAATTATCAATGGTTGCTTTAATTAGATACCAGTAGGGTTTGGGAAAATCAAACCATTAGCCATAGACTGCTTTTTTACTCTGGGAATGAGAGATTGACCTACAAGCTATCTGTTGTGGAATGATATTTACTGTATCTGTTCATAAGATTGTGTATCATGTCTATGAGTGAAGAAGTTAAAAAAGAATAAAAAATATTCTGAGTTTGCACTGGAGACATCTTTTATAGTTACTGCATTGGAAAATACCATGAAGATGCTCTAAACTGGAAAACCTTGTTACTGAGCTGAAATGGTTAGGTAAACTGAATAAAATTGGTCACTCTTGATACATTTCTGACTTGTTTTGGCTGCGATAAGATGGCCTGATTCAGTTGTGCTATGAAGCTTTGTATGCTTATCTGTCAAAAAGGCAGAATGGAGTTGTTTAGAGAATTATGTTGTCTAAGGCAAATCTGGCCTGCTTAATAAGAGGAAGCATATTCTCTTCTAGCATGAAAAATTACAAATGCAATAATATACCTTATAGTGAGCCAAGATTACATATATCATTAATTTTTGACAAGACTGCTAATATGCTTTAAGCACAGAAAGAGATCTATGGAAGATAAAAAGATTTCTTAACCCACAGGGAAAAAATGATGAAAGTAATACCCTAAAGGAGATGCTTTGCCAACATATTCTTGGTTCCTTTTATGCATTCTAAAACTTGAAAAGTCAAAACAGTATGCTAGCACTTGTAGAGAAGTCAGTAGAAATAAAGATTTTTGCAAAACATTTGCATTATATTAAAAATGATTTTTTGACAGTATTTTTTGCTTTCTCTAATTGTGATATCAATCTAAACATTGATGCTTTTAAATGTGACCTTTATTTTTAAACTTTTTTGAAAATTGCACTTCTATTGACAATGTCTATGCAACCAAAACTCAAGATATGGAAGATTTATAAAGCATGTTCTATGTACATGTAATAGTAAATTGTGAAATTAGTAACACATTTAAAGATCTACGAGCTTTAATAGCTGAGTATTTTATGAAAGACAATTACAAAAATAAAAATTCAAAATTACATTATCATAAATTGTTAGCTAAATTTATGAATTAACAACCATTGTTTAGTTTCTTACATTATTTCAACTACATGAATAAAGATCTGCCATTTCTTTCCTGTATACTTTGTTTCATTCATCCAGCAGGATTGTGAAAGATACAATAATACAAAATACATTGTTTCTACCCTTAACAAACATTGACTTTGGTGGAAGAGAATGATGGGTATGCAAATACCCGTAGGCCATGGTATAATGTTATGGAAAAATTTAAAAAATCCTGATGCTCAGACATAATCCAGTTGTGTTACATTAGAATCTCTGGGGTAGAAACCCAGGGATCTGTGCTAATTTTTAAAGCTACCCAGGTGGTTCTAATGTGCAGCTGTGGTTGAGAAACATTGCTGTGGAGCTTTGCTACTCAAAGTGCAGTAGCATCAGCAACACCTGGGATTTTGTTAGCAATGAAGAATCTCTGGCCCCACACCAGGTGTAGGGGGAATCACAATATGCATTTTAACAAGATGTCCCAGGTGATTCATATGCATATTAAAGTTTGAAAAACATTGCACAGAAACTGAGACATGGGGACAGATATTTAGAGCTAGGGGGAGATCAAGAAGTGGATTCCTGGAGTAACTGACAAGTGGGAGAAAGAGGAGGAAAAAAGTAAACAACTTAAGGAGCAAGGGGAAAAATGAAGATGACAGTGAGAGAACAGACGACAAAACAGAAAAAAATGCTTGAAATGATCAACAATCTCTGCAATATGTAGCTTGTAAATATTTTCTGACAACTGATTTATGTGTAGCTAAAATCTGAAAACTACTAATGGAGGTGGGAAGTGATCAAGGTCACCAGATCTTTGGGTGGGGAAGGGAATGCTGTTCTGAGTTGTAATTTTTTTACAAAATCATTTATTTGGAGGGAACTAGCCATAGCTGCTTCAAGAAATGTTCTCTCACACCATAAGCAACTTGTAGGTAGAAACTCAAATGTTCAATTTTATTTTCTTAATTATAAAAATAACTGCTCTTTTTAAGAAAAAAATATAGAGAAAATATAAATAAAATCACTCAATATTATAAAACGAGAAACTATTATTAATTTTATGATCAATATTGAAAGGTGGCCTTATTCATAACCTATTTAACAGAGGAAAAATAAACAGAAATTCACAGCACATAATTGTCCCTTTGAAGAAAAAACTCACAACCCAGTTTTAATTAGAACACCTGTGGCCTAACTTATCTCTAAGAGATGTTTCTCATCCTTAAAGAGCCCTAAGCTCCCTGCTCCACCTCTCTGCCTCAGTTCCTGCCATAAAAACAGATTTCAATGACTCAGATACCCAACCTCAGAGGGGAAAAAAAAAAAAAAAAAAGAAATAAAGAACACCTGCAACTGCTTTGCCGCCCTTTCTGTTATCAGTCTGCTAAAACAGAGAAAACAAATGCCATTTTCACTCTTTAAAATCATCAAGCAACTTTCTCTGTTTCTCAGCATTTTCACTCCTTCCTTTGTATGCTGTTGTCCCCCCTTCTTGTCTCTTTCTCTTACTTTCTTTCTCAGAGAAATAAACAGACTTTACTTCTGTATATCCTAATCACTGTGTGAGAAATCTTTCTCATCCTGCATATGAATTCCACACCATTTCAAATATATTTATATTATTCTATGAATGTCTTCCTCTAAACATAGAGCTTATGCAGATTTGTATAGTGTTTTAAAAAATTTATCATTGTATTATGAGAATTCCACCATTCTTTTAAAATTTTTAATAGAAATATAATTTATGTCAGTGTTCATAACTTATTAAAGAATAGCGTTACGTTTATATTTTTAATTTATTTTTCAACATTTTTGTAATTTTTTGGTCAATAGTAAAATTACTGAGTCAAAGAGTATAAATATTTTAGTGTCCTAATATGCTAATATTCATTTCAAAAAGTTTAGACATGTTTAAACTCCTATCCATAGTCTGAGAGTTTTGTCTTTCAATAACTTTACCAGTATCAAATATTATGCCTTTTTAAATCACTACTGAATTTCATAGAAAAATAATTTTTTGCTTAAAAATGAAAGCAATTGTTTTAATAATATATAACTTATTTCTTTTTAAAATTGTTTAATGTTTTGTTTCATTAATGATTGTGATTTTAGTGCTTTTCATTATTTAGATTTATAGACTGATTTATATTTATAGAAAAATATACCCATTCTCATGCTTGTTGCAAAAAACTTTGCCTTTTAAATCTTATTTTAGATATATAAAAATCACTTTTTTGTGTGTGCAGTATCTAATCTTTGCTTTTGAAATTTTTCCATTGCTGTATGGATTACTAAAATTTTAGTACCTCTAGATAAGATAAAACCTGCTGTCAGGTTTTTCTAAAATTATTTAATGGTTTCATGTGAACTTTTAAGCATTTAATCAATATGGATATATATGGTGAGCTTTTTATCCCATGGAGCTTACTTTAAAACACGATTATGTAGAGGGAATGACAGGAATGGTTACAAGGCTAAAGTAGAATAAAAATGATTGCCCAGTGTGATGGATATGTAAATTCCTGGACTTTTTATCTAAAAACAAAGCAAATTCAAATTGCTCATTCCTTATTTTTGAAAATTTGAAAAAGTTTTCTTACCACCAGGCCCAATAATATATGATTTCCTTAATTAGGATTTAAATCAACTGTGCTACAAATAAAAAATATAAAAATCTCCCAACTAGAGCATTATCTTTGAAGTAGGTCACCTTACCCTATTCTTATTTATACTATTTGATGGTACATAATTCTGATCACGGAGTATTGCTTAATAAATCACTAGCATTTTGTAACATAGAACTCTTTACTTAATAAACATTAAAATACTAAAAAAACCTAATATTGCTAGCCTTATTTTTCTAGAAAATCCATTCTTTACTCTTTTAATGAAATATAATCTTATAAAATATTTTAGAAATACAAATAAAAAAATATAAAAAAACTATTATTCCACATCCCCAAAATTATTATCCAAGGATAGCTCAGAAGCCACCTGTGGTCAGTAAATTTACTGTAGTGGCTAACCATATTTTCTACAGAGTCTGCTAAAAGCTATTTTAGTCTTTTTGTTTAATCTTTATTTTTTGATGAAAGTATGTTTCTGGTCTGCAATAAGTAAAGCAGCAACAAGACAGGTATGGAATAACTTATGACTAAGTATTCATAATTAGAGTTTTGTGGCTTAGAACTGCTGCTCTTGCTAGGCCCAGGTTTCAAAAGGTTGTCCTAATGATAAAGAGCTCACTCCCTTGGACCCAGACTGCCTGGAATGGCCACATTCTAGCTTGTCCATACCTTAACTGAGCGATATTGATATTGTACTTAGTCTCTCTGTATCTCAGTTTCCTCATCTGGAAAAATGTGAATAGTAACATCTCATTGGGTTGGTTTTATGATTTAATATAAATAAAACACTTGGAACAGTGTCAGACATGGTGAGCACTTTGTAACTTTATCCCACTAAATGAAGGTTGAACAACATCTTTCTTGAGATTCATTTGAAATCCAAAGAACAAGTTCTTTCTTGAAATATTTCCTTTTTCAACACCATTAAAAATCATTAGGGTCAAGTAGGAAGTCGCTTAAAGAAGCTCTTATCTAATAAATGTCTACAGACAATAGGGGCCATGGAGTGCAGGTACAGAAAAATTAATGAGAGACTAGTTAAGAATTATGTGATTTATATCATCTCTATGTTTTTAAGGTCACATTAACTTAAAGTACAATTATCCATTTTAGCACGTCTGTCATGAAAAGAGTTGACAGGCATTCTAATATCTGGTCAGCAGTGGTGGAGATATGCGTATTCGAGTCTCCTCCTCCCTCACCTACTACGTAGATACCAAGATTCCGATGCATCTGTCAACATATTTCCTTATTTTTTAGACTAACAAAGCTATTCTTAGATGAAGTCCCTTTTCATATACCTGGACTCATCCAACCAGATGAATAAATGACCCCTCCCCCTTCTTTTGCCTGAACTAATCGTTATTTGTACATCTCTATTTTCTAATATTTCCTCTGGGTATCCTGTTAAGGTAAAACACAGCTTTATGATGCCCTCTCCAATCAACATCAGACTATTTGTTTCAAGATAGTAATTAACTTCCTGCTTAATTTGCCACACTTAATTTGAAATTAGGCATGCAAAGCTATTAAAAACTGTGGTTGTGGTGTTTGCATCTGGCTGAGGCAGTAGCCACTGGCAGCCTTGATTTATCACTCTTCATTTAAATTCCCGTGCCAATAATTTTACTTCCTAAATGCTGTGACTGGCATTTATGGATTTCAGAATCAAAGTGAAAATAAGCTACAGTTAAGAACTCAACAGTTCAGATCGATGAAAAACGGTTTTAAAACTAAATGCCCTGCAGTTAAATCCTAGGGGCTTGACCAAAAAGTGCTTATTGTACAGAGATGTTGCTGTGGGAAGACAACCAGTATTCCACTCTAATGGCTGTTTATAAATCACTATCAAAACTGTGCATCTTGTAACAGTGCCATGTAAATTTGCTCCCAGATGGAAACTATTTTTTGCTAAGCCTTTCTTAAAAGAACCCCCCACCCAAAGTAAGCTTCTCCCTCTGGCAAATCTCATCTTTGATAATTCAAAACTCTTTATCCAGCATTGCTCATATTTGAAGAAGCAGACTACTAAGACCTAGTCTACAATTCTCCATGCAAAATTGTCTCCTGAATTCAATGAGCATAATTCTATAACTTTCTTATCAAAGACTGACTGTGATGTAAATCTTGACTCAGAGAAGGCTTGTTCAGATGCAGACATGAAGAATTTGGCTTTCTACAATCTTGACAGAAACAAATTGTGAAAATTTGTTCTTCCTGCATGGCTTCATAATCCCAAGGTTTACCTTACACTCCTTATGAGACCAATCTAAATGCTATTCTTCCTTTAGGGTAAAGCTCCCCTAGAAAGTATTCCACCTCAAGTAAGCTTTTCTTCTTTTACCTAAAGCGTTTATAATCTTTATAATTTAATACATATCTTAAAATATACTTCCTTTCATTCTTTACTAGCATTTTTTTTGGTCTGCTAATCTTGGTTTTTCAGGTAGGCCACACTATCTCTTCCTTTTTTACCTGTACATGTGATGGAATGGATTACTCATGCATTATGGCTTAATACATGTTTGTTCAATCATTTGTTAATCAAATATACTGAGCATCTCCTTTTTATGTAATGCTGTTTAAGGATTCAGGGATATAATGAACCAAATAATAAAATACACCGAGAAAGTCCAGCCCTCTTAAAGATTACATTCTACTGTTGAAAAACCAAATTACATTTAGAAAGTATTGCAACATGGAATTAAGTGATGGAATAAAGAATACACACAAGTCACTTTGAAGATAGTTACTTAGGCATAATCTTGGGAAATAAATTTATGATAAAAGCAAATGAAAAACAAAAATATTGGTAAGTTTGAAAGTGAGAGTGGAGTGTGAAAAAAAGGAAAGAGAAGACATTCTGTTGTTATGCCTAAAGAATTAAAATTATTTCTATTTACATAGTCAAGTTTTTAATGTAATATATTTTTTATTTTTTAAAAACCATAAGGATATTCTTCTCACTGACAGTCAAAGGATATGGACTTGAACATGGGAGGAAATATTACTGAGACACTTCACTTTCTAAAAACAATTGTACAACTTGAAGTCACCATGGCAAACTTTCAAGAATACCTCAAAATATTACAGTGTAAGGCCTCTAGCAGGAGCTGTATGCATGGAAAGCTAAAATAAGATTTTAGGAGAGGTATTCTTTTTAGTGGAGGTGTAGAAAAATTTTCACATATTTACAAACTGTGTTATTTTCTTATTTTTATTAGATCAAGTGTTTTGAATTATATAGAAGGTTGATTTTAAATATAAAAATATTGTACACAGTTATTGACTGTTAGAATGCTCATCATGTTATCTAATCCAATACACTAATTTTGTAGGTAAAGCATCTAAAGTCCAGAGAGATTAAATGACTTGACTGAATTTACACAGCTGGCTAGTAGCAGTTTAGGGACTAGAACTCAGAGTTGATCAGTTTCTGACCAGCTGCTTCCTGTCTCTATAAATGAATAAACTACTGGACATTTCAACAGAAAAAAATAGTGACATTATGAGTTATAAATCCATGAGTATGCAGATGGTAAATAGCAGACTAAACTATGTACACAGGATGTGAAATTTGGTGCCCTAGAGATCCATGAAACCAAAAAGACAATAATCCCTCCTGTATATTTTCAGGGCATCCATGCTTAGGTTTACACAACAGAACACAATGCCTTCTGTAGATCTGTTTCAGGATGATAGATCTATAAACAGAATGCCTCTGGTTTATGTTCTTAATGAGTACTTTACAACCAAGGGGTAAAACTATCATGGCATTAAAACTTTAAAATGTTCCACTTTAAGTGTGGTAGAAATTCTGTGTGTGTGTGTGTGTGTACATGTGTATACACCCACACATTGAACTTACTAATTTATAGCAAATAAATATTTAGTGTACAGATTTTATGTGACAGAAACTATGGTAGGACATGGGGATATAAATATTTATTTACAATCCAATAGATAAGATTGACGTGTAATTGAAATGCATAGTATAGTAAGTACTGTGATAGTGTAACTATAAAGAGCTATAGAAGGATAAGCAGGGCCAGATCATGAAGGACTCTGCAAATCACTTTAGAGAAATAACCATAGATACACTACACAGGGAAAAACACTGACAACATTTCACAATTTTGCTATTCGTTTTCTTATAACTATATATATACATAAATTGTCAAGTGACTGTTTATAAAGGTTTATAGAGGTTTATAGAGTTTATAGAGGTTATAGTTTATAGAGGTTGTCTAATGCTGCTATACTTAACCCAATATTGTAAAAATTATTCTCATTCATTAATCTTATTATTCCATCTTACAGACTTAGTATATTTTACTTTTTATTTATTGTTGTCATTTAGGATATTTATACCTTTTCCTATTATAAATAATGCATGTTTATGCATAGATACAGTTTTTCTACCTGCATTATTTTTCCTATGTATTGATGATATATATCAATAGTAGTGAAATAGTAAAGACTATAATAATTTTAAGGTGCTGGATACACATTGACACATAATTTTGCAGTTACTCCTGTAGTGGTATGAGAACTTTGACCAAATCACACACCAAGCAGACATAAGCATTACCATCTACCAAAAAATATCAACATGTCCAATTCAATCACAAGAATATTACCAACCATTACTGTTTTAATTTGCATTTTCTTTGATTTGTAGCAAAAGTTTGTTTTTTTAAAACACATATTAGGTTGCATTTCTTCTGAGAATTGATTGCCTTTGCCCTTTGCCACTTTTTTACCATGGTCTATTCATTACAAATATTTCCCCTGCTTACCATTTATTTTCATTTGCTTATACTGGCTTTCGATGTAGGAAATATCTATTCAACCCATCTGTCTTTTGCTTTGTAATTTTCTGTATTTCTCTGTTCATTATTTATATATTCACCTATATTTGCCTTTTCTTAAGATTTTATGTTTACCATTTATCTGTTTAATCCTTTGGAATTTGTTTTAGGGTAGTTTTTTAGTTAACGATCTAACTTCAAACATTTTAAACAATAATTTTCCCTCAACAAATTTTATTCAATGATGAATACTATTCCCAGTGGTTAGAGATATATTCTTTATCGCATATCAAATCTCTTTGTGTATTAAGAACTTTATTCAAGGCTAACTCTTCTTTTGATCACAATTTGTTTTTATGCTCTCCTTGAAAAAACTAATTCCTGAAATATGAGTTAATTATTCATTAGTTGATTTTGATTAAATATACTTCTCACATTTTAAGGGGACATTCCTGGATGAGAAACCATGTTAAAAATTACCATATCCAAATGAAGCAACACTATATTTTGTATTTATATAACACCTTCATTATCCAAGGAACAGTTGACTTTTTTAATATACAAACACAACACACTGAAATTTTTGAAAGTATTATGGAAAAGAAAACTTTTACACAGAAAACATGGAATAACAAGAAAATCAATATTACTAAAAAATGAAAATTTGAAGAGTCTTCACTGTCACCCTGGGTAGAGTGCTGTGGCATCAGTCTAGCTCACAGCAACCTCAAACTCCTGGGCTCCAGCCATCCTCCTGCCTCAGCCTCCTTAGTAGCTGAGACCAAAGGCATGCACCACCATGCTCAGACAATTTTTTTTTTTTTTCAATTTTAGTCGTCTGGCTAATTTTTTCTATTTTTGTAGTAGAGACAGGGTCTTGCTCTTGCTCAGGCTGGTCTCAAACTCCTGAGTTCAAGCAATCCTCCCGCCTCAACCTCCCAGAGGGCTAGGATTACAGGCACGACCCACCACGTCTGGCCAAAAAAAGTACTTTTTATGCCAAATCCAGGACAGCAATACCATCTGTTTGGCATATCTGGGCTAAGTTTAGACAGTGAAGATTCTGAGTGTTTGGTTGTTTTAAATCCCAAACATATTTATTCTTCTTAGTTGTTTAACAAACAGGCAACAATGACTTTAGCACTCTTTGACTCTAAAATGATATTACAGTTTTCCTGAAATCAAGTCCCTATTGGCCAAATTTATGTAAGATAAAGTATAACTCTTCCCATGCTTTGTCTATGGTGCTTCTGACACCTTGCCAAGCCATAATTAGTTTAAAAGTCACATGAAGGCAGATGTATGAGTTCATTCTTTTCACTGGGGTGGGACCATGAGCCACCAGAGGGAAAAGAAAAAAAAATGGAAAATACAGAATGAAATTAAAATTAATAGAGAAGGAACCAGAGAAGACCCCATATAGCAAAAGCAATCTTAAGCAAAAAGAACAAATTGGGAGGCATCAATTTACCAGACTTCAAGCTATACTACAAGGCTATAGTAACTAAAGCAGCATGGTACTAGCGCAAAAACAGAGATATAGACCAATGAAACAGAACTGAGAACCCAGACATAAAACCATTCTCATATAGTTATCTGATCTTTGACAAAGCAGACAAAAACATACACTGGGGAAAAGAATCCTTATACAATAAATGGTGCTGGGAAAACTGGATAGACACATGGATGTAGAAGACTGAAACAGGATCCGCACCTCTCACAAAAATCAACTCATGGTGGATAACAGACTTAAACTTAAAGCATGAAATTATAAGAATTCAAGAAGAAAATTTTGGAACAACTCTTATAGACATTGGCCTAGGCAAAGAATTTATGAAGATGAACCCAAAGGCAATCACAGCAACAACAAAAATAAATAAATGGGACCTGATCAAATTAAAAAACTTCTGCACAGTCAAGGAAACTATCACGAGAGCAAAGAGACAACCTACAGAATGGGAGAAAATATTCACATGCTACACATCCAATAAATGGCTGATAACTAGAATCTATGTAGAACTCAGGAAAATCAGCAAGAAAAAAATCAAACAACCCTATCAATAACTGGGCAAAGGACATGAACTGACACTTTTCAAAAGAAGACAGACTAATGGCCAACAAACATATGAAAAAATGCTCTACATCTCTAATCATCAGGGAAATGCAAATCAAAACCACAATGAGATATCACTTATCTCCAGTGAGAATGGCCTTTATCAAAATGTCCCAAAACAATAAATGTTGGTGTGGATGCAGAGAGATAGGAACACTCACACACTGTGGTGGGACTGCAAACTAGTATAATCTGTATGAAAAGTAAGATGGAGATACCTCAAAGAGCTACAAGTAGAACTACCATTTGACCCAGCAATCCCATTACTGGGCATCTACCCAAAGGAACAAAAGACATTTTATAAAAAAGACATCTGCACTTGAATGTTTATAGCAGCACAATTCACAACTACAAAGATGTAGAAACAACCCAAGTGCCCATAAATCCATGAGAAGATTAATAAAATTTGGTATATGTATACCATGGAGTTCTACTCAGCCACAAAAAACAATGGTGATCTAGCACCTTTTGTATTATCCTGGATAGAGCTGAAGCCCATTCTTATAAGTGAAGTATCACAAGAATGGAAAAACAAGCACCATATGTACTCACCATCAAATTGGTATTAACTTATCAATACTGAAGTGCACATATAGTAGTAACATTCATCGGGTTTTGGGCAGATGGGAGGGAGGAGGAAGGGATGGGTATATACACACCTAATGGGTGTAGTGTGTACCATCTGGGGGATGGACACACTTGAAGCTGACTCGGGTGAGGCAAAGGTAATGTAAGTAACCTAAACATTTGTACCACCATAATATGCTGAAAATAAATAAGAAATAAAATAATTTGGGACATGTAGATGAAAAGTTTAGAGAATGATATTCAGTTTTGGATTAGTACAAGAGTGAGGATCTTTGCTTTGATAAGTAATTAAAACTTTATCCAATTCTTCATAAATGAAGAAAGAGGATATGTTAAGATGTATCACAGGATAAGGTCTCTCAGAAAGCCTACATAATTTAGTTACTTTTTGCATTTCATCCATCACTGTGGATTCTTCTTTTATTTAGAAAATGGTTAACAAAAATTATATAATATTAACTTTTAAAATTTTATATCTGGCAAAGAAATTATTTTTTATAAGTTGACTATATCTAATATTTACTTTTAAAGTATTGATAAATTATATGGCATGACATTTACCAATAATCAATATTTATAGTTTTATTAAATTAGTATTAAGGCAATAATGTTTAATGAGATTTTAACATAAACCAATAAGACTTTATTCTCACTATATTTTGTCAAAATTTGACATAAGCAAATAATTCCTTTAATTTATGCTATTTTAATTACTAATTGAGTATTTAAAAATGTGTTATATGTTTTTAGATGTCTACATTAGAACCAGATTAGTTATATAAAAGAATCTATAGCACCCTATAATATATCAAGATTAAATTTTATGGCTTCTAAAGTAGTAAATTTTTAAATAAATACTTCCCTGTTTTAAGGATCTGAGCTGCAAATGTTAAGGGTTTGAGCTATGGGAGAGAATTGAAACCCAATGTTTGTTCATCACCAGGACCTGCGCACTATTTAAGGTAGTGGGTTTCTTTTTCTCCTTGCCTGGAATGTCCCCTGGAGGTACCATGACTGTTTCCAGAATGACCTGTGGAAGCACTCAAATTTTGAAAAAAGCACTCTAATTTTTTGAATCTCATTCTTCTTTTGGAGAGTCTTTTCCTTTCGAGCCTAACATTTCCATAGCACTCATTTGAGAGAATGACAGAGAGTCTCTTAGAGTATCTTGCACAAAAATGCATCCATGGTGTACTCCTGAAGAATTCTTTGTTTGATATAGTTTCACTCCTCTGTGGCCCTTTTAACATTTGTGACTATTCACACATAACACTTCTCCAGTCTACTAGAAATACAGAATTGGAGATGAGTGGAAGAAATTGAGATCAGGATGACAAACTTGCAAACTGGAAATAAGTAGGCATGATCTAACTGGAATGTTCTATTGATGATCTTGCTGTCTACAAAGAGTGATGATACAAATAACGGTAACCCTCCATCTCCTGGAGTACAATTTTTTTATTTTTATTTCAGCATCTTATGAGGGTATAAATGTTTAGGTTACCAATGTTGCCTTTGCCCCACCTGAGTAAGAGCTTCAAGCATGTCCATCTCCCAGATGGTAGGCTAACATTTCTACTGGCAATTGTAAGATTTTAGGTGAAATACATGCATGGAAGGCCAACCTAAAAGAGTCAGTTAATAGATACAAGAGGATTGAAAATCTTTTTTAGAGATCTCTGAAATAGGATAAAAATAACATTTATTTTATATGTATATGTGCATCCTGCCTGATGATTGGTAGCTGCACTCTACATTCTCTTAAGGTTCTTTCAAGCATATAAAAATTGTTGCCTTATAATATAAGTGTAAAACTAATATGAGCAGTCAACAATTAGGTAAATAAAATTCAGATGGTGGAAAATAATTTATTTCAAGAAATAATTCTGCACCTCAGTTATAGTTTAAATTTAAATACATAATTTGCATTTCAGATAGCACTTAATTGTTCGCCTCCTAATACAAGTATCTCACACATTGTAAAAAAGGTAAAGATGGCAGTTGAACATTTTAAATAATCACAACTGCTTAGCACATTAAACATTTTTTCTCATAAAAATAGAATGAGGAACATCTTCCCAATTTCTAGGAATCTGAATGTGTAATTCCTATCTATAACTGATCAAAATGTTTATGACAAATAATAAAAAACTTAAAAATACCAAATTCTGAAATAGGATATAACTACTAAATAAACAGGTTCAAATGCAATCTAAACTCATAGACAATGCCAATCATCCACTATTTATATAAAGAAATCTTGAAATAGGAAGTTAAAATTGGAGGGGCATTCATTCACATGAGCATTATAAAGTGAAAAGTAATGCACATTTTAGAGATTTAGTGATTCAGCAGAAGATTAAAATAAGTTTTATAAAGACCAAATGAAAGGGAACAGCAAGCACATTTATATTTATATATTATAGATATATTTATCATCCTTGGAATATTATTTACTTGCTTTAATGAAAGAATACTTAACCAATATGTAAGCTGAATCACAGTTTAAAAGGATGAATACAAATAATTTAAATGAGTTATATAATAATTATTTTGAGGAAAAATGCTTTTCTATTTAGGACCCATCTTGAAAAGTGACAAGTATAACAATATATAGCAGAGCACAAAGATATCAATAACTGAAATCTACCCTCAGGTCTATTAGTATGTCAAAATAATTAGAATAGCATTAGGCAAATAATGGAACCATCTTTCAATTTTTTGTTTTTAATTTTTCATTAGTAAAAGCTTTTCTTGCTGCCTAACAGAATAAATGTGTGGTCAAACAACTAGACTTTCTTTCATAAAAATAGATAAATGAAATGTCAACATTCACTACCTGTCATATCACTATTTAATGATTTATTACTTTATACATATTTTAAGGGCTTGTATACTAAGTAACATTTCAGGCACTCAGTTCTTAAAATGTATATTGAATCAGATATATTTAATTTATTTTTTTTTAATTTAGGCAAGCTCTCACTTCCACATCGTAGAGAATGAAAGACTGTTAGCTGCTCCACAGCAGGCACCGGGTTTCAAACACTCACACATGAATCTTTTCTATCACTACATGACATATAGCACAGTACTTGGTGTGTCACAGTCACTGACTACATTGGTTTGTTGAATAATAGAGGTAAATTGGAAAAACAGTGACATTATTAATTTGAAAAGTGTTTTCAGGGCTGGCTTCATGAGTGTGTGATTTCTGTATTGCACAGCTCCCTCAACCCACTTAGGATTTAATGCTCACTGATGACATCTTGAAATTCTTAATAATTTTTATCTTTGCACTCATGTTTCATAAGTGAAGACTAACTGGAAAATGCAGCACACACTGGGAGCTTGAAGCCCAGGCTCTAGTCAAGGTCTAGCTTCCGATCACCTCACTATACCCACAGGATAGGTTCTCCCTGGCATATTCCCCTACCTTCAGCCATGCAGGCTTCCAATCTAAACCCCTACCCCATGATTAATGCCACAAGCCACTTGGGTTGGGTGAATGTATTGACCTCAGTGGAGGGAAGACCACATTTCTAGGTTGCCTCCTGTCTCCAGTGGGAGATCTGCACATCATGGGAAGGATCTAGGATGGGTCTCCTGACACTGGAACATCTTGGGGTGTGTATGTACATGTATTGGTCTCCCTGGGAACCTGGGAGAGTTTTGAGCATCCAGGGGTGCGTGTGTGTGTGTCTCTCCAGGAACCTGGGAGAGTCTTCATTGTCCTGCTCAAATATCCCCGGTGCAGAGGGAGTGCTACCTGGGCAGGCTCAGTGCCTAGGGGGAGGGGATCCTCTCTTTTTCCTTCCAACCTTTATGAGTCTGGCTTACTTGAGATACCTTGGGAGAAGGAAGCTGGGGTGAGGGCAAGTACAGAAAAAGAAATTGTATAATTTTTATGATTTCATTGTTACAAATACAAAGCATTTAAAACTGGCATCGAACAATATAAAGATAACCAGGCATCCTCAAACTACGGCCCGTGGGCCACATGCGGGTGTTTTTGCCCGTTTGTTTTTTAACTTCAAAATAAGATATGTGCAGTGTGCATAGGAATTTGTTCATAGATTTTTTAAACTATAGTCTGGCCCTCCAACGGTCTGAGGGACAGTGAACTGGCCCCCTGTTTAAAAAGTTTGAGGACCCCTGGATGCTAATAATTTGAAATTTTATTTTATATATTTAGAAGGACATTAAATGGCAAATAAAAAGTACCATGACAAGTTGAGAGAGAGAAATCACTGGAGGAAGAAGCCCTATACTTTAGCACATTTCATGTCCCTTCTTTTCTGCTTTTTGAACAAAGGATCCTGCATTTTCATTTTTTACTGGACATCACAAATTATGCAGGTGGAATTGACTGTTTTAGAATCCAAACCAAATAGAAAAGTGCTGAAGAATATATCAAAGAAAAAACACTACTTAATCTAAAGATGTTACATGGCATTTTAATCTGATTTAAAGGTCAGAAATTTAGTTTTTCAATCTTTATAACTGAAGTATTTTGAAGTATGAATATTACATTCTTAATGATCAGAATAATCTGTCAACCTTGAAAATATTTGTTTTATTCTTACACATTAACGTGTTTTCAATCCTTGTAAATATTTACTCCAAAGTAAAAGATGCTTTTAGAAAATAATTAAAAAATAAAAACCCAGCGTTTAATAGTAACCACAGATGAATCAGTTATTCAAATCAGTCAATTTATTTTGTAGGAAGAGTTTAATGAAATAAAATTGGCTCCATTTGCAAGACAAAGCACTGTATCAAAAATGGGCTAACCAGTTTGCTAGGCATTTGTCTAACCATAAAGTAGAGCCTATATCATAGGACAGTTATAGATTATAGAAAGTATACTAATACACACTTATCTTCAATTCAGTTGGAAATCTGCTAACCTGGTTTATTTTTACAGGATTGAAAGTATTATATAAATAACCTCTACTAGTATTTTTTCAATTTGTGCAGACAAATTGCGTTAAAATTGTTAATGTAGTAGTAGAGGCACCAAAATAGCAACAAGGTCTTATTATTTTATACTAAAGAAAATATGTAGTCATCTTTCCTGCAAAATTTGCAGATGAACATCCCTCCAAGTAAACAGCTGACCACTATAAAATCCAAATGCTTAAAATCAAGTTTAGGATTAAACACATTTCTCTAGCAATGTATGATTATGGATTAAAAAAACATGATTGCTATTAAAGGATGGTTTAGTGTTGATTAAAATCTTTTGTTGAAAATTCTGTAGGTATAGTACCAGAAGATTTAGTGACCATGAAATTTTGTATATGTTAAAGAATACATATGTAATAATAATTTCTTGTTACTTTCCAGACATATTCCTTCTTGAATTTAAGGCTTTGCCCTTTTTATGCTTGGAATAGTCTTCTTTTATATATTCATAGGATTTTCTCTTCAATTCACAATCTCCTCAAGTGTCATGTTATTGGGAAAGGTGTTTTGGTTTCCTTGCATAAAAATTCCTTCTCCATTTGTTCTCAAATCCCTATTCATTCTACTTAGTTCTTCTTCATGGATATATTACTGCTTGGCACTAAAATATAATGTCTATGAAAGCAGGGCATTGTTAATTAGTTGATGGTTTATCTCTTTTATTGCTATATCTTTAGCATATAGAATAGTTCCTGGTAAATAGTAAATATTCAATAAATATTTTTGAATGAATTAAATGAGTAAATGAAAGATTGACTCATATCATCTCCAGTTTCTATTAGTGCAGTCAACAGTGATTTATTGTTACAGGTAATGTAAGTGGAGGATATTCTTAAATAACACATCATCTTTGCCCTCAAGAAGCTTACATAGTGGTTGGGAGGCAAATGATTAAAAATATTTATGATTATGGTCCACTGAGATAGTAACATTGTAGTGTTATACATAAACTTCTGGGAAAAGTTGTTCAATTTTTATACCTACCGACTGGGAGCCAAGTCACTGACCAACTCTTAGGGAACTAATTTCTAAGGTCTAAGACCCTTTTGTATATCATTCAGTTACTCAAAAGATGCATGCTACAAAAAGACACTAGACTTGGAAGTTGATGTTTCTCAGAAGGAAAAAGTTTACAATCCTCTAGACTCCATAATTTAATATTTGGCTAGACCATAAAGTTATTTAGTAATGATTAGCAGATTGACATCTCAATTATCTTCCATAAATAAAATATTCAGTGTGCTATTAAAGGGAGAAAGGAAAATTTTATACTTTAATATAAGGTATCTGTACTTCTTGACTATGCAATTTGCTTATGCATAAGAAATATGAAAAATAAAAATAGTACATCATCTCTCTTATTTAAAACATAGTTATTGCCTGTTTTTAAAAACAAAATATTATTCCCCTGGGTGATATTTGATATATTTTTAGTAAGCATTTAAAACTTTTACACTGATGTTTTAAAACTTTGAATAGAGTTGCCTAAGTTTTAGAAGAAATATTTGCTGTCGATATTTTTGTTTATGTCGTAAATCACATTTATGGATTTACATATGTTGAACAATCCTTGCATCCCTGGGATGAAGCCCACTTGGTTGTGGTAGATTTTTTTTTTATGTGTCAATGAATTTGGTTTGCTAGAATTTTATTAAGAATTTTTGCACCTGTATTCGTAAAGGATACTGGTCTATAGTTTTCTTTTTCGGGTGTGTACTTGCCTGGCTTTGGTATCAAGGTAATACTGGTTTCATAGAACGAGTTGGGGAGGATTCCCTCCTTCTTGATGTTATGAAACAATTTCTGCAGTAGAGTGCCAATTTTTCTTTGTAGGTCTGATAAAATTCAGCTGTGAAATCATCTGGTCTGGGATTTTTTTTGTTGGAAGATTTTTCACTGCTGCTCCAAATATGTTGCTCTTTACTGGTCTGGTTTAGGAGTTCTATTACTTCCTGATTGAGCCTTGGGAGATTGTGTGATTCTAGGAATTTGTCTATTTCCTCAATGTTTTCAAGTTTATGTGCACAGAAATTTGGAGTACTATTCAGTCATAAAAAACGAATTAATACATTTTGTGACAATCTGGATGGAACTGGAGACCATTCTACTAAGTATCAGAAGAATGGAAAAACAAACATCACATGTACATGCTATTAAATTGGAACTAACCGACCAGCACTCATGTGCACAGATGGAAGTAAAACTCAACAGAAATAAAGCAGGTGGGAGAGGGGAAGAGGGAATGTGTAAAATCATACCTAATGGGTACAATGTACACTATCTGGGTGATGGGCACACTTATAACTTTGACTCAAGCAGTGTAAAAGCAATCCATATAACCAAAACATTTGAACCCCTGTAATATTCTGAAAAAAACAATAGGAAACACAGTGAGGACTGTGAGAGATATCCAGAGATAAAATACATTAAAATTCAGATATAAAGACAACTGTTTATATTCAATAATTACCTACTCCAGCAGCATGCAAAAAGTTGGCATTTGAAATGGGCTGTATTTCCACAATGCCATGGATGTAAATCAAATAGACATCTCAAGTTTAGAAATATATAGTGACTTTTGTTGATTTAAATATATTTTCAATGTTGGCTTAATTAATTATTGCTGCCAGAGCAAATATATTAAATCTGCAATCAAAATGTGAGCCTAAGGCAGATCTATACAGAATAGTCACTGAATGGCAGAGATTGGGGTGTTAAATCTATATTTTAAGAAACCAATGAATCGGACAGCTCACTTCTGACAATAATTGCTTTAAAGACCCTTTAGCAAATATCAGCAGAATTGGTTTGTAATTTAGCATGTCTTTCACTTTGAACATGGTCCCTAAAGGTTTTTAAGCATGTCAGGATATCTACAAACGCAATTTGTTTCAGGTTGACTATCCATGATTAACATTTTCCTTTACTGTCTAAGACCTAAATAATTACTTTTTACTGAACTACACACCTTAGTTTTCCTATAATGCACTGAAGATTAAAATCAAATATTTTCTAGGTGTTGCTTTCTTGTTTGCTTTCTAAATGAACACCTTTGAAGACCATTTAAATAAACTATGAAAACAGAAGATTGCAAATTTAGCTTTTAGGAATTATAGAAGTCAATTAATTAAGATTTATTGCAAAGATTCCTAATTATGAGAGTCAGTCTTAACTCTATAATCTTATTTATCAACTAGAATCAGAATAATCAAGGAGTGTTTCTGCCTAAATACATCTAAGTGGTTCTAAGTGATTTGGAATTTTTTTTTTTACATTTGTTATTTGTAAACAGAGAGCAAACAATTAAGTCAGGGTTGTTTAATGTGGATTCCTTAACATTTTTTGTTTGTTTGTTTTGCTTTGTTTTTGAGCCAGAGTCTCACTCTGTTACCCGGGGGAGTGCCATGGCATCAGCCTAGCTCACAGCAATCTCCAACTCCTGGCCTCAAGTGATCCTCCCACCTCAGCTTCCTCAGTAGCTGGGACTACAGAAATGCGCCACCATGCCCAGCTAATTTTTTTATTTTTAGTAGGGATGGGGGTCTCACTTTTGCTCAGGCTGGTCTTGAACTCCTGAGCTGAAGCTATGCTCTAGCCTCGGCCTCCCAGAGTGCTAGGATTACAGGTGTAAGCCTGGCCAATATTTCTTTAAAAAAAATGTGTGTGTGTATATATATGTATATATGTATATATATATATATATATTTAACTACGTGAAAGAAAAGCTAAACCAATGTAAAACTTCTCTATCTTCATGTTCCATACTATGCATACATAGAGTAGTAAAAACATAATTAATACAATTGTTTATGTTTTTGGTCTCTAATAATTTTTCCATACTCATAACTATGAATTCATGAGCAATGTTATTATTCTGCTTACTTTTCCCTATTTGTGTTACTGGTAAGGTACCAGAATCTTCTAACAACTGGCTGATTCTCCCAACTTGTTTCAGCTATTTGCAGACATGCCTCATTTTTCCAAAATTTAGATGAACTTTTCAGCTTCTTTCCCAAATCCTGCTGTACTTCTGCCATATACTATCTTATATATCATCAGCCCCTAATTTCTCAATTGCTCAACCTTTGCTTGGCTCCTTTTGCTCAAAATTCTTCCCTTTCTCCCAGCCTCATTTTGCCAAATCACATTCTACTTATCCCTCAGAACAAAATTTAAATGCTGCTTCTTCAGGAAGAAACTCCCTTATCCTCTAGATTTGGAGAATATATGTTGTCAGAGCATTCTAGGCTTCTCCTTGGCAGGTCTCACAACAATACCAATTACATATTTGTGAAATTATTTGTTTATTTCTGCCTCCCTGCCAGACTTTAAGGTTCGTACGGACTTACTATGGTACTCAAGGAACACAATAAAATATATGTTGAATAAATTGAAAGTTGATAAGTAACACATCACTTTTCCATTTTAGTATAAAAACAATGATATATAACCTATAGATAAGAAGGCAAACCATTTTAATGTGATTCCTTAGTCCAGTGAAATTGTGTTATCAGATAACTTTGAAATATTCCTCCTAAGTCACTTGAAAAAGAATTCCCAAAGATACTTCAACTGGAGTGATGGGAAATCCTTTCCTCTATTTTGCAATAAAATTATCTTATTTAAGGCTGGCACAAAATGGTGTTACTTGAAATCTGGTTCTGGAATATACAGTTTCTAAAAATCCCTTTTCAATTCAACACCAGATTCTGACTCCTTCAGATATGGAAGAATAACTGATACATCCATAGATTGAATTATTTATAATGTTACCCTTGCCCGGAATAATTGCATTTTCACAAATGTGATTCTCTAACTTTAGAATTTCATGCACAAGGAGAGAGGGCCATTTTGGTATCTCTCAAAATTATGACATGAAAGTAGTTGCTTATATGTAAGGCTGATCATAATATTTTATTAAGTATATATGTCATAATAGTATAGGACCTTTACATACTTCCAAATAAATATATTTTGATTCTTTGTTACTATTTATATATAAAGCAAAGTCAAAATAAATTAACAATTTATTAATATTCAAAGTTAAATTTATTGGAGAGGATTGCTTACTGATACTATCCCTTCCAGAAGGGATAGTATCAACATATGGATACTATATCTTCTTTTACATTTAATATACCTTTTATTCCCCATATAGCAAAATGCTTTTAATGTATTACCTCATTTTAAAAGTAAAAACAACTTATATTCTGTCTTTATAAGTAGAGAAACAGACTAAATGTAATGTTTTTATAATTATAGAATGAAAGACTGCTGTATGTATGAAATTATGTAAACATATTTATATATATTTTATTTAAGGTGATATATTTTTCCCCAAATTAAGTTATTTTCCCCCTATAGTTAGGAATAGTTGTACTGGGTTGTATTTTTTGATCAGGTGGTAGCAATAAAAACCTTAGAAATAATCTGCTGAAGCAGAGAGGAACAGAGTCTCTAAACTGCTTTATGTTGAAGATATATTTGACAAGGTTTTGTTGATATTAAAGAAAATAGGGAAAGAAAAAAATAGGAAAAAGGAATTCCATTGTAAACAACCATAAAGCAAATTCTATGGTGTGGAGCTATTTGTTGAGTGAAGGACAAAATTACATAGTAAATATAAAGACTGTAATTGTACAATACTATGTCGCTTTTATTTATTAGAGGCATTTCTGACGATTAGCAAAGTAAATTTATGTATAACATTTTGAATATTCATGTCCATTTCATATGTATTTTAGAATATTGAAGTTTTCTTTCTGCATATTTCATAGGTTTAATGTTTTTAAATTTGCATTTTGAAATCATTATAGGTTCATGGGAATTTAAAAAAATATATACAAGGGGGTTCTGTACATCCTTTACCTAGCCTCCTCCAATGTTAGCGGTTTGTATAACTATAGTTCAACAAGAAAACCAGGAAACTGACATTGATCTGATCCACAGGGCTTGTATATATGTGTGTATGTACATGCATACGCACAAGGCTCTATCCAACTTATCTCGCAGCTGCCTGTAACTACCACCACAATCAAATATATTCTACCACCACCACAGGGGTTTCTCCTTTTACCTCTTCATAGCTAAATTGTCCTCCTCCCAACCTCTTACCACTGGTGACCACTAATCTTTTCTCCATATCTAAAATTATGTTAAATCAAGAATGTCATATGAGTGGAATTATATTGTATGCATCCTTTTGAGGTTGATTTTTTCACTCAGCATAGCGCCTTTGAGATTCATTCAAGTTGTGTTTTTTAACAGTTTGCTCCTTTTTATTGCTGAGTAGTATTCCAGCACATTCAACATATTGCATTTTAAATATCACCATATGCTGTCTTAGAGTATATTATTGGCTGAATTGTGTTCCTGCAAATTTATATATTGAAGTCATAACCCCCAGAATGTGACTGCATTAAGATAGGTCTTTAAAGAGTAAATAAGGTAAAATGAAGTCATATGAGGGGGCCCTTAATCCAATATGATTAATGTCCTTATAAGAAAAGGAGATTAGGAGATGAGGCACAAAGGGAAAGACCATGTAAAGACATGGGATAAGATGCACATCTACAAGCCAAGGACACAGGTCTCAGAATTAAATCAACCCTGTTAACAATTTGATCTTAGATTTCTAGCTGGCATAACTATGAGAAAATAAATGTCTGTTGTTTAAGCCACACGGTCTGTTGTATTTGTTATGGCTGCCCTAGCAAACTAGTGCAGTATATAGGAATAGTTTTATCTTTATAAATTTGCCTCATATATAAGTGTTCATTTACAATACATTCTGCTATAAGGCAATCACTTGTGTACCCATATAATTTATGAATGCCTCTCAAAAGGAGTTTTTTAAATCTCTGAAGCTTTTCCTATTTCATGTTCTGCAGTATAATTATATTATGGGGGAATTAAAGAGAGAATATACTTGTAAAAATCATAGGAGTGTTCATGCCTGACTATATTGTAGTAAAAATCTTTATTGTAATAAAGAGAACATTTAAATGAAATCAGATTTTTATAGACAGTTTAACTACTTTTCACAAACTGCACATAGACAATAGCATTTGAACACATTCCTAGACTTTTTTGACTATTTCTTTTTAGAGTGGATCATGGTTAAATATGGTGCCTAGAATGTTTTTACAAGATAGACATGAATTATAACTGAAATAAATTCTTACTGTTGGCTTTATTTGACACGGAAAACGGATGGCAGCATAAGTGGGACAATTGATATTCAATTCATTAGGCAAAATGTTATTGGTTTCTGATTTCCATTTGTAAGTAATATGGATTTACTTATTAAGATATATTGGTATATGATTATATCAAAAACAAATACATACATGTTAGAAGAAAGCATTTCATCTTATTAACCATGCTACTAAAAAGTAATATAAAAATATCTTTCTGCATCTAGGGAAAGAACAAGAACTACCACCAGAAAATTACCTCTTTAGTGTATGGCATACGATTGTATTGCACTTCCTGTGAATATAGGCCCACTGGGAATATTATGCATCAAAAGGAATTATGAGGCTATGTTGAGAGAATAGCAGTGAAACTTACCATCTTGATCCGTGGTCACTGTAATAGCTGTGAATGGCTTGGGAGAAAAACTCAACTCAGAAACTCCATTCATGGCTTCTATTTCAAAGGTGTAATTCACGTGAGACACAAAGTCAAGCACTATCACGGAATTGTTGATCAGGCCAGTATGTCTTGGGATGAAGCGGAGTCCTCCACCACAGTCCTCACACTGGCTGGTGTCTAAGCCACATTTCTTACAGATTACACTGTATGTGAGATCTTTTCTCCCTCCTGTGTCACTTGGTGGGCTCCATTCCAAAATAAGTGCTGTTTCATTGATGTTAAAAACCACATTCCTAGGAGCTGAAGGTGGCCCTAGAGAAAAGCAATTAAAAAACAAATGTACATGTATAGGACAATGAATTACACTAATTTGAAAACTTAATCAATAAATACTTGTTGGTCTTTTATATTAGTTTGATCTTTTTTCCTAATGGGAACTATAAAAAAATATGGTTAAAAATATCTGATTAAGTCTAGTAAGGAAGGCGTCTTTAGAGATATGGATGATCTATGAATATATTCTAACTTTTTGGTATATGAATTCCAATATTTAATATAAAAAATAAGCACATGTCCAAAAAATATGGTAATTATACTTTTTAAATGTGTTGACTGAAAAACACATAACAAAAATTATTTTAAGTTATGTCATGGATTACATCCTATTAATTAGATGAGTAGGATTTGATTAATTAGATTAATTAGGATTGATTAATCATATTAATAGGACTACATCCTATTAATTAGATCACCATCCTCAAATTTGAAAAAAATAGCAACGTATATATATAAAACATGTTGTGTTCGTTCTTTCAGTCTTAATAATATGATTGATGTATAGATAACATCCGTATTCATTACTATCGAAAATCACTAAGGATATTTTCCTCAAAAGGTGAGAATAAATGACCCTAAATTTAGTGTGGACAGACTATTTGGAAAAAGGGGAAAATAAATGGAAATTGGAGGCAACAAAAAACCTACTGAACATAACTGTGTGCTTAAAAGTAAGTGTGTCCCTAAAAGAAAGTCACACAATCCTCTTATTTGTCATCAAGACTGCATAAACCAAGTCAGTCCCAAGGAGTGGGTGAGCATCTTCTATTTTTCCATAACAGATCACACTGCAGAGAGTACTTAATAGCCTTTAATTAATCCAGCCTTTTCTTAAAAGTATGTCAATAATCCTTTACACTTATCTGAGCCCTTCTACCCTCAGTTCCATAAACTTCATTGAGCAAATATTACCTGAAAGTCTACTAGGTGCCAGGCACTGTGCTAAGTGCTATATGTGAAATAGCACAGAATTCATATTCTTTGAGAGACTAAGCTTATGATACTCTGAAAAATAATTCATCATATAAATGACTGGTGAAACAACATTCCTGTCATATTTTAGAAGGCTTCATTTGAAGAAATTTAGACCAATTCTCTAAATTTCTATTACCAAAGAAATTTGCTTAGAAAGTAGGAAGGAATTTATTTGCAAAATGCTCTCCTAGAAAGATATTAAAGTTTTGATATAGGCTCCTTGTGGATTTCAAGCTCCAGTCATTCATTCATTAAATAAATATTTTATTTGGTGACTATTATGTGGCAGATACTCTGGTAGGTCTTGGGTTTACAGTAAACAATGTAGACATTATTCTTGCTTTCTTGTAATTTATATTTTACTCAATGGGTAAACACACACATGTAAACAGAGAATAAAATCCAAATTATAACAAGTGCAATTACAAAAATTAAAGGACAAGAGCTAAAATAAGAACTCTTGGGAGTATCCTACTTTAGATAACATTATGAGAAAGCCTCATGGGGGTGGTGAGGAGAGTGTGCAGAGGTGTGGGAAAAATATCACGGGTAGAAAGTGTGTAGTTCTTTACTCAGGAAAGATCTTGCCATAGTCAGGAAACTAGCAGAAAATCACTGTGGCTAAACTGCAGAAGGAGAATGAAGTGAGTTTTAAGGAACAGGAAGAGGCTGGATAATGTAGTACTGCTGGGCTCATTGGAATGCATCTGGATATTTTTCTATGTATAACAGGAAGAAACTGACAGATTTTATTTATGGATGTGATGTGTTTTAAAAAGAGCATTCTGGCTGCATTGGGATGAACGGTCTGAATGAGCTCAAGGGACACAGCAGTGAAATCTGTTATATAGTGCTGGAGTAGCATAATATTAGTCATAAATTTACATGACTGCATATTGGGTTTGAGATTTAGGAAGTGTTATTTTCTTTCATCTTTTTGTCAGATCCTGATGTCACCAACCTGCAGGGCAAGAACCTCAACTACTTATATGTGTATCACCCAAAGCTAGACCTAGAAATGTGACGCGTAATTTTTCTAAAAGGTTGCTGGGTACCTTGCTTTATGCCACTTCATGTTCCAAAGGGTTTAAAGAAGTGTCTGCTTTCAGAAAGAAAAATATGGAGGGGATTATAAACTAGAGCCCAGGGAAAAATGTAGCTTTTTACCTCCAACCTAGACGTATGCCTGAGAGATAAAGATTAATTATTATTATCATAATAATGTCTTCCTACCGAATGACATATTCATATTGTTGGTCTTTTATTTATAATGGAAAACATGAATTATTATTCACTTATATTTCCATGACTAGGAAGAATGTTATCAATTATGTCTTGTGGGTGTCTACAAGTATATAACTATCTGCCTGGAGATACTTTAAAAAAAAACAAAAAGGCCAACACCCTTCTTACTCAAGGGTCCTCATACCAATTTGCATGACGATTAAATAGCTTTTTAATTGCTGTTAAATTATGCCAGCTAAACTGTGATTTCATGCAAATATTAAGCTGTAATGACATGCAGTGAATCATTTACTAAGATTTAGAACTTGGAACAAAGAGAGACAATTAATTCTAATCCTCAGATTCAACTAAATTATGTGTCACTGGGCTTTTATGAATGTGGCCTGATTGCTTTGTTATCATTTATAAATTATACAAAGATTATGTGACACATTGAAAAAATAACTTGGCAGCAATAACACTTTTGGAGACATCTGTATTGAAAACTCTTAGGGATTTCCTTATATTGATTTTTTTTTTCTCTAAAGGAAACTAGTAATTCACGTAGAAGAAAAGCAATCTCCATGGCTCACCCTCCAAACTGATGTCATAAGAAAAGGGCAATTATTCTGATTTGCAACCAGTTGTTTTTCAAGTCCATAATATAACAAAACTTACGTTAAAACTACAATTTTACTTTTTACTAGTGTTTCTATCAGAAAACACTTTTTTGGCTTCAATTTGGATTTCCTCTTTATACTTTTAAAAAATAAAGGGATACTGTTCTATCAGTCAAACTTATAAGAAGCTTGTGCCAATGTTGTCTGCTCTTTCCAGAAAAGCGTCGGGCCCTGTAGGCCCCCATCTTCCTCTCAGAGTAACACAGGTCAAGCGTGCTATGATTTTTGTCTTAATTCATTTTAAGATTTTACCTAAATTGTTTTTAAACATAACAGTATTTCTCAAAATATGTCCTGTGCAATATCTCTTGCTTCATTTGATGTTGCACAAAAATCAGTTTAGTGCTCAAATAAGACTCTTCTGGCACACTGATGCTGAAACAAAAGTACACTATTTGCTTCACTTTGTTGAATCCATAGTTTCCCAAAAGTTTGTTCATATGATTTTATTTCACAAGAAGCATGTAAAGGAATACTAGCATTCAATAGAGCACCCTTAAATAAAGGCTGACACATAAGTAGAGCAAGCTAAAGGGACATACAAACTTCAGTTACTGCATCAATTGGTGTATATTTATGTTTTATCATATCACAGAAATATGTTAACTCATAAGTAGGAATTTTTCATGACTGAAGAGTGACTGATTATTCACCTATTAACTACATAGCTAACTGTGTTTTGCAGATGTATTTTTTAGCCTTAAGAATAATGAAAATTTCATCTAAATGTCTGAAGATATCAAATCATGAAAGACTATTTCCTATTAAGCTATATATTTTTTACCAATTCTTAAGTTACTAATAAGTGGGAGCTAATAGATGGGCACACATGGACACAAAGGAACATAGAGGACTACTAGCTTCACTAACTTAATGACTACCAGGAATGTAGTAGTACAGTGTCCTAATACAAAGCAAATTCATTCATATCGATGAGTTTACAAATGAAAGAAAAATTGTTCTATGTTAATTTGTGTCACAGAGAACATTTAGAAGAACATATTGAACCATATAGAGATGTTTAGGTAAATGCTTTGCAAACAAGATTTTAGAATTTACTATAGAAAGATGGATACGTAAGTGCAAATGATAAAGTATATCACTAGGCATTAATATTGTACTAAATATATAAGTTGTCTGATCTACTTAGGCAAGCATGTGGAGAGACAGGAACACTCTTACACTGCTGGTGGGACTGCAAATTAGT
>VBSM01000272.1:72848172-72931172 GCA_008086735.1 Cheirogaleus medius
AAAAAAAAAAAAAAGATTCAAAAGCCAGACATGTCAGCTGTCCATCCCAGTTAAAATACAATAATAAGATATTTAAGAGAAAGGATTTTTTTTTAAAAAAAAAGAGCTCAATGATCAGAAGTCAGCTTAATTAAAAACTGATATTCAAGCTATATATAGCTTATATAAATCTGGTATAAAAGAGAGTTGTCTAGTTGGAAAATAGAGACTAAATTAAAAGCTACTTAATCTAAGTGAAATTGCTTGATCCCTTTGTTTCCTTTCTTAAGAATTGCTCTCCCATTTACTTATACTCCTCCACGTTCTTCCTCTTTGCTGTCTTTCTTTCATACCACATAAAAGGATCTATGAGAGGACATCTAATCACTTAGACACCTTAAGAAATATAGAAAAAGGCACCGCTGACCCCTTTTTTGGGGTCATCTGTCTTCCTATGTAGTCTAAAAAGTAATGGACAGATTCCTCACAGATCTAAAACTTTGCTCTCTTTTGTATTGTGTTGCCTGATCTCTTTGGCTTTTGGGGGTACCAAAGATTACTTTGTACTATGAGAGAGAACTTGACCCTGGTGTGTATGCTGACTGGTGAGAGCTGCAGTTTCCGAGGTGGCTAAGGGCAGTTGTTTACAGAAAATGGTTGCCACTACAGGGGGCTACTCATTTCTTTGTGTATTGAAATAAGAAATGTGGGGTTTAAACATTTAGAAACATGTCTGTGCAATGAAGTGCACTGTGAAAACATTGCACACATTTTTCCTCTTTTTGGAGACCCAGAATTCGACGTAAAAGTGGAATCCTTGATCTTTAAAGGTCGAAATGCTCTGCCTTACAACTGCACCTGACTTTTACACATTTAAGTTCTTAAGCCCTAAAAACTGCAAATGCTTTGTTGCCCCTGTTCCTCAAGGGGCTCTGTGATCCACTAGGAAAACAGAGACAGAGTTAACATCTAATACAATTGGTCTTATAAAATTCTATGGTAAATTCCTACAATTTTGTGTTACCTGGACATCCATTTTTAGTCTTCCTCTAACACACCCAAACTCCTTCTTGAAAAAGCTTAAATTCTTTCTGTGCTTGGAGATGCAAATTGTTACCCAGCTTTCTCTAAAACTCAGTAATGAATTGGGCCATGTGGGAAAAATAACCTTTCACTTGTTCCATGTGCGAAGTCATAGTTTGAATCCAACTGTACTTTTAAACTGGTGAGTTTTACTGGTCTTATGGCTAAAATTCGAAAATTAAAACTATAAAGTCTTTCTTTCTGTCTGTATCTTTGTGTGTACATGTATGTACATCTGTCTGTATACTATCTACAAGAATATCATTGACTCAAATAAATGAGTACTCATAGATTAAGTCTAAATACTTTCCAAGAACCATGTGACTTTAGTAATCTTTGGTAAAGATAGTTTAAAAATTGTTGCTAAAATAAAATATAAACATCTTCAGAATTTAATTTAGACATTTTTGCACGGGTCCATTGGAAAGGAAGGTTCTTACTTATCTGCTAGATGTTTTAAGGTCATAAAACTGTTGCTTCTGCAGTACTTTTTTTATACTTGCTTAATTTGTCTGTGAGTTAAATCTGTAAGCGCTGACTGCTGTGCTCCTCCAAAGCCCTATGAACATCTTACTACAAGCTCTTTTTTGTTAGTTTTAAGCCTTTTAATTATGAAGTCTAGACAGGTGACCATGGTAATACCTAGGGACAACACTCGGATCCCCATCCTCCCTAGCCCAGCTGTGTCTCTTGGCCATGCTGGGAGAGATTAGATTCTCCTGGCATTGTCTTCACAGCTCTGCCCTTTGTTGTGGATGCTGCCTCTGGCACATAATTAAAATTGCTTAATTTCTAGATTTTTCACTAAAAAGGGTTAGTAATAGTTATTGTAATTAATGTATTGATTAAAACTACTAGGTATGAAAAAAACGATTCTATATGCAAAGTGTTAAAACTGCCCTTTACAAATTAATAAAGCGGTGCAAGGCAAGAGCTGTGGTAAGGGCCTAAGCTTTGCAGAGGCATAAGTATATCTAAAAATAATGATAATAATAATAACCAGCTCCTGTCCCCACTTTACTTTCCTATAATTGCTACTCAGGAGTCACATAGCTGATGGTCATAAAGATTCTTAACTTTCCGCATAGATAACATCACCCTTGTGAAAGGAAGGCTAGTTTTTGAGTTATCTTCCAGGCCCTACCTTCTGGTGGAACAGCTGGCCCACCCAGACCAGTGGCCCATAGCAAGGAACTGACTCAACTGGTATTGCCACTCCCACCCAAGAACTGACTCAGCAAAGATGACAATTTCTATCCCCCTGTGGTTCCGTCATGAACAGAGCCAACTGGCAGACCCAATTACCTGGCCTTTTGCCTGGGAAACTATCTTTAAAAATCCTCTCTCCCCACATTTTTGGGGAGATGGGTTTGAGAAATACCTCCCATCTGCTTGCATGTTGTCTGCAATATAAAACTCTTTCTTTGCTGTAAACCCTGCTCTCAGTGTGTTGGCTTCTTCTTGAGCAGTGGGCACTGTACCTGATTGGGATGTAAGAGAGACTAAGGAAAGTAGGATGTGTATTTGATGAGAAAGGCTATACAAAGACATGGGAATGTAGTTTTTATTAAAAGGAAAGTAATTTTGCCTAGCTTAGAGGTTCTAAGGATTGTTTTAAATTGAAGGAATAAAAAGAATGATAGATAAAACTGAATGTATACAGAAAGTTGGGGAAAGAAAATGAAAGAAAATAGAAAAAAATAGGAAAAAGTTATAAAATGTTTATGGAAATCTTATCTATAGTCAAAACTGATTAAGATCGAATGGATTTGTTTACAAGATCTTATTAAAATTAGCGTCAGCATTAACAATACACTCATGCAAAGGTAGAATTTGATTTTTGCTTTTGAAGAAGATTTTCATGTAGTGTTAATAACAGATAGTGAAAGATTTTTGTTTAGCTTTTGAGTAAACTGCAAAAAATAACAATTAAAAATAAAAAGGGGGGCGAGGCGGAGAGAAATATTTTATTTGCCTAATGGTTTCTTTATTAGGTCTTATGATGGTTTGGGAAACTGAGTCTCTATCAAAGAGTAAAGGTTTTTATTTTTTAAAATATTTGAATTATCACTTTGGCTAAATGAATCATTATTGTTTTACAGTGATCTGTGATGCTATTTTGAGCAAGTGTTTTAAACCTCTGATATTTGACAAATTTTCCAAAATCAAAATTTCCAACTCTAAGTTAAATCATTTTTACCACAAAGTAACTACTTGTATATTAGGATCCCTGGAAGTTCAAGAGAGATATATTAGGCTTATTTTATATGTTAAAATCATATGTGAAGCATTGTAAAATATGAAATGGTGTTTAACTTTCTTTGGGTTATATTCATATAAATGTGTTATTAATATGTGTTCCAAAATTATATGAGATTCTTAAAATTCTGATATGTATTAGCATATGTTACCAGTAATAAGTATGGTTATTATGTTACATTGTTATATGTCATAGAAATAACCAAACTTTCTAGATAATTGTGTCTTTAACTGTGGCTATTCTAAGATCTTGTAATCTACACACAATTATTGTTTTACTTTGATTCTTCTCAAAAAAGGGTTTATAGTCAGCTATGTCTAAAATTTGCTGCTTCTTTAAGGAAATTTATGGAAACGACTTTGAAATATACTCTTGAATATAGGTTTCTGATAACTTTGGTGATAACATCATTTGAATAGAAACATAAAACTTTCATGATCCTAATTTAAAAAAATAAAAACTGATGTATTCATGAAGATTGCTAACCCAACATCAAGTGGAACAAGAATTAATTACATAGGACTAAACTAATAGAGGAATGAAATAATTTTTTAAGGAAAACAGATTCCAAAAAACGTGGAAGGATTGGTTTTAGTTGGAAGGGGCCAACCTTCTGTAATTTTGTAGGAAGGAGAATAGTTACATAGATATAGACATGTTTATAGGTTTTGTAGTAGAAAGGTAAGGGAATTCATATACAGCCATGTGTTTTCCCTGTGTAGTAAACAATAATTTTGGAATACCTGTGAAACACCCAAGGTCCCAGTGGAGACTACAGCCAGTGGTAGAATTCAGGAGGAAGGACTGGGCAGGAAACAGGAAGGTGAGCCCCACTGGAACAGGTTTTTTTTTTTTTTCTTTCTTTCTTTCTGGCATACAATTTTCTTTTTAGTTATAATACTTATGTGCATTGTATTTCCACTATGTGTCTCTCATTGATTTAGTTCTTCTGAGAAAACTAAATTCTTGATAGTCCGAAGACTAGGTAGGATTAAACAAGCGACAGGAGTCACAGATCAATGGCTTTGACAGGATTATCCAGGAATGAGCCTTCTTGGTGATGAGGGACATCTTGACACTCAAATTTTGATTATCAATGCTTTCAAGAAGAAAGATTTTTGATCAAAAGTGGGAAAAGGGGAAAAATAAGAATGCTCATCTGAGGAATAAAATGAGATAGCAACATAATTTAAAACAAAAAATTAAATTAAAAAAAATGAGACAGCAGTCATGCCCTGCTCCTCCACCCTCCTTTGAGCTATGTGTTAATCTCTTGAAACCGCTTGCTATTGCCACAAGTAGGTAGAAAGAACCTAATAATGCCACACCAGAAACTATAACCCACACCCTATAGCTTAATAATGTATAGCCAATCACTAATCAATGTTATTTCTTTAAACCAATGAGAATTCCTAACAAACAACTTTGTGTTAGACCACTCCTTGCCTTGTCTTTTTACATTTAAAAATCCAGTTGTAACTGCTGCTAATTGGAGTGTATATTGGGCATTCTTGAATCTATTCAGAGCAACTTGAATCTGTTCTCCTGAGTTGCAATCCTCAATCTTGGCCCAAATTAACTCTCTACTTAAATTTACTTTGCCTTGGCTTCTTCCTTTTATGTCAACAGAACAAATAATCAGGAAAGTTTAACCACTTGAGAAGCAAATAAAGTCATCATCATGCCTAGACAGACTTTTCATCTATCTTTCTATGGGCAGTTCCAAGGGATTACCTGGGAGACTTTATCTGCCTAAGACAACAACTTTTTTTATAGCAATGTTCTACCCTTCACCTTCCTGCCATCTCCCTCAGAGTGCAGAGAAACTTTGTCCCAGGCCATTGTTATTTGGGCTCATTCATTTTCCCCCAAATAATTTATTACCCCTCACAATTGCCAACCCCCACATCCCCATTTCCCTTTCTTCTATGAAGAGGGTAGATAAGCCTCAACCATATGGGCCTTCTTTGAGTCTCATATTTTATATGGTTCCTATGCTAATGCATGTTAATAAGTTTGTATGCCTTTTTCTGCTATTAATCTGTCTATTGTCGGTTTATTTCAGTGACCTTCAGAGAAGGTAGAAGAGAAGATTTCCCTTTGTCCCTATGGCACCAAGTTTCACTCTCTGATATTTGGTTCTAAAAAATGGTGTACTTCCTAGTGTACTATGCTGAGCCTTTTTTAAAACAAGGCAACTAATCCCTTAGGAAGTAGCAGGGAGAAGCCTTGAATGAGGAGCTTCCTGTAGCTGGACTAGAGAAATCTGACTAAAACTCCACATTTCACTTTTCCTTGGGGGTTCTCAAAGACAAAGGAAAAAAAAAAGAAAATCATTGTCATGATCCCTGATGACAATGTAGGAGACAAAAATATGTCACCCCAAAATAAAATGTTGAAGATCAGAATATGACACTCCAAAATATGATTCTAGGAGACCAGAATATGCTAGTTCAAAATATGCCCCTTTGGCATCAGGATTATTTTGAGCTGATTATTTTGAGAAACTGCAAGCACAGGAGAAGCTTTGAAAACAGAGTAGAAGTTGCCCTTTTCTAAAGAAAATTTACATCTGCAGGAAATGCATCTCAATTTTAAGTGTTTCTCCCTCTCTTTTCAGGAAGAGAAAAATGACTAAATCACTGGAAACTCTTACCCACGAAGAAGGCACTGCCTAACACACCTTATCCTTGTTAACTGTACTTTCCTGGTCACTCCCCCATTACTGCCCCCCCCCCAACATCCTTCCTTCTTTCAGTGGAAGACTGTGTTTAAGCCTGAACTCAAAGCCACCACTTTGAGATTTAGTCATTCCCTGTCTATCTCCCACATATACGTGAGGCATACACGTTAATAAACTTGTTTTATTTTCTCTTGTTAATCTGTTTTTGGTTACAGGAGTCTGTCCCAACTAAAAACTTTGAAGGCTAGAGAGAAAGATTTTTTTTTCTACTGTACAGCAACAATGGCATGTTCTTTCCTGTCTAAAGCTCTCCCCAAACATAACAGAATTAAACCTTTCTCTGCTTCTACTTAGTATAGCCAAAGTAGGCTAACATTTTAAAATGTGATTTATAATGTCACCCATTAAAAAAGGAAATTAAAAGGAAAGCAAATTCAAGTAACATAAAATGATAAATTAAAAAATCTACATATCTGATTCAACAATGACTGATTAGCTTACCATGCTTATAGATCTTGTTGCATCCTATATTTATTTCCTAAACTTGTTTCTAACTCCAAAGAACTCTAAGCCTTCCCAACTACCCACTGTACTACTTCACTAAAGGGTTATATTTATGGGTACCAATTCATTATTTTAATTTATCAATTGACTATCTATGGCTTCTTAAGAAAATAAAAACAGGAGATTCTCCTCTATCATTCACTTAAGAAGCTCCATTCAGTTTCTATGTAGGTTTTGAGAGACACTTGCCTGGTAGGACTATAACCATTTGAAATACTACCATCTACCTAAATTGTATTTTGTCCACAATATAATAAAATAATAAAAAGTAATCATACCAGAAGTATTATATATGTATAGTAATAGCAAAGTTTTCCTGTTAAAACTATTTCCACAGTCAAGTGAGAACTTATATTTAGAATTTTCCTTTTCCTATTTATATGCTCTCAGTTAAAAAAAAAACTCAAGTAGAAATTTTCTGAAGAAAGTAGTCACTTAACATTTACAATCAGAAAGCAAAAATTACATCTAATGAAAGTGTTGTATTTTTATTAAATTTGTTCTATAAAAATATTTTATAATAAAGTCTGTAGAAATGTAGAAAAATCTATGAACTACATCAGGTAAGTTAAAAAAATGGAACATCTCCATCATTGTCTCTAAGGAATGTGTGACATTATATAATTCTCAATTTATTTTTGCTTCTATGGAATTGCATGAAAGAAGTAACGTGTTGGTACCAATTCATTGCCAAGAAATGCAAATTTTCACTATGATTATCTTACTTTTATATCTAACAAGGTGACATTTTACTTTTGCATAGCTTAGCAATGTATTAATATATTCACTTTTGTTTTTTAAATGTACAGATATTTTACAATATTTTAATAATAGAAGAATACAAATAATTTAAAATTCTCAGTGATGCATTAAAATGACCTTCACATTTAGATTTAATATTCTACTGCTGCCAAACAAAAAATCAGAGTGATAGTAAGAGGGGAAATGTGGACAAACTCAAAAATACCTTCCTTTAAAGATAAATGTCAAGGAAACTCGAACTTTTCTGCATAACAATAACACAATGACTTTTAAAGTTTCCTCTGGAATCTCCCTTGCACATTAACTTTATGGTCCTAAATTGATGTACCTTAAAGTGGTAAAGGGTTGCAGCAAAAAACAGAAGTTTTGTTCATAATTTCTCATGTATCCTTAAACTGCTTTAACTTCCTAAGGACAGATTATAGTTATGGGGAATATGCAGGGCCTCAAACCAGAGCTGGTATTTATATGTCATGAATCAATATGATTTTTGAAGAGTAAACACATTCTTTATAAGCAGTTGAAAAGAAACTATGCTGACAAGAGAGAGAAGGTTTTCCCTTGACTGTTATCCAAGGCAAATGGTATTGATGATACAGGATTTTGTACATTTGCTTATTTTTAAAATTTAGAATAAAGAGACCAAAGGGTTGGATATTGAACTTCCAAATCTAAAATGTATAGACTTACTGGTACATGCCATGGAAGGTGGGTCTTTTTCAGCTCGGAAGTAACCCTTTTCACACTGACAGACAGAAGTTGCTTCCATGTAAGTTAAACTGTGTGGAGGGCATTTAGAACACTTTGTGTTCCCAGCAAATGCTTTATAAAATCCTGGTCTGCAAGCTGTAAAAATAGGAAAAACAATTTTTAGGCTATTATTGTTACAGTTTTTATATTTACATGTACAACATATTTTAATTTATGCACACTTTGGATGTCAGAGTTCAGTGTCACACATACACAGAAAAGTCAATATATATTCACATTAATAAATAAAATTAGTAATTCAAAGTTAGTAATACAACTATGACATATTTTAACTGAGATCATTAATTTTTAAAAGTATACCTTAAGCATACATATGCACACACACACACACACACACAAAATCAGTGCTTTCCTAAGTGTGGGGATGTCCACAATTGGCAATAAGGGAGATGATTTTGTGTAGTTCTGGGGGATGACCTTAAATAATTTTAATCATATTGTTCAAAATGAATTTACATTCCACTTCTCTCTCAGTTCTTCTTAGTACTCAAGGAGAAAATCCCAGTTTGGTGCTGGTGTCCTAAACACCTTTCTTAGTGGCTAACTTTTCTTTTGTGCATGCTATAGCTGTATTTTTTATAGTTTATGTTTGATTCTATAAGATTGTTTATAAATGACCTAGTAATTCATGAGAAGAAAATTTATCAGTTATGTAAAATTACTATTAAGAAGTTGGTAATTCAATATCAATATCAACAGGAAGTTGATGGTACATGAATATAGTCTCTTTTCTAATTTGCTGATAAATTAATAGTATATGGTTAATCAATAGAAATACTTTATCATCAAAAGATTTTTCTAAAACTATAGAAATTCAGAGTAATGAATAATATATAATTATCACAACTGACATTTTCATAATTAAAATATTCTTTAAAAAGTATTGAATTACTATATTTAATCTTGACAGTAGCTATCAGACAATGTATCATAACATATTCAATAAATCAAACATATATAGTCAATAAAATAATTGTCTTCTATTGAACTATGCAGTTTATATATTAAAGTAGCCTGCTTATAACTTAATTTTGTATAGCAAAACATTGTTACCTTTTATTTATGTACTTTGTTAACTAAAACAATAATTTAAATAACATTTTATCTGAAGTGTTTTCAGCTAATTTGTCACTTGCTTATAGAATCTTCTCAGAATGCTTAGACCATCTCCTAAGATCCTTGGATACCTGTAATAGGTCAGTGATATTCAAATTCTTCCTGAGAATGGCCTGCTAACTGCCCTCTCAGCATTTTCTCTTGCCCCCGTTAATCCATTCTGCAGAAAGAGCAATCTTCCAAACCTACTCTAATATAAAGTGCCACATATACACAATTTTAAATTTTGTAGTAGCTACATTAAAAAAGAAACAGCTGAAATTATATTTTAATAACATATTTTCTTTAACCCAATATATCCAAAATGTGATTTCAACATATAATCAAGCATTGGAATATTTTACATTCTTTGGATTTAATTTTTTGTTATTATTTTTTGCTCTAAGTGTTTAAAATCCTATAGGTATTTTACACTCACAGCACATCTCAATTCAATCTAGTCACATTTCAGGTGCCCAATAACCTCACATGGCTAGTGGCTACCATCTTAGATAACTCAGTTTTAAACACAGAAATCTGGTTATTACATTGTTCTGTTTTAAAAACCTTAATGACTTCCCACCATTTTCATGTTAAAGCTTAAAATATTTACAGTGGATTACAAGATCATTCAAGAGTTGGCCCTTCTTACCTTCCCAACCATACCAGATAAAAATACTCTTCTCCCATACCCCCTTGGTTAAGGCTTTGCTCTTCTACAGTCTATTCTCAACCTAGCAGTTGATAATCTCTTTAAAACATATGTAACATAACTAGGCTCCGAGCCTTCCAATGGCTTTCCATTCCTCCTAGGGTAAAATTGTTGCCCTGATAAATGCCTACGAGGCATTGCACAATTTTGCTCCCCACCCATTCCATGACCCTGCTTTTTGATTCCTACCTCTTTTTCCTTCAGGTACTCCACTCCAGTCACCTTGACCTTCAGAATCTTGGACACCCAAAGCTGGCTCCAGCCATAAGACCTTTTTAACACTTGTGCTTACCCATGTATCCTCATGGTCTGCTCACTCCCTTACATCAGGTCTTTGTTCACATGTTACTGTATCAATGAAACCTTCCCTGATTCCCTTTTTGAACTTGCTACTCCTGCTGCACCCCACCACAATATTCCATATTACGCTTCCCTCTCTAGGGGATTTCACAAAATGTGACACAGGACATATTTAATTTTTTAAACCATTCCCTATTAGAATGTACGCTTTATTAATTTCCATGAATTGCTATGCTCTTTCTCCCACTTTAAGCCTTTTCCACTGTTGAAAAGATCTCCTCTCTATCCTCACCCCATGATCCACTTATCTTGTTAACTCCCATGACCCACTCATTTTTTAGGTCTCACTTGTTTTAGAGGGGCATTATGACATCCTATATTTAAATTAGGTTTATTGTAGGCAGCATATATCTTGGTCTTTTTTTTTTTTTAATACAATTTGACAATCTCTGCTTTTAACTGGGGTGATTAGATTATTTATATTTAATGTGATTACTGATGTTTTAAGTCTACCTTGCTATTTGCTTTGCATTTTTTCCTTCTGTTCTTTGTTTTATTTTCCTCTTTTTCTGTGTTATTTTAGAAATATTCCATACTTTTTATGATCTCTTTTATCTCTTTTGTTGTGTTATTTGTTTATTAGCAAAATTCAGGTGAACACTCTGCAGCTCTTTGGAAATCCTTTTCAGAGCAGCATTCTTCTCACTCATACTTTGTCTTATAAAATATAGCTGCTTTTGTCTCACTGGACTCTCAGATTTGTCTTTTCAATCCAAAGTCCATGGAGGGAGTCTACAGGTTTTATCAGGGTGCTTTCTCCCAGTTCTATGGCCTAGACATTCTCTCAAGATAGCATTAATAAGTCGGGACAATTGTGGGGCTCTCTTCTTTTATTTGCCATCTTTCAGTTATTTGATCTCATATCTTAAAATGACTTTTTAAAATCTTTTTCATAGATTTTCTTGGTTTATCTCAGACATTAGATGCTATTCCTTCTTGGCCACAAGTAAAAATCAAACTGAGTCATCCTAAATTCTTGTTTTTCTGTTTTCATCTTTCGCTCCCTTCTATAATGTTCTATCTACTATACCTAATTTCTCAAAGATCCATTTTAAAAACTTATTTCAATGTACAATGCCATATTACTACCATCTTCTAGAATTCCTGAGGTGAAAGAAACACACAATACCAAGGGTTGCTGAGAATATAGAGCATTATTAACTCTCATAATCCTGGAGGAATATAAATTGGTGCTATCACTTATAATAGATATTTGGCAGCATCTACTATAGATGAACATGGGAATACCATCAGGCATAACAGTTCCACTCCTCAGCATATACTCAACAGAAAAGCACAAGGTGAAAGTGGCTTCCCTTCCTGTAGGCATTCATACTATGTTCCATTGCTATGTGAGTTATCATTCTTCATTTGATTTTCATTTTCTGAAATTTTGTTGACATATTGATTTTTCTTACCTGACATATTTTCTTTTCCCTTTATCCTTTGCTTTATGCCTATCAAAGTAAATCTTTTATATACCCTTACTCTTATTAGTGAAGTGTTCATAGGGAATTGAAGATGAACTTATATGTTTAATCAACTATGTTTAACACAAAACCCACATCTTCCTAAATTTCTGATTATAAAAGCATATATAATCAGTTGGGAATAACTGAATTATAAACAATACTTATTCATGAAAGATGAGTGAAATTATTTCTAGATTTTCTGTTGTCATGCACCTACTGATAAAAGTAATAAGAATGCTAGAAGACTATATACAACATGATTTAGAAATGGTAGATATATAAAATATAGCATATAAATATTCTCACAAAATTATATAGTAAATGATCTAAATTAAAACATATAGTTTTCTATTTCAAAAATATGATTATAATTTGAAGAACCTTAAGTGATTGTGTAAAATAACAATGACAGATATCATACATATAAAAGTCAAAGTAAATTTTTACAAAAATCATTAAAGAGAAAAGTATTAAAGGCACACTCAATATTAGTGTAGTGATGGAAATATTGCTAATACTAATGAAGTATATATGTTACAATACAATTTTCCTTATAAAAGTTTGAAATTTCATCATCCCCAGAAAACTGAAATTAGTATTGACTGAAATACAGTGGAAGAGTACTTTAAGTCACACACACACACACACACACACACACACACAGAGTATAACTCTGCTAAAACAAAATCAAGAAATGAATACCCTGTTCTACACACACTTTATTTTAAACATTGAATGGTTAGGCCATATGTTGCTAGCAATGTTTTTAGGCTTATTCTTATTATCGGAGAACTAGAAGACAAAGAACCATGAGAAATCCTAGTGGGCATATCATGCTGTGCAGTTCTCACCATTTGATGGAATATTAAATTGCATCTTGTGTGATAGGAACTGATATTAATATAATTGACTGCTTCTCCCTCATTGATGTTCAATAGTCTTTAAGTTTAGATAAACCTGAATGACTTATCAGTAAAATATATGATCTGCATTATTTCTCAAGATAATAAAATTCATAAAAGAAATATAAGAAATTGGTAAAGACAGTGTTCTCCTAGATTCTGTTGTGCAATAAATTTTGTTGTCATATAATTAGAGAAGGCAGAGAAGATAAAGGAATTTAAAAATAAAAATATAAAAAAACCCCTAAACCTTAAGGGTAAATAAGCATATAGATGAGATATTTTGTTTCTTAAGAATAACCTACTAATAATAAACAGGGATACACACACACACTTCCATAGGGTTTGTGGAAAAACAGAATTAAAAGATAAAAATAAAAAACGCAAACTTTGTTTCTCAACATAAGCTTCTTTAAATTCAAGACAGTTTTGTAAGTGATAATTCCAGCTACTTAATCCATTCCTAAAGAACAGAAGGTTCTAGGAATTTAACCATGTCAATGAGTCTTTTTTTACATTATTAACTGAAGAAAAATGGGCACCCTTTATGGATATTTTTTAAAGATTAGGAAACAAAAAGATGTCAGAAGGAGCCAAATCAGAACTGTAAGGTGGATACCTAATGCTTTCCCTCTGAAACTCCCACAAAATTGCCCTTCTTTAATAAGAGGAATGAGCAGGAGAATTGTTGTGGTAGAGAGGGACTTTTTGGTAAAGCTTTCCTGGATATTTTTCTGCTAAAATTTTGGCTAACTTTCTCAAAACACTATCAATCATAAGCAGATGGTATTGTTCTTAGGCCTTGAAGAAAGAAAGCTAATGTAAACTGCTAATTTCTTTGGAGTACTGTCCCTGTAAACTTTTCATAAAGCTCTGATAATTTCACCATTCTTCCACCCAAGATTTCTCATAAATTTGATGTTTGTTCTTGCTTCAATTTTAGAAATTCACATTGCCCCAATAAAGGCTCTTTCCAACTGATATCTTATCTTTCTTGGTGGCTCAAACTAGATGCTGTCCAGACATGTTAATAAGTTAGTACAAATTTATTTAGGTACAAAGCAATTTTGAAATACATGTATAGTTTTTTTCATAATATGCACTTTTCACGAACCTTTGGAAGATCTCTCATGAATATACATACACACTATACACATACACACACACTGGCAAATCCAGGTGAGTTGTTATTAATAAGCATACAGTGAATGTATTAGATTAGTTTTATCTTCTACCACCTTTTCTCATTTACAGATTCATAATTTGTATGTTAAAGATAATCTGAAGAAAGTACATTCATTCAAGAGATGGACAAGTGTCAAGAACAGGACATTATTTGGAAAATAAAGTCATAAACACTTTCATAGTCTGAGGCTTGTGACAAACAAAGTTAAAATTCTAAAGCTGTTTATAGTGTGAGAATAAAGTATACATTTCTATTCTCGATGTTAAGATAAGGTATAGAGAACAAGGTTTATATCAATAGTTTTTTAGGATTAGGCCAAATTTTTATTTTTTAATTGCCATTTTGAATATAATCTGGTAATAATATGGCACAAGACAAAATGCTAACCATATTGTTTCTATAAATAAAGATCACTCTTTAAGTGTTCCAACATTCTTCTAATGTGATTTATTTATTTATGTTTTTGGTAGAGACTGGGTCTCACTCTTGCTCAGGCTAGTCTCAAACTCCTGAGCTCAAGTGATCCTCCTGCCTTGGCCTCCCAGAGTGCTAGGATTACAGGTGTGAGCCACCATGGCTGGTCCTAATGTGATTTTTAGTTAATTTTATCTTCCCAGGTTTATTTTTGTCAACCATACTTAAGCCCACATTAATACTATTTTCTTCACATTTAGCACTAATTTTATTAATAAAAAATGTGCTTGGTAAATATATTTATCACCTTATTCTCAAATACCATAAAATGAGGTACTATTTAGCTTTTTATCCCCTAAGCAGAGATTCTTGTTCTTATTTCACTTTTTTTTCTAAATATCTAATAATGACAGTTTCTTACTTTTCTTTCCTTATTCCTTTCTTGCATGCTCCAAAAACCAACATGAATTTACTTTTATGAATAAAGAAAAATATATTCAAAGAGAAAACACCCAGTGTTTCATTCTAAGATATATTAGAAATAATAGCTCTGGCAAACCATTTATAATTATTGAGCATTCGGAATGAACCAGGTGTTTTGCTAAGCACTTTGCATGCAACTTGTCGTTTATTCTTATAAAAATTAACTAAAATAATAATAAAGAATGTGGCCTTGGAAACTAGATTACATGGATTTGACTTCTGTATTTTACTAGATTTGTCATGTCAGCTAACTTACTTTTCTGTGCATCAGTTTCTCATCTGTAAAATCTGTGCTATAGACTGTGTGTGTCCCCCCAAAATTTGAACGTTGAAGCCTAAATTCCCAATGTGATGATATTTGAAGGTAGGGACTTTAGGGGGCGATTAGGCCATGAGGATGGAGCCTTCATGAATGGGATTAGGGCCCTTATAAGGGATTGAACAGATCAAGCTCTCTGCTCTCTTACATGTGAGGACACAAGGAGAAGACAGCCATCTGCAAACCAGGAATGATGGAGACACTGGGAATAAAAGCACCTAATTCAGGGGCTGTTGTGAGGGTTTAATAAATGTAACATGTATCAAGTAATCAGAAGAATATCTAGCATTTTATTATTTAGATGAGGTAACTGAAGCTAAATGATATTAAGTAATGTGTTGTGGCAAATTGTGTTTTCCAAAAAATGGCCCCAACAATATCTTCCAAACCATATGTTATTCTGACAATGTCTTATAGACACTCTTTCCACAAAAATGTTAGGTCTATGTTCCCTCCTTTCAAATCCAGCATGCTTGTGACTACAGTTGAGGTGACTTTATGTGACTTCCTAGGCTAGGTCATAAAAGGTGACCGAGCTTCTCTCTGCTTCTTTAAGATGCTTACTTTTAGAAACGACCCACTGTGCCAAAAGCAAGGCCAAGCAGCCATGGAGAGGACTATGTGGAGAAGAACTTAGGTTCTTGGCCCACAGCTCTGGCCGAGCTCCCAGCTGACAACCAGCACCAATTTGCCAGACAGGGGTGTGAGCGATCTGGAATGTGGATTCTCCAGCTCCCAGTCCGGCCACCTCAGCTGATTCTGCATGAGGAAGAGCTGAGCTATCCTTGCCAACCTTGCTCACATTACAGACTTATGAGCAAAATAAATGATTGGTGTTGTTTTAAGTCACTAAATTTCAGTGTGGTTTCTTATGTAATATTGGGTAACTGGACACTTGCTCAAGGACATAGGTAAGAGCCAAAAGTTAAGGCTTGGGTCTGTTCTAATCTATAATCTGACTTCTCAGAATACATTAGTTACCCTTTATATTTGGAACACTGTGCTCATTTTGCAATCTAGGGCAGTGATGGAGTGAATAGCAGTTTTAAAGAAATATTGATGATAGCATTTGGATTATAAATAACTGTTATAATAAAAATGCTCTTTGGTGGTATTTAATTGACAGATATGGTTTTATCTAATGGTATTATATTCTCTTAGTTATGTTCCTTTTTTGTTAGAGGCAAAACTAATATAGTTTTATTCAGACCATTAAAAATATAAAAATGTATTCTACAACTTATACTTCACAAAATTGTTTTATGTGGCTGCCTCATTTTATGAAAAAGTAAGCAAGACTTATTTTATCTTTCAACTGAGAATAGAAGAATAGAATCATGATTAAGTGGATTATACACATGATTTAAACATTTTGACCAAACTCACTCATCACTGCGTAAGGTATCATAAACTCTGCGCCTTAGGAAACTTTGACAACCATATCTTCTGGTGGCTTAGCAACGAATTTACAATCTGTTCTTCAATATGACAATTGTGAATACTCCACTGTCGTGTATTTGTGGCATTTCTGTAGCTGAATAGTACAGAAACTAATGTAAAAATTATTAAATTATAACTATAAAATTATTACTGAGCAAGGAAGCATATGTTTTTATGGAAAGTTATTAAGCATGTTAGTCATCATTATAATAATCACAATTTATTGTTCATTACAAATTTGTGTTTTGCATATTTATTATATTTAAGTCTTATAAAAGCCCAGTTATGTAGGTATTAATATCCTCATTTCACAAATGAGGAAATAAAGGCTCTAATATTTGCTCAAGTTTACAGAGATGATTTATAAGCAAGTCAGTCTCTTTGATTCTTAAGCCCAAACTTTGGTACTACATGTTGTCATTGTATAAATATATATGTATATAGACAAACATGTACATATGCATGTATATACATATATAGGGGTGTGTGTATGAGTGTATATGTTTGTGTATGCTTACCATATGAAGTAATTCCTGACAATACTTACTACATCTATGTCTTCTTCTGTAACCTACCATTCTACCATTGTAATTATCATATGTATCCTACATTTTGATACCTATTATTTCTTATTTCATATAAAGACATATGTCTTCTCAACTTCATTGTAAAATACTTAACATTACAGTATAGACCACTGCATTGGAACAATACTGCAGACAGAGCAGAGGCGCAAATATAAGTGTATCATTGTTTTTATACATATTTAATCAATATACTAATTAATCAAAATTATGTGAGAATATTATAGAATAAAACCTAGCAAAGCAGATGTTTAAAATACTCACTGCTTTTCTTAAAAATTATAAAAGATAATATGATACAATGTGACTTAAAATTTCAACACTTTTATCTAATCCATCTTTCCCATGAGTATGTATTCAGATAATACATGCTCATATTTATCATACAAGCTCAAAATGATTACTTATTTCATTGTTTAAATGTTAATGGGTGTGTCCAATGTGTTTCTTCCATAAATAGCCCTCTATTTGACAGTAAAACTGTAGTGCTTGAATTTCATAATGATATTTTCAGTTTTATTGGGTGTTCATTATTGCAATTAGGGTTTTTATGTTGAATACCAACTAATGGCTGTACCTAAATAATAGTATTTCATTTACTACCTTTCTATTAACATTTTTAAATAGTTTACCAAAATCTTGCTCCACATTTCATTGGAATGTTGCATAAGTATTGAATTGAAGTAAACTGGAACAGCATCTTCCATCCAGAACAAGTAGAGTATCTATATTGATTCAGCATGGTTTGAATATGATAGAGTCTCATGGATCACAAGGGCACATCCAAGGGTGAAATGCTATATGCAGCCACAGCAGACACTCAAGATTCAGGACTTTCAATGCATTGCTCGCAACAACTCTATATGGCTGTGTAATCAGCAGAAACTAGGACGTGTAGGTTTTACAGATGTGATATGTCTGATCAGAATTTGGTTTCTTGATTTGGCTCATATCTAGTTCCACACATATAGAGCCATTCCATATAGTAATGCTATCGGTCCAAGCCTGAATTTCTCAATGACGATTTTATACTGAGGCAGATCATCTGTAAGCTGGTGATTGAATAATCCAATTATTATAGCAAGCATGAGTTCTTCTGTAAAACCAGTTATAGCATTTCATGAAATGATAATTGTTTCTGTTGGAAAACCTGGAACCATGAACACAGTTTTCTAGTATAGAGCTATAAATCCATCCTATTAATCAGAAGCTGTACACATACAAATTTTGTGTAAAACTTTTCTACATATGTTCATGCATATGTAAATATTTTAAACATAGTAGAAGAATTCTTAGCAGAACCTTTTATGCAACTCCAAACTCTCTAGTTAATCTAATTTATATATTTTTATATCATATTTCCTTGAGACATACTCTAATCACTAAGGTAAAATAAGTTATTGGATCAAAGCAATTGCATTATCAACATACACAAAATTCTTTGTCTCTCCTCTGTTCCAATTGCATATTTCAAATCCCTGCATTACACAGGTATTTGATTGTTTTACAGTGGTTTGATTTTTTGACTATCTCAACACCAGAATATGAGCACTTGAGAAAATAAACTATATTTGTATTAAAATTTTCATCTTCTAAAACAGTGCTTAGCACATATTAGGTGTTTATTCATCCTCTAAGACAATGTTTAGCACATATTAGGAGTTTAATAAATATTTACCAAATGAATAACTAACTAAATAAGTGGTCTTTTATATTCTTTGGCTTATAAAACCAAATTTTTTATATTCAATCAATATTGCCAAATTACATTCTGATACAGCTTCAAGGATACAAGAATGCTCGAAAAAGACATGTGGAATTAACATAACATTTTACTATATCCATATCAAAGAAATATATTCAAATGCTGACTATTTTGGAAGTTATTTGTAAATTGTAATACATACTTTTTTTTATGTTGAAGCCTGCAATTTTAGAACTTTTGTCTCAAATTGCCATATTGATGAATATATTCAGCTCTCATGTTTGATTACATATTTTAATTTGAATGCATATATAATTTTCATTTCTTGAACCTTTACAAACTAAAGTATTAATATAAAAATAACAGTCCTTTTGCAAGAACTGTTTAGCTAATACTACATTTTCAAGTACAATCACCTTTGATTATTCTCAAGTGGAATTGAATTGTAGTTATTATTCATTCAGCATATAATAGAGAAATAAGGGATATAGTTTGTTTAAGACCTAGCCTCTGAAGAGATAAGGAGTAAAAATCTTAACCTATCAGATAACATTAGATACTATGAGATTATATAACTCCTAAGTGGTACAGATAATAAATGCTTAGAGTTTCAACAAAAACACATTAATATGGGATGGAGGAGCTTGAATCAGCTTTTTTGCCTAGAGATGGGATACTTTAATTGGATCTTTTCTACAGAAAGTTAGAATGAGGAGAATGAGTAAAAAAGATGTGGAAATGAAAATGAGTATCACAAGTTCTATATACAGAGAGGAAATAAACTTGTATAAAATGAAGAGTAGCTAGTGGGGAAAAGGACAATACAAAGTAGTTTATGGGAGTTTTTGTAATAAAGAGTCCTATAAGACAGTCTAAAGAATTTTATATTTATTCTAAAGAAGACAGAAGTTTTTAAACAACGCAGAAAAGGTTTATTTAAAGTGAAGTCTGCTGACAGTGTACGAAATATGTTAAAGAGATGTGAGATAAGAAGCAAGGAGACCAAGCAGGAGACCAAGGCATTGATCCAGACAAGAAACACATCAACTAAACAAGAGTGATGGAGGTGAGACCAGGAAAAAGTGGCATTGTAAAGAAAAAGGATTTTTAAAATAGTATTTCATCAGACTGAGAACAAAGCTCAAGACAAACTTTAAGTGAAGTTTAGACTTAACTATTAAAGATATTTATATATAAATATATTCTTAATGATGTTAACCTTATTTTTTGGGATAGGATTGGGGCTTTTGATACAGGAATCGTAATTCAAGTCCCATTGGTTGAAACATATTGCCTTAGGTAAGTTAATTAACCCCTGCAAGTCTGAATTTACTCTTCTATAAAATGGAAATGAGAATAGTATCTATTTGTTGGGATGATGGATAATATAATTTATGTAATGCATTTAGCATGGCACCCAGCTCATTATATGCAACTCCCTAAGGTTGATAAGCCCAAAACATCTCACAATGCCAAGAAAGAAACTCTCCCGTACCCAAAATAGTTAGGAAAATAGCTGTAATGGCTGACCAAATATTCCAATCATGTACAGTCATCCCCCCAGTATATGTAGGGGACTGGTTCCAGGACCCCTGCATATATGAAAATCGGGACATACTCAAGTCAAAAATCAACCCTCCATATACATGGGGTTTCCCTGCTGTGAATACTGTATTTTCATTCTTATTTTGTTTGAGAAAAATAAGTGGAACTGCACTGTTCAAACCCGTGTTGTTCAAGGGTCAACTGTATGTCATAAATGAATTGCCATCTTCCAACAAATAGAATTTAAAATGTGTAGCATAATACTATATTCAATAAACACATTCTCTCTTATGTAATCCAAAAAAGGCAATTTAGGATTCAACAAATTTATGTTTTAAGTTTTGTGATGTCTGATTTCATTCAAAAATTCACACTCAATATTTTATCTTTTATATTTCCTCATAGTAAATCAAATAAAAGGAAAACAAACAAAAACAATGGGTTAGGTTTGCTTTGTTCAATAAAGGGAATCCAGAAGAAAGAAGCCTTTCCAACTCAACAGAATAAAGGTGCTTTTTTGAAACAAGTAAATTTAATTTTGTGGTAAGCTAATTGGTCAAATGAAGTCCAAGATTTACAACAGTCACAAATTCATAATGCCCAATTTTTATGTGTACTTTTAATGAAAAATATAAACCTGGGAGATAGTTCTAAAACATATCTAACAAATACTTTGCCCCTGTTCCCTTTATCCTTTGGGAAGATCATATCTTCTAAACCACTTTCATCAACTGATCTTAAAGATTAGTAGGCAAAATGCCTGTTTAAGTGAATCCACTTAAAACCTATTCTAGTGTGGATCCAATCAACAAGTCTGTATTCTATATTTATTCAATCAACTCTGCTGAATGCATAAAAAAGTCATTGAGCTATAATTTTTTTTATTTCTCCATAATTCCTTTCTATGGACTTGAGTGTCTGTTCTTTTCCTTATGATAATGAAGAATAATTTGTCATATAAATCTAGGAAGTGCTTATCTATACTAAATTCTCATAGATAAAGTTTGTCCTTTATCAATTTCAGATATAACACAGCATTTAGGGGCAGAGATTGTAGAGCCAGATACCCTTGATTCAAACATTGGCCCATCCACTTATTAACTCTGTGACCTTAGGCAAGCTAGTTATTTAATTTCTCTGTGTCTCATTTATGAAATGGGTATAATAGCACTTACCTTGTAGGGGCATCCTGAGAATACACTAATACTTCTAAAGCACTTAGGACCTGGTATGTGGTAAGGGCTATGTAATGATTCACTTTTACATAATTTTATCTAACCATGTAAAAATCTTTATATTTTTGGAGCCAGGTACATAGGAAATCAATTACTATTTGAAGAATTGATAACTACATCAATACATAAGGTGCATATTTTATAATGTTACTATTCCTTAAATAAAAGAATGTTGCCTTTGATATGGATAAAATTTACTCTTTTTGAAATTCTAGGCTTTTCTAAGTTTAAAATATTCTGTGTTCAGTAAAAAAAATCATTTAGAACACATAATTCTATAATATTTTATCATGCATTTCTCAGCCATAATTTTTCCAAAGCAAAAAATAGGAGTTATGAAAATTTTAATCTATTAGTGACTATAAATACAATCTTCTTCCTTATCACTCCTTTTTTACAAATGAGGAGACAGAATTTTGGAAAGATAAAGCTCAATCCTCAAAATTACACCTTGGATTAGTAGCTGAGCTGGATTTAGAACTCAAGTCCCCTGACTCCCTGGACCTTGCTTTTTTTTTTTCCCCTTCCACATCACAATCATTTCATAGATCTCTATTCATTAAGCATTTCATTATCTTCTTCTGGATCTTTCTCTGATCTCCTTTCTTCTCCTTGGAATATCATAATCAGAACTAGCTGAAGTATTTTTGCCATAGAGACATATGATTTTGTTCAAAACTGGGTATAATATTTCATTTTTGGGAACTCCTCCACCCTTACAAATAATCTGTATTAACATCAAAAATCTTATGTGATCTCCTGTCTCCAGCAGGCAAATCCCCATATGAGTTCCTGTGGCTGTAACTCCAAAATAGATGTTAAATCTTTCTCATTATTAGTATCTCCACTGCTAATAACCAATTCCACATTATCATCATTTCTTGCCTGAATTATTCCAATTACTCTTTCTAATGTTGTCTCTACCATCTTAAAAGAGAGTTCTAATACTGCAGTCAGAACAAACTATTAAATATGTAAATGAGCATTTAGGGTCAAAGACTCCAGAGTAAAGTACCTTTACTGCTTAAATCCTCTAATTGCTAGCATTATATTTAGAATAAAACCCCAATTCCTTACATGGCCTACGGGCAGTTCTGTACAATCTGGCCCCTGCCTACCTCTCCAACTCTTCTCCTTCACACCCATCATGTGCCTATCACACTGGCAGTCGTATTCCTTCTGGATTACCCCAAACATTTGTGCCTTAGCATCAATCCTCTAACCAGTCACTCTCTCTCTATCACATCACATGTTCTTATTTTCTGCATATTACTACAATTTGATTTTGCTCATTTTGTTTACTTTTTATTTCTATTTTTGAGAGCAGGAAATGTCATTCAAGTTTATGACTTATCCCTAGTACCTAGAACAGTATTTTGCAATAGGAGTTTGATCAATAAGTATTTGCTGAATGAGTGAATATGACTCTTATGGTCAACATAGGTTCAACTATCTTCCAGCTCAATTATTAGTAAAATGTCATCCCTATTCAATGGAAAAGCCATATTTCTGTGTGTGTGTGTGTGTGTGTGTGTGTGTGGTGTATCAGTGGTGTATCAGTTGTTTTTAATTAATTTTTTTTACATTTTTAATTGTGGGGGTACAGATGTTTAGGTTAAGTTACATATATTGCCTTTTCCCCACCCATGTCAGAGCTTCAAATGTGTCCACCCCTCAGACGGTGCACACCGCACCCAGTAGTTGTGAATATTCCCACTTCCCTTTTTCCCCTTCTCACCTGCCTGACACCTGATGAATGTTACTACTATATGTGCACATAAGTGTTGATCAACTAATATCAACTCGATAGTGAGTACATGTGGTGCTTATTTTTCCATTCTTGTGATATTTCACTTAGTAGAATGGGTTCCAGTTCCACCCAGGAGATTATAAGAGGTGCCAGATCACTATTGTATTTTGTGGCTGAATAATACTCCATGGTATACATATATTGCATATCATTAATCCACTCATGTATTGATGGGCACTTGGGTTGTTTCCACATCTTTGCAATTGTGAATTGTGCTGCTACAACATTGTAGTTCAGATGTCTCTTTTATAGAATGTCTTTTGTTCCTTTGGGTAGATGCCCAGTAATCTTAATATTCTTTCTTCAAAACACCCTCAGGATCTTTTTACCAGAACTTGGACCTTGAATTTCTTTCAGTGCTGTCAAACAATTTCAGCAGTTCCCTCTCAGTTCTATTGTAAACATGATCTTTGTTCACAGAAAGAGAGCCTATTTTCTGTGTATCATAAAAAAGTTTCTGGTATGAAGAGTATATATATAGAGTTCTATCAGAGGGGCAATACTCAATTATGTCTGTAGACGTTCAGCAATTTTCCTTAGTTCATATAATGTCGTCCTCTCCATTACTCTGTCATCTCCTTAAGGCTTCTTTTGCTCATATGGAATCCTCAGATGTAAAAGCAACATCATCAGCATCTTTGCTTATGTATGTACCCATTAGAGTGCCTAGTTAAAATACCTTCCCAACGATGAGCAATCAAAAATTATGAGCTGGTGATGAAGATTCTGGTCCTTATGTGCCTGTGTGCCAGTATTAATATGCAGGCAGTGAGGAATTTATGTCTTCACTGGGCATTGGGAAATACAAGGCATTTGTTATGTATCTTGCTGCATATAACAGCACTTTCTTAATTAAGGATGGAAGCCAGATTTAGCTTTACTCAATATATATTATTACCTTACAGATGAGAACACTGAGGCAGTGCAGTGTGATGGAAGATGCAAGCAGTTCCATTATAATATCTTGGTATCACATAAAAATAGTATAATTCTATTGTTTTAACTTGAAAATAAAAGTTACTAAATGACTAAAAAGAACTTAATATTTGGCTTCTAAGGGTTTTCTAATCTATAATAATATTTTGTAGACATGTTCACTATTCTTTAATAAATATACAATGGATGTGTGTTTCATTTTTCTCTAAGAGATAAGCTAACGTAAGTCAGGTGACTTGCATAAATTGTACAGGGGATAAAAGAACCCCAGATAAGAATTCAAGAATTTTAGTAAAAACTTTAAAAAAATTTTAGGCTTCTGATAACTTTTAATTTTCCTATTTTGACTATACTATGAAAAAGAACCAAAATCTTTAACAAATTATTTAAAATTGAAGAAACAAAAAGAAATAAACCGAATCAAAAGAATATCCAAGACAAGCTTTTGTTTTTATAGATGTGTTTAGTAAGTAAATACTGCGATGATCTGAGTTAGACTTTAGAGAAACTGGCAAGGGTTACTGCTTGCTGATTTATTGGAAGAAATAAAATTTTCATTTACTGAATTTCATAAAATATAGTTCAATATTTTGTACATACTCATGTTAAAATGCAGTATAATTGTTCAACTGATAAATTAGCTTTTGTTTTGTGTGGTTATTGACAGACAAAATTCACAAACTGAGCAATTAGACATGTTTTCCTCTATTTCCTAAGATACAGTTTGATTATAATTCATGTGTAATTTCTGAATCAAAGTACCTTAGGCTTTTTGGCAAATGTTTATAACTTAAAGCAGCCACTATGCTTAGGCCTAATTAAAAAATAAACTGCAGAGAACTATCAGATTTTCACCTCTGCCCTTTCTCTGCCTCCAGCAGGCAGTCAAAGCTATGTCCACACTGTCCTTGTATTAGATATTTATGAATATAACTATTTCCACTATTGGATTGCAGGCTCCTAGAACGCAAAGAGTATGCCATATCCATCTTTGCATTCTCTCGTACCTAACATAGGGCCTTCTACATGGTCTGCTGAGCACTAGTGAGCTTTCAGTAACTACTGAATTAAATTGAATGAGAAGAATGAGAAATTATACTAAGAATCTAGGTAATGGAGACTGTCAATCAGGGTTTAACTAAGCAGTGCAGGTAGAACTGCTGAGTCTGCATGCTTACATTGCTGGAGGGAACATAGGCACAGAGGCTGCCAGATTGAGAGCACAATAGGACAAAAATATATAATTTAATGAGAACTTAATATGGATTGAGTGTGCCATGAAACATCATACATGCACCATCTCATACAATCAATCACAGAAAATGTATAAGGTAGAAAGGATTTTTCTCATTATAATACACATGAAAAACCCGAGGCAATATGTTGTGATGGTTAAGAAAGACTTCATGGCTTCTGTGTTCAGACTTGAGTTTGATTCTTGGTTTTTCCAATTACAGCCTCCCTGTAGCACTGTCCCAGGAAGAAGCCTGGAGGGAAACTGTTACATATTTCTCAAAATATAAAATGTAAGGCACTTTAAATCACTGTCAAACTTCTAATATTCCTTTTATACCTGAATCAGCGCTTGGTGTTTAAGACCCTTCACAATCTGGTCCTGGAAGCCTTTATAACCTCTCGTCTCCTGTATCAATCAATGTGGCCAACCTAAACTACTTGTTCCTCAAATATGCTCTGCACTTTCCAGATCCTTTGCAAATGCTGCTCTTTAACCTAGAACACCCCATCTGAGGTTGAGATCAAGTCATAGTTTCTTCATGAGCCTGAAATTTTTCTTTTTAAAAGGCAAGTGCTTGCTACCATTGTTTTCCATGATTTATCTGTATCAAAGAAACTCTGTATTAAAGTTAATCCGTGGTCTTCCTCAGCCTCCCACACTAGCTAATGAATTCCTAGAGGTCAGAGACAATATCAGATTCATATTTATATTTCTCACATTTTAAGCCATATATTAATGTCTGAAATTTGACATTAGTTTCTTTCTGGAAGGAGATAATTAGAATGCCCGGTTCTTAAAGAAAGAATTTGAGAGCTTGGTTACAACAATAACTGTGTTTTATTGAAGAAATGATATATTTCCACAGAGGTTAATACTACCCAAGATGGCAAAGCTAGGACTAGAACTCGTAGTCTACTGCTCTAATTCTAATTCTTTATCCATCAGAAAACATATGGCTCTAATCCTCAGGGACAGATTAGAATCACTGAGGAACTTTGGAAACTACTGATGCTCTCGTGATATTCCATGCAATTAAACCAGAATCTCTCAAAGAGACAGGGAGTAGTTTTCCAACGCTGCCTGGGTTATTCTAATGTACAGCCAAGGATAAGAAGTATCACTACATTATATGCACGTTTCTTGTAAGGCCTATTCTACATTTATGAATGAAATTAAGAAAAATAATATCCAGGAAATTGCCTAACCTAATTCCCTTTCCCTATGCCCCGTTCTATGAAAAGTCATCCATGAATTCTAGCTGTGGTTCATCATCAATTTAATAACATTAAGCAAAACCAAATTGTTATATATTATTCTCTTCGGACAAGAAACTTGCTACTGGCTAAACCTGGGGAGGAACTAGAACTCTCTATCTCTGACTTTTTCCTTATCTCGTATTTGCCTGTGCCAGCAGCACCAGTGCCCTCAGGGCTCTGGGTATACTACTTGGCCAGTGCACACTGGTCAACTGCAATGAACCAAACTCATTCAGGAAACAAGATCCCTATACTTACTTGGGCAACTAAGCAGACATCAAGCCATGACAGCAAGCTGAATAGATGCCAGGCTCTTCTGAATCAGTCACCATTCAAGTAGAAGTCAATTATATATACATGAATATCAACTTTCAAGTCTGTGACAATGAATTTGTTTCCTCAATTTTGATTTCACTCTTATATAAAGAGTATCACATTCAATGTTGAGTTTTTGCTTTAATCACTTTTCATTGTAAATGGCTTTGTTTTTTTAAGAACACAATTAGGCCAAGGAAAGAAACAGTAAGAGAATCTTCATTCTACTAACTTTGGTTTTTATTCTTACATAAACCTCCCTTGACCAGATAAAAATCTCAAGGATTAACCACTTCGGTACCGCGCTCACCGGCCGCAAAACCTTGCCCACAGCCGGCACACATAGTCCCCATGATAGCTTGTGCTGTGCATTGACGATGAATCCGTTTTGCTCTTGTGTGATGAGGAAAGCTTTAAAGCACTGAAAGCTTGTTTTACTTTACAGGCAACTTTACTTGTAATATAAATCAGAATAGGTAACATATACATATATGTTTTCATTACGTTATTTTTAAATGTTCACAATTTTATTTTGATGAATGAAAAATTAGAAAAGTCATATCGTGGCTGTCGGCAAAAGTCGCTGTGCGCATTTATCTGTGGCTGTCGACACTGGTACCGAAGTGGTTAAAGGGGCCAAAGCAAAGAGCTCACTTGTCACACTTTATCCCTAGAGGTCTTTTTACAATGTTGCCAGGCAATGGAGAGTGCTATTTATGCCACATCCTATGCAGACTCAACACAAGCAGAGCTAGGGAGAGGGGCTTCTGTAGATATTGGGCTAGAATTCAGAAGCAGGAAGTTAGAATAGCAAGCATGTGAGAACTAAGAGCTCACCTGAATCCAGAATCAAAGGTATGTCTGATATAAATGACAGCACCATGGGAATTCAGTCATAAACCTTTCTTTGTATGAGTTCTTACAGCTCCGGCAATGTTTCCGGACACTAGGATACCTTAAAGGTGCCTTTTAACTGAAGAGTGCCCTTGTCTCACTTGTAATGCAGTTAAATCTTTTACAGACTATTTTAAGAAGCTGACTTGGAATAAAGAAGGCAACAAGTAAAATGGTTAACAGAGGTTGGTGGGGAGGGGTATTAGAAGTGTCAAAGGACACAAAAAGTTAATAGCAATATATTATATACTTTAATATTGCTAAGTGAGTAGATTTTAGGTGTTCCCAAAACAAAAAAAAAAATAAGTATGTGAGATACTGGATGTTAATTAGCTTTATTCAGCCATTCCACAATGTGTGTGTGTGTGTATATATATATGTATATGTGTATATATATGTATATGTATATATATATATCTCAAAACATCATGCTATACACCACAAATATATATAATCCTTATTTGTCAATTAAAAATAAATAATGAATAAAATTATAAAAAAGGCAATTATGTAATCTTGAGTTCCTCTAGATATTGACTCAAATAAGAAGACAGTATAAGATGTTTAACTGGAGAATAAAGGGGCCTGATAGGGTGTGAGGGAAAATGAGGAAATGAAGGCAGTACATAAAGGGGATGTTGTGACACTAGAGAGCAGTATGGGTGACTGGAGTTTAAACCAGCTGGGGAAACTATGAGAGCAAAAGAAGCTTGCACTGCAGAATTATCCCATGTGAGGGGTAAGGTAGTCGGGGTATTTTTACACCAATTTTTCATCAGTCATCCATTGAGGGCTGCTCTTCAGGGACATTAATTGTCTTCAAACTAGAATCCAGCTGAAAGACAGTCTTCATACAAAACATAAAGATACTGGCAGTTAAATGTGCTGGTAATTCGAAGTCGGACCAGAGAGTTCTGAAGTAGTAACAGTGAAAGTATGGGACGTGATAGCATTACTACAAGTATACGTTTGACGTTGTAACTGTTCCTCTCAGAAGTGTAATATGTCCTCACTTAGCCCCTGCAGATATTCAGATTTCCCAAACTGTCATAGGCAGTCTATATTGACCTTGCCCACTGCCTCTTCCAGCGTCCCTGGCTTATAGATCGTGCTTGGTCAGTTTACGAGAGATTCTGGTATTTCCATTCAGGGGTACTCAGATCCTCATCCACCTCATATACACTGTCACCAACAGGGAAGGGACCTCTGCTAGAGGATGAAACTCTGAACTCTTAGGAGAGCACATGAAAATTTTTGGATAATCTCCAGGTATTTAAAAAATATATAAATATATAAGTTATTTTTTGTATTGTAAAAGTAGAAATGGTTTATTTGGTAAAAGCTACAGTTTCTGAATTAAGCAGAGGCCACACAATGACCCAAAATTTGAAAGGGAGAAAAGTGCCCCTAGGATAGTTCTAGTTTCCCTTGGATCAAAAGCTAATCATCTCCAATCTCCAAAGTGGAAAGCCTATAAAGTCTAAATTAAGAACTATGTGGTTAAAGGGAGAAGGCTGATATAGAAAATTTTTGAGGCTACATTCTATTCTATTCTAATAGAATTCTATTCTACTTCACTTTACCCATTTCAAGCCTAAATCATGACATGGAAATGCCCAAAACATTTAAAACTATTATAATTTTGTTTGGAGAAAATGACTAAAAAATTGACAGTAGGCATGTTTTTAATCTTGCTGTCCACTGTCCTCCATAACCAATAATATTAATATTACTAATTATATCATAATTATATTAATCATATAATATAAATAATATTATTTCAGACAACCTTCACCTGACCTAACTTTTCTAGGACTTGCATGCTTCTGCATTCTCCAAGAGTGATCATGTTTTCCAACTTATATTGCTTAAACAATTTTAAATATGTATTTAAAGAGCATTTTTGATATTGATGATCTTGATACATCTCATATTATAAAGTTTCAATAAGTATGCAAATATAGATAATATCATTCATTTTTTATGAAGAGAAGTTGTTCTTGATTACATTATGTTCACATTTCCAGACTTTATAGACACCTTGTAGAACAGTTTCCAGCATCACCCTCAGCAAAATAAAATGTGATAATGTCATAGTGGCAGATAACTGCTATCATTACTGGGCTGCCAATAATCAACGCTTGTCATTTTTATAAGTAATTAATATAATATGTAAAAATATATAATAAATCATGTTTTAAAACTTCAGACAATTTAACTAAAGGAAATGTTACTCGCTTATTTTCTTAATCCCAATCTGCTCATCTTCAGCAGCCACTGTTAATTATCTGTGTTCTTCCAGATCTTTTTTCCTATGCATTTATCAACATATGTTTATAACATATGGAAGTACATAGTTTTAGATTGAATTCTTTCAACTATCAATATTATAGCTCCTCACATATGTTTTCTCCAACTTTTTTACTTAACATATATTGGAGATGTTTTTCAATTTAATAACATAGATTAAACTCACAGTATAAATTTATCATATTTTATATAAATTGTTCTCATTATTTAGTTTTTATTTAAGAAATATTTCAAATATATGATAAGTGTGACACACCAGATGTGATAAATGGAAATATTTCTCTATGATAAGAGTTTGCCATATTTATTTCTTTCTAAAGCAAATAAAATATTAAGGATATTATTGAAGCTTTCCTCCCTACTCCATTTCCTCTTTCTCTTTATTCTGCTACCTATTCTTCGTAGGTTGATTTCTTTCTTGTCCATGTTCTTATAAATTTTGCTATATAAAAGCATATAATAAATAATATAGTATGCTTCTGTGTATTTTAAAATTTAATGTATACTTTACATATATTTTTGAAATCATTTTCCATAATAATTTTGAGTTATCCATCCTGATATATGTTGATATACCTTATTCACGGCAACTGACATTTAGCATTCCGTTATATGAAAATACTATAATTTATCCATTTCTGTATTGCTGTTTTATTTAAGCTGCTGAAAACTACTTGCTTGTAAAATAATGCTGTGATGAACCCCATTGCACATGCCATGAGGTATACATGTGGGGAAATTTTCCTGGAAAAATATGGAATTTCTGGATCATAAACTATATACAACTTTACTAGATGTTACCAAATGTTTTTCTAAAGTGATTTCACCAATTTATAGTTTCAACAACAGTGAATAAAAGTTCTTCTTTGCTCACATCTTCAAATATATTTGGCATATTTTGGATATTTGTCAATCAGATATGTGTCAAATGAAATCTCTTGTTTTAATTTGCATTCTCTTTATTTTTAGGAAGAGTTTAACAGATTGTATAATTATTTATAATCATTTATTGCCCAAACTATAAGAGGATTGTATTTCCCCCTTCCTACCTACCCACTGACATTAGGCTTGATCCTGCATCTTACCAATGTAATGGGGACAGAAATTATATACCGCATTTCTCAGTAGATTCATTAAGAGTCATCACATCATAACATTATTTCTCTTTTTCTTTGCCTCAGAAAAACATGTCCCAGAAAAGAATTAATCCTTCATCTTGTATTTATAAAATGAAGAAGAGCCATAGGTATAAGCCCACAGTTACCAAAATGTAAACAAGAAATAATATTTGGTTGTTATTAGCTATCACTTAGATTTTGGGTCATTTGTTATGATAACATAACCTAGTTAAGATAAAAGACATTAAATAAATTGGTTATGAAAGTACGGTGTTGCCATAAGAAAAAAAAATTAAATATGTAGTATTGTCTCCTAGGCCAGGCAAGACAATAGTTCTTAGAATTGGAAAGATGGCAACTCATATTGTGGCCAGTGATGAAACACTCAGTAAATTGGTAATACACCAAAGCAGCTTGTAGTTTTAGGTGAAAATATTGGAAAACAGAATGATATTAATATGTCTTGAATGCTATTGGTTGTATTGGACAAAGTTTCAAGAAGTCATAAGCTCACACACAAAAAATGGCTGTATTGCAAAGAGGAATAATAGTGAATATAGAAATCCCCAGATATATAACTTGTAGGGTGGAGAAAGCCAGTTTTCCATTTACAACCATTTGGGAAATGTTGTGAGTAGTAAAGGCTGCATGGACAAACTCAAGGTCTGGGCTACCACAAACTTTATTAAAATCTCTGGATTGATTAATTTGGCACTCAGTAAATCTGTTTTATTGGACAAAATACTCAGGGAAAAGACTAAAGGCATGGTTCTCCGAAGAAGCTTTATAAAGTCAAGATTCTGGCAGTTGAGATAGACATATCTCAAAACCAGTAATAAATTTAGATACTGGTACATGGAGCAGATTAGAGTTTAATGAATAAAAAGACAACTAAGTTCTTGCTGTGAGCTGTACTACTATGAAAGCTACCAGTCTGGAATAGATGAATTAAAAACTTAAAAACAACTTTTGGACCCCAAATTCCATAGCTTGGAAGCGGGCTTAAGAGGGCTGCTTAAGCTCTTGAGAAAGGCATATTTTGAAACACCCGCTTTCAGATGTGGCTAAAGGGAATCTTGGGAAAGGAAGATCTCCCTGAGGATGAAACCACGGAGTCATGGAAACAGAATAGGGAGTTACATCCAGGATGCAGGATTTAAGAATCAAAGAAAATCTTTTACTTCTGAAACATACTACATTGTATTAGTTGCCATTGCTTTGAAAAATACCATGGCAAAAGCATACTTCCACTATTCCAAAATAATGATATACAAAATTATTTCAGGTATATATTTTTTATAATTCTATCTATAAAACTATATAGATATATATATTACCGTTTTAAATGATGATTTTTAGGTTTCCAGTTAAATAATGTGCCATTATATTATTGTGAGGCCAACTGATTCAATTTAAACTGTAACACAGAACTGAGGAACTCTTGTTACTGAACAGCTACTGAAGGCATGTCAGCTGCTGCAGAATCCATTGATCGCCTTAGACATCGATTGGTTAATTTAATGAAAAAGGAAGGTTTGGAGTCTGAACAAATTTACAATGCTGACGTGACAAGATTTTACCTGAAGTTATGGCCAGGAAAGTACATATGTCTGTCCGTGTGTGCACTCACACAACACATGCACACAAAATCAACACTGTCAATAACGACTAACATCTTTAAGATTATAAGGTGAGGCCATTACTTTTAATTTAATTAAAGAAGACAAAAGATATTGACAAAGTAAAACCCTAACTAGAACAACCTGTTTTTAGATGAATTAGTAAAGAATATAAATAACTTTTATGAGATATTCCTTTGTTTTAGTCTCAAAATGTATAGCTGAGAGACTTTAATTTAGAGTTATGACGCTATTCTAAGTCATAAAATATAGTCAGGCCAAAAGTACCACTGTATAATAGCATAATTTAGTGAAATTTCATTTTTGTCCAATCTATTACAATGCTCTCTAATCATAAATGAAACCATATTAATAACGAAGACATTTACTCCTGTTCTAGGTATTCAGAAAGGCTCTGTGGTCATAAGCTCATCACTATTCACAGCAATCAAATGAAAATAGTAAATAAAAACATCTACATTTAATACATAAGTGAAAAAATTAAATAAATTTATGGTTGTAATAACAAATGAGTTTCATGTTCACTGCAAAAAATGTAGACAGTAAAGATAGGCAAAAATTATCCTTAATCAGACTAATGCAAAATCTTCACCTAACATTATGGTATATATTTTAAAATATTTTCTCTCTATATATAATACTTAACTTTTGTGAACATACATGTATATATGTATATTCTACTATAAATCATCATTTTCATTTAATAAAATATAAATATATTACTATGTCTTAAGTAAATTTCTATATAATCATTTTAATGGTTTTATAGTATTTTAAATATATGATATACAGTAATTTAATTAGCCAATCTCCTCCATTTTCTTATGGTTTTAACAGAAAGATGAATTATTTTGTTGGAAAATAGCTAATGTTCGTTAGGATGACTTTCTTAGTATACATTCCTAATGGGACTGTTGAGTAGTAATAAGCAATTAGTTTATTTTACATATTGCTAAATTACTAGCAGAAAGGTCTAATAGCTTTATATGAAAAGAAATATTTTCCTGCCACTTATTCCTGAGTTTTAACATTTTCACATTACTTAATAATTTATTATTTAAAATTGTATACCATTGCTTTAATGTATATTTATTTTATTTCTACTGATAATCAATATTTTTGCAATGTAGGGAATTGCACTTAATTTTTAATTTAGACTTGAGACAGACAGTGTGATGACATTGGGAAAATCACATTGCCTCTGTGTGAGTATTCCTTCTCCTCTGAAACTGGGCATAACATATTTACTACTTAGGCCACATGAAAATTAAAGAGATAAATATGTGAAAGACCTTTGTCAATTATAACTGTAAAACGTTATTAAATGAATTAAGCTAAACAATTAAATAAGATGAATACTATCATTTTTATTCATTTTAAAATAGAAAGCATTTTCAAATAACCTTGAAAACAATATAAAACCCAAATGAAGACAAAACAGAGTTTTCTTCTTCCATAAAAAACAAAAAAGAAAATGTCCATGTTTAAACATTTTTATTATACATATTTGTTTGTATTCCTTCTGTCTTTAAAGTCCCAGGCATCCACTAATTTTTCAGTAAAACACAGGCTGTGGCCTTATGTTTACCATTCACATATTTCCAGTTTTCTTATTTAAAATGGATTAAATTAAGTCTACTGTTTTTTCTCTTATTAAACTATATGGGAAGACGTGTTTCTGAAATATCAATAAAGAAAACATCAATGTTCTTAAGGGTGTGTACTTGCCTCTGAAGTAGACTTCTCGGAGACCACTTGCTTCTGCACAAAATCATTAGGGCTAGTTGAAACTGGACGGATTTCTCAATTATTCCCACAAGACTAAGATCAGTACTGTCACCTTCATTAATCCTCCATAAAGGAAAAATACTGCTTATGTCTCAGAAGCGAAACTATGATATGCTAACAATTAAAAATTTATGGCTTCTGAAGAGCCAGTTGGTAAGAACCAATCTGTAAAGACCGTCATTGTAAAATTGACAGTTCTTTGTATTTCTTAAACTTCTCAATATTGTTCCCCTTTAGATAAATAAGTCTATAAGTACAATAATATTATATATTAATAATAACATATTTATTTTGATAAATATAATAATTACATGTAACAATATAATCTTAATAATAAATTTGGGAAAAAAGTCAATATTCTGAGGAAATTTTAGTGGGAAAATTATTTGTCTCAGGAATTTTAAAATTTTTATTTTATATGAAAATAAATTAGAAAAATATATTAAAGTCATTTTAGATGTACAAAAGAAGCCAAACTGACAAAATGAAGAACGTAAACATGGGGTGCAGTTTTTTGGAAAACCACTGGGATATATTAAACATCTTCCATAAGGGCAGGCACCAGGACAACTCCTGGGGACATGTATAGTACACCTTTTCTCTGAGGTATAACCACCAGCATGATTCGTCTTCAACAACCTTTAGCAGTTACACTACTTCATTACAAGTTTCAATTTAAAGGAGATGGGATCTTACTCACTTACAGCTGTGCCAACTGTCTGCTTCTGTATGAATCTAATGTCGGAGGTCAAGGTTAAAAAGCACAGTGATGGCCTCTGGGGTATCCACCGTGCAGCGGAGCCATGCAAAAAGAGGCGCCATTCGGGGAAAAGCTTCAGGTTGACTTTAACAGAACTGATGTCCAGGCCATAAACCTAGCTTTTTCCATTTGCCTTTTTAAAAAGGGTCATCACCAGTGTGATGACCAAATCAATTTGCCAAATATTCTAATGATTATAAGTAGGCTATTTTAGATAACTTCAATTTTATGAAATTTAACTTATCCTGCTTTAAAATTTTATATATATACAAACATCTGCTATCTGATACCCTTTACAACAAGCTCTTCAAACCAAAACATTAATTATTGTACATGGTACTTGAATGATTTACTTTGCATACTAGGGACTGTCAATAAATAAGGAAATAAATAAAAGAATAGATAGATAAATAAGGAAAGACTTAAAAATAGCTACACATTATACGTTTGCATTTAAATGTGTCATATGTGATTTTGGCAGGATATTTAATAACTACAAATCTATACATTTAAATTAATGAATCTTTATTTTTACCTCCTGTATGAATTACATATTACACTTATCTGAAAGAGAAGTAGACTGATTATTTCATAAACGTAAGCACAAGAGGAAACTTGCTGGGAATACTTGTAGAATTGAGACTCTAGTCAGTATTCTGTTTCCTGATACAATAGTTACTCAAGTGTAGTTTTCACATATCTTACAACTCTGCTGCCCTCTGGGTATATTTTAGGACTAAAATCCAAATAATCTGGTTACAAATCCAATCTTTTGTTCACCACAGTCCAGGCCTCATTATTTACTGACCATGATGGACTTACTACATACATATTTCATAAAATTTTTGATATTTTTCCACACTTGTCTGACCTTGGGAAATTTTTTATATGAGCAAATGTTTCTACCAGTTCTTTAGCTTATATTTATTTAAAGGTTCTAAAATAATACTTTAAAAAATGTAATGTAAATCATATTTCCAAAATATGCTAGCATGCCATTTCTGACATTTAAGTTTTAATACATTTCAAAAATACCTTATGACATTTTAAATTTACATTTATTACCATTAGTAGGTTATTTAAACTTGTCCAAATTTAAGCCTAGATCCAGCCAAAACCTCTAAGACATCTTGAAACATATTTAATATATTTATGTCACAGATGGCATGCGAGATAATAGAAAATGACAAAAGATAGCAAGTCAAACTAAAGCATAAAATCACATCTTATAGAAATCTATAAGGTAATGAAATAATTTTGTTGTTCACCATGAATCACTTTTTAGATCATCAGTAACCCAAGGTCAAAGCCATGAATAGTATTCTGTTTGCTCAATAAAAATGTAAATATTCTTGATTCCTTAAAACTACAACAGTTTGGTTGTGCTATGTAACTGGTCATTTGAGCAACAGAAAAGTAGATTGATGATGCTATTATTCAAAACAAGCCAGTTGAGATACTGATAGAATACAACAGTACGTACATCTCTAAGTTTTAGAGCAATTCCTTTATTTTAGGATATGACACTTTTAAAATGTTATGATCAAAGCAGATGCACACAAACACTCAGATACATATTCATGGATCAGAAGCAACACTTAAAAATGAACTAATGCAGTCCAAAAAAATGATTTGGCATTGTATCTGACTGTATGACCGGTTTTCATTTGCTTAAAGTGTGTCTCAGCATTTCATTTTCCTGTATAAGTACCAGTGAGAGGTTTTAGAAATAGCTGTATCTCCACAGAAGATATAAAATAGCTAAGATATACTCACTCCTGCATATATAATATTTCTTGAACCTCATGCCAGCAATGTTGAAGCACTTCCTTCCTGATATTTCTGTTTTGACTTGTATGATAGTATAGCCATTTTGTTCTTTTTCAGTAATCCTTCCTTAATTGTAATCTATAGTTTTCCAAGGTTTCTTCTTGTCCTTGTATTCTCTCTACTCCAGATTGGCTCTTGGTGATTTTTGTGGTTTCAGTCTCTCACAAATTACATAGCTTTATTTCAAATTACCTTTTGGACATCTTACTTGATGTGTATTTAAACTCATTATGTCTTGAATCAAATGAATCAATTTCTCTCTCCTCATTAACCACATCCATGTCTATCTAAATCTGCTCATACTCCAGTTTGCTGTAATTCTGGTAATAGCATTACCATTCTCTCAATAACTCACAGTTGGATTTTGGAGCTAGGTATGGCTCCAAACTCACCCAGATACCACATCGGACCAGTTCTAAGAATCATTGGTTCTATCTTTGTAATATATCTTACATGTTTGTCATCATCTCCATTCCTATTATTTCTATGTTCATTATTTCTTCTTTCTTATAAATATAGGTAACTGGATTCCTGACCACCTTTCTCTCACCTATGGTCTCCCCACTGATATCACTCTCCTACATCTTCGTATTTATGTCTTCCCTGACTGAAAAAAAATTAAGCATTATCTTCTCTCACCTTCCATTCAATAGTAATCTCTTTCTATGCCTTTAGAATAAATGTGTGTACTTAATGACTTTCATTCATTTATTCAGCAAACACTGTTCGACATTTTTTGTTTCCATACCATGTGAAATCAATGCCACCCATCACTCATGTATCTGTAGCAGGTACTAACCACCTTTGTTTTAGTCCTCTCTCTTTCTTCTAGCTTAGACAACTCTTTCCTGGTTAGTTCCTACACTTAAAAGTGAGTTTATGACTCCTTTTTTTTTGCATTACAGAAGTTTCATTATTTATGATGATTCTACTTACAATTTTTTGACTATGATAATACATATGCATTCAGTATACAAAAATGCACTTTTGATTTATGATACTTTCAACTTACAATGCGTTTATTGGGATGTAGCCCCATTGTAAGTCAAAGAGCATCTATATTCTCAAGAAGGGAAAGTCAGGGGCTCTCAGGCCTCTTAACCAGCAATATGCAGAGTGTATATGTGTAACTCCTTGGAATTTGTTTCTCTCACCTGCTGTCAGAGCTGGTCCCATTTCTCCTATTCTCTTTTCATAATAAGCCTTTAAGTTACCAACTTTATGCATCATTATACCATCATCAAGGACTCATTCCTGCAGATTATACCTGAGGTATTAAAAGAAGCTTCATAACAGTTGCATTTCAGCCTATATAACATGGATTTCTTGCTTAAATTTTGTGCACAAATTAAGTTACATTACATAACAATTTTTACTTGCTCATTGCCTTCAGCTATAAATCATAAAATCTCAGTCCCCCTCCTCAATCTGCTTCCATTTAGAGCTCCTGATTTATTTTTCATGTCAATCAGTGTCAGTGTCTTCTTCTACTTTGGTTCTTTTAGAGCCTCCTGGTCCACACCCACATTCTTTATTGCATATGAAATCTTCATTAGGTATTACAAATACAAATAGGGTTAAAATCTTTACAAATTTTATTTTTAGTAAGGGAAAGTGAATTCATTTATTCTAGGGAAAACACCAAGATGAGGTAAATGAGACAAAGGGGGAAGATAAGAAGAGAATTAATGGTTGCATTTTATGAAGCAGTAGTGCACAAATATCTATCCATGAACTTACATTAGTTTGATTCTTTACATCTGCAAATGAAATGGAACCATGTGTCAGGGAATGAGTACGTAAAGTAGAGGTTTTAATAAGCTTCTGAAGAAGCATACAATGGAACCACATTGTACATATGAGATACTAATAACATGTCAACTAAATGGGGAAAGGAAGTGGAAAAGGGAGACAGAACAGTAAGGGGAGAGGAAAGAGAGGAGGTGAATGATTTAGACACTAAACGTAATTCAGATAGCCATCACACTGAATAAAATGTGAGTATTCTATATTGACAGGAAATAGAAAAGAATCTGCTATTGTATCTTGTGTCTTAACACATGTCTTTGATACATCTAGCCTCAACACATGTGATTCCACATGGATTGTAATTTGAATGCTTGAAGATTTGTGAGTTATACTCAGCTAAACACTTAAATAGTGGTTTATTTGCCATTAAACACAAGCAACCAACTTCATCTGGAGCTCAAAAGAAGAAATAACAACTTATTTCAATGCTGAAGAAGAAAGTAACTGTGTTGGACATTTTGAAAAATTGTAAGACAGTCTATAATTTGGCACATAAATGTTGCGATGGTATAAGCCTATACCAGTGTAAAATGCCATTCTACATACACTAGAAAAAAACAGACCATTAAGTGATATAGAATAAAGAACAGCAGAATTAAGTGATGTAGAATAAAGAACAGCAGAATCTTTGGTGAGAATTAAAAAGTGGCTTTCAGAGTTTACAAATATGATATTTTGAATCACAGTAAAAAGAATATGACAATTATGTTATAATGACTTCATACCAATTGATATTTCCAATTATGTTAGCAAAATTATAAACATAATTAATTATTTTTAGGATGTATGTCATCATATGAAAAAGATGAAATGAATAGAATTTATTTACTTTAAGAAAAAAATCTAAAGTAGATTCTCTTTACTAAAGCCATACAAAATTGAATTAAATTGAAACCTCCTGCTATTATTTGAATATTGCTAATTAGGAAATCAAGAAGAAAGATAAAGTCTAGAATCTTACTTTGTATAGTATTAAAATAAGTAATTAAAACTTCATAGCATTAAAATTGATACTATGGAAGTAACAATAAGAGTGGTGAGCTATCTATTTCCTTTAAGGAGCTTAGGGCCTCAAAATATGATAATTGTCTAAATCTATTGTCCATTAGAATTAATCATTAATAAATGCTATTGATTTTATATAGATTATATACTAATATGACTTAGATAAATAAGGCTGTTCATGCAGAGCATCTCATTGAATGTTATTCTTTAAAATCTAATAATATTAATAAAAACGGAAGTAATCATTTATGTCACCTTATATCTTAAAGCACAGAGCATTAGCAGCTGGTTAGCTTTGTTATTAATGCCCAGAGTTTTGAATTTCAAAATTAATGACATGTCTAAGTCAATTCTCTAGTTAATTTGGATAAGGATTATTTTAAATAACAATTTAAAAATCTGAATATCCATATTTCAACATATAGTAGTGAAAAAAACTAAACTAAAATAAATATTTATGCAGACTCCAAACATAAAAATTCAGAATCTAAGTGAAACAGAAAACACTGAGAATTCATTATGAGGAGACTAGGACTACATAGAAATTATGAGGTAGAGGGAAGTTGATTGGCAACTTGGAAGTTGATTGGCAAATACACTATCTGTGTATTTCCTTCACTTTGTGTTTTACTTTTAGGATGGTGGTATATGAAAAGACAAATGATCCTCAGAAGTATTAAAGTAAGGTATCTATGCTTTTGATTTCTTATCAAAACTATCTCTTTCCACTGTCTGAATCTTTCTTTCTTTTAATTCAGTCAAACACAGAATATATTGTATTGCTTTAATATAAATAAACAGAAAAGGTACTACCCAAGATAACAGCATTTTTCATATGTGGATGGTGTCATTTATTGCTTACTGCATACGAATGGTGCCTCTGGTAGATTGTATTATTGTTTGCCAAAATCTCATCTTGTGGGAAGATTACATATCCATGCCTCAGTGAAGTGTGGTCATTTGAATTACTTTATCCAATAAATATTAATATAAGCAGAATTTCCTGTATCATTTTTGGTGAAAGCTTTAGGAGCCTGAGTATATTTCACTGTTTCCTTTTCCTTCTTTCATTCTGACTAGAAATTCTTAACAAAAGATATTTTTTCAACCTAGGACCTGGCATGAAGGTGACACGCAGTAGAGGATCAGCTGATCAGAGCAGCGTTCATACAACTTGAGAAAGAAACGAAATGTTGTTATGGTAATCTGCTCTGATGTGGGGGTCATTTGTTACTGCAGAATTACCTGGCCCTTCCTGAGGAACGTGGGACTTTTGGAGTTATGCAGTCCACACACTAAACTACTGTGCATGGCAACCATGGCACTGCATTCTAATTCTATATTCCAAAAATTGTTTAAAAATAATGACTCTAAAATATCTGCCAAATATGAATAAATATGGACTTTTTAATCATGAGAGAACAATTTTAATTTCCATTCTAATTTAACTTTTCAACCTAACTTGATAAACCATTTACTCAGCATATACATTAATAAGATCACAGGCAGCATCCCCTCACCCCCTGCCATAGAAACTAATATCAACATGTTTGTTATCTTGCTTTAAAAAAGGACATGCTTTCAGCTTTCCATCCTGACTATAAAGGTTGAAGGCATAGATGTTTTGCTGATTATTATCAGGTATTTTTCAAAACTATAAAGTTTTTTATGGAAAACTAATTGTTTAGATTATGTACATATTCAGGACTAAGAACTATATGTAGTGTCCTTCATAGCAGCACTTATATATTTGCACATAATAACAACAGATGGTATTATCAAATGCCTGTTCCATTAAATTTAAAACTTCCTTTGGGAGGGAAATTACTTCCACAATAAAACAATCACCCAAATTCATTATTTAAAAAAAACACAGAGGTCCCTTAGAAGGCAAGCCTATTCCAAATGAAAATATGAGATAATTCCTCATATTTTCATATGTACACAGAAATCTAGTCATGTACTTGTCTTTTAAGTTGAAACCAAAATTCTGTATTTGTCTAACTGCACTGCAAACCTTCTTTGTATAGACAAGACTCATTGCAATTTGTATTGAATACTTAAAAATACAATTTCAAAGAAATCATTAATTACCAAAAGACAATACCATTTCAATTTCTAACATGAAGCTCTTTACCTATTAATTTCTAGATAATTTTTTCTACACAATGGTGCTCATTGATACTAGCAAAATATTCATTCCCTTCTGCAGAAAACTTAACTAGCAGAGTCATAATGATTTCAGGCAATAACAATCACCCCTAGTCTTTCTCACTTCAGTCCAGACTCGTCTCTGCTCATTACACCCTCTTTTCTGCTCATTACCTGGCTCAGACATTCTCCATTCCTCCTTAGAGCCAGACATTGTAGCTATATTTGCTTTGATTGCCATTGACCTATAATCTTAATACAATCTGCAACTCACTGAATACTTACATCAATTAATTAAATTTAAGAAATGCTTATTATTTACCTTGTAAGTGTAAGCCAATATGAATATACTGCAGAATATGTACTGTTGGTAATAATTTATCACCATCAGAAATAGGTATTATTTGATGTTGAGAATATTGCAATAAACTACAAATCCCTGCAGTGGAGTTTAGTCAAACTCTGGTGAAATCTAAGAGAGGAAGGTCACATTATGTTGGGGAGTCAGGAGAGATTTGAGGAGATCTTGGTGTATAGGTGATATTAATATCTCTAATGAAAAGATTACAGGAAAGGAGTAAAGAAGTGTAACCAGGGATAACAGCACAAGCAAAGGGATGCAAACACAAAAAGAAATACTTAATTAAATTAACAATAAAATGGTCAATTTTGCTCTACCTCAGCATATGCAGGAGAGTAGTAGCAAACATGTCTGAGATGGTGGGCTGAGGCCATAGTGTAGAGGGTCTTACATATTAAACTGTGAATTTCACATTCAACTTAGTGGTGAGAACTAAAGACTGTTAATAAGATTTCTATTCTTACAGGATTAAACTGGCCTCAGAATATGTTGGAGACAGAAGTGACAGAAGCAAAAAGGTCCATTAGAAAAAAGGTCCATTAGAAAAAAGTTTGCAGAAAGAGTGAATCAGGCCCTCGAATAGGATGGTGGTTAGTTGGAATAAAGAGATGTAAATGGTGTCATGAAAGCAGAGATGATAAAATCGAACAATGAATTTGTTGTGAAAGAAGAGAAAGTAAGGAAAGACTTTATTACTTAAGCATGAAGAAAAGACTCATTTGCCTGCAGGGAACCATATAGGTCATCTGAATATAATATATTTTTGAATAACATCAAATAATCATTATTTCCAACTGTCAATTTCAAATGGTATTTAAACCAAGCCTGTACTTGTTTTTGTAATTATAAAGGAAACAATAACACTAGTAGTAGAACAAGAAAAGAAAAAAGTGACATAAAAAAGCAGTTTAAACTTTCAGAAATCTAACAGTCTACATAAAACACATAAGAAATAAAATGAGATACATAAGAGATACCATTTATTTGAACCTTTTACTAATGCCTGAATTTATGTCCAAAATAGCCATCTGTGGGTACATGCAGGCACAGAAAATTATCTGATTAGATTTAACAATGCCAATGACACCATTCCAATGGTACAGGGAGCACTGAGAGTCCATGGCATGATCTGGCCATAAAGACATGCAAAATATCACCACTGGATACTCCTAATCAGTCATTTAGAAGAAGCAAGATTTGGGTGATGTTGTATGTATCTTTTAATATTTTTTGTCAAACTAACAAATTAATAAGATTGGCTGGTTATTCCTATTGCCATTGGACACAGTAGAGAAAGAAAAGCTGATTGGAATTCCCAGCTCGAGAACCCACATAAATTACTTAAAGGATTCTGAGTGTACCCTCAAGGATATTCTTATCTCCAGTAGCCACAGAATTGAAATTACTAAAATCCAATGCAGGATCTCATTTTGCAACTGGCTGAATTGCAACTCCAGTGAATTCCCAGCTTTACATGGTGTCTACTGTTAACATCAAGTCATTGATTGGGAAGGAATGGGATTGTGTAAATTGGGAACATGTGGGAAGAACCTGATGAAGCCACAGTCATGAGTTCTTAAATTCTGATAAGTCTTCTTTGCCAGTGGAAAAGCCCTCTCCTCCATGGGAGTAGCCTTCCCATCCCTATCGGAAGAGGTTAGCTCTTCATTGCCTGAGGAAACTGTAAGGGTCTCCTTGGTGGCAGCTGCCTTGCAAGGCGATGCTGAGTATTCTCAGGACCCACACACACCACCCCTCTTCACTTCTAGACCTATTACTAGACTCAAGACCCAGCTGGCCCATAACGGTACAGTACAAATTGTGATCCATAAGAGGGTGTGCAATCTTCTAAAAGAACTACTTAAATTTTCTAAATTTATACAGACAAAAATCCTGGAAACACATGTGGGAATGGATATTGAAAGTATAGTATAATGGTGGAAGGAATAAAAAGTTGGGTCAGGCTGAACCTATTGATATGAGCTCAACAAGCAGAGATGCTGCATTTCATGTTGTAGCATGGGGAGTTAGAAGATCTTCTGTTTGCTTAGTTGGCTGAAATCTAGATCAATAGATGAGTGAGTTAGAGATTCCAGACCTTCCTTGGTTTAATGTACAAGAAGGGATTCAAAAATATAAGAATATTGGAATAGTAGAGTAGATCTGTCATTTAGTAGGTCTTAATGTCATTTAAGTAGGATCCACACTAGGAGGGTCCCAAAGACATACCTTTCATGATTATTTTAAAAAATAAATTTTGAAGAGGAGTCTCAGCATCCTTGAAAATCTCTGTGATTGCTCTTTTCTGTAGGCCAGACCTTACAGTGGGAACGGTGCCTACTAAATTGGGAAACTGAAATGCAATGGTAGTAATTGATCCCTAGGTGGCAGAGGCTGAGTAACAGTACTCATCCACCAAAGGAAGGTAATATAATGTGCAGCAGAGTTGAAGCAGCAATCAGAATCATCTGAATTAAGCAGAACTATGGCACTGATTAGTTGATCAGGGTGTCCCTAGAATTAAAATAGATAAAGAGCCTAATAAATTCTTTATTGATCTACATAAGCAGAAAAGTTCTAGGTCAAAGGATCAAAAGTCTAACCTGAATCATAAAAACAAGGAGCCATGCTCTCTCAATTAATTCCCAGACTTTAGCCAGTTTACAAAATCAGAACCCCTTGATTGAGGGGAGTCTATGTATCCTTGAGGAAGGACCCTGCAATAGTAACAAAACTTTATACTGATTCATTCTCCCAGCCTTCTCAAAAGGAACCTAGAGCCTTTAACCATGGTATCAGTACATTGGGGAAAAAGAAATAATCAGACCTTTAAGGGACTACTGGAGACTGGCTTTGAACTGGCATTAATTCCAAAAGACCCCAAATGCCATTGTGTTCTACCAGTAAAAGTAAGGGCTTATGGAAATCATAGAGTTTTGGCTCAGGTTTGTCTCACAGTTGGTCCACTGTGTCCATGATCCCATCCTTTGGTTATTTCCCCAGTTCATTCATAATGGGAACAGATATACTCAGCTCATGGCAGATTCCCACATTAGTTCTTTGGCCTGTTGTGTGAGAGGTCTATTATGAGAAAAGCCAAGCAGAAGCCACCAGAACTGTCTCTACCTAGGAAAATAGTAAACCAAAAGCAATACTGCATTCCTGAACGGATTGCAGCAATTAGTACCATCATCAAGGCTTTGAAATCTGCAGAGGTGGTGATTTCCATCACATGTGCAATTAACATGCCTATTTGGCATGTGCAGAAGAAAGATAGATCCTAGAGGATGAAAGTGGATTATCATAAGCTTAATCAGGTGGTGATTGCAATTGCAGCTGCTGTACCAATGTGATTTCATTTTGTGTTTGATACATAGCTATTGATCTGGCAAATGCCTTTTCAAAAATCTCTATCAATAAGACTGACCAAAAGCAGTTTGTTTTCATCTGGCATATATGTTATGGGGCCCAGGCAGGCCCTGAAGGTGGAAGTAGGTTCCATAAAGAAGTGGCCCAAATATGCACAATATCCATGTGTGCTACATGGTCTTCTCTATCTTAGTCTGTACCTAAGTCCTCATGGGGAGGGAAATTTCCTATATTCAGTTGAAAGAGGGAGAAAAGCCTAGGGCCTCAATATAAATGGTTCTGTATGATATTGAGGTACCACCCAAAAGTGATCAGTTGCAAAACCATAGCTCCTTTCTGGGATATCCCTCAAAGACAGTGATGAAGAGAAATCCTCTCAGTGGGAAGAACCCTAAACAGTACACCTGGATGTTCACTTTACTTGGAAGGAAAAAGATCAAATTTGCAAGTCTACATTGACTCATGGTCTATGGCCAGTGATAGCTGGATGGTTAGAGACTTCGAAGAAACATGATTGGAAAACTGGTGACAAGGAAATTTGGGAAAGAGGCCTCTCTGAGTGGGTAAAGAATGTGTCCCAGGTGAATGCACATGAAGATATGACCTAAGCATAGGAGGATTTTAATAATCAAGTGAATATAATGACCTGTTCTGTACATATCAGTCAGCCTCTGTTCCCAACCACCCCTGTCATCACCCAATGGGCTCATGATCAAAGTGGCTATGGTAGCACGGATGGTGGTTATACATGGGCTCAGCAACATGGACTTCTATTTACCAAAGCATAGCTGGCTATGGTCACCTCTGAGTTTTCAATCTGCCAGCAACTGAGACCAACATTGGATCCCTGATACAGCACCATTTTCCAGGGCGATAAGCCAGCTACTCGGTGGCAGGTTGATTACATTGGATCACTTCCTTTACGAAAGGGGCAGCATTTTGTTCTTACAGAAATAGAGACTTGCTCTGGATACATATTTGCCTTCCCAACACACAAAGCTTCTGCCAAAACTACCATATGTGGATTAACACAATGCTCATCTACCATCATAGTACTTCACACAACATTGTTTCTAACCAAGCAACTCATCTTATGGCAAAGGAAGTGCTGCAATGGCTGCATACTCATGAGATTCACTGGTCTCAACATGTTCCCTATCATTCAGAAGCAGCTGGCTTGATAGAGCTGTGGCATGGTATTTTTAAGACTCAGTTACAGTGCCAGCTAGGTCACAATATCTTTCAGGGCTGAGGAAGGTTTTCCAGAAGGCTCTACATGTTTTAAATCAGCATTCAGTATATAGTACTGTTTCTCTAATAGCTAGAATTCATGGGCTTAGGAATCAAGGAGTAGAACTGAATGTAGCATCACAATTTACTAGTGACCTGGTAAGGAAATTTTTGCTTCCTGTTCCTGCAACCTCATACTTATGTTCTACTTGCCTTGAAGTCCAAGGGCAGGAAAGCTCCACCAGTTCTTGCAATAATGATCCCATTGAACTGGAAGTTAAGACTGCCACCTGAACATATTGTGCTCCTAATGCCTCTGAGTCAACAGGCAAAGAAGGGAAATACCGTGATGGGGTGATTGATCCTGACTAGCAAAGGGAAACTGGACTACTATTGCACAGTGGAGATAGAGAAGAGTATGTTTGGAATACAGGAGATCCCTTAGGATGTCTTTTAGTATTATCATGACCAGTGACTAAGAAATCATTGGAAAATAATATCGACACACAATATAGACACAGGAAGGACTAAAGATGACCTAAGCCCTTCAGGAATGAAGATTTGATTCATTCCACTATGTAATAACCATGACAAGATGGGTGCTTGATGATGGCAAAGAGAATACAGAATATATAGAAGAAGGTATTTATAAATAACAGCTATGGTTGTGTGATTAGTTACAGAAATGAGGACTGTAATTGTAAGGAGAATTTCCTCCTTATTTTTTTAAGTTTGTGTGTGTGTTTAAATATTAATAGATAAAAAATATTTTTGGTTTCTTCCCTCTCTTAGTCCCTTATTGTGTAACATAAAATATATTTACTTTATATCATAGTATGTAGGCTATAAGATATCAAGGAGAAGAATAAACATCACTCCAGGACTTTATCTTCTCTTCTAAAATGTTAGTGCATTTTGATTGCACACAGGATAGTTGTATCATGTTAAGAGGAATTATGACCATGCTATTGTCTTCATTTGCAGACATGCATGACAAGTATGGTTGAAGGAGATGCAAACGGGCACCAAGTTGACAAGGAGTGGAGTTGTGATGGTTAATTTTATGTGTCAACTTGACTGAGCCATGGAATGCCCAGACATTTGGCCAAACACTAGTCTGGATGTGTTGGTGAGGGTGTCTCTGGATGAGATTAACACTTGAATTAGTAGACTGAGTAAAGTAGATCCCTTTCTTTAATGTGGGTGGAGCTTATCCAGTCAATTGAAGATTGGAATAGAACAAAAAGGCTGAGTAAGAGGGAATTCCTCTGATTCCTTACTGATTGAGCTGGGCCATTGGCCTTTGTCTGTCTTTGGACTCAGACTGAAACATCAGCTCTTCTTGGGTCTCAAAACTGCCAGCTTTCAGACTGGAATTTATACTGTCAGTTATGCTGGGTCTCCAGCTTGCTCACTGCAGATTCTCAAACTTCCCAGCCTCCATAATCACATGAGCCAAGTCCTTATATTCTTTCTTTCCACAGAAGACATATTAAATGTGAACTTAGGAAACTCAGGGGTAGAAATATATAGTTTGATATTTATGCGTACTGCTCGATAATAAAGTTATTAGAGTTGTACATTGAGTCTTTTGGGAAATTATACCAAAAAAAAAACCCACATAAATAACCTCTGAAAATTCATTCTCTACCCCTAATGCTTATAATAGATAATATCTGCAAGCAATAAAATTTAAAATTTTCTTACATTTGGAAACTTTAATAAGAATGTATTTTATTTTATAAAGACTAATGTTCATGGTGACAATAAAACAAAATTCCTCATTTTCATGGCGATGTGTTTGTGACAACATAAAGTTGTACTGACTGACTAAGATTAAAGGACTTAATGAACACCCTAAAACTTAATACTTTCTCTATAAATTGTAAGATTACCTCATGGATTCTGAGGCATTCAAATCCACTACAACAGAGGAATGACATTTTATACTTTAAAAATAAACTCTACATTTCCTCAATATGAAACTGTACTTCTTAAGCTAGAATGGTTATAATCCCAAAAGTTGACATGCTAAATATTATATGCATAGCTGGTTTTGTCTTTAATTCAATTACTATTTTTTCATTTAATATAAGTTCTTCACCTTTAACCAAAAAAAGTACATTTCAAATGTGCATGAGAAGAGGGCTGAATTTTTAAACACTGGGATACCTACATTGAAATGGCCCTACTTAGTCCCTTCTTCAAACAGAAAAGTATTAAACTGACATTAAAAAAAGGTAAGAGTAACAAGCAATGTTCTTAAGTTGTAAGAAATGTGGATGACCTTTTCTCTATCACCTAACTTAAAATATCAAACATACAGCATTTATATTAATGTCAGAGTAACTAAAAACTATATAGAAGCAAATTGGCTTGTGTTGTAAGTACATAAATGTAGTTTCAGCTATGACATACATTTGCTAATAAATTTTCTTAACATTTTATTTCATTATATTCTGATACTCTAACACTTTTAACCTTACATTAATTAGGTTTGTTTTAAATTGGGATCAATAGCTCTGTTAGTCAAGGTAAATTATTACAGATAATACATACCATGTTCATATTAATCTGCTTAACATTAGTTTTATTAAATTACATTTTGGGGGGAATTTTGTTAAGTGTATTCACTTGTATCTAAAATTCCAAAAATTATTCTTCATTATGGAATCCATTTCATATGTGGCCATTTACTCCCCAGGCCACCTTTTCTTCCAGCATTCTGGTCAGATTTTTGATCCAACTCACATCTGATTAAAAGATTGTTTAATAACTCTATTCCTAACATGAACATCCCCTTGACTCTGAGTAGCATTATTTTAATTTTGGAAGATCATCCTCCTGTTTCCATTTACAGAGCTTATAAAATAACTTCACATTTGTATTACAGTATGAGGTTCACAGAATAATGGCACCCCGAAGACACTGATGCTCTAATCCTTGAAACCTGTGAAAATGTTACCTTACATGGCAAAAGGGACTTTTCAAATATAATTAAGATTAAAGGTCTTGAAATAAGGAAAGTATCCTTGATTATCCATCCAGGGCCCAATCTAGAGCACTTAAGAGCAGGGAACTTTTTCTAGCTGGAAGCATAAGAGAGAGAGAGCAAAAGAGGCAGAAGAGAGAGGTGGCAGAAGGGGCAGTCAGAGAAATTCCAAGTGTGAAAGGACTTGGCATTGTGTTGGTGGCTCTGAGATGTAGGAACCCACATACAGCGTCCCGAGAATCCTCTAGGAGCTAAAGGCATTCCCCACATGACAGCCAGCAGGTTAACAGGATCTCAGTCCTCCACCCACAAGGAACTGGATTCTTCCAACAATGAGCTTGGAAATAGATTTTCCCTGGTAAGACCCAAGCCAGCTAATACCTTGGTTTCAGCTTTATAAAACTCAGCAGAGAAACCAAGCAAGCCAACTTGGACTTTTGAAGTTAAAATACTGTGAGATACTAACTTTGCATTTTAAGCTGCCAAATTGGTGATAATTTGTTACAGCAGCTATAGGAAACTAATTCACAGTATTGCAATTTTTTTTATTTGGCAATATTCATATTTGTTATAAATTTTATTGACAATCATTCAGGTATTTGGGAAGGACATAATTGTGCCCATTTTTTGATGAGCAAGATGGGTATCAAATAAATTGAAAGACATTTGGATGAGTCTGTACAACTACTGCTGAGGAATAGAATCCAGGTCTTTTTAGGTTTGGGTTTAAGGTTCTTCCACTATAACAAAAAAGAGAACCTAATTTATTATTGTAAATGCATAGTTAACATTAGCAGTTGGAATTTTTTTTCTTTCTTCAATACTATTTTCTTGGCATTTTAGGAGAATCTTTACTTAATGTTTACATATTCTATTTTTAAGATAATAAAAATTTAATCTTATTATTTTCTTTTAGCTGTTATAAGAATAACCATAATATAAAAGCCCCAAAGTGTTGAAAGTCCCTAGAAAACATATTGAAAAGTGAGATACAACATATTCTTTATTTCATTTAGGTCATATAGAGAGCTAGGCTGATTTCTTTGTATAACTATCTAATTTACGTACTCAGATGTATGTGGTTTAACAATGTGAATAAAGTACATATATTTAAGTTAAATTGCCTGACCTAATTCAGATGGCTGATCTTTTATCCAATGTGATTTCAGCATTGTGTTTTGAACTGACAGTCTTGAGGGCACCCCATAGGGATTATTCTTGAAGATGTAGCCAGCCTTTTCAAAAAAATAGAATGAGGTTAAATGCTCATAAAGTTTGATTAAACAAATCTATAATAGTAGACAATGTGATTGAATCAAGCTAATTAACATATTCATCACCTCTCATACTTATTTGTTTTATGATCCAAGTATTTCAAATCTACTTTCTCAGCACTTTTGACATATACATTACATTATTACTAACTGTAGTCACCATGCTGTACAAGGGATCTCAAAAATATATAGTTATAAGTGTAGGTTTATTATACAAGCAATGAGAAACTTTAAAGGTGGGGGTGAAGGGAGAGATGTTGAACAAAGGATATAAAGTTTCATTTAGACAGGGGGATATATTTTTGAGATCCCTTGTACGACATGGTGACTACAGTTAATAATATATGTCAAAAGTGCTGAGAAAATAGATTTGAAATATTTGGATCATAAAACAAATAAATATGAGAGGTGATGAATATGTTAATTAGCTTGATTCAATCATTCCATAATGTATATATATCAAGATATCACATTGTACCCCAAAATATATACAGTTATTTGCCTATTAAAGATAAGATAAAAAAGAAATTTTAAAGGTTGCACAGAAGTAGACACAGAGGAAGAAAATAAAAATAAAAATTCATTCATTGTTTTTTAGGGAAAAAGGCTGAACCTATCTTCCCAATATGTGATAATTTAGATGTATCAGTGTCCTGATAGTTTCCATTAAAGCCTGAATAATTTTTATGATATATTGACAGATTAAATTTTAATGACAGCTTGATCATTTTAATGAAATAATAGATATTAAAATGAAAAAATATCCCCTGCTCAAAATATATATTGTCTTTTCTAAAAACAAATAAGTAAACGTTTTGTAGGAGATAGAAGCATTATACTTTAAAATTTTTCACAATAAAATACTCCAATTACATTTTTGGATTTTTATGTCTATGATAACTACGGTTAATAAACTTAAATCAAGGGTTTATATAATTTTTATTGTGTTTAAATTAATTTTGTAAGTTCTATTAGAAGAAAAAGCAATAGTATAACTCTCCGAGACACCATATTAAAATTAACCAGGTTAGGTTTGCAAACATTTCTAGGGACCATCATTGTTCATTATAATTGACCACACTGGAATTTCTGATGTGGCCAGAAGTAGAGGTTTATGTTTGATCATATGCAGTACGACTTCCAGGACCAGAGATGTTCTCATAGTTGAAAGAGTTCATATAATGTGATAAAATCCTACATGGCACAATTAGTCAAAGTTTAGGTATAAATAAACACCAGTAGCATTTTATTAGATATAAATTCTTCATAGTAGTTTTAAGGAAAAGAATGATTTAGGTAACTATGTTTATTACCCCTTTGAACTCTATTACTGAGATTTATATTCAACAAAGATTCATCAAATACCAATTATGTTTGAAAGTTGGGTCCTATCTAGGTTACTTATTTAAAACATGTATTTTACAATCTTTTAAAAAGTGATTCATGTTGTGTGCAGAAAACTTTTCAAAGGCATCAGCTTACTTTTATATTAATAACCATTTTCAAAATACAAGTTTGAATGATGACAAGCAGTAATTTCATTACATTGAATCAAATGGAAAGAATGGTTTATTTTATTTTTTGGTTAAACTATTTATGCAATCATAATTTGATTGTCCAAAATTATATTTCCAATCAGTTATTTAATGCCTGCCAAATACTTTGAAGAAAAACTATGATACATAAAAGCTTCTTGTTGATTCTTATCTTATCAGAAATTATAAGCATTGAGTTTTTATGGAGAATAGTGTACATAACAGATATTTAAAAGAGCTATCAAATTGGCAGGGTTATGGCTATACATTATATTAATTAAACTCAATCTTTCATTTTGTATGCTAGAATTCATTAGTTTAAACTTTTACAAGGTATATGACAGAGGTGACTCTTTGATACCCTTGCCTATTTAGACTCTTAGAATGTTCATTAGGTAATAAAGACTCATTTTACTAGTACAGTCTCTAAAGACACCAGCAAAGCATCTTGGCAGCATCATGAAATACAAGGCAGATGATGGTAAAACAGAAGGGAATTGATAGCAAACGTTAGAGAAAATGCTGCCCAAAGATGGTTTTAAATCTCAGTCCTAGAATTGCCCTGCCTTTGTCTCACCTGAGGAGAAAAAGGCTTTGAGTTGGCCTTCTTTCTTATTGCCCTCTTATTTCAGAGGGACAGAACTGGGCAGGTCTGCAATAATTATATATGCAGAAAAGAAATAATCATTAAAGCCAGCCCCATTGTTAGCTTTAAGAATCCTTTAGTTGTGCATCCAAACTGAAATAAAAGACAATAAATATTGAGTAAATGTTAAATCATTGGTCAGAGAAACATGAAAAGTCTAATTTTACATATTATTTAACATATATAATCTTTCCTTAGTCAAAACCAGAGGTGATAATATTTTAATTTTGCTCATCTATACATTTCAATGTTAGTTCTGTAATATTTTTTCCTTTATGTTCAGGTATTCACAATTACTCATATATAATATTTGATATGTATAATTTTTCAAGAATAATATTAGTTTATAATTTGGGGAAATAGTTTTACTGTAATCAACTTTTTCACATAAATAATTTTTGTTATAAAATACTAAAGGGACAGAGCTGTTATAGTAATAAATTTTATCTCCACCTGCTAATGTAAACTCTTATTATTTTCATTCCCTGATTCTAAAATCCTTGGGAGAAACAACCCTAAAGAACTTGTTAGTATAAATCTTCTCTGCTTCTCTTGTCAGGGATTATACTTTGTGAAACACATCCTTTGTAAAGGAGTATAATCCCCAAATAAATCCCAATTCTTAACATCCTGTTTGTCAGTCATTATGGTCATTAATCTTCAAGGTTATTTATGTTCCCAGGCAAGTTGCTTAACATCTCTGGACTTTAATTTCTCTTTCCACATTACATGTGGAAATAATAATATCTACCCCTTAGAGTTACTGTAAATATATAAAGCATTTAGTACAATGCTTGACATAGAGTAGATACTCAATAAATGTAACTTATTAATAAAATACTAAATATGATTATGTAATATAAAGTATTATATAATTACCATATCATGCAACCTTAGCACTGATTGATAATAATATAAATTAATTATAGATTGTTGACATAAATTATAGTAATTTTAATAATTATGCCATAGTTATAATTATTATATTAATTAAAGTAGAAATAAAATATATATTTCATTTTGAGCATATAATATCAGGAAATAATAATCTGATTGTCTAGACTTATGTTTCAGGTTACTTTCTATTTATCAGGAGTTCTGAAGCTTCTCAGTAAGGCACAAAATATAATTACAATCTTTATCTAGTTATTAAAATGGGGCCACAAAGGCCCAGACAGTGTTAAACTCAGATTGGCAGACCTTACGTGGATTGTGATTGCTGACGCTCAAATGGTCAGGTCTGAAGGAAGAAAGAGAATCTATAAATTGCATTGGGTTAGCAGATAATGATAGTTAAAGAAAAAATTTTGGATTGGCTTGTGAGGTTTTGGCACTTCTCACATCTGTATTTACTATTTTCACTGTAAGACATAAAGGATACACAGGGTATTTTATATTTCCTAAATAGCCATCATCTGATATAAGATAAATGTATTTAATGATTATAAGTGAGTGTCATATGAAAGGAAACAAATTAAAAGATCACTTCTAAGTGGTATTAAATGGGAAAAATTTATAAAAAATGTGTGATTAATATAGAGCTATAAAGAATAAACTTGTTTTTAATAAGTGGAGATCCAAAAATACAGTAGTTTAGGAATAGTAACAAGTGAAGGCATGGGTTGGAAAATCATAGAGCCTATTTGGAGACTCAATCCAAGTTTCTGGAGCATAGGTTCTTAGGGGAATAGTGTAAAATAAGACAAGGAAGGTACTTAAAGCCAATACTGTGGAGTTCTAGCTTAAAGCACTTCAATTGTCATTAAGCTTACCGGGCTTGTTCTATGACTAGCTTCTCCACTATTTATCTCAAGTACCTAAAAAGTATGTAGTAAATACTTTTAAAAATCTGAAAAATGAATGAATTAGTGAGTTCAAGTTTAAACATTCATCAGTAAAAAATGGGTAACTGTGAGATTTGGGTTAGAGGTGGACATTAGAAAGAATAACCAGAGAGTAGCATATTATGATGAATTAAAGAGGAGGTTGGAATTCAGAGGAGTGACTAAAAGGAAACATTTTCTATGACTGAGGGAATATGAGGTGAGCAACAAGAACTGTGAAGGGGCTGAGATTTATCTTACTTTCAAGCTTGTATACTAGCATATTGTAGTCTCATGGATGCTTGCAGAAGATACAAGATCCCTAACCCCCAGGTTAGAGACAAAGTACTTTATTACTCACAGCTCTAGAGGCAACCAGAGTATTAGCACCTATGTTGGTTCCCCAAGTTCTAATTTCCACAAAGATAAGTGACAAACGTGCACTTAGTGGGCTGCATTACAGGAGAGGAACCCTGAACTTGTGGAACTGGAATCTTGTTTAACAGGTAGTAAGGTTGTCTAAACTTTGCCCTAGAGTAAGACATTAACTTTATTTTACTGAATAGTAAACACATCTACCCTTTGCTCCAGAAGAAGACACTATGTCTTTTGTCCAAGGCTGTTAGATATACAAACATCTTGGAAAAGACACCCTGAAACAAAAGTAATTTATGAGATGTGAAACAACATAAGACACCAATACAGAATTGTTTTACAATAGTGAGGGCCTGAGTTAGGAGGTGGTAGTGAAAATTCCATTCAAATAATCACTGTGTTCATGCCATATTCTTGTGCTTTTATTTAATTTATAGGTCAAATTTTTAACTAGAGCAGGAGACTTTTTTTGGTTATATTACCTTTTCTCAAGGCCAATAGAAAGAATAATTACTTTATTGCATCTATACCAAAGTTTATCATAACCTAGAAGGCAAATGTTGATAAGAATAAATTATAAGTCAGAATTTAACACTTCTGGATTTTTCTCAAAGATAGGAGTCAAATACACAGAACTCAGTAAGTTAAACTTCTAGAACTTAAAATCTAAGAAGAGTTTCTATCATTCTGACAAAGTCTGCTTTATGTATATACATACATAATGTATATAATATAAAAATATATATAAACTCTATAAGCTATAATTAAAAACACTTATGTAGTAAGAAAAACTATGAATTCATTTTATGGATAAACTAAAATATCAGGCTTGTGTTTTGTTCTGAGTTGTGCATATATTAGTAGCTCTTCTCCCCACTTTATAGATAATTTGATAAATAACTGTCCTTTTAAAACATTAAGAAAGAAGAAACTTGGCCACACATTTATTAGGCCCTGTGTAGTAAAGAATTTAGCCATATCCAAAATAAGATCTGGCCTTTGCCCTTGGCTTCTGGGAGGTGATCTCTAAACCCTTGTGATACATGCCTGATAGGAGTCTCTTCACTTGGTGGCCTTGGGTTGGCCAGATAGTTAGAATGTGATTTAGGATAGAGGCTCTAAGCTAAGCCACACCAACAAAGTGATTTAGGATGGGCTTTGGGTCACCAATACACCTGGAGTGTTCAAGACTGAAATCAGTCACATGGGAAATCAATCATGTCTGTGTGATAGAGCCCAGTAGAAACTCTAGACACTGAAACTTGAGTGAGTTTTCTTGGCTGACAATATTCTGTGTGTACTGCCACATATTTGATGCTGGGGAAGAAATGCTGTCTTGACTCCATGGGGAGAAGACAAGTGGAAGCTCCACGTTTAGAACCCTACTGGACTCTATCTGTCTTAGTAAGCATAGGCTGCTATAACAGAGTACCACAAACTGGGTGGTTTAAACAACATTTATTTCTTACAAATCTGGAGGACCAGCATATCTGGTGCCTAGTAAAGGCACTCTTCCTGGTTTCCAGATTGTACCCCTCACATGGTGGAAAGAAAGCAAGAGAGCTCTCTGGGGTCTATCTTATAAGGGTTCTAATTCCTTTATGAGGGCTCTACCCTTATGACCTAATTATCTTCCAAAGGCTACACATCCTAATATCATCCAAATAACACTGAGTGTTAGGATTTCAATTTATGACTATTTGGCAGACACGAGCATTCAGTTCATAACACTCCCCTATATATTTCTTCTCTTGTCTGATTTTAATCTGTATCCTTTAGCTGTAATAAACTGTGATCATGAGTACAACAGCTTTCAGAGAGTTCCGTGAATCCTAGTGAACCTGTGAACTTGATAGTGGTTTTAGGAATCTCTAACTTGCAAGTGATTTCAGAAGTAAGCATGGTCTTGTGTAGACTGTTTTCTCTTTAACTTGCATAGGTCCTAAATCTAAATATATATATGTGTGTGTGTATATATATATATATATTCAGGAAATATTTCATCTGGAACATATTTTACATTTTTATAATTTCAAATTTTTTATTTTGCATATTATATGTAAAGGACAACATTCCATTTTATTTTTTATAATATATTTAAATATATATGAATGTGTGGATGTGTAATTTGATGAAATTCTAAAACCTGTTTTCCAAATACATTTTAAACTTTTATTTTTAAAAATTAATAAACTTGACTAATCATTGGTTGAAAGAAGCATATTAATCTTAAAATACATATCATTATTAGAGAAGTCTTTAAAATTAAGCATATCTTACTTAAATATAAATTCATATTTAAAATGATAACAAATTTGATCATTTTATAACCATCAGAGGCTAATGACTTTTCCTCATGCCTCTTCTAAGTGATTTTACTCCTACACATTTCTTAAGATTTGCTATAAACTTATAGAATTTCACATTTTGAAGTTTTTTCACAGGCAGTTTTTGAGGTTCCCAATTAGAAATAGTATGACTTACTGCATAACCCCAAGGATACTCATTAGTGGAAATCTTATCCCTTGCTGCCTAACAAAGAGTTGGAGAAACCTTTCTACAAAAAGATGACAAGGTCAAATCTACCACACTGATTTCATCATTTCTTTTTAAGAATACATTAGTTACAGTGGAGACAGACAAACTGACAGATGATGGATTCTTGCTGCAATGATGTGAAAGGCAAATGTCATTATTATTAATAAATGCTTATTATATGCTGACTGTGTGAAACTGTACACAGAAGATTGCCAAGCTTCTTTCCTAGCCATGTGGTTTTGGATCCAGTCACAGCAATTTTTAGTTTCAGACTGACTTGGGCGGGCCATGTGCATCAAAGGCCTCTAGGTATCTGCATGTGAAAATATGTTCTCATTACTTCCCCTTAGCACTGTAACCTGGTGACAGTTCTTTTAGTCATGGGCCAGAGGAAGCAAGCCAAAAAATCCCTGTCATCTTCTAAATTCACAGCATGAAGCTATAACATTTCTTTAAGCCGCCTTCTTTTATTTCTGTTTCCTACTGCCAGTCTGACTGTCAAAGTCACAGCAGGAGATAAAATTGAAAAGAATCATCAAAGAAACCCATGTGCAGAATTTCCCTACAGGAGCTTTCAGCAAGACGGGTAAAAAATGAAAGTGGCTACATTGACATTTGCCCTCCAGCAAAGTATTAATAAAAGGGAAAAACAAATGTATGCTTGCCCACTCCTCAAATATGTCCCCTGATATCAGAAAATGGAATGTTTCATTTTTGTAATAGATAAAAAGATCAATTGCTAAAACATATTTTGCCATGAGGGATTTTTAAAATATAAAAATTGAAAATGGTCCATAATACTTTTGTCGAGAGACAAAAGTTGATGTAAATGTCTACTAATTTTAGGTCAGTTTTATGTAAATTTTTGGCAAAATCATTTAAAAAATACCTTCTTCAAATTTTGACATAAAATAGATCCTTAACACAGTGGTGTGTGATCACGAAAGCATTCAGATTATCTTGATTTAAAATCAATATTACAGCAAATAGCATATACTAAAAGGAAATTTGCATTTTTAGCAATTATTCTGACTTTCCATCACATTTTTGAAAATATGTGCATTTTTAAAATTTGAAGTATGCTTTTATTGAAAGTGTCTCTGAGTGTATACAGTTTTAAAAAATCTCTATGTTGTGCTATAGTAACAATGGAATCATTTGTTAAGTCATAATTTCATTTTTATAAATAATCTTTTTACCTTGGAATAATTTTAGATAATCATAAAAGTTACAAAAATAGTAAAGAGTTCTTAGATACCCCTCACCCAATTTCCCATATTGTTAACGTCTTACATTACCACAATACATACTAAGAAACGAGCATTATCTCATTACCACTAACTAAATTCCAAACTTTATTTGGATTTCACCAGTTTTCCAGATCCTTTTCCAGTATCAAACCCAGGGTATCACAATGCATTTAGTTGTCATGTCACCGCTAGTCTATCACAGTCTCTCATTTTTTCCTTGATTTTTATGGCCTTGGCAGTCTTGGGAAGTATCAGACAGATATCCTGCAGAATGCTGTAAAATATGTTCCCCAGTGTGAGCTTGCACAATTGCTTGTTTTGTTTGTTTTGTTTTTTTTTGTTTGTTTCTTTGTTTTTGAGATAGGATCTTGCTCTGTTGCCCAGACTCTAGTGTAATGATTTGATCATAACTCACTGTAACTTTTGAATTCTTAGGCTCAAGTGATCCTCCTGCCTGAGCCTACTGAGTAGTTGGGACTACAGGCACACACCACCATGCAAGGCTAATTTTTTAATGTTTTTATACAGACAAATTCTTGCTATGTGGCCCAGGATGGTCTCGAACTTGTAGACTCCAGCAATCCTCCAGCCTCGACCTCCCAAAATCCTAGGATTATAAGCATGAGCCACTATCCCAGCCCATAGTGATTTTAATCCTATTAAGTTGATGAATAATTGTTGCATAACTAATCACTCAAGTAAATAATCAAAACATTATATTTCTTTACTAAAATGAAAGAAGTTGTACTACCAAAAAGACTTGATAAAATTTTCTCTACTAAACAGCTTTATAACAAGAAAAGTAATCAGGATGAAATTCATTCATTAAATCAATAAGTAATGCCACTTTGTGACTGGCATTGTGCTCTGTAGAGAGAATATAGAAATAATAGATGGAGTTTCCTCAGAAAGGACATAGTTAAGAAAGGGAAAAAGTCAAGTAAACCTAAAATTATCATCACAGAGAGAGTGCAGGACTGCGTGGGAGGTTAACATCTAGACATGTGTAGACCTTAAGACCTGTAAAGGCAGATACCCATGACTGTAAAAAATTGGATGTGCTTAAATATATGTTGTTACCTTTATAAATATTATCTGCACTTTGATCTATCAAGAAAGCTATGTAAACCATATCTGCTCAGACAGAAGTGGTAACATTCAAGGTAAATTTTGTAGAATGAGTTGTGTTTCACCAGGTGAAGATGTAGGGCAAAGGGAAATTTAGGTAAAGGAAGCAAATATTTTTGTGTGGTTGAAGCATATGATGCCAGCATGCTTTGCCAATGTCTTTTGGATTTTAATGAAATGAAGATGGGAAGTTAAGAGAGGATTACTTTCCCCTGTTGATTCTAAGTAAGAGCATGACAAACAACATTTCCTTTTTTTAATTTATTGATATTTTAAATTAAAACAGAAACTTATATCACTCTGCACATTGCAAATGTTTTCTTTCTTTTCATTTCTTTTTTAAACTTCTCTGCATTTTAGGAAGAGTATTCTGGCAGTGGTATACAGACTGAACTTGAGGTGAAAGGATTAAAAGCAGGGAATAATTAGAAAACTAATAGTATAATCAAACCAAAATAATAAGATTAAGAAATAAAGACAGAGAAGAGTTTTTAAAGATAAGAAGAATCTACAGTCATGCATAAAATTAAATGTGGAAAATAAGAAAATAAGAGGAGAGGAGGTATCACCTTTGAATTTGTGCTTAGTTGATAGGGTGGCTACTGGTGTGAGTTGCTTAAGATAGCAAATACAAGAGGCAAGGAGTGAGGGGATGAGAAGAATGAAAATATTTCAGTTTTGAACAATTTGGGGTTGAGATGCTTGAGTTTGAGAAAATAACATAGAGATGCTAAATAGGTTGATGATTATTGGAAATAGAATTAAGGAGAGAAATGGCTGTGGATACAATTTGGGAGACATTATCATATAGATGATATTGGAAATAATAAAACTAGATGATATCCTTCATCAGCACAGAGAATGAGAAAAAAGACAATTGTTGGAACTCTCAGAAAACATCCATATTTAATTAATGGGTAGAGGTAGACTACAGAGTAAAGTATACTAAGAAAGAATGCAAGCAAGGAGAGAGTAAAACCAGAGAAGTCAAGATGAAGATATCAATATTCAAGGACAGAGATTTAAAAAGAGAAAGATCAACAGTGCCAAAGCTCCAGAAAGGTCAGTTAAAATAAGTCATTATTCTAAAATAATTTCCCACAGGATGTCCATATTGTGTAATTTGAATGGAATAATCAAAGAATATACTAAATAAACATTTAGTTTCAAATAAAAATATGGCAGTGTGTATGTCATTATCATTTTGGGATGAATTTACTAATATATGAGAATGAACCAATTGCAAAATCTTTAAGAAACATAAATTCATGTAGATAAATGAATGCTAGATTATTTTTTGACAACAAAAATTGTATAACCAACACTTTCCCAAAATTGTTGGAAAGCGTTCAACTCTTTATATGATGCATTTTGCTATTCTCTTTTAAACTAGAATTTGTACCCAAAACAAAGCTTTTTAATTACAAAATCACTTTTCTGGATTTATTTCAGCTAATAACAAACAATCTTCACATTTAAAAATGAATCCTTCAATAAATGTGGTTTGACATGAAATGAAAGACTTTTGCAGAAGAGTTCTAAGACTTGGAATTGCCAAGTTCTTCCAATGAAAATTGATTAAAAATTTTAAAAATATAAATAAGTGGTAATATAACTATAAAATATGACATTAGTACAGTGCATTACAATATTTTCTTTATTGTCATCATTTCCTAAAGCAAAATAAGCTATTTTAAAATTAAAACTATGAAAATCAGGAGAAATAAAAATAGATAAGAAAAACCTATATGCAAGGAAAATAGGCAACCAAAAAGTCTAAAGAAACATTTTTGATATTAAAAAAAGACATTTTTGCTTAAAAAGCAGAAAAATAAAACCCATTTGGATCAAGGAGAAAATCAAATCTGAAAGTACAGAATATATACAAAGTATTGATCGTGATATAAAGTGGGAAAAACAGATAAAGAAAAATTAGAGTAAGTTCCCTTGTGTTAAAAATTTAGAGTGGACGAGAGAGTTATATATCTGCCAGTATTGTTTGATTTTATTTACCGTGTAAAGTTAATATATTTTCAATATAAAATAATATTTGAGGAAAAAATAAACTTAATATAAAGATAAAGGGATTTTTTTAGTTCATATTCAATACAGAATTCTACATATAGACAGACACAGATATACAAAGACTCTAAACATGAATGTTCTACACCCTTTTTTTCAAGAGCTCAAGCAGCCTTGAGAAGATGAAGTACATGGAATAGGAATGCATTAACAGAGGAAAATTACAAAGAGGTCTGGAAACAGGGAATTCAGCAGAATAACAAGGCAAAGGAAATTCAAAAATAAGCAAAAGAATATCTTAGGACAAAAAACTGTGTAGCAGACAATAAAACAAATACAAAACCAAAAATAAGATGAGACCCGCAGAAGAAAAGTTTACAAGGGAGAAAAGGAAGAAATAAAACATGAGGTGATTCGTCAAATGAAAAATTTTATAAGACATACGGGAAAACTTATTCTTACGTTTTAAAGAAAATTAAGCATGCTTAAAAAAAACAGGAGGATTATTAGTCCTAGGAAAAAATAATTGTGGAAGAAAAAATTTTTATTTTCTTGTATGTTATATGGACCAACAGAGAACAATAGTTACTGTGTTGTAGCAACAGAAATATTAAAGATTTAGCAACATTTGAGGAGGGGAAAGAAAGTTAGCTAAAAATATTAATCTACAATAATATATAATTTCTAAAGTTGAAATTGTAGTGTATGCATTTCATTTAGATATGTGCAGATAAAAAACTGAAAAAAAAATAGCTAAAAAGGAGAAACGAATTGCCTGTGAGAAGTACAGTAAAAATAACGTAGAGTGCCTAGGAACTGGTTTCTGCTTGTTATAAGTCTTATTAGTCCACATGATTTTAAAGTGTTTACATGTAAATAATTTTTAAATGTGTAAAGTATATTAATAGGAAATATAGAGAAAAAACAATTCCTAAAAGGAGAAGATACTCCTTGTTGATCAGAGAGATTTAAATAAAAGCAAAAATGAGAACACTTATACCAACCCTGCTGACAAAAATGGGAAGTTCTGTGATAGTTGTCAGAATCAAAATGGAGTCACTTATGTTAAAAACTCTGTTGAACAGAGCCAGGGAAGGCCATGAAGGGAGGGTTCTCATGCACAAATGTCTGATAACAAGAACAGAACTATGACAAAAGACTTTACAAAAAACACAACCTTGCACAAAGGCCAGTACAACCTTACAAAGACAAAAAAATACCTGTGCCAGGATATCTGCCCAACAACTGCCTGGTCAACCTTGGACTGGCATCACCCGTTTACTGATCCTTGTAGCCAAGGATAATTATCTCAAAACAATTATGTAGTCCTCCTCATTTAAAAAAAAAATAAAACCTTTGTTTTCATTACCTCCCACATGGCTTATTATTATATAGCATATGTATTTCCATTGTAATGCCTATTCTCCTCCTTCAAAAAAATCATTTTTTTTAAAAAAAGAGTCTCAGTCAGTACCAATTTGATGGTGAGTAGATGTGGAGCCCATTTTTCTGATCTTGCGTCGCCTCACTTTGGATAACGGGCTTAACCTTAATCCAGGATAGTATATACGGTGCTAGCTCGCTGTCTGACTGATTAAAACTATGGTGCTCAAATGGTGGTAGTGCTCACCAGGGATTGGGGGGGAGAGAGACCCACATCTTAGGGATGTGGCAAGCAATGTGGGGGGAAAGGGCTTACCTCTAACCTTTCTTAGGGAGAGGCAAAGATATAAAATGTAACCAAAATGTCAAAAAAACCCAAACAACTTTTATCGAGTGGAGGGCAGGTGGGAGGGGGGAGGTGGGGAAGGGTGTATACTTACATAATGAGTGCCATGCGCACCACCTGGGGGTTGGACAGGCTTGAAGCTCTAGCACGGTGGGGGGGAGGGGTGGCAGGGGAAATATATGTAATCCTAACCATATTTGTACCCCCATAATATGATGAAATAAAAGGAAAAAAATAGAGTCTCCCTCTCTGTTATTTAGGTTGACTGTTCTACAACAATTATTGCTGATGGGGATCCAAGAAAACTCTGGAATCACACAAAATAAAGAAAACAACTGACTATAGGTAACAACAACAATATTATGTTTATAGTATAATATTTCTTGATTACAACACTTTCTGGTGAACTTATACTGTTCAAAGAATAACTTTTATTATCTCATGTTTAGCAAGATTTGAGGTAGCTGTAGGAGTAGTTGTTCTTAACATCCTCTGCAGGAGATATATTAGAGTCTGACCAAAATTTTAGAAAATGACTCAGTGAAAATGTCCTCCTCCTGGTGTATCAGCATAAGACAACATGGTTATGGTACAATCTGTAACATACTTTAGTCAGTACTTTTAAACAGACTTTGTAAATACAGTATTTCATGTTTTTAAAATAGTCATTACTAGGTTACTATAATTGTGAAAATGTAAGAATGTGGTTAGTTTTCTATTATTAATAAAGACATAGACAAAAAGGACAGGAAATCAGTAAAACCAGTTGCTAGACCTATTTTACTACTGGCACATGGCAAATGCTTTATTTATATTTAGTAATAAATAGCAATATAGTTTTATAAAGATGTTCCTAAATTAATTTCTATGCATTAAAGGCATCAAGATATTTGACAGTTTAAACAAAACAAACATGAGTACCTGTTCCATTTTAGGCACTGTTATGAGCACTAGCATGCATTACCTCACTTAATTCTCTAAACAGCTTCAGTTCTGTAGGCTCAATTACGATCTCCATGTTAAAGATGTGCAGATGGAAACAAAGGTAGAATTAAGTTGTTCAAGTTAAAATCTTAAATCTAGATTTGAATGCAAGCAGTCTGACTCTAGCCTATGTTCTTGGCAAGTAAAAGCCAAATCTATGGAATGTAAGGTAAGAAACTGTGGGCAGAAGGATCGTTAAGAATTGAAAGAATCTAAAGCCCTGAAGAGGAGAACAAGATGCAGGAACTGTGTGAATACACATACAACTCAGGAAATAACGCAGTTCAAATTGCAACCCTCCATGTAATTTGAAAGATGTCCAGTCTCTGCTACTCATTTCTACCTTGAAATCATAGATGTGATCTATACATTTATTATATGTAACATTTATATATTGATATATTTATGGCTTTAAATTTTATTTTTTAAATATTAAAGATTTACAATCTAAATGTGATTCTTTCTATGTGATGTAGCAATTCTTTTATACCGTATACTATTTCATCACATATAATCATGAATGAGATTGAGATTTTAGATGTTTTTATGTTATTTTCTTTTAAGGTGTCCTTCTTTGCAATATGATCGACCATCCTCTTGAAGAACACCATCACAAATTCCATTAGTGAAGAAATTTTGGTGTTAAAAATTTACGTTTTTTCATATGAAGGTATATTTAACCATCATACTATAATTTTTCTGGATATATGGTTATTTACCATATACTGGATTGATGGTTATTTTCTCTTAGCACTTTAAAGACACTACTGTATGCATGTATGGCTTGCATTAGAGCTTTGAGAATTTTTCTGTTGACAGTCATTTTTTTATAAAAGTGATGTGTCTTTTTCTCTCTGTATCCTTTTAAAATCTTCTCTTTGCTATGAAATTTCATCTGGGTCTTTATGTATGTCTCTTCTGCTTATCATATATTGAACCTCCTGAATCTATTGATTTGTATCTTTTATAAATTATGAAAAATTCTTAGTCATTATGTCTTCAAATATTTTTAAATCCTCCTTTCTATGCGCTGCTTCTGGGATACTGTATATTTACAATTATTAATAGAACTCCTCATTCCACTGTATGTGTCTTTAGATTTTTTTATTTTTTTATCTGTCTATGCTGCATTCTGAGTCTATTCAGATTTATCTTCCATTTAACTTCTCTATTATGCTTTTTCTCATATGGTATTTAACACATATATTGAGTTTTATTATCATTTATAAAATTTTTTATGCTGTCTTATTTTGATAGTCTCCATCTTGCTTTTAAAAATACATCTATCTATTAGTTCTTGAGATAGTTTATGATGTCTAGGCTATTTGTACATCTAGATTTGTTGATTTCTGTTTCTACTGACTCATAATAGCTTGGTCTCATGAATGTTGAGTATTTCTGGTTTAGGAGCTCACATTTCATTGAATGTCATCTATGGGAGTCCTAAAGGCATAGGTGGGAATGCTGTCCTAGAAAGAAATTGTTCAAATGATTCTTTAGGGGGTCTCTGAGTACTACCAACTGAGATCCCTTTTATCTCCTTTGAGGGTTCCTGTTTCAATGTAGAAATTTCAGGTCCAGACCCATTACATTGCTAAAAGTCCAAGGTTCTGCCTATATGATGCAGCGCTGATAATAAACTTTGGTCTCAAATCAACCTCATTGTAATCTTACCACTCACAGTTGCTGCTGTGAATTCAGCTTGCTAGGGTGAATGTGGTGTGTGTGTGTGTGTGTGTGTGTGTGTGTTTGTGTGTGTTTGCTTTTCGATGTTTCTTTTACTTTCTAGCAAACTCACCAATGCAATAAACTTATTATTATTATTATTTTGCATATAATCCAGGATCTAGTTAACTTTTATCCAGAAGTTCTTTCAGAGTATCTTTGTACCTATACAGCCCCAAATGTTGGTACTTTTATATCTTGCTACTCAAGACACGGTGTGAGAATTAGCAGTATTGGCATCACCTGGGAACTTATTAGCACTGCAGCATCTCAGGTTGCAGTGGAAATATACTGAATCAGGAATCAGAATCTACATTTTTAACACAACTCCAGAATGAACTGAATAAACTTTAAAGTTTAAGAGATATGACCCTAACAGACTCTTAAAATGTTTACTGATTATTTTAAGAATGAATAAGTAAAAATTGAAGTTTAGGCGTACTTTCTCCAACATATTTTGTTAGTTAGTTTCTACTTTCAAAACAACATCTTATTTACATGTCATAAATTTTTTTAAAGTGGAAATAGTTTTTCAGTTTTTCAGATGAAGATACTTCAAAGGGAAACAACAGAGGCTGGGTACTTGGACTCAATCAGTAAATTTGGGGGCTCTAAGATTAGAAAGCTTAATTGGATATGAAATTTATAGACTTGCAGAGATGAAGTTATTTTTCTCAAGTTCATGCAGCTTATAACTGAAAGAGTCAAGACTTGAACACTGGTATTCTAACTTTAAAAGTAAGCCTGTGCCACCATGTATATCCTTATCCACCTAGTTGTTGGGTATATAGCCAAATAACTTAAATGTGTATATTTCCCAGTTTTTATGTTCCATCTGTGTATCACCTCTGAAGGAAACCAAAATATGCCACCCTAATAGGCCACTTTGGTATATTGATTATTTTGAGCTGAAGGCACTTGAAAAACAGCAAATGCAGGGAGAGGTTTTTTCTGAACTCCCTTATCTGCCTAGAGACAGATGTTTAGAAAGGAACTCAGTTGTCATAAATTCCCTCCCCGGCCTGAGAATTTCATTAACCAGGAAAGATCAACTCTTACCACAGGAGAGGAGTTGAGATCTTCACACCCAGACAAACTTTGTCACAAACTATCATATCTTTCATCTATTCTTCTAAAAGCTCATTCATTTTTCCTAAAAATCACATACTCTTTTCTAAGTAGTCTGTGTCCCCCTCCACTTTCCCTATTATGATAGATTTAAGTTTTCAAATCTCACCACTTTTGGTATTCACTTTTTTCCCTGTGATGCCCCTGTGCACACAATAAGTAATAAATTTGTATACCTTTTCCCCTGTTAATCTGCCTGTTGTCAGTTTATTTCATAAAGCCAGATTTTAAACCTAGGAGGATAGAAGGAAAATCTTTCCTCCTTTTCATCTCTTTGCACTTTCTATTGACTTTAGGAAAAAAATTTTAAAAAACTTATTTTACACCTAATTTCTCATGAAATATAAAAACAAAGTCAACATTTTTTTCTTATTTCTTTTCTTTTTTGGATATAGATTAAAAATGTGTTTTTGGACAAACTAAACTTGGTCCATATGATATTAAAGTGAATCAGTCATTTGTATTTGGGTAAGATAGTTAAAAGCCATAAAGACTGACATATTTGTTTTTATCTCAAATATAATGCTATAAAACTAAGAACTTGAGAAAGTCAGTAAACACAATGTCAGTCAACTTTTTTTTCTTAAATGTTTGGTTAAACATTTTAAATTGGCATTTTATAAAATATAAATACAAATGTTTGATTCATGTGCTCAGTTATCCTGAAAGCTCTTCAGGATATACATTTCTAAATTCAGATGACTGGATCATAATAATTTATTCAGTGCTATTATTTGAAATCTCTATCTTCATTTATTCTGGTTTTATTCTACTTCTTGATTTTTTTTAAAACCAAATATATGCAAATACAGTTAATTTGACATTTATATTTTTTCATAATAAAGTATGCATTTTTCTTATAATACAATGATTTCTTCTAACAAGATATATTTACTGATCCTTTAGTTTTTAATCATAGAACATAAGCATAATAGATTATTTTACTTGGTTAATGGCTTTGAAATAACATCCAATATTAACATTTTGAAAATACTTTATATTTCAGAATAGGTGACACATGATTTCTCTTAATTGGTCTCAACTCTGACTGCATTCAAGAATCACATAGGCAGATTTGCACATATACAAGTGCCAAAAACACTCATGAAATCAGTTACTGTGCAATCTCCTGAATGTGGAGCATATACATCAGTACTTTATAAAGGCTCCCTATATGATTACAACATTTATCTAGAGCTAAGCACCACCAATCTGTCTTATTAAAATTTTAAAAATACTTTTATCTATAAAAATATCAAAAAAAGTCTAAATACATAGCTTCAGAAAGAGAACTGAAAGAGTCACTGTTTTCATATGTTTATCAAGTGGGAGAATATCATTTGGATACTAAATATAATGCATGTGAAGTATAAACCTTACATCAAATAACTCTTCATTTGTTTTTAACTTATATCTGACTTTGTAGTCATTTTCTGCATGTTATATTTAGGTAGGATCTTTTTAAGTTCATGAAAACGAAGGCAAAACTAATTTTTCTTAGTTTAAATATAGTGTTACTTTTCTAAAATCACCCTCTGAGCTGCTAATAGAATTTTATATATCATACTCAGTAGCATTAATCTACTATGCAATCAACAGCTTGAGTAATGTTGATATGCTTTAAAAGATAAAATTTAGAATTTCCTCTTGGGAACAAATTAAACTCATTATTGAAGAAGACATTTTTGACTTCTTTGATGTCTTAAGCAGTATAGGTGTTCATACAATAGTCTCATCACTTTTGTACTGTTAAAATATTAATTATTAACATTAAAATTTTAATGCAAGTTCCAAAAAGGAACGCCATTGTGCTATTCCATGAATAGAAAATATCAAAACATCAGAAAGGTAATTTCTGACTTCCTATTCTGTATATTCAGACATATTTTACAAAACACATTGTGATTTTGTTTGCATATTTGCATTAGACATAAGGATAGTTCATGATAATTTTAACTTCATATCCTAATACCGTGTTTCCCCGAAAATAAGACCTACCCATAAAATAAGCCCTAGCAGGATTTCTAAGCATTTGCACCATATAAGCCCTACCCCCAAAATAAGACCTAGTGATGGGCGTGGCTATGCAGCCTATCTGAACAACCCATGAATTTCGTCGCAGAGTGGTAAAGAAGATGAGCAGCCCTTCTCATCTACTCCATGAGAGCTCTATTGCTTGACATGAGAGATTGGGGCCAATGGTTCTAAAGGAAATAGAGTCGCGAGAAATTCAGGATGGAATTTGGGGTTTGGAGAGTTACGATGATGTTCCAGAAGAAGATGACTTAACTATATTTGAATAAATGTAGATTGTTGTACTGTACTTAAAAAAAAATAACACATCCCCTGAAAATAAGCCCTAGGGTGTCTTCTTGAGGAAAAATAAATATAAGATCTTGTCTTATTTTTGGGGAAACACGGTACTTGAAAGTAAGCCCTTTTAGTCTTCAGAGTCATTCGATAATAAATGTTTTTGTTAACTGTTTTTTTTCTAATAAATGTTTAATGAAGATTCTGATAATTATTTTTCTAGGAAAATATAAAACAAAGCATATGTGAACAAATTACATTTGAAAAATCTAGTCAAAACTCCTTTATATCAATTTATTCTTTCGAAAGTTTTTAAAATTCTTTACATATCTGAAAGAAATTGTTGCTTAAGCTGTGAGCAATTTTGTTTGTCAAACACGGACTACATAAAATATACACGGGTTAATCTAGTATTCCAGGCCCAAAATAAATCACTTTCCTACTTTATCCACCTCTATTTCAGTCACATGCATCTGGCTACTTACTCCCACAGGTTGTCATGCATCCACCATCCATGTCCACTATCTTTTCAGAGAAATATCAATCTTTACAAATCACTGGAAACCTTTAAGAATACTGGTTATCCTCTATTCCCCATTCTATCACTATTTATCAGTTCATCTAATATTCTATTTTAAAATTGTATATAAGACATTTTATAATCCCGGAATGCTGTAACAGGAGAGAAAACTGTTAACCGTGAGTGGCTAGAATATAATATCCTCAAGGGAAAATAAAATTTTCTCTATCTTATTAATATATATTTATTGAATTTAGTAGCAAGTTTACCCCTATGTGAAAGTATACTTTGACAATCCTTGTAAATTTTCTTTGGGTGTCCAGTTACCTGCTTCTCTGTAATGTTCCACTCAGACCCTCACTCTGCAGGAGATGTTCAATATTCTATAGTTGTCCCTTTGCTCAGATTTGTATTCTCACTTGGGTAAAGTAATTTGATAAACTGACATTTTAGGGATTGTAGAATAAAATTGATAATAGCTTAATGTATTAAGTGCTACAAGGTGTGTTGTGATTTTAGAGGCTATTTTTTCATTATGCCATTTCAGGCAGGGAAATAAGCTTGTGAAAAAATAGTTTTAAGCAAAAATATAATATCAATAACTTTTTAAATATCATCACATAAGGAACCATCTACTTTACCAACAGAACTACTTAATACAAAGGTAGAGTAAGATGTTAAGAAAAACAGTAATGATTTAACAGTTTTTTCACCTCCCCTAATTTGAGATTACCCCCAAATCAAAAGATCACAATATGAAAAGAACTATAAAGATAGCACTTGACATGGAGCATTTTAATCATTCCTGAGTACCTCTTTTGGAAGGTATTGTATATGTACCTCAAGACCCTAAAACAGTCCTGATATATGGCAAGTGCTCATTAAATACTTGCTTTATGAAATAATAAATATATGCCTTGATTTCAAAATGGAAGAATGTTGTATAAAGCAAAGAGTTCTGAACTCTATAACTAATTTCCATACATACATATCTATTTGTTTTCATTATTATCAAACTAATTTGAGGGCCAACTTCTTTGAATAGTACAATGGCATTCACCGATGTTTCACACATGAGTAATATCACATTATTCTAGTACTAATATAACTTACAGGTTTTATACATTTTAAATTTGTCTAATCTTTTTTTTCTTTAATCCTTGGTAGAAGATATATCAGTTTTGTTTTTTGTTTTTAATATGGCAGATCACTTAGATCATGACTGAAAAGACCAGAGATTGTTTGCCAGCCCTTGATGATTTACTCACACATGGCTTGTACACTAATGTATAAGTAGACAGCCACACATTTTGATCAAGGCAGCATCTTTCTTGCTTATTATTATTAGCAATGACAGAATATTAATTACTCCAGATGCCCTGAGTGGGAACTTTTCTGGTTGTACTTGTTTTCTGTAAATATCTTGGCAGGTTTCCTAGATAATACACAAGGCATTTGGTTGAACCATTTTTATTTATTTGTTTGTTTGTTTATTTAAGAGATGGGGTCTCACTCTATCGCCCAGGCTATAATTCAGTGATGAGATCATAGATCATTACAGCCTCAAATTCTGGGCTCCAGCAATCCTCCTGACTCAGCCTCTCAAGTAGCTGTGACTACAGGTATGCACCACCATGCCCAACTATGGTTGGATCATTTTAGCTTTCTATTTGTAAATAAAGTCATGTGTACAAAATTGTCATCTCTTGGGTAAATGAAGCGACTAAATTTCTGTGACAAATATTATGCAAGAAATAAATATAATACAAATTCAAATTATTCCTATATTTCATCCTTATGTGATTATCATTTTACTAAGGAATTTGGCAACAAAAACTTAGTATTACAATTATTTTACATTTGTATTGCTATAGTTAAATTTGATAATTATTATGACTAAGAAATATTCTAAGGACACCTTGATCTATTTCTATTTTTTACACAGTCCTTTGAGGATACCAAGTTTATATCATCTTTCTGTCTACCTTTTTATCTTCTATCATCTACCACCTATTAAACTATTCATTTCTGTATAAACCCAGGTATATATTACTACTTTCATTTATATTTCTAAATTCTCCATACATACTACTATATACATTCATATAATAGAGACTTTTGTGTATTTTATACTATACATATCTAAAAATTAAGCAAAGCACATATTTGGGAATTAATTTACATAACACTCTTTCTAAATACTAGTTTTTTTTTCTTCTCTGCTATGGCAATTTTAATCTGCATTTTAGTTAGAGGGTTTTTATATGTATAAATCAACTGCACTATTGACTTTTCCCCATGGAATTTGGAAGAATTAACTATTGAATGATGAAAGATCACTTTGTTTATATTAAGTAGCATATGAACGGTTACCATAATTATAACTACAATAACTTTTGCTTCAACATATCCTCCCGGAAACAAATTTAGCTCTTATCACAAGGGAAAAACCATAGTTTGGCCATAACAAGGGCAAATCAAGGGAGAATCAATCAAATACTTTTCACTTTTAATAGATCTAGAAAAGTACACATAGCCTAGTATAGACATAGTTTTATTAGAAGTTTTACATGGTCAGCATTATATTATTCACATCTACATTCCTTCATTTTTCCCTAATGTCAGATGAGTTAATGTGCATATTGACATTAGAATGGCTAAAGAATTTGTCAAACTGGAAAGATACATCAATAGGATAAGAAATTTTGTAATTCAAGCTATAAAGTCTGTTTAACGTAATAGGTATGTTTTAACTGGTATAGAAAGATGACAAAAATAGCACTCAAGTAGTCATTAAATGTGAGTCAATTGGAAATACTTGTATATAATCAAATAGAATGTAGATATTAATAACACAAAAAGTTAAAATTATTCTATAAAAATAGGGTTATGTCTGGATTATGACCAAACCAATTTACAATAACAGCAAATTGGATATAACTACCCATATGTACAAGAACTGTGAAATCCAATTTGACAGATGGTAACTAGAGAACAAACGAAGAAAAATAGAATAAACCCGGGATGTTAAGATGTAGGAAGGGTACACAGAATACTGCAGACATATGCATAACCCAAGACAGAAAATAACAAAGGTTGGTTAGGAAATGAGTGATAGTTTCCGTGTACTGCCATCATCACCACCACAGAAATAGAGAAATAATTTAATGAACAAAATCCACATTGACAGATAATATTTATTTTGATCATGAGAGACCCAGAAATTCCATTTTGGTTTGTACTGACAGGGACTATCTCCTGGACATAACTCTAGGTAGGCTCCTCTAAGTCCACTCAGAGCCCCATCTTTGGGCATGTTCTCAAGAGCCCAGTTTTAGTAAAAATTCTGCTAAATTAATTTAGCCAGAATCCCCCACCTTTGATATCCGATCAGCCTAAATATCTGACAAATCACTTATCTCTTTTGTCTCTCAGGTAATAGCTGATCACCCTGACCTGCCTTCAGCATGAATTCTATTAGGTCAGTTTAGCAGGAATTATTCTACTTGACTGGTAATTTGCCATCTACCAGTCCCCAACCCTGCTCCTTGGCTATAATATAAATTCCTACATTTCTTTTTTATATTTGGGACCGAGCTGTCTCTCTCCCCTACTGCAAAACCCCACTGCAGTATCCCTACACCTGTTACTATAATCCTGAATAAAGTATGCCTTACTGTTTTAACAAGTGTCAGAAAAATTTTGCTTTTAACAGTACAGCACTGATTTTACCACTATACTTTTACACATAAAGGAAATTATTTCTGAATGATTATAGCCAGGTGATTCCAATGAGGACATAAAAACTCAGGTAGTAGAAGAAAGGAAAATGTAAAAATATCTAAATAAAAATGTACATTTTTTTAAGTATATAGAGTTTAGAAGGTTTCCACACTCAACAAGCTAGCTCTCAAGTATTATACCCCAACATATTAGCATAGAGGTAGATTGATTTGTAGAATTTTATAACCCTTTCATCAAGATCATTACAGAATGGTCCTGATGGGATTCAGGATGTACTACCTCCAAATAAGGCATCTTGGCATATTGACAATTTTAAGCTAAATTAATTTAAGAAGACAGTAGAAACAAAAAAGTCATTCTTATTTCCTCCCAGCACTTTGTCCTTGAATCAGGTCATAAAACTTAGGATTTCATGATCATCCCCTGAAACAGATCATAAGACCCTCAATTGAAAGGTGCCTTTCCTATACCTAGAGGAAAAGAACATCCTTATGTCTAAAGACACAGGGACACAAAACAAATAGGCCTTGCCAATTCCCCCAGTTTATTACCAAAAGATCATACCCCCTTTGTCCAGTTATATTTCTCCATGTCTATCTACTCTTCAGCAAACTTAGCATAAATAGACACAAGTTTAACTGTCTTGGGGGAGGTCTTCATTTCCTTAAGAAGACTTCTGTGTAAAACTTATGGAATAAATTTATATACTTTTCTCTTATTAATATTTTATTTTGTTTGTTTGTTTTAGGGGGCTTAGCCATGAACCTAGGATGGTGAGGAAAAAATACTTCTCCTCCTCTACAGTTCTTTTCTTTTAATTTTATTTTTTGTTTCTCAATTAGATCCAAGTGTTTTGTTCCTTCTACTGTGGCTTCTTCCATTGGCCCATCGTCTTCTTTATGTTCTTACTAAAGTGATTTTCAGTAAACTAATATTGACTATTTAAACATCAGCAGAACTGAATATATAAGCTAGTTTCAGTTCTGATGGATTTAATTTAGGTATCCTGTATTACATCAAATACATGTTTTGACACAGGCGAAGGCTTTGAATTTCCATTGCTTCTTAGTTTAAAGCAGAATAGATGTAACATTCTTAAGAACCTAGTAGCAGTCAAGTACAATGGGAAGTAATTTGTCATTTTTTTTTTGATGTGGCATATCTAAATTCCTAGGAGGAAGCTGCTTAGTAGAGATACAGCAATAATTTCTTACTATGCCACTTATGTAATTATTTGGAGGTAGTCTTGTAGTGGTATATTGTCATTTGTGCTAATGCCAAAAGCAAAATAATCTTGGATAAATTTGTATTTTATTTTGCTTTTTGGACTGAAACAGCTGTTCAGAGTGGAAAAATTACTACTATTTTCTTCTGCACTCTAGGAATGTGGGCTGAAGCCTCACACCTGGAATTAGCTTTCCTGGACTGTGCTCCAAGCTGTCAGTGCTATGTTGTGGATTCTGAGACAAGAGGACTACAATCCCATGACCATTAGAATCAAGTGGGGGTAATAATCTGTTAATGTGGCCACCAGGTCTAAATCAATAAGCCTGGGTCAAGGAAAGAAACTGTAGTGCCTTTTCAAATGTTTAAGAGCCCAGAAATACTATGAAGGCTAAAAATGTTGTCTTCTAAAGTAGTAGGACATCCCACACCTGCATCAAGATAAGCTTTTTTCTTGTAATCACAGCCTTAGGATGCAAGCCTGCTTGCCATTTGATCATGGGTAAGTCTCATTTTGTAATCTATTCACTAAATCGAAGCACACTGGCATGTGTGCCTCTGATTGAAGCCATTTCTCAGTCTTCTACAAAGATGAACCACATCAATGATATTTAATTATGCCATTATTACAACTGAAATAAATACTCTAAAACAATTTGAAAGCATTATAACTGGGTTTGAAATTCAGCGAAGGAGGAGAGTGAGAGAGAAGGAGAGAGAGACTATCTTCTGAGCTATTTGGTCAGCAGTCTATGATTCCATTAATAATTAAAACTCAAACATGTTTAAGTACTGTTGCCTAAAAATATTTATTTCACTTTAATCATTTATATATTTATCCACATAATTATGATAATTTTATAGTCATTTTTCTATTTCTCTTGAGAAGAGAGAATAATCTAATACCTATTCTAAATTTAGAAAAATTAAGATACCAAAAGGTAACCTGCTTTAAATTCTTACTCACAAGCCAGAATACAAATTACACAGCTCCATATTTCCTCCTAATGAAGACCTGCACTTATTCTTGCATTAATATGAAAAAGAAGGCCAAAATAACAGTGATAACAGATGTGATATTAAATTTTCTAGAAATATTTCTACTTATTTATACAGTAGTACAATATTTCAATTTCATGTTAGTATAACTGAAAAGAAAAACAGACTCATTGAATTGGGTGAGCATCGTCTATAGGAATCCATCTATATTCTGTATTTGCCTGAAGCAATCGATAGAAGCATGTTTCAATATATATCCAATATAAATACTTTCTCAGCTAAAGGTTAATGCTTGCCCTAAAATATCATTAGACTTTTAGTTCATAGAGGAAAATAATGGTCTCTTCTGGTGGTATTTTCTAAATAAACATAAAACAAGCAGAACATTGGTTTCTTCTGTCTTTCAATCTGATAGTCCAAAGCCATGTCCATTTGCAAGAGTCCTTTATGATATCATGCATTTCTCTAAGTAATACTTCTGGACTTCTAATGAGGTAAAATCCTTCCTTTGGCATTTGGGGGGGTCAAGCTATTCCCAATTAAGATTTGTAAAGCCTTTAAAAAGTGGGTCAGTCACTGTATTTAAGTAAGGATGCTTCCAACAAGTCAAAAGATAGATTTGGAAATGCGTATACCCCTTGCTGGGCATTTGATACCTAACCTTCAAATTTCTGAGGCTATTAAAGACAGGTTGAAGCAAGCCCTTCAGCAGCTACTGAGGTTTAGTAACTCCTACAGTTAAGCACACATTTCTGCATACATCTTGCCAGGACCAATGGGGTTGTCTCAGAATCACTGAATTTTACATTTTATCTGTATCCAGAAGCTCAACTGGGGTAGAGATGGTACAAGTAGAAGAAGAGTGGTTGCCATCCTTCAAAGTAATGTTCAACAGTGAGTCTATTTAAGGTAATTTGTGACAAGATATTTATTAACCTTACAATAAAATATATTAGAGGAAATAGTGTGAAAACAAGACTAGGAAAGATCCAGAAAGATAATCCAGGTTAACATTTTCTTTCTTTTCTCTCTCTCTTTTTAAACAGGATGATTCTCTAATCAATCAAAGCCAAAACCAACTTTTCCTTCTGCCTGTGATGACTGAAACTGTCCACAGCTCTGTACTTAAAAACACAGAATCCTTAATACAATCCTTAATACAATACTCATATATCTTTTAAGACACTGCATTTATTGTCTGTATTCCTCTCTCTCTAAATTCCTCTTGGTAATGATCAAATTAACACCAAAATGTATATGGAAAAAGGGTCTCACCATGGTGTCAACATGGTTGGCATTCAGTGTTAGTTGGGACTGAATATAAGACATTTCACATGAATAGGATAAATTTCCATCTTCAGTTTCCTTATCTTCCACTTATATTGATTAGAATTATAGCGATTAGATAATTTTTTGTGAAAACTAAGAAAATTTAGTATAACATAAATTTGGTGTTAATTAGAAGGCTATCAAAGCATTCCATAGAAATAAAACATTACTGGTTCTTAAGAATTTATAGCTGGGAACTGGGATGCTGTCAAAGATCTGACTACTCAGGAGATGTCTCTTTCTTCATCTTTTTCTCCCACCTTCTTTTTCTTTGGCAGTGTGTGCTGCTAAATGGATAACAACCAGCTTTCAGGCACAGGGGAGGCCTGGTGTGGAGGGTTTGCCAAGTTTTATGGTGTAAATACACCACTATGGCAGATTTCAAACTACCACTTAGAGTCAACCCATGTGCAAAAATTCCCCCAAATTTAGCAATTGATTCTTATGAAGTGAAACAAACTGACACTGTACAACATTCCTCTACATCACAAATGGTCTATTGACCTGTACTCTGTATATGTTTAAGCTATCCTTTTGATTCTCTTTGATGACTACTCTATTGACTTAACCATTATGCACATGTTTGAAAACAGCTGTCCCAGCCTCATCTCTACATGGTTTAACATTTCCATGATTCACACCTACCTTACCATGGTTTCTATCTTCCTAATTTCTATGTTGCAAAGTGGTATTTTATTGGCTTAGCCAATATCTAATGCATTGCTAAATTTAAGGGAAGAGCAGGTGTTAATGGTAACAATCCCAAGTATTACACAGTGAAAACTAAAATGCTGCTTACTGCAGACCGAACTCCTTACTTGGAGTACTAGTGCACAAAGAAAGAAAACAGATGAGAAACTGGGCTCTCATATACACAAATAATTAACCATGGAAACATATTATGGAAGCACATGTATATTTTTATAATACATTACTTAACTTTAAAAAACAGAAATGCTTGATTGCAACTCAAGTATTAGCACAACTAATGGTATCAGCTACATGTGCATCAACTACATCTTACATTTTAAAACTATCATAAGTATTGTGGATTTGTACCTAATTGGTGATTTTCATTTACTGTTGGATAAATGACTAAATGAAAATTGCATATATTAGTATCCCTTTTGATAACAAATGTAAAAGCAGCATAGCTTAAGGCTATTTCTAAATCAGATAAAATAAGAATATTCTGGGAAGCAATCTGCATATGCATAAAGACAATGCTTTTTATACAAAAAATATAAACGAGGTAGTGTTATAAGTATTGTTTTCAAACTATACAACATCAAGTAACATTATCACTCATTTTATTTTTCATAAAATAGCAAGATTTCCTTTATCAATATGTCATATTTTATAAACATATATATTTATATTTCAACCATACAGTTAGATTATGGATTTTCTACTTTTATGGGCTTGTATATAAAGAATTTCATACAATTAACACTGTTTATAAGTGGCTTTTAAGGCTCTTGGTAACAAAAACACATTATCTGGATGATACACTCTCTTAAAATCTTTCAAGTTTTTATCATTTGTAGGTGTTCAGCAATGAAATACGTACAAGCTCATAATGAATCACCCAATTTCTCTAATGTCAGGAGAATTTTATCAGCCTAAAGATATTTGTAGTGTTTTCTTTCTTCCCCCTAGAATACATTTTGGTTTATAAAAGGATTAACCACTCAGTGGAAAATTGGAACACATAAAATCAATAGATTTCCATGCTTACCAAATCAACATGATGTATAACAGCAGGTGATTCTGAAATCCATTAAAACACTCTGATTTCTAAAAAATATGTGTAAATTCAATTGAAAACCATAGGCATTTTGTTTTAGACTATGTGTCAGTGAGATGATATTGTTAAAGTATATAGGCACAGAATTCAAGCTGATTTCTCCATTAAGCACAACACTTGGTGACATAAGAGAAGCAGATGAGAATAGTTCAAATGAAAAAGTACTACAGTGAAGTTTCTATTCTTTGTTTTTTTAAAGACATATCATAACTTCATGATATTATAGTATATTTTAGATTATAATCTAAATCTAATATTATCAAATATGTAAATTATTCTACTATACTTGTTGTTGAGGTCATATCTGTAAATAGGTTTAGTTTATAGCGTAATATATTTTCATTGAATAATTAATGAAAAAATACGTAGCAACATCTATAAATATCAAGTGGTTACAAATTCCCTGAAAATGGATAGAAAATATTTAAGGCGTATGCAGAGCCAGATCAAAACACCTAAGCATCGCAAAGCAGAGTAGGCCAGTGATTTGGTGTTCTTCAATATATGCTCAATATATCTGTTCAGCATTGTTTTAGAGCTAGAGCAGTTCACTTAAATGGGCACTAGCAGTAACACTCATCCTTTATCTTCTGTCCTGGATTGTAGCCCTACACTACCATGATCCTTGCAGTAACTTTGCTATTAACTGAATCCAACCTCTAGGCAGGCATCCTCAAACTACGGCTCACGGGCCACATGCAGCCTGCCCAGGACATTTATCCGGCCCGCTGGGTGTTTTTGCCCCTGCTGCCTGTCCTGCTTAGCAGCCGACTCATCCCGGGCCCACAGTGTGCACTCTCCAACGGTCTGAGGGACAGTGAACTGGCCCCCTGTTCCATTCTACTAAGTGAAGTATCTCAAGAATGGAAAAGCAAGCACCACATGTACTCACCAGCAAATTGGTATTAACGGATCAACACCTAAGTGGACATAAAGGAATAACATTTATCAAGTGTTGGGTGGGTGGGAGGGGGGAGGAGGGGACGAGTATATACAAACATACTGAGTGAGATGTGCATCGTTTGGGGGATGGTCACGCTTGAAGCTCTGCCTCAAGAGGGGAGGCAATATATGTAACCGTAATATTTGTACCCCCATAACATGCTGAAAAAAAAAAGTTTGAGGACCCCTGCCTTGAGAAAACAGTTATATCGCCTTATGTCTTGTGCCTTTGAGCAATATCTCTATGATATGGTAACAAAGGCACACAGCCAAGGGGATAACTGGGCTGTAAAACCAGTCTGTATTTGTATTCTGATGCTGCCCAACATGTTGTCCAACTGGGTCCACCCGGGAGCAATGATGCGCACCAAAGTGTCATGTGAGTTAGAGGTGGCCCTAATCTTTGACTTCACCTCTCTCCCCAACAATCTTATAAAAATAAAAATTCCAGCTACATACAAGTGTATCACTAAGAAAAATTCCTGTCAGACAGTCTTCCTTGTCTTAAATATTCTAGTGGTATTTTAGTGCTACTCTTAGACTCACACCTCAGACTGCCCAAATGGGTAGGGGATCATGAGAAGACATCGAACTGCTCTACTTAAGTTCAAGTTTTCTTACACATCCCAGTGTTACAAGAAGAATTGTATGTGGTTTTATCAATGATTTTTAAGAAATAATGGGACTGGGAACAAGGTTGCAACCTGGAAGTGAGGAAATGAGTCTCAGCATTCAAAAAAGAGAAAGGGGTCAATTTTTAAACTGGTTTATATTGATCCTGAATGAAATTACATACTATAAATGAATGCTTAAGAGCTTCTGGAGGGGAAGAGTAAAAAAAAAACAAAAAACCCACAAGCATCCAACATGGATTTACCATAAACCATTTAACATATTAAACACTCCTTTGCCCCCCATAAATGTAAGATCAAAAAACTAAACATTACAAAAATATGGGTAACTGTACATAAATTCTTCTCTGCCCTTTTCATTCATAAGTTCAGCTAACTCTATTTACATAGGCAGAGCAAAAATACTTCCATTTCTCTCCATTCATAATGATCATTCAGAATTCTTCTCTCAATCTTCTCCCATTCCTTTTTTTTTTTTTTTTTTGGCAGCTACTAGATTTTTCCTTGGATTTTAACTCTGCTCCTTTAGTCAGTACTCTAAATTTCTCTGGCTTTGACTTTTTAAATTATTTTTATTTTTATTTTTTTAATTTCATCATATAATAGGGGTACAAATGTTTAGGTTATGTGTGTTGCCTTCCGACCGTCTTCCCCCCCAGAGTCAGAGTTTCAAGTGTGTCCATCCCCCAGATATGTGCATTGCACTCATTATGTATGTATATACCCATCTCCTCCTCCCATCTGCCCAATACCCGATAAATGTTATTCCTATATGTCCACTTAGGTATTGATCAGTTAATACCAATTAATACCATGAGTACATGTGGTGCTTGTTTTTCCATTCTTGAAATACTTCACTTAGTAGAATGGGTTACAGCTCTATCCAGGAAAATACAAGAGGTGCTATATCCCCATTATTTCTTATACCTGAATAGTACTCCATGGTATACATATACCACATTTTATTAATC
>VBSM01000272.1:72931272-72972103 GCA_008086735.1 Cheirogaleus medius
TTGCAATTGTGAATTGTGCTGCTATAAACATTTGAGTGAAGATGTCTTTTTTATGGCTTTGACTTTTGATACTTCATCTTTTAAAACTTTGGTCTGGGCTCAGCTTTTTTTTATTGCTTCTGGTCTTCATGATGTCACTGCCACCTGTCCCACTAGTTGATGACCCTGACTGACTTGCACCCAGAGGCATGAACAGGTAGAATCACTCTATGTATTTCAGCATGGCATTTGTTCAGTTTTCCCCTTTGATACCTTTGTAGGCAACATGTAGCTACAGAAATGTCTGTTAGATCCTAGTAAAGTAAGATGGACTGGATGTGGACATATGAATGAAAGGTGCATGGTAATGGGTTAGTGCATAGTTTCCTAATATCCTGGCTTGGGTCTGTTTCCCTCCTACTTTCAGTGTTTTATCACAGATTCAGGGGGAGTGATTATCAAATTGGGCAGAAGACAAATTTGGGTGGATGAATAAATTTCCAAAGGATGGCTTATCAAACTGGAGACAAACAAATGTATGGTATTGATAGAAAGCCTAGGATTTCTATTATAAAAATGACTTAATTTTTTCTTGCTAAGGCCTTTGAATAAATAGCACAGTGAGATTGCCAATGAACTTTGTATTACTTAGTAACATCTATAGTAACTGAGGAGATAGTGTTGAAGATCAATCTGCTAGTAAACATGGGAAGTCAAAGAAAGAAATGAAAATGTATTAAACTACTAGGGTATTGTATGGAATAAGTTAGACAACTTTTAATTTAATTTTCACAACCTCTATATTTGTTGCTAGGACCATTTTACAGATGAGCAAATTGAATGTTAGGGAAGTTAAGCAATTTTCCCAAAATCATAGGTCTCAATGCCTGGCAACAAGACTTTAAGTCACATTTGTATGATTCTAAAACATATGGGTTTTACACTATACAGAATGAGCCTAGCAGGTACTCAAACTGAAATGAATATATGATGAGGAAATTGGAAACCACTTTCCAAAGAAAGGAACTAATGTGTTAAGACTAGGCAAAAGAAGATTTATGTTACATAAAATCTTTATATTAAGATATTTCAAAAGATAGGGAATTAACAGTGTCTGGAAGGTTTAAGCATAGGGTAAATGAACATTTGCCAAAATGTACTGTACATATTAGGCAGTTGATTGGACCAGGTAGCTTTTAAGGTATTTTTCAATGAAAAGAAATTCTTATTCTAAGAATATTTATGATTGAAAGGGTTTCAGAACTGAACTGGAGAGCATAAGTATGAGAGAAGGCAAGCGATGTTCCAGTGCATATCTTAGTAACAAACACACTGAGTATACAGTATTCTGAATTAGAAGTTGACAGGTACTCTGAAATAGGTTCCAAAGAACCAGAAGACTTTGAAATAATCCTTTGTGTATAAAATTGCTCTGGTCACAGTAAATTAAAATTAATTCTTAATTTGGTATAGTCATTTGATTATTTTATTCAAATTAATGAATTTGAGCTGTTAGTAGCCTAATTACTTCATATAGTATTTGAAGATCAAAATGAAGTTTAAAAAATGTAATTCTCATTTCAATGGAAATTTTTAAATAGATATTCATTGTACTCCTATCCTATGTCAAACACTAAAGGAGTTGAGTATAATAATAAATAATACACAGTTCTTTTTATACAAAGTAACTACCACATTTAAGGAATACATTTTGATTTACTTTATAAGAATAATTATTCTGTACCATACATCTAATACTTAGTTTCTTTCTATGGCCAAATTACTTTCTACTGTAAGAAATCTTGTGAGATTTAGATGTATAGTCAGTTGCAAACAAACGTCATGCTCACAACCTTGATTCAAAGCTAGAGTAATCAAAACATATAAGAATAATTATTCTGTACCATACATCTAATACTTGGTTTCTTTCTATGGCCAAATTAATTTCTACTGTAAGAAATCTTGTGAGATTTAGATGTATAGTTAGTTGCAAACAAACATATTCATGCTCACAACCTTGATTCAAAGCTAAAGTAATCAAAACAGCACTGGACTGGCATAAAAACCTACCTATAGACCAATGGAACTGAACAGAGAGGCCAGAAATAAATCCATTCATTTATGGTCAACTGATCTTTGCAGAGGATCCAAGAACACAAAATGGAGAAAAGACAGTGTTTTCAATACATGGTACTGGGAAAACTGGATATCTCCATGCAGAAGAATGAAACTAGATCCTAATCTCAATAACACTACTCAGCAGGAAAACACAATTAAAATCACAGTGATATGACTTCACACCTGTTAGAATGACTATTAACAAAAAGGCAAAAGATAAATGTTGGCAAGGATGTAGAGAAAAGGGAATTCTTGTACATTGTTGGAAGGAATGTAAATTTGTACAGCCATTATGGAAGACAATATGAAAATTCCTCAAAAAATTAAAAATAAAGCTACCATATGATCCAATAATCCCACTTCTAAATATATCCAAAGGAAATGAAATCTCTATGTTGAAGAGGTATCTGCAGTCCCATGTTCATTGTAGCACTATTCACAATAGTCAAGATATGGAATCAACCTAAGTGTTCATCAACTGATGAATGTATGAAGAAAATGTGACAAATATACACAATGGAGTACCATTCAGACTGAAAAAAAGAAAGGGAATATTGTCATTTGCAATAACATGAATGAACCCGGAGAACATTATGCTAAATAAAATAAGCCAGGCACAGAAAGACAAAATCTGCACACTTATATGTGTAATATTAAAAAAGTCAAATTCATAGAAGCAGAGAGTAGAATGGTGATTGTCAGTGGCATAAGGCCAGAGGAAGAATGGGGGGATGTTAGACAAAGGGTACACATTTTCAGTTAGCATGAAGGAGTTGTGAAGATCTACTGTAAAACATGGTGACGATAGCTGAAACACTGTACTGTATACTTGAAAATTGCTAAGAGAGTAGATCTCAACTGTGCTTACCACACACACACACAAATATAACTATGTGAGGTGACAGATATGTTAATTATCTTGATTGTGGTAATCATTTCATAATGTGTATATATATATATAAACATATTGTATATTACACAAATACACAATTTTTAAATTTGTGAAAGCTATAGGGAGTAAAATAAGAGCATGATTCTCTAATTGAAAATAAAATGTTTAGTATTAGTCAGCATTTTAAAGTGGATACATGCAAATAATCTGCTTCCTAGATTTTTTCCTCCTTTGTCACTATATGCTCTTGCTGTAGAAAAATCCTTCTGAAATATTAGAGGAAATTAAGAAGAAAAGTTCTAATGCTGATTTATCTTGTGTTTGCTTTTTGGCCCAAACTCAAAAACTCTTTATATAATTATCATCTTTGAAACTAGACCATAAGTACTGTGATTTGCTTTTAGGCAGTCAGACAATAGAATGGTGATTCTGTTCAAAAGTACCTTTTGCAAGACATCGGTATGTTTCAATAACTTACCAAATATGTTATTTGTGCTCCCCAAATATACTTAACTTCAGCATCCTAAAAGGCCTTTTATTCTTTAACAATATGGAAAAAAACTTACTTTGGGAATAATGTTAAATGAAGGTAGGCAATTACTGCAGATATTTAAAGGGACATGCATCCAGGAAGAATATGATATAATGAATCTTCAACTCTTCTCTCTATTCTCTTCTTTCATCCCTCTCTGGGCATTCTCATCAAATTCAATGATTACAGCTGAAGCCTTGATACTTATGATGCTGAGTTACAGCTGAAAATTTCCAACTTTATATAGAACAAACATATCTAGTGTGTCAAAGTCATTTTGAAGGTGACAACATTTTTAAAGTGCATTAATATTTCCTGCCATTCTCAGGTCCTTCTCCTGCATAGTTTATAGTAGTTACTCCATCACCATTCACTCCAATAATTCCCCACTTCCATTTTTTTTCCATTCACCTCGTCATAATTATCTTTCATAGTCTCTCTTGCCTTCATTCTGAGTTTAACACTTTCATCCTTGGATTATTTATATTGCCTCCTGTTTAGTCTCCCATTGATAATCTGTTCTCTATAATATAACCAAAACTTTCTTTCTGAAATAAAGAGGTTTAAGTCACTTTCTCAAAAACAAAAACAGAACAAATGAAAATTCTTAAATATCTATACATTAAATACAGGGAAAAATTATTTTAAGGCCCTCAATGTCTGACTTCAATTTTTGTCCTTATCAAGTTCTGCTACCCACCATATAGCCTATTTTCCAGCTATATTGGAAGTCCTTTTCATGCAGCCTCACAGTGATGATCAGAAATCAGGCTCATAAACTCACATATGACTCTTTCATTAACTTTATTTTCCAGTAAATCCTCTGTTAAGAATTAGTCTGATAATCCACTCATGAATTGATGGGCACTTGTGTTAGCACACATGTGCACAGAGGGAAGTAAAACTTAGTGGAAATCAAGCAGGGGGAAGGGATATGGGGAAGGAGGGGATGGGCAAAAATCTACCTAACAGGTACAATGAGCACTATACGGATGATGGGCACACTTATAATCCTGACTCAAGCATAATAAAATTGATACATGTAACCAAAAACATTTGTACCCCTGTAATATTTTGAAATCATAAAAATAGTAATTAGTTCTTCTTTCACTGTTTCTGATTGCACTGTTCACAGTACCAGAGAACATTTATCCAATTGTATTAGACTAGCTTATATATCTGCCACTATTCTTGTGAGAATTTTGAGAGAAAAAAATGCAATTTATTAATCTTTATATCCCTCATGTACACAACGGCAGCTCCAAAATGTTTCTGAATGAATGAATGAACTCACAGCTAAGAAAGACATTTTTGCTTTTAATATTGCCTTAATCAATGTAGGAAATTATGATAAGCTAGGGGAGTTCTAAATAAGAATGTTATGTATATCTTAGAGGGGAAGCAATAGGATCCTAATGATTATTATTTATTTATATTTACTGAAGGAAGAGATTAATTGGAAATAAATTGGATAATTGGATAAATAAATTGGATAATTATTTCCAATAATAATTGGAAATAAATTTATAGCAAACCTAGAGCAGCAAAATAAAATTCTGAATTTGTGAAATGATATAAGAGCACTCACTAATGATGAGCTAAGCAGATGCTCTTCTATGTGATATGATTTTGTGGTGTTGTAACAATGAAAACAGACATTAATCAAGTAGCTCTAATGTTATAAATTTTAATCAAGTAACTCTAACACTATAGTCAACTCAGTCATATTGGCTAGTGAAATTAAAAATCTTTAAATATAAGAAATTGTCTATTCCAAATTATAAAATCATCATGTGTTGTTACTAGAAGATTTGCCTCAACATTTTCAGATGTATTTTTGTATAAATGAAGTTTAGTCATTATTAGAAGTATTTGATGTTGCAAGCTCTTCTAAAAGGGGTCTGATTGGAGGCATGGAGAGGAAAAGGCTTTGCTCATCAAGAAGTTCCTCTTTTGCTTCTACTTTTGCTACATCCAATTTTTACTTTCATATTCTGAATGAATAGCATAATAGCAGCAGATGCTATGATAGAGGTGGTAATCACCTCCTCATGGTGATCAGGAGCTGGCCATCTGTCCCAAGATAACCCAAGCAAAGATGGTAATATTTCTGCACTATCTCAGTGCAGACAATGTTCAGAATTAATGGGTAGATTAAATAGTGGTTAAATTCCTCATTATATCTCTCATGATTCTATGTATAAAATATTATTTTTGTTTTTCTTTTATTTATAGCTGAATTATAAGGAAAAAGTCTATAGGACATTCTTTCTACTAGGAATTTTTAAAAAGAGTTAACTTTCCGTGTGCATGACAGTAAGAAATACAATTAATATATCGTCTGTGAGGAGGGAAGACAGAGAAATGCAGAGAGAGAGAGAGAGAGAGAGAGAGAGAGAGAGAGAGAAGGATATTACTTCCAGGAGGAAAAAGAAAAAAAAAAAGCAAGGAAGACATATTTTTGTGGACTCTTTGGTATGCCACACAGATCCCCTTTGGAGGCAGAGGCCTTCATTACCTCAGCTGCAAAAGTATTGGCTGCTGATAAAGCACAGTTTGGTATTTCTCCCTAGACTTGCTCTTGACCAGAGACGGGGCTGTTCCACCAGAGGAGCCTGTAGCTCACATCCATAACTTGTCAATGAGGGGTACCAAGTGGATCCCCTTGATTCAATCAGGACATGTTTGAATGGCCATTTTAGCTTCACAGCAATCTGTGGGATTGGGTGAAGCCTTTTTGCAACTGCATCTCAATTCAACTTCTCGCTCTGCCCGGGTGCGTGGCCTTCACTCCCTCACAGATGCTGTTCACCAGAGGAATCCCCAGTAAGTGGTTTGAATGCAAAGTGTGCTTCAGGGTCTATTTCCCAGGGAATCTGACCTAACTCAAAATCAAAACAATGGTCATACAGGTAATTTTCAGAAGGCAATGACTTAGAAATATGACCATCATGGACAAATATTATCTATAGGACATGGCTGAACCTGAGGGAAACAGAAGCAGTGGAGACTCCAATTGATAGCTGTTGTGGTAACCAATAAATAAAAGTAGGTCAAGAATGGACAGTAGCAAGCTAGAAAAAACCACTTGGGTGTTGCATTCTTAGGTTCACAGATATAACTTGATAGAGAGGAAAACAAGGATTCCCATGCTGGGTTATTAAGAAAATTTAGAGACTGTTCTACTGTTACCGGTAATGGTAATGATTTGGATGAGACAGTGAGGTTAGCCATGTGGTGCAAGCTTCAAAAGGAGTAAAAAATCTTAAAGGGGCATACACTAAGAAGCACATACAAAAGAGACACAGATCCATAGCTGAATCTTCTAAACAAAGACCTATGAAATATTATTTGGGGAAAAGATGGCCCAAAATGTTTATTAAATCATCATATTAGGATAGAACAGAAACACTCAAAGTATATTGCTGCAGCCAGAAATTTAGACTATGCTGATTAAACTTCACATATAAAGTTAACTTGCTCATGCACTTAGGGGACAACAGAAACTGTTATCACCTCTGAACCAATAAAATTCTCAAATCCTAAATAAACTCTGAAAAAATAGTACTTAGCTTTCCCTCCCCTAATGCTCTCATTTCGGTGATTAGTTTGATAGACATAAATACTATAGTAATGATCACCCAGAGATAATAAACTAATTTCTCTAATACTCTTTTAATTGTAAATGACGTCACTGAAGTCCAAAGTGGAATTAAATTTACTCAGAGTATCAAAGAACTCATGAATAGTTGTGCTGTTTTAGTAAGTGACAGATTTCCCATATTATTACCCATGATAACCTTTTGGAAGTTTCAGGATAAAGACATGCCAGCACATAAAATATCAAATTATCACTTATATGCAAGCAAATTGAAAGCAGGAAAAGCCAGAGATTAAAATTTTCTTTTTGTTTGCTATTCATGCAAATCATCAAATGAATACCATATCTTTATAAGCCATATATTTTTAGATAAATTATTGGTGAGAGAGTTTTAAGTTTTATGCAGCAACACTGAAACATAATTTGGAAATATATTTAAGGCACTCATATAGCATCTTGGAGATGGGTAAATGTATTACAATTAGCAGTAAAATATAAAATTATAAAATGAAAAAAGTAATAAATAAATGATATTTATTTCTCTTTGAAATTGAGTAAAACTACAGCACATTCAAATGCCAAGCCTAGAGCTGTAACCTCTCCTCAATCAACATGAGCATGAGAACCTTCCGTAAGTGTCAGTCTATGTAGAGCTTCGATTCACTCATTGCCAATAAGACGAATGTGGAAGATCAAGGTCTCTTGTACAATGTTATGTACTGAACAATGTCCTTCAGGGATAAATTTATGCAAATATCATGAAGCTCTACTAAGAAATAAGTGCACATTGCTTGAATGGAAAAGAGTAAGAAAAATGAAAAAAAAATCCAAAGAATCTTTGGAAAGTTGTAAGTTGAGAGAAAATATGTTACGATAATATAAATAAAGCTTTTCAGTGTGCATCTAACCAGAAAAGCAATTACATTTTTGTTTCTAGGGAAAAATATAATTTTAATGATTCATTTAAATGATGGTGACCTGCCCACCCAGAAGCTGTTTTTCCTTCCTTCCAATTTATCTGTAGATGAAAATATGTATTACATATTGCCACACAGCTGTCACTCTCTACTTGGCAGGAAAATTGAAGCTATGATAGCACATATTGCTTATTATGCTAAAAGCTGAAAACAAGTACTTAACTAGGTACAATGTCAAATACAATTTTAAAAAATTCACTCACAACAAATGAACATTATAATAATAGATCTTAAAAATTCAATTCAACAGATATATTTTATGATATGCAAAAAAGAAATCCATAAACAAAACCTATTTTTTCACATAAAATTCCATATTTGTAAATGAAACATTTTTGCTACTGAAAATAACCTATAAGTCTATACATGATAAGTCTATACATCTACATATGATGAGAAACTTTAGGTAAATAAATCAGAGTCTTTAATCCCTGAGTTTGGGGGAGTTTTCATTAAATGTTGCAGATGCTCACTAGATGGTATCATGTTCATACGTAAAGCTCTTTCCAAACCTTTTCCTAAAGGCCTCTAATAATAAAATTTCCAGAAAAAAATATTGCCTTTTCACTAGGATATAAATCATTCATTTGAATATATGTAATAATCATATAATCTACGGTACTTCCCTCAAATTTTGACATCTTGGTTCTAATCTCAGTAAGATTCTGAGCAAGTCACATTATCTCTCTGAATTCCAATATCATCTTTAAGATGAAAGGTTTACATTAGTGATTTAACGTTTCTGAGTTTCCAAATTACAACAACAATAATAATAATTGAAATCTAGGACAATGTGACTTATCAAAAAAATAATTTTTAAAAGGAAAGTGAAGCAGACACAACAGGGTTGTACTACATTTGGGTGACCAGAGTCTACCACGGACACAAAAGAACATCTCCGCAGCTGGCTTTATCACACAAACATCAACCAGTGGCAGGGAGAACAATGATATGGCTCATCATAGCATCTTCCAACTCAAGCAAAGAGCGTGTGGCTGATTCACACTCACCGTCACCGAGAGTAAGCTGGGGGACTTATCTCACTACACACTGTTGTGAAGAGGTAAAGATGGCAGGTCAGGGGTGACCTTAGAGGTACAATAAACCTGCTAGAACACCCCATAGGCAACTCAGGACCAGCACTCCTCTTCCTGGCATGCTCAGGGATTGATTGTTCAAGACCCAGAGACAGGCCCATAAGCGAGGCCTAGCACCCCCAGGTCTCAACTGAGAGTTCAGATGAGAAGGAATCAGTGAAGGAACTCTGGAAACATGAAATATCAGAGTGAAAGGACATACCCAAAAGAAAACAGAAACTCCTTACCAATGGATATCAACCAAAATCAAAAGATTAAAGTGACAGATGAAGGATGCCAAATATGGATTTTAAGGAAGCTCAGTGAAATACAAGAAAAATAGAAACTCAACACAAAGAAACCACAAAACAGTGCAGAGTTGAGTTTGATTTCTGATTGCTATTCAGCTGTATGTCTGTGGGCTGGTGTCTGAAATTTCTCCTAAAAGCATTATATAATTGGTAAATTACTAGCAGGGAGGCACTACTATTATCATGTTTAAGTAACTTGTGCCGATCATCCACGCTCACCTACAAATATTTTAATCACTTTATCCCTGTGAATGACAATAATTTCACCTTTTTCACAGAATGATGTTAAAATGCAATGAATATACAAAGTATCTTAACCATATAGCTGAAGATTTTAAAAGTTAATTTAGCCTCAAATGGTAAGAAATGTAGTAAAGACTATTTCAGTGTTCCTTAATACCTCCTTGAATTCCATTTTCTATTGATCTAAAATGTTTCTTGACATGATGCCTCTCCTATACCCCAAGCCCTCCAGTCCCAATGATTATTTGGGTTGAAATTGTTAGGTTAGCGTATGATAACTTCTGTACTTATCACAATTATCATTGATAATTTGACTAATTGTAACTTTTTGCCAGTCCTCTACTATACCACATCTTCTTAGGGTCAGGAGCATTTGTCCATCTAGTTTACTGCTGTCAGCGTCTGTCACAGTGCCTTGCCCTTAGTCAATAAATATTCTGCAGCTAATGCATAAATGAATGCTTCGCATCTTGACATCTCCCTGTCCAAGGTCTCTGCTTCTCGTGATTTTGCTCCTAGCTTCCTGCTCCCAGCATGGAAACAACTCTGTACTTTATAAAAGCTAAAAAAGTAACAGCTCATAGCATCTTTACTTTTTTTTCTCCAAGTAATGGAGTTATTGACAGCTATTTTTTCCAAGTCTCTTTAAAATTTAACTTGAAAGTGTTCATGATGCTGTATATTTGAAGCCCTAACACCACTCTCCTTTCCCTGCAAGGGGAGAAGTTTTATTTTGTTTAGTTCCACTAGGCTGAACTAGGCCCATGGGAGATAGTTTCATTTCATACCAAAACTAACTTATAAATCAAACGTGTATTCCACCTTATGCCTAAATAGCCTTCACCCTAAATTTGAGTTGCATATGTCCATAAAAAGCTAGACTGTAAGATGTCCACTTATATATTTGATGAGGCAGCTTTCTCCAACAAAAGAACTCACCCAAATAAAAGTGAATATTGCATAATTTTGGCTGTGGATGGATACTTAAATCTGCTCATTCATTCAACAAATATTTGCAATCCAAATCAAATAAATCATGATTTTTGCTCTCAAGCATCTTATACCTTAATGTGAAAAGCTTTGCAATAAACTAACAATTACAAAGAAGTGTTGTAAATAGAACAAATAGGTGGTTATGAGTATTTCCTGTCATCTTTCACTCTGGTTGCCCTCTGCTCAGTCTCTGGAGTGTTGTAAGTGCCACTGGAATGGCTCCTACATTTGATGTCCACCCTAGCTTTAGATGTCAACATGGCAAGCCAAAGCAAGAAAGGAGAATGTTGACTTTAACATTGTAGCTACAAAAAAGATTCCTCAGAGCACATTCATGTTAAACCCTGAAAATTTACAAGAATAACTGGGAGTATTCGGAGGTGAGGTCAAAGTCCCAAAGAGGACAACAGCAACACCAGAAATTTTCTAGCTTGTTAAAGTTTACTCTATTCACAAAGAAAAAAGCCATTAAAAAATGGGATAGGCTACCTTATAGGATGATGAATTCTCTGCCTATATCCTCCCAAGCAGTAACTTCTGCCAGAATTATAATGGAGTGGGCAAGTCATTGAAATACACTCCCTTCAACTCTTGGAACTCATGACTCTATAATGTCATATATAATGAGGAATTGAACATGCATTTTGAGTTAAAAATTGTGTTCTTTTGCTATTTACTATCTTTCTTTCCTGGCAGTGTGATATATTTCAAAGAAACAGGGATATAGGGTCTATAAATGCAATAAAGGTTGTGCCATTTCCTGAAGCCTATTCAGTATCATTCCCTGCCCAATTCTATACCAGAGTTGGAATGCATAAAATCTGCAAATATCAATGGTTCATGCTGACCAAGCTATTTTGGCATCCATTGATTGATTTTAAATGGGAACACTTGCTATCCAGTTGATTTTAACTATTGATAATAACCAGCATATTGTTTTCATGTGTTCCTTTTCCTACTGAGCTCTCCACTAACTTTCCACTAACACTCCCTTTCTACTACTTCCTGTGGTGGGTAACACCATGGCAGCTTTTACCTAGCATGCAATTTACCTATGCCTGCACTGCATGATATGGGAAGTACCAGCTAGAATTATAAAGGTTTCAGAGACAAGAAAAGGTATCCTGCTATGTTTTGAATGAGGCCAAACTTAGTGAGCGAAACTTAGGTCTCTTATGTACAATAACAGTTCTGGCACTTAGAAAGTATCATGTAGTTTTATTTGAAAAACTAAGAATATAAGATTTCAAATAAAATGTTTAAAATATACAACACATAATTTCACTTTAAAAATGATGACCTACTAGCAACTAGAAATAGACTTAGGGTAAAAGGACTTACAATCTATTTGAGGAAATATAATAGAGAAAAACAATAAGTAACAACAAAAGATAACATTCACTAAATGATAATTTATGTGGTATGTGTTATATTTAGTCTCTAGAAATTCATCTTTCCTAATCCATCCCCTAGAGGAAGACATAAACATGAAATGGACTTTGAATAAGATTAGAGATGTGAATTCTAGAACAGAAACATGGCCCACAACGCAAAAACAAGGATAAGAACCATTTGTATATGGAACAGGCATGAGGGTCAGTCAGTTACAAAGAGCTATCCTTATGGGAGATGGAAAGAAAAAATGAGCCAACTTATGAATAAAAGTGGAGAAGACTCTATTCAGTAAGCAATAGGAAAACAACACATGGTCTTGAAGAAAGATGTGAAAAGTGGTTTATAACAGATGTATAAACAGACACTGACATCCAAGATGACTCGGTTATGGAAGAGAGTAGAATAGAAGCAGAGATTCCAAGTAGAAAACTAGATTGAGACCAGATGAAACTGTGAAACTAGTTCTCCTCGTTACTATTTACTTCTTGGATATTCAGGCAGATTCCTCCCCCCGCCAATATAAAATACTATTCAATGAAAAGGCCATTTAATTATAAGTGTTCACCTATATAAAATTATAATATTAATATATACAAAAGCCTGCAAAATAGTATGGTAGGAGAATAATGCTTTTATTCATTCATCCCTTTATTAAAACTTTGACTACCTAGAATGGCCAAGGCATCTGGTATCACAAAGATACAACAATGGTGAATTCTCATTACTCATTTTCTTTGATAATCCCACCATTATCACCTCTTCAAACTGGAACACTTTGATCCCAGACACTTGAGTTGTTGTCATTCTTTTCTCTCTACACACCTCTTGTAAATTATTAAGTCTTTTTCTACTGTTGCAATGTCATCCATATCTAACTGCTGCATCCCTTTTGTATTATCCTGATCAGATCCTTGATATTTCTCCTCAGATCATAATAGAATAGCTTCTTCTATTTGTTGTATGGATGCACTAATTTGATAGAAATATAGTTTTATTTTACAATATTTGGTCGGTATAAGCAGTGCTGTAATTCTTAACCTTGTATATGCATTATTTCATACCTGTGTGAGTAAATATAAAGATAACATCTGAGATTCGAATTGTATATATAAATATTTATTTCTCATTTCAAAATATATTTCTGAATAGCTCTTATTAAAGTTATACCACTTTATGCCTCCAATAACAATGTGGGAAGGCACCAGTTTCTCCACATTCTTGCAAACTCAGCATGTTTCCAAACACTTTGCTTTCTGTCAAAATAATAGACAAGACATTTTTGCAATTGTGAATTTGCTGCTATAAACATTCAAGTACAGATGTCTTTTTTATAGAATGTCTTTTTTTCCTTTGGGTAGATGCCCATGTGGTATATGTATACCATGGAATTCTACTCAGCCACACAATACAATGGAGATCTAGCACCTCTTATATTCTGCTGGATAAAGCTAGAGCCCATTCTACAAAGTGAAGTATCACAGAATGGAAAAACAAGCCCCACATGTACTCATCATCAAATTGGTATTAACTGATCAATACTTATCAATACTAACATTCTTGGGGTGTTGGGCAGGTGGGAGAGGGGAGGAGGAGATAGGTATATACACATCAAATGGGTGTGGTGTGCACCATCTGGAGGATGGACATGCTTGAAGCTCTGACTCAGGTGGGACAAAGTTAATATACGTAACCTAAACATTTGTACCCCTGTAATATGCTGAAATAATAAAATAAAAATAAATAAATAAAATAAGCAAGACATTATAATCATATTTGAATATAGACTTTTAATATATTTATTAGATTATAAATATTTTGGTGGTATTACTTTGTCTTTAATAGTCAATTGTGTTTCATTTCTCATGAGTTATCTGTTCATAGTTTCATCTTATTTTTATACTTTAGTTCTGATACTTTTTTTATTCTGATATGAACTGTATTTGGGAAATAGGTCTTTTGCTTATTAAATGCACTTCATATATTTTCCCAGAGTTTTTGTTACCTTTGCTTACAGTGGTTTTACTTATAATTTTTTTTAATTTTGCATGTCATCAAATTGATCTTTTGTTTTATAGCTTTTGGGTATCATTTTATTGTCAGTAAAACTTTTACAATATGAGACTATTGAGAAATAAAGATTTTCCTTGATTTCCTTTAATTCTTTTGTGATACAATTTTTTACATCTATTTATTTTTATTTTCTTACTTATTCCACCTGGGATTTCCCTGGTATAAGGTGTGATGTGTGAATAAAACTTTGTTTTTAAGTGGCTACCACATAGTCTCTATTTCCTGAAAACTTCACCTTTTCCTTACTTTAGTTAATGCTGCCTTTTCCACAACTTTTTCATGTGTGTGTGTGTGTCTCTGTGTGTGTGTGTGTGTATGTGTGTGTGTGTGAGAGAGAAAGAGAGAGAGAGAGAAAGAGAGAGAGAGAGAGGGAGAGAAACGTTTCGAATAGAAAAGTAATGTCTTGCTTTGGCAAAATGAATCTACTGACAGATTGCAAAGGAGATACAGAACAGGCAAACATGTGCAGATACCTGGATATTTTATTTAGGGGAAGCGTTTGTGGAGGTAGCACTTATATTTTACAGCTGACAGAATTATACAGCAAAATAAGAAAACATTTAGTCAATTTCAGAATGTTTTAAAAACTTTTTCCATCCCAAATGCTGAGAGGAGCCCAGCATAAAGATTGGGTGTAGAAAGTGGTACAAGAATCCAGGCTAGTCTCTGGCTGTAGCAATGGTCACATAAGATATACCTGCCACCAGTAGGACAATAGTGCAAGGCATGCACTTATCAGAAGAGATGCCTATGTCAGGAACCCACGCAGGTTAAAGGAAGGAAAACAAAATGTTGATTATGAAAGGAGGCAGCAGGAGGCACAGAGTTCCTAACCACATGATCCAAGAGAGATGCAGACAGAACCAGGCAAGCATCCCAACTAATTCTTTCCAGGGCAGCTATCCAAATGGAATCTGAAGTATGAATGAAACTCTCATACCTAGAGACATACCTTGCCTTGGTTAATTCTGTTACTGAAAAACTTTAACATTGAAAAATCTTGTCATTTTACATGAAGAATTGCTTTGCACCCCACAATCTTTAGTTTTTATGCGCCATTGAAAACACATAATTTCTGGTGACTTGGGCTTCTATAGGAATGTTCAGGTGTTTGGTAACTTCAATAGATTGTTATATCAAAAGGCAGGGAATATGGGTTCAATCTTATCTATATTCATAAAGGTTTTCCATGTCCTAACTGGGCAAAGTCTTAATCCAAGTTTAAGTTACTGGCATCAGTAAATCGCTTAAATTCATTTATTAAAATTACTCTGACATTGAAATCTCACAAAATTTATAAATTGCATTTAGTTTTCCCCTTGAGAAACCTTTGAAGGTGTCCAAGATAAAAATCACTTCCCCATAAAGTATTTTCCAATGGGAATGGTGGAATTCTCTCTTCTGAATATCAACTCTTAACACAATATCCTAGAAAGCTTTACATAATATTGGTGTCTTTGAAACCAATCTTCAGCTGACACAATTGAGCTAAAAGTAAAATCAAAATAATTTCAAAACTATTAAAAATGGCAAATAAGAGCTACATAATTAAATGTAGTTTTGGTACTAATTGAATAAATACATTCAAAGTGGCAATGAAATAGATTTTTGGATAACAAAATGAAATATTTTATAGTTTAACACAGTTCATTAACTTTTGAGAAAACAGGCAACACACATTATGTCATCTGCCCTTTGTGTTTTTTGTATAGGCTATGGGGAGTAGGAAGGAAGCAAGCAGATTTGACCCTAAAGACAAGAAAGAGACAAAATATGACCAATGACGTTCATTGGCTATATACAAGGTTTGCTCACTATTGTTTTTGGATATATTACAATAAAATTTGTAATATTGTTATAAGGATGTATATATGAACCTAGAATTGGGATTAGGAGAAATTCAGAATACTTGGAAGGCACAGAAAAAAAGGCTGAATCAGTTTGAGTTTGCTCAATCTGGCATAGTTTCTCAGTAATATTGGGTAAACTGAGGCAGCTTAGTAGCTTGTCAATATACTTAGTCACTTAGGATCATGACAATAATAACAATTATGATGATTAAACAAATTAATATTTCCATTAATGTCTGAAAACATTTCCATATCTATTTGAGGCAAAGATTTGTTTTTTAAATTCACGTTTAAATTAAATGCTGGTTTGGGGAAGCCGTATTAATTTTTTTTAAAAGAAAAACAATGGATAAGATACTATTTATCTTTTTATTCTTAATATCATGAGTAAAAGATAAAAGATTTGGGCTCACAGATATATAGCACTAAATAGCCATGTATATATAAACTTATAGTAACCATACATGTACATAATTGGATGTCTATATCCTTTCAACAGCTGTTTATTAAATCTACAATATATCAGGCCCTAGAATTTTTTTAACCTAAATGTTATTGCCATAAGTCCCCCCACTCCCAAATTCAGCGACTTCATATAACAATAATTTTATCATATCTCACAGTTCCACAGGTTAGGAATTTGGTTAGGATTCAGCTAAGCCATGCTTTGTTCCATAGAACATCGGCTGAGGTCACTCTTTGGCGCCGGTCTGATATGGATAGGGTGGCTAGAGAATACAAGATGGCTTCACACACATGTCTGGTGTCTTGGTGCAGATAGTTAGAAGAAAGGGCTCATCTGGGACTATTAACAGAATTACTTACATGGGGCCTTCCAGCATGAAGTTCACAGGGTATGAGGGCTTCTTATATGGTGGCTCAGTGTCCACAGAGAGAGTCCAGAGTCCCCAGATAACCAGGTGAAAGGGGCAGGGTTTCCACTGACTTAGCTATAGAAGTCCCAGATGTCACTTCTGGCACATTTTATTGATCAAGCAAGTTGATAGGCCAACCAAGAGAGTTGTAGGGTTCTAATCAGGAGATAATATTGCCTCATCAATCAGGAAAAAGCTGAAATTTAGGGTAGCTAAGCTATATGCCAAAGAATATTCAAGACAGCAACTGGCAGAGCTGTAACAGAATACAGATCTGACTGAAGAGCTACAGTCCAACAAAAATAAAATTAAGATGAGAGTAAGATATTTAATCAATCTTTTGCAATAAACTCAGGAAGATAAATTTTTGCTAACTGCTTTCATCTGTTTATGAAACCATAAATTTATTCTGTAAATATTGAGGAACATTATTGTGAAGAATTTAAAAGTTTGATAATCCACAATTTCTAAAACATAAAATACTTACTTAGATTTTACTAAATAGAAACCTAAAAGCAAAGCTGCACCTTCGAGAAACAGTTTCTCAATGCTCTGGGGTGTCCCTGACATTGACCTCTGGGAAGGAGGCTGGATATAAAAATGTGCTTAAATGAATCAGAGATAAATAGGAACTTCAAATGGGCATTTAAAGGCTCATTTTGGGTTATTCACCCACTAACAACAATATAATACACCCAGTCAAATATCTATTGTAACTTACCTGGAAATCAAATAAAATCACTCAAAAGGTAATCAGGGGCCACACAGACCCACAAACAACAAATTGGAGAGAAAGGGATATATCACAGTGACACAAGAACCAGGTTTTGCATTTGACCCTATGTTCACTCACGGTGACATTTTAGAAAAGCCACTCAATGTCTCTGAATCTTTCTTTGTAAAATAAAGTGGTTAGAATAGGTATCTGTATAGTTCACCCCTAACTCTAATATGTTCTAATTAATTCATGAATTTTTGGGTATTGTATTCATTTTCTCTCTGCCTATATTTAAAGAATTTTTATATTTAAAATTGACTGTCAAAGCTCGAATTGATCAAAAATATAGGTATGATAATTTACCCACTACAGTAAGGAATTACAAATCAGAGAAAATGTACCCCATATTAGTTGAAAATTTGAATCATAGCATATTATAAAGTGGTTTTACATTCACAGACATTAAACTTCATTATCAAACAAATATTATAGACTATATTTAATGATGACCTCTATTTTATTCTACCACAGATATGATATTTTAACCATTTATCTCATTTCCATTTCAGACTATTTTAAAATCTCACCATTTTCTCCCAAAGAGAATTTAGAGGAGGGTTAATACTAGGACAGAATTTGAAGAAATAATTATAATAATAATATATAAAATACATGGACATTTCAGCCTAAACAATTAAAAATGGAAAATAATAAGTAATACCTGGCATATAACTTTGAGAATGTTCAGAGTAACTGAAATTCATTTCAATTTTTTGAAATAAAGATAAAATATTTGAAGGCTGTGCCTTTGGTTATTTCAGTTGTCCTCCCTGGTTGCTACTTATAACTCTACTCTCTGCCATAGCACAATGAACAATGTGCTGTCTCTGGAATAGGGTGGGACTTGAAGTGAAGTTTAGCCTTATTACTTAAGAGCTACATGACCTGGGCACGTTAACTAGCCTCTTTGACTTTGTTTAACATCTCTAAAATCAGTTTGTAAACATCACATAGGATACTGTATATAAAGGGGTCTCAGAGTACCTTGCAACTGGGAAGCACTCAAAAAAAAGGTTGTTGCTATCATCTTTCTGTGTTAATTTGTGTAGGTGATAATTAAAAAGAAACCTATAATATCCCATTTAAAAAAGATATTTTTTACTTGTTTTCATCAAAACTATGTAGAGAGCGTTAAGCTCCATTGAGCTATATATATATCATCGTCATTTATTGTGTGCTTTTATTTCTAGATGACTGCTTGCATCTTTTATTCTATTATGATTGGAGGCATGAGATTAAATTTTGCAGTAAAAAGACAGCTTCTATTTATTAATTAGTTTTGCTCGTTTGTACTCTATTCATAGTATAGATGCTTTGACCAATATGATAATTTCCTCATGGCAACTATGGCAATGTATAGTGATTTTTAACTTGCCACCTACAAAAATATGCACATACACTGTGGGGAGACTCCTTTGTTCTTAATTTCCTCCAACTTCCAATTTCTTGCTAATCTCAGATATATAAGTCAAGGTAGACCAATGGCTATAACAAAGACCCCCAAAATCTCATTGGTTAAATACACTACAGGTTTATTTCTCACTCATGTCATAATCCAGTGGAGTCAGCAGTAGGACTCTGCTCCATATGCTCATTCAAGGATCAAAGCTAGCCAGGCGCGGTGGCTCATGCCTATAATCCTAGCACTTTGAGAGGCCGAGGTGGGTGGATCATTTTAGCTCAGGAGTTCTAGACCAGCCTGAGCAGGAGCGAGATCCCATCTCTACCAAAAATAGAAAAAATTATCTGGATGTGGTGGCACATGCCTGTAGTCCTAGCTACTCGGGAGGCTGAGGCAGGAGGATTGCTGGAGCCCAGGAATTTGAGGTTGCTGTGAGCTAGGCTGATGCCAGGGCACTCTAGCCGGGGCAACAGAGTGAGACTCTGTCTCAAAAAAAAAAAACAAAAAACAAAAAACAAAACCCAAGGATCAGAGCTACTTCTACCTTATGCTTCTCCTTATTATAGGGGTTTTGGAGTCCTCCACTGGATATTCATCATCAGACTGCGAGAAGAATGATGGGAGAAAGTTTGATGGGTAATATGAAATATGAAAGATCTTTTAATGGGCCAGGCCTGGAAGTGGCACATACTGTTTTAATCGACATTACAGTGGCCAGAACTGAGTCACATAATCCAACCAAGCTACAAGATAAGCTGGAAAATTTCATTAAGGCATCATGAAGAAGAAAAAAAAGGAGGGTTTGATGAACATACAGTATTATTCCAGATACAACACATTATCAATTACTAAGAGATACTTATTAGGAAATGGCTAATCCTTTAACAAGTAAACATGCTTATAGAAAGAAATAGTGAAAATATTTGTGAATATCAAAACACAAATTATATGCAATATTAAGCAGATTTCTAACAAAAACAATCCCAGTTCTATAATTTTAAAGACAAACAAGTATTTAGGATTTTAAATGGTCAAAAAAGCATTTCCTAATTAGAAATTAGAAAGTTGACAGGAAAAAAAAATATAGATTTTATGGTTGGCAAAGCATGATGGGAAAATTGTGGGTCAGAGTGCTGAAAATACATACCCCATCTGTGATTAACAATAAGGAAGCTTAAACTAAATTAATGAATATACATGTTGACTTTCAGCTTCAATTCACTGGAATAATTACTTCACATTAACATATCAACAAGCCAGTAATCAACAGTCTAAAGTCTCAGGTCACTGACTACTTCTACAAATATATTTTTAAAATTTTTATTATTACACAGGCTTCTGTGACTTTTCTGTCCATATTGTTATATGCTTAATTGCACAGAATCTCATAAATTCTTATGGAAAGTGTTTTCTTAATGTTAATTTTATCATTATGTTAATGAGACTATAATAGAACTTCACTCTGATAGCAATGCTGACAGCAGAAGCCACCAATTTGTTAGAAATCATCAAACAGCAGCAAACACATTCATCAGTGGAGGATAGAAACAACATAGCAATTATATCTCTTTTTTCCTGATAGACTTAGTGGGTTTGTACTGTTATAAACTATGATGCAGACTGCAAGTTGTTCCAGATACCCCCTTTTGTTAGTAAATTTATAAGGAAGTATTATCTTATTCCACTTACTGCTGACTTTTTTGTCACTAGGATCTTAGAAACAGTCTTAGAGGTCCAACCACTTTTTCATCATAACTTAGGCAAAGATATTTTACATAATAAACCCAAACATATTATAAATCTAAGTCACATGAAAATGACTAATTCACATTAAAAATCTACTCAGACCACCTCCATTTTAATTCATTGTTCTATATTTTGCATAGAATTGTTTGTTTCTTCCATAAATTGTGTTGACTATCCATAGCTAATAAATAAGAAAGGTTATGTGTAAAAAAAAAAAAAAAGCAGGGACAGTTATGTAATCCTACAAATCAAAAGTTAAATCAGCAATTTAAGTTTATAATTTTCAACAGTCCTAGAAATGAAACATATTCAAGAAAATAAAAATAATCAGATACAAAACCAAAGTGAATCATTTAGATGTTTTACAGGTCTGGAATAATGGCCTGATTAGAGCATGCTCCTTGGAATCAGACTTGGTCCAATCCCTAGGTCCAGCAATTTCTAGCTATGTAACCTTGGTCTCCCTGTGCTGAATTGTTCTTATTCACAAAATGAAGGCATTAACAACATCACCTTAAAAAGTTGTTGTGAGAACTATATTAGTTTCAATATACCAAGCACTAGAAGGGTGCCTGGGTTATTGTAAGTACTTTGTGAGTGGTGTTAATGTCCCTTATCTCATGACTTCAGTTTTCTCAGTTCAAATTTCTAAACTTAAGTTTTATTGTATCCTGTTTTTCCAAAATTTTAATTTGACAGGAGCAGAAATGTGGCATTGTTAATGGTATTATTCACATTCACATTATTATTCTTATCCACAAATGTGATTTAATAACCACTGCTTAGTTTGAATTCTCGTATATTAGCTATGTACATTTTTCTGATTTATCTGCTGTGTCATTAAAATATCAGGAAACATATCTTAGCATTAAATTTGATTAATTCATCAACTACCAAAAAAAGTTTATTTTATCTATTATAGACAGGCTTGAGATATGACATGTCACATAAGATATGGGATACATTTCAGTACTTAGGGTCTTCTAATCTGGCAGTGAAGATATAAATTTTTAATCAAATAACTAATATATAAAGTTTTATATTAAAAGTGTTACATAATGATTTCATTGTAAAAAGAAGAAATGATATTTTTCATTGATATGGTCATTCAGCTACAACTAACATTTTAACATTCACAATACATTTTTCCTGTTTTGTAAAATCAGTGCTTTTAATTCAATTTTTTATGAGTTAGTATATCTCCTTCCTTCCAAAAAATGTAACAATATCTTATGTAACTGGATATATTTGCTTGCTTTGACTGCCAGTAAACAAAATTTAGTAATTATGTCAATACTGAGGGCTCAGTTATATAAATTATTCTTTACATCATTAAAAAAATGCCTTTCTTTACATTTTTCCTTTTACATGCTTCATTTCTTTTATTAATGATTTATTGTATGTATTTTAATAAATCATCTCATATTCTTTATAAAATACATATATAACTTTAAATACCCAATACTTACATTTAAATAAATTATTTTAGCTTCCTACATTGTATTTTCTCTTTCTTCTTATAATATCAGAGTGTAAGAACACTGTTTCAATGAGAAACATTAGTGAAATGGCCCCAAATTGGATTTTTCTATCAGAATTGGAATCTTCATTTAAATAATTATTTATGACTTTATATATTTTCAGAGAAGTCCAATGGAGGGAACATTAGGAGATGTGGGTATTTAATCATGAGTTACTTATAATTTAGAAAGTTCATTAACAAGCGATATGAACTATTTGACTTGTGCGACACTTTTCCACAATCTAGGTCTACACTGGAATACAAAAACAAAAGTTTACCCTATATCCCTAACATTGTATTAAGTGCTAACTTTTAGTTCTTAATTTGTAATTAAAATTGACAATTTTATTACTAAAACCACTCCTGATTATCCAAAGCTTAAGAAAATGTAAGAATAATGTAAAAGAGGCCAGAATTTGGCAATGATTTTAGCTTTCAGTAAAACATAGGACCTGAATATACTGACTTTACTCTTGCATGTCTCTGAAAATTTAAATGCCCAGGTTGGCATAATCCATGACAGGTTATATTTTCCTTTTGAGTTATATTCACTGGTTTAGAAAAATCATAAGGCATGAGGTTGAAGGCCAAGCACTCTCAATACTTATGAGGTCAGTAAATCTCATTATTAACCATTACCCTTGAACATGTTTATGTACTGCTATGAAATGTTCATAGATTTAAAATATATACTTATATGATAATACTTTTAAACTACTCTAAATATAGCTTTTCTATGAAAAAATCCGTGCTCAACTACAGGAGATCTATCTATCTACACCATATATATACATTTTACAAATACATATAAAATCACTTTGTTAGTTAGACCACAGTTAGAAATAACAGCATTATTGAATCAAAACCCATTGTCTCCATCTCAAAATGTCTTAATCGCTATACAATGAATTTCATATTAAGTCCTTAGTCCTGTGTCTTGCCCACCATCCCTAGGATTAGACTCTCGAGTTCATGACTCCAGATGCATCAGGAGCCATCACATGCATATTCAGAGTATTAGGGTGGAAGAAAAGGACAAGGGGCAGAGGTTTCCAAAGCATGGTTCTGGAACAGAAGCATCACCCTAATTTTGGAACTTGTTAGAAATGAAAATTCTCAAGCTTCTTTTTAGACTTACTAAATCTGAAACTCTGAGATAGGACCCAGTGATTTGCTTTTTAACAAGCTCTTCAGATGATGATGTATACTTAAGTTTGAGGATATATCCCAGAAGTTACATACATCACTTTCCTTCACATACTATTGTCCAGAACTTAGTCACATGGCCACATATAGCTGAAAAGGAGGATAGGAAATATTGTCATTATTTTAAATAGCCACATGGTCAGCTAAAAATAAGGGATCTAAAGGGAGTTCCAATAATGGTAAACATTATCAGCCTGTGCCACATAATTTTGAAAAGGGAGGGGACTATAACTATAGGAAACATTTTGCTTTCTATAGAAGGAAAAAGGTCATTTTATCAAAAAGACACATGCACTTGAATATTTATTGCAGCATAATTCACAATCACAAAGATGTGGAATCAACCCAAGTGCCCATCAATACATGAGTGCATCAATAAAATGTAGTACATGTATACTATGGAGTACTACACATCATTAAAAAGGTGAACTAATACCTTTTGTAATGACCTGGATGGAACTAGAAATAAGTCTTCTAAGCAAAGGATCTCAGGAATTGGAAAACAAACACCAAATGTACTCACTATTAAAAGGAAACTAATTGATCAACACCATGTGCACATATGGTAGTTAAAACTCAACAGAAACCAAGTAGGTGGGAGGGGGGAGGAGGGGATGGGTAAATTTACACCTGACAGGTACAAGGCACCTACCTTGGTGATGGGCACACTTATAACTTTGACTCAAACTGCACAAAAGTATAACATGTAATCAAAACATTTGTACTCCTGTAATATTCTGAAATAAAAATTTTAAAAAAGACAAAGGGTGCTACTTTTCTAGATATTTCTTGGTAATAATGGTAGCCTTTATTATCTTATTTAATTTTAATATCTTATACTAATCATAGGGAATGGGGATCATTCTCCATTTTGAAGATAAGAAAACTGAGACTTCCAAATTATAGGTTATCTTATTCAAGATCTCACACACTTGATAGGAGGAATCAGACCTAGACATCGGGTTGTCTTACCCAATGTCCTCTACCCTTTTCATTACATCACATGTATTTAATGGGGGCTAATTTCTTTTATCCTTAACATTTCAACACCTTAGTTTTCCTCTTTTCATTTCCTGTCTCCCAAAATAGTTTCCCTGCATATTTTCCCAATAAAAATGCTGAAGCCTTTTAAAACCTGAAAGCTAATAGTTTATGTAGCAAGACTACAAGAACTTTACAATTACAATACTAATCAGAATGAGATACACTTGACATTTTTCTCTATTTCTTGTTTATATTTCAATCACTGAAACCTCGAAGAAATAACCAGATTTTAATAACTGAGAAATGTTAATAACTCGAGATAAATAGCTGCCTAGCACTAATATTTCTAAACTTTGATTTGAAGTTAAACTAGTGTGACAACGCAATCTTTAAGAAACAATGACGACTGACATTAAATTGTTGCTTGCTTGTTCTTCCGTTTAAAAACTGAGAAAATAGTTGTTATGACAGGAGCTATAATGAGAATGAAAAGTGATTAAAAGTTACTGTTTATTCTTGGTATCATGATCAGAATACCCTATTCTGTTCAAATCACTCTTTTCTTTAACATCTTGGAAATATTTATTGCCAAGGTTCTAACAACAGAAACTATTTGATGATTTGCTTAGCATTTCAGAATTTCCATATATGAACAAAAACTGCTATGTAGTTTACAAATATGAAACTAAATGTAACTTAATCAATATAACACATGTTGACAAGTAAGCATACATAATAGAACACACAATAAAAGAGGATGCATTGAAAAACCAAATCACTTTGATTCTACAGTGCACATAGTGGACTCCTTATATTTTGTCGGACACAGGTTTTCTAATGCTGCAAGAGTCAGCGGACTGGAGGGTGATCTTGCCGTGACTTCGGCATTCCCAGAGGGAACCCCTTTGCTTTATGTATCTTGTATTTGAAGCTGTGCAGTTACTGACCAAAAGAACCATTTTCTTTTTTTTTCCAGCATATTATGGGGGTACAAATGTTAAGGTTATGCAAAAGAACCATTTTCAATCTCAGAAAAGTAGCCTGCTTTTCCTGACAGAAGCCCTAGGTATAAAAAAGAAGCATTTGGTATTACTACTGCTGTAAGAAAGAATGCTCATAAAATAAGGGCATAAATAAATAGTTGCAATTTACCAAATGATAAGATTTAACCAGCATTCAGGATGAATGAAATGGAAATATTATATCACTATAAAGAAAAAGAGTTTCATTTCAGCTATATGAAGCACAGAGCACATGATGATGATGATTATAACATGTACTATATAATGAGAATTCATATTATGCTAGACCATATGTAAAATACTTGGTACATTATCTCAGTTAATCTTCATTACTTATATTTCAAGGGTTTTATTCCCTTTTTCAATCAGAAATCAGAATTGTAGAAATTAATTTTTTCAAATCAGACAGCTTGGCATGATGGCTAGATATCCACTAAAAATTTGTACTCTTTTTCACATGTAGAATTGCAGTGGGGAAGTAGCTGTATAGGCACAGTATAAGATCATAAGAGGCTAATACACATTATTAAGTTAAAGAAAGAGTAAAAGTACTAAAGATTTGTAAAATCAAAGCTACACGTTTCCAGGGAAAAAGTTCTATCTTTTGTTTATTTAGTTTAATGTGGTAATAATGGTATGTTAATTAAGAAAAACCTTGTTGACCAAAAATATATTAAAATTTTTAAAAATCAACTGTGAATATTCCAATTACATATTTTTTAGCCCCTGCTTTTAACCAGGTAGGTTTGGTGACTAGTTCTCACCAAAGAATAGTGGTGATTGTATCACTTCCAGGCCAAGATGTTTAATAAGCTAGTGGGCTTTCTTACTTTATCTACCAACTGGATGAGGAAGAATTTGAGGCCCTACAGAAGGCTGGAGCTATCACATGGCAGGGATCAAAGCTCCTGAATTCTTTGCTGGAGGATAGCTGCTTTGCATTTCTATTTGTTAAGCCTTAAATATATTTGAGATTTTTTTTTCATCATCTAACTCTAATTTATACAACCAATAAGTGGTGAAACAGGAAATAAACTCAATAACACATTGTTCTGATTTAAAAGGAAAAACCCTAAGTTTGTCTGATTTTAAGACTCATGTTGGCCCTTACATGTTCTCCGGATGTACCTAACAGGTTGGAGTAGAGCTGCTCAATGTCATTATTTAGCATCTTCCATCAAGGAGTCACACTTCAAGTTGAACAGAGCACCAGTAACATTAGTCACCAGCTTTTTATATATCCCAAGAAGAAAATGTTATTAATAGTAATTCATCAAATGATGATGATGATGATACTGATAAGAATAATAGATACACTGAGTTAATTGAGTAAGCTGACCTTGTACATATATTTTTGTCTTCCAGTGAAAAAAATAGACTTCATAATCTGTATTCAAGAAAAGACTCAAACACCTCATTTTTACTCAGGCCTAAACCATAGTCCTCCAAGACAATCTACAGAATCCAAGAATTTGGGGGTTAGGGAGTGTAAATCTATATATTGATGGAGCTGTAACCGTGATCTCCATTTGATTATTAATATTTTATTGATAATCTTCTCTCCTGTCATTAATCTCACTCTAATATTCACTATGATAACCCCATTGCTTAGCACAATGATAGGCACAGAATAAGATCTGGGTTTATACAAAACTGTTGAAGAAAGAATAAAGGTGCTAAGGATTTGTAAAATCAAAGCTATGCTTTTCTAGGAAAAAAGTTCTATCTTTTGTTTATTTAGTTACATGTGGTGATGATGATATATGTTAAATTAAAAAAAAAACTTCGTTAACCAAAAATAAATTATAATTCAAAATAAATTAATTTAGAATATTCGGGAACACCAAATTTCCCATCACTGTGGTTCTCAACCATAAGAATCAAGTGGGCCTCCTCCCACTCTCTCATTCCCCACTAAGAAGCACATGTTCAGGCCACATACCACATCACTAACTAAGAAGATACAGATATGGAGACTGAACATTTCTAGTTTTTAAAGGTTCACAATCCTTTTTCTTAAAATACTACAAGCCAGAATGAAACACAACTAGACTGAGCAGTATCTTGACAGCAACAAAAATATACAGCCTATACAACTGAAATATTCATATAATAATAAATAGCTAATATTCAAGGAGTATATAGTGGGTCCAAACTAAGTAGAATGTGGCCATTCTTCTCCTTTAAGCTCCACAACAATCCATTAACATAGACATTAGCCTAATCTTACAGAATGGAAAACTGAAGGTTAGAGATATTGAATATGTTTCCCAAGGTCATGAAGCTATTAAATGATGGCCTCTGCATTTAACTTTTTTCTGTTACATACAGAATCTATGCTTTAAAACCTCTGTATGAACTTCCTGTGCAACAAACACAAATATATATCTAAATATGCATATATAAAAATAAATATTTGTATATACAAATATATACATAAATGGTTGTTCCATATAGTCTAATTTGCTCAGATACTTAGGACAACATTTGGTCTGAGTAGGCTCTTCCTAAAAACAGTGATCTAGTGTACATAGACTTCCACAAATTTTTGGCTTTTTGGTTATTGATATTCAGACCTACGGTAGAATAGGTCTTAATATTATTTTTTTCAATTAGTTTTAGGGACTCCCTTTGGCACTAATGTACAGAGTGGAAAGTGGCAAACACTTCTGAGACTATAAAATTTTCCACATTTTGTAGGGAAAATCAAAAGAAAACCTGTTTTGTAAAACATGTGATAAAAACTGATCAGTATGGGAGATCATAGAACCCAATTTTCTTGAAACAGTGTTGGTTTGTACCAGCTGACCCAATAAAACGGGGAGAAGAGTATATTATCTTAATCACAAGGCTTTTTTGAAATTAAACATAACAATACACATAAAAATTGGGCAAATGGTTGGACCTGCTAAATACACTATAAATGTTGGATATTATTATAATTACTAGTTGATACAGGCTGGTGTTAAAACATCTAACTTTTACTCTCTATAACATATATTTTTATATTATTCTTGGCTCTAAAATATCATCTTTCTAATTTCCCTGAGTTTTATTCCTCATACTATCTAAAAAGCATTTTGAAAAGTAAATCTAGAGTCTCTAAGTTTCTAGAAATTGTTTTTACTTGTGGTAATTTTGTTTAGCCAATGAGTCCATTATGAATCCCAATTTCAGGTACACAATGTTTAAAACTGAGGTAATGACTCCATTACCCAAGCTGAAACATAATATTTCAGCTTTACATGTACTATACAAAAGAGAGCATGGTAAATAGGTATTTCCCTTGTGAAATGTAAACCAATTAAACTCAGGTCATAGGAGGCAATAAATCAGAATTTGTTTTTTAGTCATTGTAGACTGCCTTTACCCTTCCATCTCTTTAATTTTCAAATCTTATATATACTATAATTTACACACTTACTGAGCTGAATATGTTGCCACACATTATAAAATTGAGAGCAAAAAAAAAAATCACAATGTCTAACCATCCTACTCATTATTCTGTAATGCCCCACAGGATAAAAAAAAAAGATGTGAATTTATCTTGTGATCTACAAGTAAATGTATAAAATGTACAAAGCCATAATTCACATACAAAGAATCCATACCTTTTTTTTAAATTCAAAGGGTTTCACAGCATTTTTTATAAAATATCTTTGTCAAAAAAACTAACCAAAAAGATAAAAGAATAAGAAACTTATTCCATTTTGAAATACATGAAGTAGCAAATAGCTTGTTACAACTAAATTAAGGTAAATTTCCTATTCTATTTTCTAGCATGAAGAGAATATAATAATTTTGTAAAAGGGCCCTTGATGTCTCTCTATTAGGACACAAGATATGAATAGCAATTACAATAATTAAATATAATTACATTAAAAATAATTAGTACTTAAACTATCAATTGCAGTGTACTACTCGGCAATTAAATACACAGACAAAATTTCAGTGTAACTTACATTGCTTTGTTCCTTATTCAGAAAGTGGAAAAATAATCTCCCTATGTGTGTTCAATTAAGCCAGCATTGCATCAGGTTTCCATGTTTTTGAAGCTAGATAGGTCATAAAATGTACGAATTGCTATAGTTTGATGGGTTTGCCCAACGCTCTGGAGAAGTCACTTTTCTACTTCTAGAGATTCCTAGGATGGAAGCTGGTCTTGCTGTGGAGCCATGTGAATGGAGATATAAGATTTTACTATTATTTGCATATTACAGGGTTTGAAGCTACTGATACTCAGATCCAGAGAAGAACAGGCCTAGATCATTTTGAGTTCACTTTGTCTGGACAGCTCCCTTTGAAAACAATGTCTGGAAATGGAAAATGACATACTTCTGAGACTCTGAAATTCTCCACATTTTGGAGGGAACATGAAGGAGAAAGCTATTTTGTATGAGTTTTAGATTGGTAACATTCCATCATAAGAAACATCACAGGATAAATAGGATCCTGTGATAGCCTATAGACAGTTGATTCAGGAACCTTTTTAATTACTACAAATTAAATGATATTTATCAATGCTTATAAATGTGAACTGTGAAAAGTTTATGTAATATTTAACACCTTATTAACAGTCTTGATATTTGTTTACTATTTTTTATAATAATTTCTTAATTTTTTGTTTGTTTTTTAGACATAAGAATTGGACCTTATATTTAATCAGTTCTCCTTGGTGCAACCTCACAGATTGTTAAAGTACGAAATACTTCTCTATCAACTGGTAAATACCTGGTATCCAAACTTCCTGGATGACCACTCTGTCACACTGGTCTCTATCCTGGGTTTTCCTTATCCTCTATTCTCCAAGACCTGGCAAATAACCTTGGCATAGAGAAGGTGAGTAAGACTCACACCTATCCTAAGGCCTGTATCTAAGGTTGGTGCCTTGTCAGTTTTAAAACACCTTAAATGTTGCCCTTGGAAAGATGCTGTGCTAAACAGCAGCAACCCTTTCCCCAAACTTCCTTAGTGTCTGAAGTGTCATATCTACATGTTGCTTTTAGCTAGGACCCTCTCTGTATGGAACGTTGGGCAGTAAAACAGACCAAGCATTGGTGGAGTGAGCTAGTGCATAGCATTTGCGGGAATTCAGGGACCCAGACACGGGGAGGAAATGGTAGAGGATGATAATCAAAGCACAAAGGAATGGGGAAAAGCCAGTCCCTCCCAAGTAGGCATTGGGATCTAAAGTGGGGAATCATCTAGAAGAGCAGGAAGAACCAAGGATGCTGGAAATAAAGTAGAGGCAGAGGAGATGGAAACATCAAATTATGTTCCAGGAAATCTGTGTCTGCACAGGTCAGAAACAAAACTGAGAGAAACGAAGCGTGAAACACGTGCCTGCTGTACAGCGGGAGTTCCAGCATGCTTCTCCGGAGAACTGACAGATCTGGAGGACAGAGCAGCTCTAGGTATCTAAGAATAGAGAGAAAATGAATCCCAGGAAGACGGACTAATCTCACATGGATAACTTTTGCTCAGTATTTGCTAAAACAGCTGATGAGATCAATTGGCCATCTATTATAGTGACTGAAATTCCAGTATGGACTTCTGAGTCATATAAGAATTAAATTCAAGTCCTTGGACTTCCACTTACAAATTCTGTGACCTTAGTAAGTGAACATGTTTCCTCAATTGTTTTATATATATATATATATATATATATATATATTTTTTTTTTTTGAGAGTCTTGCTTTGTTGCCCAGGTGTCAGCCTCGCTCAGAGCAACCTCAAACTCCTGGGCTCAACAATCCTCCTGCCTCAGCCTCCCAAATAGCTGGAACTATAGGCACGTATCACCATGTCCAGCTAATATTTTCTTTTTGTGTATTTAGTTGCCCAGCTAATTTTTTCTATTTTTAGTAGAGATGAGGTCTTGCTCTTGCTCAGGCTGGTCTCAAACTCCTGAGATCAAGCAATCCTCCTGCCTCAGCCTCCCAGAGTGCTACGATTACAGGCGTGAGCTACTGCGCCCGGCCTGAAATATGTTTTAATGGGAGATAAAAGCACAGATATTTTTAAATTGCTTTTGACTGGTCAACATTCAAATGAGAGCTGTGCCAATAATGATTACATTAAATAAGGAAACTTCATTATAAGAGTCCCTGATATCTTGCCAGTTAAAAGTCCTCTTTTGTCTGAAGAATGGACAGAGGAAAGTAATTACTCACTACTGTCATTTGAGAAGCTCTAACTGAGGAAGCAGTTAACACATTCCACTTTAATATGCAGACCCCTGCAGTGGATATAAATGTGCTCCACATTACTCAGGTGAAAAATAACGTGCACCTCTTCATTTTCCATTTTCTAAGTCAATTAAATATGGTTCTGAACACCCACCTGCCTAGTTAGGAGGCCCTTTCACTTTTATTAAGAGCAAAAAGTGCCTCTGGCTTCTACACAGTACAGAAATCTTGGGAAAATAGATCAGCTTTCCTTTCAACTAAGATTCTCATCATCCAAGTCTCTTTGGTTTGACCACCATGCCCACTCTCTTACCTTAAATTTAGCCAGTGAGACTTTTGCTGCTCTTTCTAAGCCACTGAACTTGAGGTTCAGTCTTCAAACATAAACCCCTATCAGAAGTCTGGACATGACGTTCCCGTCAAGGTCCTCCAGGGCCTGTTGCAGTATGGTAGAACAGAGGAGACTCGATGCACAGAAGCTGACCCACAACGGTCCTTAATTTCCAGGAACCCACCACACTGAGGGCCAGCACAGTCCTTGGTCTTGTAAGCCATCAAGATCTTTTTCTTCCCAAAGGTTAGTCCTTCTTAAACAAAAGCAGTGTAACTGCTGTCTGACAGAAATAGTGCCTAGACTGAAGGCAAGGCTGCATTGTGACACACCCACACGAAAACAAAATGTAAGTGTGTTTCTATCTGACCATATTCAACATGTTGTCAGGGATCCTAAAGCAGTGACTCCTATTGCTATAATAATAATTGCATGCTATTTAATTACTCAACTTAGTTTTAACAATATACAATTCAATGATGGGCAAAAATTGAAACTTTTCAAAAAGTTATAAATTATAGATTAGTATATTCTTTAGATATGTAAATTAATACTTCATTAAAATTTATTCATCAGAATAATAAATTCCCCATGTACAGAATTTTTTCATTTTTCCCTCTGGTAAAAATTAATTCAGTGATTGTTATTTAAGTCTATTTTTAAACATTTAGGATGTTCAAAATGTTAAAGTCTAATCAATGAATGATAAAAAATAATTGTTAACATATATATGCATATAGGTATGTCTAAGTGTATGTGTGTATATTTATATTTATATTTCCTGGTAAAGCATGTAACTTAACACCTTTTCTGTTTTCTAAGTGAATCACTGTAGATAGTGGGACAATGATAATTTTGAAATTACAGAGCTGCATTAAAAACTTGATATACTATATATAAGATAATTAATACTTATGTTGCTTTAAAATTCCACATATTTTAAAATCAATGATTTTCAAAATTATTTTTAGTACGTACAATGCAGGTAAACTATGACTAGAATATTTGCTCAGTACATATCTAAACTATAATTGAACCTAAATACTGAAGGAGATGAGGCCTTTGTTAAACTCAAAATCTTTAAATTTCACATGAAAAAGACAATATTATAGCTCAAGACTATAAGATAACTTTCACATAATGATGTTGCATTAATCCAATAATTTTGGGAGAAAGTTGAAATAATATTAATTCATGATATCATATAAATAAATAGTGCCCAAATATGAATTGTCCACTTTATCACATCAATTTCAAAGAGAGGACTTCTCAATTGACTTTATTGAAATTGGAAAAATATACTCCAGTTGGCTAACTGAAAAAGAGATGAAAAATATTTTGAGAAGTAAAAGTAAAAATCAAATCAAAGCTCAATTTTGTTTCTGAGGACTAAAATAAATAGTAAAGTGTAAATTAGACGGATACAACAAATCCAATTATACAGTAACATTTAACTCATACTATTACTCTATTTTGTCTGAGTTTTCATAGAAAATTATTTTGGATAAAATTCTTAAGGTCAATAAATAAAATGTAAATCTGTGAAATGTACTATAATAGGTTGTAAACAAGCTACTGTGATGTTTAACTCATATAAAGCATCTATCACAGAGCATGTTATTCTTCAGTGCCCCCAAAGTAACTTGCTTTAGGTCACATCCAGCCGTTGTATAAGAGAATCACTGCACATGAGCATGTTGGCCATGTGCTGTCACTTTATGTTTACAGCAGCATTACTGTAAGTTTGATATAAATTTTATGACTCATTTCATCAAAGTTCTTCAACCTTATTATTCAAACCATGATTTTCTAAGAGAACTAGGTAGAGTTGGCAAGAAGAGAACATATATTTCCTGTGACTAGATGCAGGAAATGATATTTAAAGATGGAATTAAGCTATTAAATTAAGATGATATAACTTGTGTAAATTACCTTCCAGTAAAAACAACAACAACAACAACAAAACACTCTTTATAAAATCTTAATTTGCTTGGTCATTTTAAGCTATGTATAGGAGCCAGGTATAAATTGTTATTGGAAGTCATTTCAAAGTAGAATATTTTGAAGTAATCGTGTTTTGTGATCTTAAAATATTTTAATAATAAACTGAAACTTTTCTTAGAGCAAAGAAGTGTTAGAAGTATTTCTTTTTAATTAGTCAAACAATGAATTTTAAGAATTTATAAAAATATTACCTTTAGACTCATAAATAGTTGTTGGAATGTTTAGATAACTAAAGTTTTAAAATAATGAGAACCAAGGAAGTATAATATATGCTATTTCTGCATTTATTGTATCTGATAATGATGTGATAATCACATCTATCCTGTGATCACTACTATCACTGAGTACATAAAATCATGCCAAATACAATAGGGTCATTGGCAATTACTACACAAAATCTATTCTCTAGAGTATTTATGAATCAATAAAAGAAAGATTTTTAAAAAAAATTTTATAATCAATTTTGTCTATAAATACAGCAATTGTATTTGTATTATGTTAAGAAAATGTGTCTTTAAATTAGACTGAAAGAATTCACAATTAAAAAAACAGGACAAGGGAATTTGGAAAACTAATTAAATACATATAAAAGGAACACTCTTAAATATACATGAACAAGGGCAATGAAACACAAATCACATAATTTTAACTAAGAGGGATTAGTTGGGAAGCCTTTTTGATTGGATGAGGAATGAGTTGGATTTAGAAAAAGAAAATGACTGGCAAACAGATATTGAGAGGAATGCCAGACAGCAGGGTAAATGCACACAATGTTGGATATTGTCTGAATAAATTTAAAGTTCTGTCTCTTGTTGCATTTGACCCAGTGAAAAGCAGACTTCGAGTAGCATGCAAAAGTCAGAGAACTCTCCACAGAATAGTATTTCTAGTATAATAATAAAGAAAAGTTAGAGGGGGAAGTGTGTGTTACTCTAGGGTAGTAGATATGTGTGTGTATACGTGTGCACATGTGTGAATGCTTGTATGTCAATGTTGTATAAGGACTATATGATAGATTGGACAAAGTCAAGAATATTTGGCTTTATCTAACATTTTTGTTGTAAATGAGAAAAATAAATTTAGTAATTGATTATTTGTATGTGATAAATAGCATTATCTTGCTGTGAAATTTTGCAATGAATGCAAAGTAGTATAAAACTATTTTCTTAGGGATACTGTAGATTTGTTCTCAATATAATAGATGTCTCTCTCTCTCTCTCCCCCCCCATACACACACACACACACACACACACACACACACACACATACCTGTAAGAAATAAAAAGAACTGCTCTGAGATAAACCCCTGAAGAAAAATTTCAATGGTTTGACGTGCATCTGCCATGTACTTTTATGTACATTTATACCTATCCACAAATATATAGCATATACATAGAATTTCTATCTTTTAATTTCAATAGATTTAGGAAGTACAAGTGTTTTTGTGTTACATGGGTGAATTGTTTAGTGATGAAGTCAGGGCTTTTAGTATACCCACCACCCAAATAGTAACATTGTAGGTTATTTTTGATTCCTCACTCCCTTCCAAATCCCCCCCTTCTTAGTTTCCGATGTCCGTTATGCCATTTTGGATAATCATGCATATCCATCATTTAGCTCTTGCTTACAAGTGAGTACCTGCAGTTTTTTTTTTCCATTTCTGAGATATTTCACTTAGGATAATGACCTCCTGTTCCACCCAAGTTACTACAAAAGACATTATTTCATTTTTATGGCTGAGTAGTATTCCCTATAATATATATATATATATATAGACACACATATGCATGCACACATGCATATATACACATATATGCCACATTTTCTTTATTCACTTATCTGTTCATGGACACGGGTTGATTCCATATCTTTGTTATTGTGAATAGTGCTGCAATAACATGCAAGTGTATGTGTCTTTTGATATAGACCTACCATTCCATCCAGCAATACCTTTTCTAGGGTACCTACCTAAAGGAAAAAGTCATCACACTAAAATAATAAAACAAAATTACATATGGAAGAACTGGTACCTATCCTACTGAAACTGCTCTATAATATTGAGAAGGAGGGAATCTTTCCTAATTCATTCTATGAAATCAGAATCACCCTAATACCAATGCCAGAAAAGTATTCAACAACAACAACAACAAAAGTACAGACCAATATTCCTCATGAACATAAATGCAAAAATCCTCAACAAAATACTAGCAAACCTAATCCAAGAGTACATCAAAAAATAAATCACCAGGATAAAGTGGGTTTCATCCTAGGGCTGCAAGGATGGTTCAACATAAATCAATAAATGTGATTCACCACATAAACATAATTAAAAACAAAAACCATACAGTCATTTCAACAGATGAAAAAAATTCAACAATTCCAGCATCCCTTCATGATAAAAACCCATACCAAACCAGACATAGAAAGAACATACCTCAAAATAATAAAAGCCAAATATGACAATCCCATAGCCAACACCATACTGAATGGGGAAAAGTTGAAAGCATTCCCCCTAAGAGCTGGAACAAGACAAAGATGCCTACTTTCACCATTTCCATTCAAAATATTAATAGTACTGGAATTTCTAGCCAGAGCAATCAAATAAAGAAAGGGAAAAAAAGACATCCAAATTGGAAAAGAGGGGGTCAAACTATCCTTGTTTGCTGATGATATGATAATATATCCAGAAAACCCTAAAAACTCCTAGAATTGATAAATGAATTCAGTAAAGTCTTAGGTTGCAAAATCAACATACACAAATCAGTAGCATTTCTATACACTAATAACTACCAAGCTGAGAATCAAATGAAGAACTCAGTACCATTTATGATAGCTGCAAAAGAAAAACAAAGTACCTAGGAATATACTTAACTAAGGAGGTGAAAGATCTCTACAAAGAAAATCATTGTCACACTAAGGAATCGTATTGTAAAATATTCAGGATGAAGAGATAAATTAGGAATGACCAGGGATAAACAGAGAAATGGAAGTAGAAACATGTTTCAAAAAAAAAAAATGTATGGTAGTGGTAGGGAAAATGAACTGAGGCAGCATCTATCTTAATAAAAAATACTTGTTGAAATAACTTGGAGGAGATTAAGTGCAATTGTTAAATATCATGGCAAATTAATTTATAGGGTTTAGTGATTTGCTTTCATGTGGTAAATCTAAGTTATAGATGGAATATTAATTTAGGGACAAATTTAGGGATTTAAAGATATTTTATTATATATTATAAAGCGAAAGTATTTTCTAATTCAAATATTTGTAACATGAGAATAGTGAGTCTATACAAAGTCTTGAAAGCTATTAAATTTTGCCAGATTGTTCTCAATATACTCTTATAGAAGACTGTACAATTTAATGCTCTCAACATATAGCTATAAGAGTCTGCACACTTTAACATTTATCACATTTTAAAAAGTATGAAAAAAGTTGGTCAATACTGAATGCATTTAATAGTATTTAGTGGAAGTTTTGAATAATAAAAGAAAAACAAATAAACATGCAGTAGTAATTGTGCCACAGGCAGAGATGAGAGTAAATGTTCATGGGCATTTTTATATTATAGGTGTCACATGCATAATCACCTATTCTTGTGGGTGATTAGCAGATTGTGAACAAAGTTGGTTGGGCACAGAAGCTCATGCCTGTAATCCTAGCACTTTGGAAGACTGAGGTGGGAGGATTACATGAGGTGAAGAGTTTGAGACCAGCCTGGGCAACATAGTGAGATCTCATCACTGCAAAAAAAAATTTTTTTTTTGTTTTACATTAGCCAGGTGCAGTAATACACCCTGTATTCCCAGCTATTCAGGAGGCAGAGGTGGGAGGACTGCTTGAGCCCAGGAGTTCGAAGCTGCAGTGATTGTTGCAGTGGTTGTGCCACTGCACTCCAGCCTGGGTGACAGAGTGAGACCCTGTCTCAAAAAGAAAAAGAGAAAAATAAAAGCATAAATGGTAGAATTATTTTTATTTCAAAATATTAAGGGGGTCCAAATGTTTTTGTTACATGAATACATAGTATAATGCTGACTATGAAAGGCAACAAATTCATTGCACTGAAATTAAATACAAGTTTTCTAAATGAAAGTTTTAAAGGGAGTATGCATGGGCAATAGCCTATGAATAACAAGATATGGATAAATAAAACTGGGGGAAAATTTGAGCATAGCTGAAAAACTGATATTCTAAACAATTTTCTAAATGATAAAAATGATTTACATTTAAGGAGCATTTTCATCTTAGTACTAGAAAATTATTTTAAAATTATATGATTAAATATAATAAATATAAAAATAAAATGAAATAAATAATATAGGATATTTAGCATATTATGCTTCCTTCATATGTGAATCCCATATCAGATTCATAAATATTTTTAGTAATAGTTTTGTATTTTTCTAGTATTAAAAGTAATACATGCTCATTCTTTAAAATCAGAAATAAATACTATATAAAATGTGAAATAAATCACATTTGCTGAGAGACTTTAAGATTTCTTACCATAAAAAATGATAAATGTGAGGTAATACATAGGTTAATTAGCTTGATTATTCTATTCCTCAATGTGTATATATTTCAAAACATTGTTTTGTACATGATAAATATATATATGACTTTTATTTGTCAATTAAAAATTAATTTAAGAAACAAAGGAAGACAAAGATATTTAAATAAAAATATACTCTTTTATAACTGCAAAATAATTACAACTTCTCAAAACACAAAGATAAATACTTAATATTTTGATAAATTTTCATTCAGAATTTTTTTGCATATTTTAAGTTGATACATAAATTTTGTTCTCTAAATTTTCTTATATCAAAATGTTATTTGCATTTTTAATATTATAAAAGTATTTTAATGAATGCATGAAAATTTAATTATTGTTATGGTAATTGAAGTAATTACAATGTATATAAATAATCTCATATTTTAAACAAGTAGATTATTGCTTTTTTCATTTTAAATAATATAGTAAACATAAATTATATGTTTATGTTTGCCTATATTCATACAATAGAAGTACAATCATATGGTTAAATTGTATGAAAATTGGAGTCCTCTTCTTGTACTGGCAAATTCTGTCCTTAAATGGTTATTTCAATATATACTCACACTGGAAATGTATATATGTTGTCAGTTTCAATCTGTCCTAGCTAGAAAAGACTGTATAATAATTTGTTAAATATGTTTTTTTAATAGGGAGATACAGCTATCTCATTGAGTATTCACTTTTATTTGATTGTAATGATTTTGAACATTTTTATTATACATACTAGCTGTTTGTGTTTTCTTTATGTTTCCTTGAACAGCTTGTTTTTGTTCTTTCTTAATCTTTTATTGTGAGGGTAGTGTTTTAAAAATAATTTATATAAGCCCATTACATGCTAAACTCTTTAAGCTTTAATCTGTTAAATTATAATTTATTTTTAATTTTTCCTATAAATTTGGAAGATAATTTAAATTTTTCATCAGTTTGTGCCTAATTTCAATAGACCTATTCATTCTGCATTGATATCTCTTTAAATTCCTGATTAGACAAGTCTATTTGGCATTCTGCTTCTTTTATCATCTTTTTAATGCAATTTGACAGAAATCTTTCTTTCTATACATGATGGTGGCATTTTATTGAGAAAAACAAAACTAAACAAAACTACAGCAAAATATTTCCACCTTTAATAAGAACAATAGGCACAAAACTACACCAAAGCATTTTCAGTTTTTATAAAATACTAGGTCATTATTTTTGTTCCTTTTTTTATTTCAGAATATTATGGGGGTACAATCATTAAGGTTACATACATTGCCCTTGTCTCCCCTCCCCCCTCGAGGCAGAGCTTCAAACCTGTCCATCCCCCAGACGGTGTGCATCACACTCACTATGTATGTATATACCCATCCCTTTCTCCCCCCTCCCACCTGCCCCACGCCTGACAAATGTTTGTTTTTCTTTTTTTCTTAACATTTTGGTTACATTTTATATCTTTGCCTCTCCCTAGGAAGGGTTAGAAGTATGCCCTTCCCTGCCACAATGTTCACCCCATCCCACAGATGTGGGACTATTCCTCCAACCTCCGAATTCCTGGTGAACACCACCACCCTTTGAGCACCATAGTGTTAATTAGTCAGTACCAATTTGATGGCAAGTATATATGGAGCCCATTATACTGATCTTGTGTCACCTCACTTTGGATAATGGGCTTAAGCTCAATCCAGGATGATATAAGCGGTGCTAGCTCGCTGTCATTTCTTAGAATTGAGTAATATTCCATTGTAAACATATACCAAATTTTAATAATCCACTCATGAATCGACAGACACTTGGATTGTTTCCACGTCCTTGCTATAGTGAATTGTGCTGCCATAAACATTCAGGTGCAGATATCTTTATAATAGAATGTCTTATGCTCTTTTGGGTAGATGCCTAATAATGCTATTGCTGGGTTGAATGGTATTTCTATTTTTAGCTCTTTGAGATATCTTCAAATTCTTTTCTACATAGGTTGCACTAATTTGCAGTCCCACCAGCAGTGTAAGAGTGTTCCTTTCTCTCCACATCCTCGCCAGCATTTGTTGTTTTGGGATTTCTTGATACAGGCCATTCTCACTGGGGTTAGATGATATCTCGTTGTGGTTTTGATTTGCATTTCTCTAATGATTAGCAAAGTTGAGCATATTTTAATATGTTTGCTGGCCATTATTCTGTCTTCTTTAGAAAAGTTTCTGTTCA
>VBSM01000272.1:72986376-73020620 GCA_008086735.1 Cheirogaleus medius
ATATACATTATCTATTTATTCATCCATTCAACAAATATTTATTGGACACCTACAATGAGCATCTGAAATCTCTGACATAAAGGTAATATTAATATTTAAAGGGAGCACTAGTAAATTTGGATTAAAAGCAGTTATTAGAGCTGTTTTTCAAGCATCAGTCATTAGATAATTATTTTATAATTATAAACATCTGTGTCCCATATGTATTATTATTTACACGTGATGCTTTAAAAAAATCAAGTTGCTTTTACAAACTAAGATTTATAGTTTGTAAAATATAAAGGGTATCATATTCTCTGAATAAATTAGAAGGCAGTCATACAAAATTAAAAATGAATTAATATTATAAAATGTTGGCTCATGTACCACATAAACACATTTAATGTGACAATCCCACACCACATTTTGGGAAATTTGAATATAGGAAACATTTGCGATATACAACACTGCCTTGAAATAGTGTATTTTCCCAGTATTAACTATTACAGTTTACTTTGACATCAAATATCAAGTCTTAAAAGTTTTTAAATTACCTTCCTCACAAATAATAGATACACAATAAGTTGAATTATAGAATAAATACTGCATAAACTCCTTGAGTTCTGCACACTTGAATTTTCTTAACAGAGTAAGTGCATGTTCCTATTAAGAGATGATTATATTTTTAAATAGAAGGCATCTGATTTTTTATCTAAATAAAATTCATGTATTCTAAAGAAAGTCTCTTTTCCTTGATTTGCTAACATGCATATTTCATGGGCTGTACTTTGAAAATTTAACCAAGAGATTCAATGTGATTACTTTAGTAACAATTCAATTTGAAATGTCAACTATGTTCAGCATTTAAAAATTAATAGCTAAATCCCTTTAAAGATCAGGGAAATTTTGTTATAGCTAAGAATAATTTTATAGCTTTATGAATCTCCTTGTGCATTGTTTGCATATTTTAAACTATTGTGAATAATGCACTCCCTGTAAAGGCTCATTAGTTCAAAGAATTTTGACAGTCGCAGCTCAAGGTATTAATTTTCATACTAGATACATACTTTCTATTGGCAGCAAAACCCAAATATACTTCACCTAAATTGTGAGTATATACATTTTCAATAGGTTAGAGTAGTAAGCGACCATGAAAAAAATTGAGAATTTAATCAAGCTTTTTCTTCTGCTCACTTATTTGCTTTCTGGGAAAAGAACAGGCAGTGCAGGAAGAATCTTGAAGCAACAATCATGGTAAAACAAATGCTGGATAAAGTGATCTGCGCAGTGCCAGAGCTTCCTCCAGAGGCCAAGATTACAACAATTCTGAGAAAAGGGGAGGGTGGAGCCTCATATGTAATTTTAAAATGTAAATAGAAAAAACGTTGACCAGCATTACTTGTTGGTAGCAGAAGCACTTGTGACTTAAATAAGATTAATGAAAATGTCATTATTCCTGAATGGCACTAATAAGAATAGATAGAACTTTTTCTGGGCTATCATGATCATCTTAGAAAATGTAAAATAACTTGTTTAGCTATTCATTCAAGAAACCTTTCTTATTGACATTCTACTACATACCAGGCTTGGAGAGATATTCAGAAAATAACAGAGACCAAAAATAATCTCTGTTTTCTTGAAGCTTGCAGTTTAGTGGGGAATACAGGCATAATCAAACACTGTGCATTAATATGTAATTACAAATTGAGATAAATATTAGAAAGAAAAGGAAGTTGGCTCTTGAGAGCATTTTGTAAGAGAGTAATATTTCTAGGACCATTGGGTGAGAGTGAGCTTCTGCCACACATGGTTCTAAGAACTTGAGGATTCTATATGAATTGACAGTTAAAGAAAAACAGTTAACTCTATGACAAATTTATTCAACAGGTTTTCTCCCTTGGAATTTTTTCTACAGTCTCAGAGAATATGCACAAATTTAGGACCTATATTTTTTAGAGACAAGGTCTCACTCTGTCACTCAGGCTGGGTACAATCATGTCTCATCGCAGCCTCTCCTAGGCTCAAGTGACCCTGTCACCTCAGCCTCCTGACTGGCTGGCACTACAGGTTTGCCACCACACAGCTATTTTATTATTATTATTATTATTACTACTATTATTGTGATGATGGGTGTTCCCTGTATTGCCCAGTCTGGTCTCACACTCCTGGCCTCAAGTGATCCTCCTGTCTGAGCCTCCCGAATAGCTGGGATCACAGGCATCAGACACCGTGCCTGGTTTAGATACCTATGATTATAAGGTGCTGGATCCAAAGCCAAGATTCTTTTCATACATTATGCAGTGGTCTCCAACCTTTTTGGCATCAGGAACTGGTTTCATGGAAGACAATTTTTCAATTTTTCCACGGACTGGGTTGGGGGTGGGGAGTGCAGCTGAGGCAGTGATAACGAGCAATGTGGAGCAGAGCGCCTGTAAATACAGATGAAGCTCACTGGCCCGCCACTTACCTCCTGCTCTGTGGCCGCGGGCTCCTAAATCCCATGGAAGACAATTTTTCCACTTGCCCCTCCCATGTGTCCATAATCATCTGATCTTGGTTTCTCTTCCCATGCCATTTGTAATACCTCCCAGCACTCTGTAAACCATTGTGCTAGCTATCAATTTATTGTCCCTCAACTCCAAATTCATTCTTCATTAGTTCTGCGAAAACAGAGGTGGGCCATTCAATACTAGCCAACGTTATTTAAGCCTTGTCAGAAGAGGGCGCTGGAGAGTCACTGGAGGAGGAAGAGTTCCTTCCGGTATGGCGCTCATGGGCTGCAAAGTATGCAGCTTGTCTAGTACCTGCTCCAGCATTTGGTTCCTACAGTGCTGGCAGCTTCCTTATCCAGCATCTGGTTCCTGCAGCACAGATGGCTATTCTAGCACAGATTTTTGTATCATACAGAGCTTTTCCAGCGCCTTGTTTCTATATTGCAGTGACCATCTTTTCCCATATTCTCTCAGGCAGTTTTGTAGCCTTTTGGCAAGATATCTCTCTGTGAAGAGTTTTCCTTGGCATATTAGAGGCCCAATTTCTGGCAAGTTCCAGAGGGCTAATTTACAGCAAGTTCCACTGGCTCAGCATTGCAGAGACGTTGCCGCACAGTGATCAGTGATCATAGCTGTGGACTCTTCAGCAATGTCTGGATCTCAGCCCTGGGGGTGCCGGAATTGTGTTGGAGGGATCTTCTAGGAGCTCCATCTCAGCCTTAGAGCTGCTATTCCTTTATGTTTTATAGTTCTCTTTACTTCTTACTAGCCAATCTCTCCTTATTCAAATCCTGTTGTAGTCAATAATTTTTTATCTTAAACTTTTCCTCACCAATTTATTATGTGGCTTCTGCCTTCTTTTTAGATTCTGACTGATACATCATCAATGTGATACTTTCAATTCCTAAACATACTAGGGTACATTACAACTACAGGCTATTGTATGTATCACTCTGTCTTCCTAGCATATCTACAGCTTCCATTATACATGTGTGCAATTTGTGTTCAGACTTCAAGACACAACTAAGTCATATAATCACTGGAAACCTTCACCTCTTTTCTCCTTTCCACTACCCAAAGACTAAAAGACTGAACTTCCTTTCTTCTCCCATTTGTCCTATGATTATTTCTGTCATGTTTCTTACTATACCTACATATAATTTTCACTTTTGCTTTACTTATCTACTTCCCCAATTAATTGGGAGCCTCCTAAGAGTAGATAGTGTACCTTTTCATGTCTCTATTTACAGTATCCAGAACACTACATAGTACATATTATAGTATGCACTGAAATAGTTGTCAAATAAAAGAATGATTGAATGATCACTTTTCTTTCCTATCCCCTGCTTAATCTTGTCTCCCTCAAGGGTGGTATTATTTAAGTGACTTCCAGAGATTGGATATCCAAAGCCCAGATTTTTTTTTCTTTTTTTTACCTTCTCATCTCCCTATGCTTTCCCCTGGGTTTCTTTTCCCATCCTTATTCTTTTCCCATCCCTCCCTTATTATAAACATATAGTGGTAGTGTTCAATCAAACATCCATCTTAAATCGAACATATATTGTTTTCTGGGCATGATTTCCAATACTATCAGCATCCAAGAAATACAGAGCTTCACCTTCCTTCCAATTACTTAAGCTAATCGAGGTACTTTTGGGTAAAGAATGAGAGGAAGACATGTTTGGGCCCAAAGTATAATATATAAGTCAGTTTTTTGTACATTTGGATACAAACATTTACTGTGACAGTGATACTTTCACCTAGCTCACTAGTTTAATGTGTCCTATTTTTCCACTATGCATCTCTGTTATAACTACATTCTGACCTTAGTCCTGAGCTGCAAAGGAAACTTCTTTTTCCACATTCAACTCCTCTCCACTGCCAGGTCCACCTCTATCTGTTATGGAATCTACATACCACATCCAATTCCTGTTACCTCATTTGTTGATATTTGGGTCCTATAAGAAAACCTTTAGCTACTTCTTCTTCACCTAGTTTCTTAATGTCTATTGCCAAGATTCTATAAGGCTTCATTCTGTTGAAATCTCTAATCTACCCAATCCACCATTATCTGTTTCTCTATTTCTGGATTTCTATTCTTGGGTTTATTAGCTAGATTTTTGGTCTGGGTGTTAATCTGACTTTCTTTAAAAGTCAGGGTATTAATTAACTAATCATTTTGAATGCGTAATCCTTTGTTTGTTCAAAGAAAATCTGTGAATGAAAGAAGAAATGTATTGGACTTTTTTTCAGCTGGTATCTGGGTCATCCAAATCAGTCATGAAATAGTTTTTTTTTTTTTTAATTCTAGAGAGGTAGCAAAATTGAGTAAAGATAAGCTTTTATTATAATATATATGTTCATTTGATGAAATGATACAATGACTTTATGTTCTCTCTGTATATTCGCTAATACCTTAGTTTCCTTAAATTATAGCCACAGAGTATAATAAGGTATTCAATATCATTAATACAAATGTTACTATCTATACCACATTGGTTATTTAACTTCTGTTTTCTTGTCTATAATAAGAGGATAGCATCAAATAGAGGATTTAGTTATACATGAAAGTATCAGAGTTAATGTTTTAAACAGAGGAAATAGTCAATAAATATAAGCTTTTCCTTTACTATGATTATGCTCAATACATTTGTCTATTTCATGTTACTTGAGAAATGAATTTCAATAATTATTAATATTTATTGAAATCTAATTCTTTTGTAAATTATTTTTAGTTACATGTATAATGAATCTGGTGCTAAATTCTTGATCAGGAATAGAACTTTCAACAATAAAATTGTTTGAGTAAAATTAGGGGCTGATTTATGATGATCTAATTGGTTTTATAGTTCTCAGAAATGAATGGGTAAAAAATGAGATTTTCCTGTGTCTCCACATAACAATACTCTTGATGATAATATAGCTGTAACGATTTGAGTGAGAATATAGCTGAAATAATTATTCATTAAAATAAAACATAAAACCCTACACTAGTCAAACATCTTGGCAGGAGTTGCAATGTGTACTGCACTTATCAAAGCCTACAATGATTATCTTCCCCCAAGAGACAGGATTGTACTAAGGGGTCTTAGGTTTACTTTCCCACCAAAGCATTTAGAATGCAAGAGAAAGAAATGTGTTTTCTTTTGAGACAGCTGGTTTTATTTTTCTTAGGTTATTATTATAAAGAAAATCATTTGAGAAGAAAAATTTGATTCTCAGATATGTGGTTCAATGACTCTGAACATCAGATACCGAGAGGTGGATATTTGCCTTCCTTTCTTCTGGGGTCCTTTGCTTTGCTCCGACAGCCGTAAAAACAGTAGTTTTCCTATTCTCCATTTGCTTTGCTTTTTATATTTTACTTAAGGCTTATCATTTTCCTTATCTCTTTTTCATAGTGTTTGATCTAAAGACTCTACTACTTAGGCAGAGATAATCCCCCCTCAGCTGCCCTAGTTAGGAAATGAAAAACCCAAGTTCTTGAGGTTAGCTTTCAGTTGAGATCAGAGAGACATTTTCCCTCCAGCCTTATTCTGAGCTTTTTGTGTTTTTGATAAATTGCTTTGTATAAGAAAATATAAAACAATCTTACTGACATAAGATAAATCACTAAGGAGACTTGATCAAGCTTCCTCTATTGGATCATTCTTTAAATCAGTAGAATTGATTCACAGATCTTTAAATAAATTTTTAAAGTCCAGTTAAAGGCTAAAAATGATTAAGAAGAAGTTAACTGTGATTTATTTGGCTAGTTATATAAGAGAAGTTAAGCTAATGATTAATTAAAGCTTATTTCTTTATTATTTGACTACCTATATTGAAAACAATAAAAAGACTTGGAAAAAATTTCCTACTCTTAGTCAAATTATACTAGAGCCACATAAAAAAACACATTTGAGTTTTATATATGTGTATGTTATGTATATATCTCCATATATACCATATATAAACATGTATACCTCTGTATATGTAGACACGTGTGGTAATGTTTTTAAGGATAAATGTAGATTATTGAATTTTAGAAAGACATAGTTAAGTCACTTACCAATTTTCTCTGTAATGCATTTGAATACTATAAATTATGTTCATTTTTTACAACTAAAATATGGTAAAATATTGTTTAAGTTAAAATAGGAAATCTATAGAAAAGTCAATATCATTATTTAGGAAAAAATGAGAGTACAACATATAATAAGCCCAAGAACAGAGTAAAACTAGATAATTCATCTTGTACAGAGACAGAAACTTTAGTGCTTACCAATGATAAAGGATCAGGGTCTAAATTAAGGCTTCATTACAAGAGTGTTCAATTCTCTCCTCCGTTCTAAGAAATAGAGACAGGAAGTTCTTTCATGCCTGAAGCAGAAGAGAGAATTAATATCTAGCTCAGCTATAGACAATGGTCAAAGTATCCTACCCTTGTATACATATTAGGAGTATATCCCTTCTATAAAATAAAATAAAAACTTACTGTGACTATGATAGTTGTGGTAGGTGCCTCTATCAATGACTCTCAATAAATCAACTCTCCTGATACTTTTACCCTGTGTATTACCCTCACACAATCACACTAGGCTTGGTCATGTGATTTGCTTTAACTAATGTGACATCCTCAAATGTGGCCCAAACAGAGGCTTGAATGTCCTTTCAGGATGGGGCTTTTGAAACATTATCATCAACCATGTAAAGCCCCCGTGAGGAGGAAAGACAACATGGGGAGGAGACCCAGTTAACCCAGCCTCTTCAGCTGGGTGCAGCCCCCAGGCAACTGCTTGCTGTATGCAGCTGCATGAGCAAGTATGGAAGAGGCCAGAAATATATAAACAATGTAAGGAACTTTTCCTAATAATAGATTCTCTATTAGACAGCATGGGATGGGTTTAGGTATCAAAGTTATTGATTTTATATATTGATATATATGAGGAAAGTAGGTGGCAGGGTAAAGTTAATTGTGAGGAAATATCCTTGGCATCTAGTTTAAAGTAAAATCATACTTAGGCCTCTATTGTTTTGCTTTGTATTATTTCTAGCTCATACCAATATGTATTTGTTGATCCAATGCAGGAATGGATTATATAACTTTCTGAAATCTATCTTTGAACAAGGAAAAATATGGGAATAAGAATCACATATATCCCTTTTGCCCTTTAGAATATTTACTCAAATTTTCCTATTAGAAGTGCATGTATCATGTATCTAGAAGCAGCAAGAGTATTGGCAGCCGCAGTTCTAGTCATGGTAGTAGCAGTCAAAATAAGAGGTGATATATGTAACATACTATAATAAATGCCTTATCTAAATCATTTCTCACAATAGAACTATGAGAAAAAGAAGGAAAAACTTTTAAAATTCCCTTTTAATGGAAAATTTCAAGCACAAATGGGGATGCTGAGTTGCAAACCCAGCTCTGATTAACTCCACAGGCTAAGATCTCAACCATGATGCTAAAACACTCCCAATATTTTACATTCATCTGCATTATTGATACAGGGATTTGTGATGGCTGGGTTGAGATGCAAGCAATACTTATTTTACCAAGACTCTAGGAGCACAGATCTATTTAGTTTCCATTTCTGGGTGCTAGATAAGAGACCAAGAGTCACAAGAAGTAATGAGCCTTGTGAGCACAAACATCTCCAAACTGAGGGAGGAGGTCAAAGTATAAGACCCATTCCTCTCATCACTTAAGACAGTGATTCTGCTACCAATCATAGAATGGTAATAAAAAAAAGTTTATGTAAATGCTTACATGGGAGAAAGAGCTTCTACTTACAAGTATTAATACATACGAATGTCAAATTTATGGTCAGCGTATAATGTTATCTAAACCAGGATACATGAGAGGGAACGGACATTATTAATAAGCATAATGTCATAAGAGGTGTAAATTGTGACTATTTAAGACACATTTTATTATACAGTAGTCAACATATTCTTAAGGTTGGTTTGGGATGCTGCATTGTCTATTCCAGTGATACTGTCAGTCATCATGAGATGAATAACATTTCCTAATGTTATGAAGGATTGATCTTGATTTTCTCTAAATAATAAAGGCACTGGAAGGATGGTATTAGTGTTACAGTAATATTAAATATCTTTAGCAGAAGAAAGTGCTAATAATACTAGGCAAATCATGAGTATGGAATTTGTGAGTATAGAATATATTTTAAGTTGCACAGGAAATTAAATAAATTTACAAATTAAACTATCATATTTTGTTGATTTTGTAACCTAAGACTGTGCTGAATTTATCAATCCCAGGAATTTCCTGGAGGAATTTTTGGGGTTTTCTAGATTTAAGATCCTATCACTAGCAAAGAACGATAGTTTGACCACATCCTTCCCCATTTGGATACCCTTAATTTCCTTCTCTTGCCCACTTGCTCTGGCTAGAACTTTCAGCACTATGTTGAATATAAGTGGTGACAATGGACATCCTTGTCTAGTTCCAGTTCTGAGTGGGAATGCTTTCAACTTTTCCCCATTCAGCATGATGTTGGCTGTGGAGTTATCCTATGTGATTTTTATAATTTTGAGATATATTACATCTATGCCTATTTTTAAGAGTTTTTACCATAAAAGAGAGCTTAATTTTGTCAAATACTCTTTCTGCATCTATTAAGAGGATCACATGATCTTTGTTTTTGCTTTTGTTTATGTGTTGAATGACATTTATGGATTTATGTATGTCGAGCCATCCTTGCATCTCCAGAATAAAGCCCACTTGGTCGTGATGGATTATTTTATTGATGTGCTGCTGAATTAGGTTTCCTAGAATTTTACTGAGAATTTTTCATCTATATTTATCAGGGATATTGATCTATAGTTTTGTTGTTGCTGTGTCCTTTCCTGGCTTGTGTATCCAGGTGATACTGGTTTCATAGAATGAGTTGGGAGGATTTCCTTTCCTTCTCAATGTTATGGAATAATTTAATAGCATTCCTATACACCAACAGTTAACTGAGAACTTAACCAAAGACTCAATAGCTTCCACAATAGCTACAAAGAAAATGAAATACCTAGGAAGATATTGAACCAAGGGGGTGAAAGAGCTCTACAAAATGAACTATGAATCAGTGAGGAAGGAAACTGCAGATGATATAAACAAATGGAAAAACATATCAAGTTCATGGATTAGTAGGTTCAAAATTGTTAAAGTGTGCGTACTACCCAAAGTGATTTCAACATTCAATGCAATCCCCATCAAAACACCAATGTCATTTTTCACAGATGTAGAAAAAATAATTCTATGCTTCATTTGGAACCAGAAAAGAGCCCAAATAGCCAAAGCAACCTCAAGCAAAGGAACAAATCTGGAGGCATTACTTTATCAGAATTTAAGCTATACTATAAGGCTATAGTAACCAAAACAGCATTTCACTGGCACAAAAATAGAGACATAGACCAATGGAACAGAACAGAAAACCCAGATATAAAATTATCCACATATTTCCATCTGATCTTTGATAAAGCAGACAACAATATATACTGGGGAAAAAAATCCATATTCAATAAATGGTGCAGGGAAAATTGGATAGCTATCTGAGAAGACTGAAACAGGATTTGTATCTCTCACCACACACACAAATTAATTCAAGATGGATAACAGACTTAAACCTAAGATATTATACCATAAGAATTCTAGAAGAAAATGTTGGAAAAACTCTTCTAGATATTGGTTTACACAAAAAATTTATGAAGAAGATTTCAAGGGCAATCAAGCAACAACAAAAAGTAATAAATGGGACTTGCTTAATTTAAACATAATTAAGCACAGCAGAGGAAACAACTAATAGAGCAAATAGATACCCTACAGAACGGGAGAAATATTTGCATGCTATGTATCTGAAAAAGGGCTAATAACCTGAATCTATAAGAACTCAGGCAAATCAGCAAGAAAAAAATTGAACAACCCCATTAAAAAGTGGGCAAAAGACATGAACAGAAGATTTTCAAAAGAAGATAGACTAATGGCCAATAAAAATATAAAAAATGTTCAAGATCACTAATCATCAGAGAAATGTAAATCAAAACCAAACTGAGATGTCACCTTACCCCAGTCAGAGTGGCTTTCATCATAAAGTCCCAAAACTATAAATGCTAATGTGGATGCAGAGAGAAAGGAACACTTATGCACTGTAGGTGAAATTGCGAACTAGTATAACCTCTACGGAAAATAGTATAGCGATTCCTCAAAGAAATAAAAGTAGAACTATCATTTGATCCACCAATCCCACAATGGGTATTTACACAAAGGAAAAAAAGTCATTTCATCGAAAAGACACTTGCACTCAGCGTTTATTACAGCACAATTCACAATCACAAAGATGTGGAATCAACTCAAATGCCCATCAATTCATGAATGGATTAATAAAATATAGTATCTATACAGCATAGAGTACTACTCAGCTGTAATAATGAACTAATATCTTTTGCAAAAATCTAAATGGACTAGAGATCATTATCCTACGTGAAGTATTGCACGAATGGAAAAACAAACACCACATGTACTCTGTTTTAAATTGGAACTAACAGATCAGCACTCATGTGCACAAATGAAAGTAAAACTCAGTGAAAATCAAGAAAATGAGAGGGGGGAGGAAGGGATGGGTGAAATCATACCTAACAGGTACAATGTACACTATCTGTGTGATGGGTACACTTATAACTTGACTCAAGCAGTACAAAAGCAATCTATGTAACCAAAACATTTGTACCCCTGTGATATTCTGAAATTAAAAAAATCACATTTTATATCAGATCAAAACCTTCCTAAGTTAAAAATGCAAAACTGAGATTTCTATAGTGCCCTATTCTTGCCCTCTGGTATATTTTTTAGGCATTAAACTTGTCATTATTGTCATCCTCAGACAATATATTACTTTTATTGAAAAATAAAGAAATCAAAAGTGTGCTAAAGGAAAAATATGAGAATGCTATTTAAAATAATCATATTCTGCACATATGATTTGTTCTTAGAAAAATCATTTCCAAGTGTATTATAAGAAAATAGATGCCTGGAGGACAGTTTTTCCCCAACATTACATTTTATCTAACAACCATTCTGTTTTCTTAATGTCTCTTACTACACTCAAGCACTCAGCTGTTCATTTTAGTGTCAGTCAGCAAACCCTTGTGTATTTCCAGATGAATCTAATTCCTGAAAGATTATAAACCTTTCTAAAAATTAATGACTCAGGCAAAAGTCCTTCTATAAACAAACCATTTCTACTCATGAATCTTAATTAATAGAGGTTTTAAGCTAAGAATTCTCAAGTACCCTCTTTGGATGAGGGATATTCTTTTATTCTTTGCAACTATATCATGATATATTTGCAACACTCCTAGGACTTAAATGAGATAGGTTATATATAAGCCTTTTTCCCTCAAACTTTAATGTGCATAAGAATCACTTGGGAAGTTTGTTAAACATACATATTCCCGGTCTACATATTCAGAGGTTCAGGTTCAATAGGTTTTGGGTAGGGTACAGGAGCTTTCATATATAATAATCAATGTGGGTTATTCTGATTCAGGTTGCCGTAGAATATATCTCTGATTTAGTACTTTTTAAGTGTTAGTCTGCAACATTTTATAGGAGGAAAGCAAATTAAATGTGTTGGTTCAGTTCCTACTCAAATACTTTGAATCAGGTAAGTCTATGCAATTTAGACTCAATTTTTTAAAAAGATAGCTATGCAAAATCATCCTCATTATTTCTCAAAAGGGGATTTTTTTTAAACTAACCAAATGAAAAATGGTGGAGAGAGCAGTGGGAAGAAGTAAAGGTACCATTATCCTTGGAAAGATTTATAAAAAAAGAAACTACTCAGTTACAGTGAAATCTAGAAATGTTAAATACATATACAAACATATAACTGTCATGTAAAATAGGCTAAATAAAGTAATAACTATCAGAGAAAAATTAGAAAAGTATTTCATTTTTTCTGAGAAAACATTTTGGTGGTAATAATTAGAAGAACTATTTCTCCACACTATTGATTATTGTTACATTAAAGATGTTTTTCAAAACAAAATTCAAACATTTCACTCTCCTTCTGGTGTGTAATGATATAACTACTTACAAAGTGAGCATTTATTTCTCTCCTCATTTAAGCAGTTATTTAAGTTTAGTGACTATTTGTTATATTTTATAACATTCCATAACGATGCATTTATTAAAGTGTTCTAAAAGCAAAAATAAATGAAAGTAAAATAAGAACGTCCCTTCTTACAACAAGTTATGACTCCATATTCTTTTCTCTAATGACTAATATTTATTTTCAGTAGCCTCATAATGATCTCATGTTGTGAATACCAGAGGGAATATGGAAATCTAGTTTTAACCATTCATGTAACAGATCATTCTAAGGAAATATTAAATGTGTAGGTCTTGACGCAGTGTCTCTTTTTAGGGATTAAGGTTTCCTAATCTGTTTTTGTTTGTTAAATAATTGTCAGAAACGGCTGCTTATTCCCCATCTACATGCTTTTTCCATCTGCTGGTTGCGTAGAATTTTGTCATCTCTTTTGTAGAGTAAGCCCCACAAGAAATGGTTATTACCTAGCCATGAAAGATACAAAGGGTAGACAGTGGACAATAGTATAATAGAAAGGACACTGGATTGAGGTTCTAACTCACATCTAGGTTAGGTGAAACACAAGGGAAGACTGAGGTTCTGAACTTACATAATTTGGGGCTCACTTTAAGATAAAGATGCAGGTCCTTGAAAAGGACTCATGAAAATGAGGTACCCTGAGGCTTAAGCTTTGTTGGCTACATGATAACTTTGCCTCTGAATAGATATTCATGATCACCTGTTCTGATAAATGTAAAATGAAAGGAATAATGTCTGTCTAACCTACATTATCAAATTAGTGAAAGGGGTCTAAATGAAATAACTCATGTGGAAGTGCACTGAGTATCTTACAAATGCAAGTTGTATAAGAAATAGTGGCTCTTAGTAAGGCTTGCTGGGGCTAGTACCCCGAACCCAAGCTGCTTAGAATGTGTCTACTTCTGCATCACCATTCTTGGTTCTTGGTGCCTTCCTCTCTATAGTCTTCCTGGATTTTAACATTGCTAGATTCCTCTGTCAGTTCTTGTCTAGTCAATTTAGTAGATATCTTTTAAGTGCCTATTGGGTTCAAGAAACTAATTTCTATCCTCTCCTTTAAGTCTTGCCAACTCTGGCTAACCCACTGCTCCACCTTAATACCAGCACATTTTCCCATTCACCACTTTTGGTCCCAGAGTCCTGCTCAAATTTGGGCTGCTAGTCCTTCTCGAGACTAGACTTACCCACATGTCCACTCTATACAGAACCTCTACCCTAACTCTAACACTTCACCCTTCCTTGTTCTCTATACTCCTTGCCATTTATTCCCTGAAATGACTTTAACTTTGACAGATTCAACTTAAAAAGGCTCCATGATAAAATATCTTTATCACTTCATTCTGAGGCTACTGTAATACCCTGTGTAAGGCTACTAATTAATCCCTATTCCTTGAACTTTTCCAGTATTGTCAAACTTCTTTTGTAAAGGGCTAGATAATATTTCAAGATTTGCAAGCCATATGTGTTGCTATTGTAATTCTCTTCTCTGCCACTGAAGCACAATCAAAAGAACCACAAACAATTCTTAAATGAATAAGCATGAATGTGTTCCAATAAAATCATATGTATTATCACTTAAATTTGAACTTTGTATAATTTTCACATATCATGAAATATCTTCCTCAACCTTTTAAAATTGTATAAATCTTTCTTAGCTCTCCAGTTTGTCAACATCTGTTTTACAGTCTTGCACGCTGTTAACAGGGTCATCTTCAGGAAACACTCCTTTTATTGTTACCAGGAATTCTGGTTCCTCCAATGCTGCAGGTTCCACCTCCTTACCATACACTGCAGGGGCAGTTTTCCTGGCTTCTATTCTGAATTATTTTTATTTCGCTTACAGCATATGCCCTATGTTCTTGGCTGCTGCACTTGCAACTCATTTTCTATCTACCTCACTTCTTGGAAGGAAGCTTAGCACCACTCCTTCATCCCTTACATTTTCTTTCTTTCCATTCGCCATCACAGTTCACACGAGTCTTTGGTTTGATGAAGGCCTCCCTGGTTAGAGATGGCTTTGTAGACAGGATGGTTTGGGATGTTAAGACTTGCTTACAAGATTTCCTAGGTGGCCTCCCTAGGTTTACTAAGTCCTATTTGTGGAAACAGAATGTATTATGTGATTTCCTTATTTAAAATACTCTACAATCCCCTGCTATTCTTCAAATGAAATCTAAATACCACTCAGGAATTGCAGCAGCTTTGTAATGGCTCCTGACACATTTTTGGCTTTACCTCTTAATCAACCAATTCAATTAACTTAATTTATTTAAAAGACCAAACACATCTTTGCTTTCCCATACATTCAGTGATGCATTCCGCCATTTAATTATTCACTTAATCCACAAATCTTGAGTGGCTACTATATTCCAGACATTATTAAGGTAGCTACAAAAATATAAGTAGCACAGTCTTAGCCTTCAAGGACCTCACACTAATGTGGACAAAGAAAAAACTTAAAAGCCATTAACTGGGATAAAACCAACCAGGTCATGCTGCATTACTTTTATACACTGTCATACTTAGGCTACTATTTTCTTTCGGATTATTATGTCTTTATTCAAATGTGAAAATGGCTTCTTTTTTTTTTTTTTTTTTTTTTTTTTTTTTTTTTAATACTCCCCTTGTGTAGATTTGGTTATTAGGTTTTAAGTTAAGGAGAGTCTCTCTTATTTTCTAATCAGTAGAGGAATTTGCATAAGAAATGTTCTTTGTCTTAAGAGATTTTGTTTCCTAAAAATCATACTATACTTCCCTAGAACATTCATTTCCAGAATCCTGGATATATTTCACAGTCATTTTAAGAACTCCAAAATCTCCACCTCCTAAAACTGTCAGCTGGTTACTATGCTTCTTATTGCATTGTAAAAATGAAATCTATCAAGAGAATGTCCAAAAACTCCCACTATCACAAGTACCCATATACTTATATCTGTACCCATGATTTCAAGAAGGGGAGTGGTCAAACACATGGATTTCTGACAAACACTTGGTCATTTAAAAATTACAACTGTTACAAAAGGGTATAGGGACAAAGCATGTTGTCTTTGTGTAATGGGACTATGGGTAATATTATTTTTGCTATTCTTTATTTTATAAAATTTCTATACAGCTTATATATTCCTTTAATCGGAAAACAATGTAATTAGATGTTTTAGAATTTCACACTAGATTTATCTATTTTTGTGTTATTTATAATTTCTTTTGAGCATTTGACTAGCTTTCTTTTTATTGAGAAGAAGAAAAATCAAAAAAGTCAAAGAAAAATGAAATAGATAAAGCAGTTTAGTGCTATGTACCACTCATAAAAAGACGATGTCAGATAAATGTTGACTATATGAATTTTGCTCTCTGCTGTTTATGGTAATTTATCATTTTGTGACATACCAACCCTTCTTAATCATATTGCAATTAGCTTTGCATGTAGCCATCTGTCAGGAAAATAATCTTGATTGAACTCTACCATGGTACAAAATATCAGTATCAGATATTTAGTTTTTTAAGTGGTACATTTGGGATTGGGAGCCTATTTTTTTAAACTATACATTAATGAATTTTATTTTGACTACATAATGTTTTAGATATCACTGTAAATATCACTTGAAGTCTTAAAAATGGCATAGTTTATTAAAACAATTTGGATATATATTTAACTACAGAATAAAAAGTGATTCATAGAATATTAGATAAGAAAATAAACCAATAACTACATATTTAAATTTTTACTTTTTCAAATGGATATAATCCTTCACAATAAAGGTTTCTTCTATAAATTTATATGAAAAAAGTTTTCTTAAGACTTTCAAAAGGCTGACTAAGGGTGGAAAGGCAATGGGGATATACACACCTAATGGGTATGGTGTGCACCATCTGGGGGATGGACACACTTGCAGCTCTGACTCGGGTGGGGCAAAGGCAATATCCGTAACCTGAACATTGGTACCCCCGTAATACGCTAAAATAAAAAAATAAATAAATAACCCCCCCCAAAAACCCCAAAATCAAAGTTCTTGGTGTTTACCTTAACACATATACTTTAATTTAAAAACAAAAAAGTTGGGCAAGCAAAATTTTTGTAGTTTTCCCCATTTTTATTTCATCTATTATATCTCTAAATTCTAAGGTATAGTCTAACAATTATCTGACAGTCAAAATCCGCTTAAGTTTATATACCTCATATAAATCCAGAGATTTTTTTTCCCCTATAATGCAGTTTGTTTGGTTGATTGATCCCTTTCTTTCTTTTTTCTTCATTCCTTTCTTCCATCCTACCACCTTTTGTTCTTTGGTTCTTTCCTTCTTTTATTTGTTAAACATTCTAACAGGCATCTTCATGCGAGGCTTAAGAATGGGGCTAATGAGAAGGAGATGGCTGGTAAACTCTGAGAGGTTATAGAAATCCATTTTTTATTATTTACCAGATGTTTCACCTTAGGAAAGTTGTAGGATGATTCTATCAGTTTTCTTATGCAAAAATCGTTTTGAGACTTCCTACCTTACATAACTTAAAGGGCTAAATGCAATCATGTATGTAAAAGCACCATTCTTACTTGGCATATACCAGTTGATTAATCAAAAATTAATTTCACATTCTTGCTTAGAGTGTTTGATTAATGAATAAATAATTACATTCAACACAAAACATTTTTAAATTGTGATATGAACAAAATGCTAAAAAAAATACAGAAGAAGGAATGACTAAATCTGCAAAGATAGGTCATAAATATTTGGCTGAATTCTAAAGGATAAAAAGGACTTTGTGATGTACAATTCTGATCAGGTAGGTATTCCAGGTGTGGAGAGCAACATTAGCAAATATATGGAGCATAACACTATACTGACTATATGGAGAATATACATGACTGAAGGGTAGGGTGCATTGGAGAATTACAGAGAGATGATGTAGGAAAATAGCCTGTGAAGAACCATGAATGCCCTGAAGGAACTCAGTGTTACATATAAACCTGGAATTCCCAACCAGTATGGATACTGATCCCTTTAGCCATCAAGGCTTGTGGGCAGGGCCTGGGGCAACCTTTCGGGTCAATCACCTTTAGCAACAAACAGAGGCATGTTGATCCCAGTGTGCTGAACAGATATATTTTTCTTATATGCCAAGATATTAAAAAGTCTAGTAAAGATCTCTATAGACCTTATAATAAAGATTTTGATTTTTATGTCTGCTAAATTTTAGATGCTTATCTTGATTGATATTAGAAAAAACAATGGTCACTGAGGAGTAAGACAAGCAAAAGACTCTTAACTGAAGAGTAATCAGCTTACCCAGGGTGGGAGAGTGGAAGTGAAGTGATCAGCTGTGGAGCATGCTTTCAAAAGGAGCATCACATTATAGCTTCTGCAGTTTGGTCCAAGATCAGTCAGTGATCTAAGTATTTGCTGAAGAGTATCAACATGGAAAATGTCCCTATTCTTGGAAAGGTCTTCCATGGTTTCTGATACATAGAGTGACTCACTTATGTTTTATAAATGTCTATTATATTCCTGATAAGAGGATTAAGGTAGCCTTATGAGACATATGGGTTAACAAAGTTCCAAAAGGGGAGAACACGAAGCTGTGGTTTAGGTACACACAGCTGACTGGACATCCCTGCTAAGGCAGAGTTGGCCTGTCTGTAGAGCTAGTGCTGAGATATTATATCCTTTCCCAGGTTCTACATTGAGACTGAGACCTAAGCTATCTTATCATTCATTCATGAATTACAGAAGGTAAGTCCATTGGGTCAATTCCACATATTTAGGAATTTCAAAAACAAAGAATAAAAGTCCAGACTGCCTTTCCTGGGGGGAAGAAAAGGTTAGGATTAAACAATAAAAAGATGAAATACAAGATCAGAACAGTACTTATATGAGTCAGTGGTTGCAATAAGAGAGTTGCTTCACTTTGCCACTCTGCTATTACTGCTCCCTTTCTGCTAGCTACCTTCTGCTCTAAGGGCTCACCTGCTGGGATCAAACTGGTAGGGAGCTACATTGCTAGGCTAAGTCATCACACCAAGCTCTAGACTGCCTGCTGCAGAGAATGTGAGTGGTAAGGGAGTTGTCAAGATTTTAGTTTGATCTGTTTGTACATGGGCAGTGTCTGATCTTATAGCACCGATTTGGATGTAGCTAAGTCTATGCTTTTCTACTCAGAGGCTAGTCTGAGATTCAAAAAGTCTACAACGCTTCCTGCTGAGTAACTTCGCCTGCTTGAAAGCAGGGAGTTCTCTAATAACTGGAACCAAGGATAGATCTACAGGGAGGCAAGCACCTAACATTGATATTCCAGCTCTACAGAGAGTTCTGAGATTTGGAGACGTCTAACAAACATCAGCCACAGGCATGGTCCTCTTCTATAGTAGGGGTGAGGTGGTACAAAATTTCAGGAATTTAGGGAGAGTGGGATAAGAGCTACACTAACTCAAGGAAGGGATTTAGATCTTTGATATTATGCCCTAGATGACTATAACTTATCTATAGGTACAGAGCTTTTAAAATTTGTTTCTCTGAGGTATAAAGTACCAACTCATTCAGTGAATAAAAAGGCAAACATCAGTACTGAAATAGATGTAAATATGTGGGTTTGGGAGCAAGTAGTCATAGAAAAGTTACCCTTTCCTAGGAGGTATGTATCTGAGTTATAACAGAGAAAAATTCTCCTAAATGACAATTCACATTAAGCCATTATATGTACACTATTACTAAAGAGTTGTCTTGGCATCCAGGAATAATGTACCAAAACTCAAAATTCTCAGTTCCATTTGAAAACCTCAGGCATTAAATCTGAGAGACAAGGATTGGCAAATACCAGGCAGGATATCTGATTTCAAGGAGTTAATGGTCAAATGGCAATTATATACAAAAGCATGGGATACATGCTCTAAAAAAGGTTTACAGGTAATACTGCAGGGATGCACAGGAACAATGAGAAAGTCAGCTCAATAGTGGTGGGATCATTGATTAGGATGCTTTTGCCTAGGACTCTTAGTACATAGGAAAGAAAAGAAAAAAAAAAACAACACTAAAAAATATATGATAATGCATTTCAATTTTTTATAAAGAAGCAAAAATAGAAACAAGAAATAATTAAAAGAGGAAGAAAAAGTGAAAACCTACCTGGGTAAGAGTAAAGGTTATTATAATTCTACAGTAAATAGTCCTGTGATGTTACATTCCTTTAAAAAGTATTTGCATTAAATTCTAAACATCAGAGTTAAAAAATATATTTACCACTGATATATACAATTTTTAATCCATGAGCACACATAAAAGATGGAAGAGCAAATGGTTAATTTGCCACACCATGGCAAACAACTACATCATTTTTTTGATGTTACTAATTATAAAATGAATTATCTCTGAAGGATTTGACATAGCCAAAGAATTAAATTATTTTGTTTCAGGAATCATCTCCAGGGAGAATATGAATACTTGGATCATTACAGTTATGTTAAAATCAATTTGGGTTTGATCAGTAAAAGAGAGTTGAAATAATAATATAGAAAACACTCCAAGGAATTCAAGTTCCCATAACATGAAGAATTCATAATAAGCTTTAGTATCCTGGAGAGCAAAGGCCATGATAAATTGAAAATGTTTTGCACACCTTAATAAAGATCTATTATCTTTTGTTTGTTTCTGTAAAACATATTTTTATATAAAATCTCAGACATACTGAAGTTGTTTTATGTTATGAAGTATGATCTATATTTAGGATATTAATTCAAAGCCCTTATCAGAATTCCCACTGTATAATAATCACTCTTTTATGATGAATATATTTTAATGTACCTCTCCATATTTGAGACTTGAGACCCAAATGGATAATATCTCAAAATTATTTAAAATAAAGGCAATAACAGTTAAGAATGCTTAAATTCACTATTCCAAGTGGACATCAAGACTTAAATGCTGATAAATTCATACATTTGTAATAAGTGGCATTATAAATATTATCATTATTTTAATTAGCAGGTGTGATTCTCATTTATTTTAACTACTAATCCTTAATACTGAAGTTAATACTATGTCCCAAACAACAGGTTGATAGATTATGTTTCGAATTGGTCAATTCTCCTTCTCTTTTCTGAGTCATCTTTCTTCTTCATTGTCTTCTACATTTTTATTGAACTTAGTAGTATAAAGGTTACAAGGGCTGACTTTGAGACTGCAGTTTGCTCAGTGTCCAATTATGTTGCAAGGACTTACTACCTAATAGCTCTTACTTCAAAGTGTCCCCTAGCTACAACAAAATGTCAGGATCAAAAGATAGCAACCAGCTGCCGCTTTCTTTTTTTTAACTCTTTACTACTTGATACATATAAATTTTACGTTAAATATGCACCCCACTTAATAAAATACAAGAAGGACTAAATCAAAGCACTATCATATATTTTGTTATAACAAGGAATAATTCAGATGCATTATCAAGTGACTAATGTAGCAAAATAAATTATTAAGCCAATATAACTCTAAATGTGGAGATTTCTGACAACAAATGAAGAAACATCAATCTTTACAGATAAAAAGTTGAAAATATAAAGAAAATTATTTTTAAATGGAATATGTTATATAAATCCTATAATTTGAAGGCTTAAATTCCCAAAAGAGAACTATAAATGGAGAAGATTTTTATTAAGGCATAATCCATTCCTTTAAATGTATTCCCTTTTTTAAATGGAATCTTGAGGGCTGTTATCATAAGATTTCTAGTTACATGAGACCAAATACCAAACACAAAAGAATCAAGGAACAAGTAGTATTTACAATACTAGAAGGGGTGTATCACTGTTTCAAAACACATTTGTTTAGATACTAAGAAATAAAGGATGATACAAGGGTGCTATGTAAAAGTCCCAGTGTCTATAAAAGTTATACATCACCAGAACTTGCTTCTCATCAGTGCATTCTACACAAAATAGAAAGCATTCTGGTAAGGAAACTGAACTTCTGAAAAGGTAAGTTGCTTGCTATAACACAAGAAAAAAGAAGAAAGGGAAAATGTGACTGGTGAGGGATAAGCCTCAAAGGGTGGTGGTGTTCACCAGAGATTCGGGGGTTGGGGGATAGATCCACATCTGAGAGATGTGGCGAACAGTATGGAGGGGAAGGGCATACCTCTAACCTTTGCTAAGTAAAGACAAAATTATAAAATCTAACCAAAATGTTATAAAACAAACAAACAAACAAAAAACCAAAAAAACATTGATCGGGTGTTGGGCAGGTGGGGGCAGGGGGTGGGTTTATATATATACATTATAAGTGCATTGTGTATTGTTAGGGGCATGGACATGCTTGAAGCTCTGACTCAAGGAGGGAGGGAAGGCAATAGTAATGTATGTAACCTTAACACTTGTACCCCCTTATTATGCTGAAATAAATAAATAATAAAAAAAGAAATTGCTGGAGTGCTCATGTACTTCTTTTGGGGAAAACTGAGGTGTTTTTGATTTATAATAATTATCCTATATAAAGAATTATTTCACTTGTTTCTAACAGGATTTCACTTATATCTAACTGGATTCTTACAGAAACTCTAAATCTTAATTCAGAGTAAAATAAGAAACAGGGCATTTTTACCTTTCTCCCCTTCCCTGTATCCAACACAATGAACACTATTTGGTGATGAGCACACTAAAAGCCCCGACTTAAGCATTATAAAAGGTATCCATGGAACAAAAACATTTGTATTCCCTTAATATTTTGAAATTTAAAAAAAAAACACGGTGTTAAAAAGAAAGTAGAATTTACATCTACTTTTAAATTGCTCCTAGAAATTTGAATTATTAATATATTCTGGGAATATTGCATGTAAGAATATGGCTGTAAAATTTTATTTCTTTCAAAACAAATTTTCTGACTCAAACAGTACAATGGTCAAGGAATGTTTCAAACTGTGATTTGAGGAACACTAGTCGCTCTGAGGTCCCAGAAAAGTTCAAAAGGAAGTACAAGAGGACCTCTCCATCTAACTGCTTTATATATTGTAGTTCAATAAACAACTCAATTTGAAACTTAAAATCTGTACTGTGTATGTGTATGCATATTCATTTTAGTAGACTGCTTGTGCTACTTTGAAAACAACTAGTATAGTCAATCTACTAAAAATAATAGGTCAACCTGAGTGATGTTAAGCAATCAGGTAAAGGAAAAGCCACAAATCATTTGCTCAGACACAACTGAATTCTAAATGGTTTACAAAAAAATTTATTGCTGGAGGTGACTACAAGCAAACGATAATGCCTTTGAAATAACACATTTGCTGATATATAAATAGAGATTCTAATAGAAACTGCAACTTCATTTTAGAAAATTAGATGAACTGCTCACATTATATTAAATGTTGCTTTCATGGGCAAAAATACTTTTATATATTACTCTATAAAAAATGAAAATATTGAGGTTGTGATAATTTTCAGGCATGGTGCTGATAATTATAAAGACTGTAAACTCTCCCCAATGAACAAAAATAGAGTTTAGTTTGCTTAGATCTGTTCACATGAAAAACTCCTTAGAAGTCAGGAAGTACAAAACTCATCACTAAGATCATATGATGATGAAACATGAAATTATAATTTAAAAGTTATTATATTTTCATTTTAATCAGCTAGAGCAATTTTATTATGTCAAGAAAGGAATTCTTAAATTAAAAATTGTCAAGAAAGTGTTTTGTTACTAAAGTGCCAATGTAGAGGAATTAGCTTGTAGATTTCAAATATCATCTTATTAATATTATGTCACATAGAGGGACATATCATGGTCTGCAATAAGTTTAAAAAATAAATTAGATAGGCAATTAAAGTAAACCCCTCAAATTCAAAATGGAAGTAGCTTTTGTTTTTGTTGTTGTTCAGAATAATTCTTAGAAAATAATATTTGTTTTATAAAACCAGAACAGATGTATCTTTTTTAATATCAAAATTTAATTACTTAATGAAATATATATTATAATTTTGTGGATGAGTAGGCATAATAGTATTGTTCTTTTACATTCTTAGAACTATGCAGCTTTAACTTGGGGCTCTTTATAAATACATGGTCTTATTAAACCTCAATGCCATTTCCATAATGAACATTAAGTTTTTTATTTGTCTTTCATTTTAAAAAGATGTTTTGTTTTTATATGAGGTGACATTACTCACCATGTTTTCTAGTCATTAGGTTAAGCATATGTGCAGTTTTCTACAGAGTATGTTCAGCATTCTGATAGTCTTATTCAGCCAAGCACCATCATAAGATTACCACTATTAATGGTTAAAATCAGAATGTCTTTATTTATTTGTTTTCTTACCAGTGATCTTTAAAAAAATTTTTTTGGAAATCTAGAATTTTCTTAAAGATCTATGATGTATATGTGGTGATTAATTCAGAGTGTTACTTTATAGCTTATTGTGGGTACTGACCACTTTCTCACCTACACCACTAAAATTAAATGTTAAAATTTTTCCTAGGTTAAATTTTGTCTACATTATTATCTGTAAGTTTTCTTCAAATTAGTATGATCTGATTAACATCAGTGCAAGCTTAGAACATTTTAACTACAATCACTGTGATTAAAAATGCAACTTCAATAAATTAGCGCACATAAGAAAGGTTAAATTTTTATCTCCTAAGCCACCTCATAGCAACTTTTCTGAGAGTACTGCATCTCCAGCAGCTTTCTCATACAACTCTTTGCTCAGTATTTCCATACTCCTTGGTTGAGACACTGATATATTCCTAATAATCTCTTAACTTTCCTTCAAAGCTTCCTAGTCTCCTCCACCGTAAATAATTTTTATAATAAAGATGATCTCATAACTGCAATCAGTATTCTCTAACTCTTTGGATTTGAACTGGTCATATCACACTTTATTATGCTAATATTAACCATATGCATTTATTAATAAATTACACACATATACATAACAACTGCAAGGTTTAAAGAGAAAGATGGAAGGACTCCCATAACTTCTCTCATCATAACCAATAATATACACAAGTCTTATGTCATTATATTTATAGTTAAGATAATTTTGTATTCTGCTTCTATTCCTTAAATTTTAGCATAGCCATAATATTTTATCCAGTGGATACTTTTCTAATTCATTCCTTGAGCTTATAATTCCTCATTAAAATAAATTTACCAGTGTAATTTATGAGGTAATAATTAGGCACCACACACATCTCCACACCCAAGTTCTAAGAAGTAGCTAAACTCATTGAAAAGATATGGTAGATGTTCTGGAATGGGAAGAGTGGTTAGAGAAACTTTAGTAGGCAAGGAGAGGGAGGAAAAATGTTAGAAGAATGGCAGGGGTTACAGAAGTTGTGGGGATAGAAACCCTGCTCCATGGCTCTAACTCTGGATAATAGCAAGACATCAAAGGAGTGGCTACTTGGAGCACCAAATAGGCTAGCTTCTAGGTACAGGGTGCCTCATCCCCTACAAAGATGGCCTTGCTCAGAGATCAGCAGACCTTTAAATGGCATAGGCTCTGGTGTTGTCCAGCACGGACCAATGGTACATGATTTGAGTAGTATCTCTGATATAGGTATTGAGTTAGGTTCTGGCAACTTGGCACAGTTGTCTAATAATGACTCAGGTTAAATTCCTACCTTCTCAGCAGAAAGGTGTTCCAAGAATACATTTAGTCTGATTTGAGGCACGGAAAGAGATATTTATTACACAGCTAAATATATGGACTAACATTCCATACTAGTAAACAACTCACTCTGAAAAAGAAGTCTTTCTGTGTATCACTTTATTCTTCTAGATTATTCCATTGACAATTTTATGGTAGTAAAATTGTTATGTCAAAGAGTAGGGACATTTTTGATAACTCTTGAAATGTAGCACCAAATTGCTGATCCAAAAGCCTGACAAATTGATACTGCCACCATCGTCACACTAGATTTAAACAATACCACTATTATTGAATTTTGGTTTGTTTTGGCTTTTATTTTTTAATCCATTGGTTAATAAAAATAGTACCTCAATATTTTCTTATATTTATTTAGTTCAAAACTAATGAGGTAAAACTATTGTTCTTGTTTTATTCTTTAAATAAACTTTAATGAAATATGATTTCTGAAAGTAAAGTACAATTAGATGACTATAAAATTTGATGGATTTTGAAGAAACAACCACAATAGAGTTACAAAATACTACCATCATCCCTATAAGTTTCTTTACACTTTTCAATTCATCCCTCCACATACATCTCGCCCCAGTTAATGATCAGTTTGCTTTCTGTCACAATAGAACAATTTACATTTTTGGAAAATTTGTACATAAATCAGTATTTTTTTTGTGCTTCAGTATATATTCTTTTCTAGCTTCTTTTATTCAGCATAAGGACTTTGGATAATTACTATCAGTATTTCTTTTAATTTAAAATATATCTTTTTATTAAAATAAATCATTATTAAAAACAATACATGGGTTTTAAAAACTTTAAAAAAACAATCATATGTAATATATGTTAATAATTATAAGAAACTTATAATTATTATATAATACTTATTTTTACTCTTATAGTAACTAAATATTAAATTAGTAGTGGGAATAAAAATGGAATTTAGACACTTTGGTCACATTTATATTCTATCAAAATTATATCTAGAGAAGAATATTTTAGCAAGGTAAATATTCACTAATTTTTCTGTCTATATTCAGTCAAAAAGTTAAGTAGGATATCCCAAGAATATTAAGACTTTTGTTGTTACTTTGCAAGAAGTGTAATCTTAAGTAATATACTGGAACCAAATCAACGTTCTAATTTTTGTTTTGGTTTTACTTTATAAAATTGTAATATGTCATTTACTTCTTATTTTTAAATGCTTGAATCTATTATATCCAATAATTAAATGGAAAAAAAGACATATTAACTTAAGTAAATGCTCATACTTAATGAAAAGAATCAGTTCTAAAATTAAAATTACAAAATAACATAAAGTTTATATTTAATTATGAGTCATACAAATATAGCTTATTGGTTAGTTTTGTTAACTTCAAAATTGTATTTAATTTATACTGTTATTAGTTATGGCACGTTTTCAGGAACTTAAAATCAAATAATATTTATAAACAACACATAATTTTTAAATAAATTGAAAAATCATCATTACTTTTTAATCTCTTTTACAAATAACATTTAATTGTGAAGAACACTGTAATTGTTTCAGAAGAAAATCAATGTAGCATTTGTTTTCCTTGTAGAGACAGAAAGAGAGAGATGGAGGATATTCCACAGCTAATCACTGTAACACAGATAATCTTTTTGAATGTTTTAAGTAATCACAGTGTAATTTCCTATTTTGATATACATAGTGATCACACCACCTATTAAAGAGGACAAAAGAAAGGAAGACACTTTTATTGTTACCAGTCACTATACTCAAGATTTAATCTATATTGTCTCATTTAATCCTCCCAACAATCACAAGGCAAAAGTATTATGTTCATCTTGGCAATAAGGAAACTGTTATTTAAAGTGGTTAAATAAGTTCTACGAATTTACTCAGCAGATAAAAGCTGGAATTTATTTTTGTCCACTGTGTAGCTAGTTACTAAATCAGTTTTCAGTTTTCTCCTCTCTGTATGAACTAAACCAGTTCCTTCAATCTCTTTTGGATTGACCAATCAAGCATTGTTAATCCTGCCCTCCATATTCTTTTATCGTCTTTTCCCACCCCATATTCTTTTATTTTCTACTTTTGGAATAACAAAATAAAACATCAAAATCCTTAAGTGATGCTAACCATGTTTAAAATGATAGATAGTAAAAAAAAAATTGGCCATTGATAGTTTTAATGGGAATTCTGATACATAATTCCATATTGAGGCTCAGGGTATGGGAATTAGGAGTGAGTTTGAAGGAAAGAAATGTATACCCAGAGTGCACATCATTCTTAAGAACTATTAAAAACAGAAATGTGTCTTCAGCAAGATATTTTACTCCAACCACATAATAGTAGTTATGGCCGCAAAAGGATGTTAATAAAAATAGACTTTCTTTAAAGGCAGTATACCTCTGAGACAGAAATTATTTCCTCACAGTTCTAAATGGAACTAAAGCATTTTGCAGTAGAAGGTTGGGTTTTGGTACATTGAACAAGCTACAGGATTCACTTATTTTGAGACAGAGTATTCATTAACCTGTTAATGTTTATTCCTGCCAATTCTTAGCAGACTAAAATTAGCTAAATTCTACTGGGACCAGTAGTCTTCAGGAAGTATCAATACATTCTCTTGTAAGCAGTGGAAATAAAGTTTTTGTAGTCAGTTTCAAATTATTGTCAGGGCCTTTTTTATTTTATCAACTCTTCCATTAATCCCAATTTACTCAATCTCTTTCTCTTTCTCTTTCTCTTTCTCTTTCTCTTTCTCTTTCTCTTTCTCTTTCTCTCTCTCTCTCTCTCTCTCTCTCTCTCTCTCTCTCTCTCTCTCTCTCTTCCCTAGTGGAATTTTAAAGTACTTCTTATTAAAAATGTTTTTTCTAAACATTGCTTAATAAAGATGAGTGCTTATAAGGTCAAAGGTGCTATGTTAAGTCTTCTATGTACATCACCTTATTTAATCCTCACAAAAACCTCGTGACATAGGTACTGCTATCTCCCCTGTACTGCAATCGTTGGACAGCTTCCTCTGTGAGTGGCAGAACTGAGCTTTTTACTCAGCCAGTCTGACTCCAGAGCCTGCGCACCTCAACACTAAACTACACAATTCCCACTTAAAATTACACCTATGGAGAAAGCATTGTCAATAAGATCATAATTAACTCTTTACATGGGTTTATTGTTATACTAAAACTATTTCCATTTTGTAGTGATTACTGAAAACAGAAAGCTTGTTACTAAATAGCATTTTATTTTTGTTTGGTTTTTAGATAAATTTTCAAATAAAATAAATAAGAATAAAGAGTCACTTAAAATCATCTAACACTAATATGAGAAGAAAAAAATGCCCAGGAAGCAGCTTTGCAAATGCTACCTCTATGTGGGTAGAGACTGTGTCTTATTCAATGTAGTATCTTTGAATAAAACACTTGGATCATAGAAAATGTAAGTTAAATGAATTAGTTAAACATAATTCTGGATTTCTTGATTTTGAAAATGTGTACCATATTTTCTTCTGTTTTAGATTCTAGGTTTTAGTTCCTCAAAGAAAAAAGTAAGAGTGGATCAACAAAATGTGGTATATGTATACCATGGAGTACTATTTGGCTTTAAGAAACAATGGTGATATAGCACCTCTTGTAGACTCCTGGATACAGCTGGAACCCATTCTACTAAGTGAAGTATCTCAAGAATGGAAAAACAAGCACCACATGTACTCACCAGCAAATTGGTATTAACGGATCAACACCTAAGTGGACATATAGGAATAACATTTGTCGGGGGTTGGACGGGTGGGAGGGGGGAGAAGGGGATGGGTATATACAAACATAATGAGTGAGATGTACAATGTATGGGGGGATGGTCATGCTTGAGGCTCTGCCTCGAGGGGGGAGGGGGGCATGAGCAATATACAAAACCGTAATATTTGTACCCCCATAATATGCTGAAATAAAAAAGAAAAAAAGAAAAAAAAGAAACAAACATCTGTGTGTTTACTTTATGCTTTGTTTAAACTCTTCATGTTTGAGAATCTAAAGTGTTTATTTTTAGAAGTTATTTCAGATTAATTAGATATAAAATTTGTCAGGAGATGTGTGCTAATTCTAAAGCTTAAAAATTGATTTATTCATAATGCCTACCATTGATAGTCATAAAATGACAAAGTTATTCATATGAAATCATATCAAGCTACAATAAAGGCTTACTAATTATATGTTACCACCCCTTCTCATGACTGGGATCAATATTTTGGCACTAATGGATTCAAATGAGTAAGAATTCAAACAAATGGGAAATATTTGTATATTTTGCCATTTGAAAGAAACCAGTATGTATTTGAAAAATTAGGCTGATCTTCTCCAATCTATGGCCTTATTCCTATGCTAGATCTTAATGGAATGAGAATAGCAGATGGGAACATGAGGTATATTTATTTATATTAGGACTTTAATACACAAATTGTTGTTTATAAAAAATGAACTGCCCACTAGATCTTCTTATGAGAATCACTCTAAGGAAAAGAAAGAGGCAGAGAAAAAGACAGACAGACAAAGACAGAGATTGTGAACTCAAAGAGGGATAAGCTTTGACATTTTACTTTCATATGTAATGTACTCAAATGCAAAATATTGCCTCCATTAAAATGCATAAAAATCAATTTCAGGGTATGAAGTGTAAATGTTGCAATAGAGTCATTCTGCTAATCTTACAGATGATCCTTTACTCAGAGTGATATTTGCCTTTATGCATAATTGAATTTTATAACTCTTCAGCAGAGAAAATTACTTATTTCCCTACTGGAGGATTTTTATCTAAATGAATATAAATGGAAAATAATTTTAAAAGAAACATTGTAAAATAGTGAAAAAAGCCAAGTTTTATTTCTAAGGGTTATATAATATAAAGTTGAAAATGTACTTTCCATGGCAATAGATTTTAGTCTTGTTTACTTATATTATAGCTAACCTTTCACTAAGTAAGTATATATAATAGTAAAATCAGAACATGAAAACAAATTTTAGAGGGCAAATGATAAAGTTGAAAATAAGTTCTAAGAATAAAGTGCTTGAAATCCAAATATAGTTCTGGTTAGGCAGAATCTTTCGAGGGAAAGAAATTCAAACTTAAAAAAATAGATATAAAGGCAAAACAAAATTGAAATGTAAATTAAAATATTTAAAAATATTCAAAATAATTATAAATTTAAGAAGTCGTGAAAAGTGTGAAATGATTGACAATTTAATCTCACAAGAGGAGAGTATGAATGAATAACTTAACTATTAGTAAAATAAAAACAGAAAAGGAAAAAAAGTAAAATTAGTTTTTATATAAAATCCCCGTTTTAGGTAAAATATGTACTGTAATGCATATTATGCTATAAAATGTTACTGTAACTGAATGTTGAATGGTAATCTTCCCATAACCTAGAAATTTCAACAAAAGCCAAAGTTGAATTTAATAATTTCTAGGAACCTATACTTTCAATTCACAAAGTTTAACAGTTGGGGGCAGCTAACTTAAGGAATGTCTTATCAGAATTTGCCAGTTTTAATGCCCCCAGTCAACACTGCAAATTGAGCAATGAGAGAGAATGGCCTTTGGGGTAATGTGAAGTGAGGTTTTGTCAAAAGAATTCCTCATAAATTTGGGGTTAGCTAAAATTCCTCTCCCATTTATTAAATCATATCTATTCTTTTTTCTAAAAAGTTATAAGCCATTGGATCCACAGATATTTTACTGCTGTCCAGGCATGAATACAATGAGCAACGAAGAGGAAGAGGTATTGAGAAAAGGAACTTTAGTGAGTAACCCAGCCTCCTATTTATTGTTTGATGAAGCAAGGCTATGGACTACCCTCGGGTGGTATGGCTGTAAAGAAGGCTGCGGGGTTGAAGCAGACCCGCTAATACAAACACAAGCAGGTAACCACAAGAAACAGGTACCCTAACAGCAGACTTTGTTGGGTTTTAACAAAGAATAAAGAGATGAAACAAGTGGAGCTGAATCTTTACCTGCCTCTTCAGTGATCCAAGCAATGGGACACATCTTACATAATTTTCAAAGGAAAGCATATACATACCACATGGAAGTACAAGCATTGGGAGACCAGCCACACAGAGGATATATGGAGTCAGTATATGTTCAATATATCCTGAGAAGCAACAACAGCCAACAAAAAGAAGATGACAATCTCATGGAGTCAGATGAGAAGACATTTGCCCACTCTTGTCATATAACAGTGCTAGCATCTAGACGTAAGAGAAAGAAGAGGTCTGGAAGCCACCCACAACCCAGTACTCTTAAAGTTATAAGAGCTGTCATCACAGATGGTAAATGTAGAAAAAAACTTTGAGTGGAACTTGAGATTGATGTTTTAAACTGAATAAGTAATGGAATAAACTAATAACCCAATTAGCTGAAAAGTTATGGCATTTGTCCAAGCAAGAGTCAAGGAAGATGCCACCTATTGAGAAAATAAGGGGAGATGTTTCATTATAACATAGCTGGGGGCAATAACTGGGAAAAGTATGATGAATAATTTAAATAATTGCATGTTGTAACTCCTGAAGAAACCAGTTGCTCTTTTCAGTAATATACTTAGTGTATCATTATTGTGTTCTTTTTCTGCATAACATCATGGATCATAAAGCTCAGGTGCCTACCTTTGAGAAATAGCACATAAAACTTATTGTTACTATATGTGGCACATTCAGAATAGTTATGCCCATAAACCAGTGTATTAAAACAATGTATTCATTCAACAAATGTTTTTGCAATGCTTCATGGTACGTGCCAAGCACGATTCTGTGTATAGAGATTTCAGTGTTGAGCGAACGCAGTCAGATATGCCTTTGGTCCTGTAGAGTTCTTTTACAATGGGAATAAACAATAGTTGAGGAAGAATTCTCTGAAGAAATTATATTGGAAATAAGAACTGAATGATGAAAAGACATCAGCCCAATGATGACCTGAGTGGCAGGGAAGAAGGCAAGGTGTTACAAACTGAATTGTGTCCCCCAAATGCAAATGCTGAAACTCTAACCCCCAATGTGACTGTATTTGGAGACAGGGCCTTTAAAATGATTAAGATTTAAAAAAGTCATAAGGATGGGGCTCTAATCCAATAAGACTGCTGATCTTATAAGAAGAGAAAGAGATACCATGAGTGTCAGAGCACAGAGGAAACACCACGTGAGGATGTCACAAGAAGGTGCCCCTCTGCAAGCAAGGAAGAGAGCCCTCATCAGAAACTAACTCCACTGTCACCCTGACTTTCCACCTGCAGGACTGTGAGAAAATAAATTTCTGTTGTTGAAGTCAATCATTCTATAGCAGCCCTAGCAGACTCATATAGAAGGGGTGACGATCAAGACAGAGGAAGCAACAAATGCAAAGGCACTAAGGAAGGAAGAAGCTTAGAGAGTTGTAAACACTGAGTGATGTGAGAGTGTGTACTGTCACAGGCAGTGAGGTAGATGTTGGAGATGAAGGTGTAGAGGTAGGCAAGAGCTAGATTGTGGAAGGAGAAGAGGGCTACTGAGCCAGGACCATGAGTTTGGATATTATTTTAAAGATAACATGAAGCCAAAGGAAGATAAAAGACAAGATCAGCTGCTCTTTGGAGAATGGATCATTGGAGTTCAAATGTGGAACTGTTAGGCTATCCAGTCCAAGTTTGATCTATGAGGTTAATAGTGGTCATGAGAAGGGAATAGATTTGCTGTACATTTTGAAAGTAGGGTCTATAGAACTTGTGGGATGAACTGAAGAGGAAGAAGTATCAGTTAGCTGTTTGTTCACTCTGGCAACAAATCTCTTCATTCTAGTAGTGACATAGAGACTGCAAGCTTTAGATGTCTATGCTGAAGGTTTTTATAAATTGTGATTCATTCAAATGAAGAAAAGTTTTGTCAACAGTAAGCACAGATACTTATGGGGATTATATTCAAATTATATAAAGGCAATTTAAAAAAATAAACCCTAAAGGTTGGTTTTAATACTTTTACCAGATCTCCTTCAGGATGTAGCTCTTCATCCACAGGGCTAGGAGAAGTTATTGTACTGGATCAATGTGAATCTCTTCTGTGAAATCTCTGCTGGGTAATGCTCAGAGCTTGTGCTCCATGAGCCTGGAAAATAGCATTTTTCACATAATCTTATTTCTGATCATAATAATGTAATTCTTAACTTTCTATCCTTGTTAGCATTGATTGTTATAGATTTATCTCCCCATTCTGCATTTTCTTGACCATTTATCTATGCTCCAACAGACTTAGGTAATCTGTAGGCCCATTTCAGTCTTTTTTTCTTTTTCTTTTTTTTTGTAAACCGTACTGCCCTAGAAAATGATTTTTCTAGCTTAGCCAGGGTACATGACATGTTATTTTGTTATTTTAATATAATGACTTGATCTGAGAACTTCTGCATGCATTATTCACATCTTATTACTGTCAGTGGATCCAGCCATATCTATCAATCTCTCTCTCTCTCTCTATATATATATATGTGTGTGTATATATATATTATATATTATATTATATATACATAATCTCCTAGCATTTATTCTGAGAGTTTGCTGGGTTCATCTGATCTAACATGGACATGGCAGGGCAACTGCTTCAGTATGTGGATCTTGCTAGGCTTGGCTCCTCATTGCAGTGTAGGACTCATTCTGCTTCAGCAAATACTAGGAAAGGTCTGCTCATTGTGTTGACAGAGGTTCAAGAGAACAAAGAAGATCCAGCTAGGTCACTTAAGGCATAGGCCCAGAACTGGCACATTGTAACTTAGACTCATACCACTGGCCCAAACAAATCATATAGCCGAGGCAAAAGTCAAAGAGTCTGGAAAAACACTCACCCTGTAGTGAAAAGAACTGCAAAGTCATAAGGGAAAGAGCTTGAATACAAAGAAGCAAAAAGAACTGGGGCCAATAATTCAAATGATCCCAGCTGTATTCAAAGGTCACATCCTGTATTTTGATATCACAAAACAAGTATGTAATTAGGCCTTTATCAGTGGTGAAGAGAGCAAATATTTTCTCCCACTCTGT
>VBSM01000272.1:73020720-73036751 GCA_008086735.1 Cheirogaleus medius
AAAGCAAAAAAAAAATCACAACATTTATAAATTTAAAAAAAAAATAAAAAACAAGTATGTAACTGATCATGATGGACACACATTTTTAAAGAAAAATAGAAAGATAAGTATGTACATATCTATATACACATAAATTATATATGCATATACATCATGTATATATATACATGTTCTCTAGTATATTGAAAATCTGTAGAAATTAAATCTATGAGGACTTCTTTTGACCACAGTGGTATAACAGAATAAATTTACACTCCCTGCTGAAACAACTATAAAAAGGACAAAATATATGATCCCTGAGAGTAAAAAATACAATAATTTCAGCCTTATTATTGCTCCAAGCTGTGCCTAGAGAAAGTATCCAGGGAGCAACACAAGGAGAATAAAAAAACGTAATGAACTATTGATGTAAGTATATGGATAACTGTCAAAATTATTATGCTGAATTAAACAATTCAGGCAAAGGAATGCATACTGTAAAATGACCATAGTATAAAATTCCAGAAAATGTTAATCAATGTGAAGAGACAAATGCATAGAGGAATAGTGATTGGCTACAGGAAAGGGCAGGAGAGAAGAATTACAAGGGAGCACAAAAAAATATTTGGGGATGATGGATACGCTCATTATCTTCATTGTAATGATGGGTTCACAGCTTAGATATGTGTCAAAACTTATCAAATTGCATACATTACAATTTATTTTATGCCATACTTAATAGAGCTGTTAATAAATAAGTCTTTTTAGAGTTTTTTCTATTTCTAACCAAATTTTGACATTTTATTTCAAAATACATACATTTTAGAAGGGAAATAATCATTCCTTGATAGAACTTTTAATATCTAGTTTACTTTTTTCCTGAAATTGGGACATTCACATTAATTAGGCAATGACCTCTATAAAGCAAAAAATTTATCTTTGTGAGAACTCAAGAAATTCTTGAAGGCAATATATTTCTTCATATTATTATTATTCACATTATTCATCTGTTAGGTTATTGAGTATGAAATGTCCGATTTCCTTAAGTACTAAGTTTGATAGTTGATATCTCTGACATTTCACTTTGACATTTCTTATTTTATTTTTATTGTGAAGGTACACCCTCAGTCTTGCAAACGCATGGTTTGGTCTTGCAAGACAATGCTGGACATGTTGCACAAACAACACTGATCAAACTACAGTCACTGGACTTGGAAACTCTATGTTATCCACTGTATTCGCCAGACCTTGAACCAACTGACTACCACTTCTTCCAGGCTTTGGATTACTTCTTGAAAGGAAAAATATTCAATTCTAAACAAGCTGTGGAAAATGTCTTTTGCAATTTCATCACCACTAGCTCAACAGGCTTCTTTGCTGCTGGCATAAACAAACTATCATTAGGATGTCAAAACCATGTCAATACTTTAGGTGCATACTTTGATTAACTGTACTGCTTCTTGTTTGACATATAAAAAACTACAATTTTGATTTGAAATTGGGCATTTCATATTTAATGACCTAATATAAAGAATGGATTATGGAAAGCCAAAGAGGAAAAATTATTTCAAGTGATAAAAACAAAAGAGATATGAAAAATAATATTTTTAACAGAGTATGGAGAAAAATGTATAGATTCTGTTGATAATACTGATATTTAGAGAAAAATCTTTGAAATTATTGAGAAAAATACAGATGTTTTCAATTAAAATCAGAAATGTTAATTTTGTTGTTGGAAGATACATAAATTGTTTAAAGCCATAATGAGATGTGTGTACTATTTAATTTCTATATAATTGACTATTTGAACACACATAGTATCAAATACAAACAGTAGTATAGTAAGAATAAAAAATGGTAGAAATAATTATTCAACCAGCAATAATTAAGACCATCATTTCAAAAATTTTATGTTTGTAAAAAATGGGAAAGTGATCTAAGATTTTGCAATACACACTTCAATTTAATTCAGTACTGCAATACCCTCTTCTTCAGTATGAGTGGACACATATTACCTCCTGTCAATTTATTGGTTTATTATGTGATTCATCACAGGCAGGAAACATCTTAGAATGCCAACACCTACAATAAGCTGTTCCAGTAAGACACATATCTCCAATGTTTATTTCATTTACCACTTTGTGATTTTCCTTTTGTACTTCAAGATTAATCAAGCTGCTGGGTTTTTGGGGGGAAGAATGAACAAACTGCAAGTTAGCCAAATAGTGCAAGTACCCCATGGAAAGGCAATAACTGAAGCCCTTCTGAAATGAAATGTAGACGTGTTGAATATTCTTAAATGTTTTCCCTTAATTAAAAAAATTCACTTCCCAGAGATCTTTGTCTTTAAGTGAAGTTTTTCTGTTTGTAATTAAAAAAAATCACCTGTTTCTATGAGGCAGGTGAACTCAATAATGCTCTAAGAAATGGGAGCCACTTTAGAGACATTCATTCAGATGGTGAGCTGCATCTCCTGGATGCAGGGTCACACTCTCCAGCACCATCCTGGAGCTCAAGAGTGTCCACTCCTCTCCTGAGCCCCTTCCAATCCGCACTATTATATTTTAACTTATCCTTTTTGGTTATGAGTTCATACCTCTCACAAACACATCTTATTTTAATTAAGCATACATATGTATTCTTTCTAACATTAAAATTGGAGATGGGAACAATTTAGTGGCTTTTTTTTTTTTTTGCCCTACAAACACTTAGTCCTTTATTCTAAAGGCATATAGCTTTATTTTGGCATTGAAAAGGTGATACAGACAGATCCTAATAACTTTCCTGTAGTAAGAAATGGAATTAGCTATAACCCAAGCACTCCTGGATCTTTTTGGAAAAGAATACAGATGTATGTAGTGCTTCTGAGGGAAAATTCCACAGCTGTTTGTAGGGTCTGTTTAGTGATAGAACTGGAAAAAATAATTTTAAGTTGTTACCTTGCACTAATTTTTCCAGTGTGATAAATATTTTCCTTTCTTTCATTAAAGAGTAAGGTTTCATCAACTAGTAACATTTTTTTCTATATATCTTGACATAGAAGTTTACTTTATTTTTCAACATATATCTTTATTTCTAATTTTAAATCATAATATTTTATGAAATGGGAGTAAAGTTGGCCAATATTAGCCAATGATTTGGTAATTATTTTCTTCTTCAATAATAAATGTTCTGTCAATAATCTACAGTTTAGTTTACTTTTCCCTGGAGTGTTCATTATATCTACTGATGGCATCATTTTAATTAAAATTAACACTTTCATCTTGCTTATGAATATATAAAGACAAACTTTGATATGCTGACCATCTGGTAAAACAGTCTGGCTGTCACAGCAAAATTAGGTTTTTTCAAGAACTACTACTACTCCATGGACACCAGACAGTAAATAAATAAACATGTATTGTTACAACATTCTGGAAAATTATCTCAAAAAACACTGCTATATCCTTTAGGAATTCATAAATACTTTGATCTTCATCTCTTTGAAGTAATATTCATTTAAAAAGACATTCCATATGCAATGTTGGACTCTCTTCAATGTTTCATTAGTATGTATAGAATTATTATGTGATATGTTTTCCATTTAACAGGCAGATATAAATTTATGTAAGTATCACTAACATCTATGTATCAAAGATCACAGTCCCTTCTTAAAAATGCCAGGCATACATCAAAAAAATAACCTTAATGGAAGAAGAGGTGTATTAACTATTATTTTCTCCATTTCTTCCAATCATGTTTTTGCATATTTATCCAAGAATATATGGGAAAAGGGGGAAAGAAAGGAAAGAAAGATGGAAGGAAGGAAGGAAGGAAGGAAGGAAGGAAGGAAGGAAGGAAGGAAGGGGAAAAAGGAAGGAAGGAAGGGAGGATGAAAGAGGGAAAAAGGAGGAAGGAAGGATCTCTTCTGTTTGAAGAACAAGACTCTATTCAAATGGTTAACAGCAATTAGGTAGACATACACTCCTTAGGAAGAAGATAATAATGCCCACAGTGAAATACTGAAAATTATTAAGATTAAATATCAAATAATGTTTCCACATCATTAGTTGTGATGAATTAGAATGAATGCCTTGAATATCTATCTATTCATCTACCTACATACTTACCTGCCTATCTTAAAATGCAACAGGTATAAGAACAGGAAAATATCACAATTTACAAGAAAGTTTAATCAAGTACACAATATAAAAAACTACAAATAAATATAAACATGATAATAAAATATTAACCATACAGCTTAAAATGATTTCTTTAAGGGGAAAAAAATAAGTGACATTGAGCAGGGTAGGTGGGAGGAAGCAGAGAGAAAGAGAAGCATAAAAATAAGTAAATAACAAAACACAGTAATAATGAATTTGTAATGGGGCACTACTGAGGATCCATACCAAAAACAAAACAAATAACCAAAGCAAAATTCTTATGCATACATAGGATATCACAATAACATGAATTATAATTTAAATGAAATTATCATTTTGGTTGAAAACAAAGATAGTTACATCTTAAGCAGGTACAATATATTACTTATTTTAGAAATATCTTTGTAAAAGGATTCTTGTTCAAGATTATCAACACCATGGGTAGAATTTCAAAGAATGCCCATTTTAAACATATTTTATAACATCACAAGCAAAATATAAAAAATTGTGACTTCCATGTAATTGTATGTCCCCTCATAAAAGCAACAGCACAATTACTTAATTAGTACTGTGTGGCAAGGTCTTGTGCATTGTTTGACATGGACAATGGTACTTATCAGCAAGTCATAGTTTCTGAGGATGTGACAGATAATGCAATAAATGTTTGTTAAGCCTACATTATACCTTAATAAACATGTATCTGGCATTGCTGAAAGTTCAACCTAATCAGTACGCAGGGAGAAAAAAACGAGAACCCACTGAGAATTGAGTTTATTCACATAAAGTCTGTTTTCTTATAATTTCTAAGTACATAATAATCTGAATTTTATTTGCTTCTTTGTACCCTTTTACACACACATACAATCATAAACTGTTAATGCACCAATTTTTTAACAAATACATTTTCAGCGTTGGGCATGGTAAAACCAGGCAAGATGTTGCAGAATGAGAATTAGCTCATACAAAGAGAGTCCTTGAGAAAGGTGGTCTCCCAAATTAATAGCAAGCACTGAAGTATTAATAACAATCCCTAAGTAAAATGCACATGCACACACACAAAGTATACTTATACACCTCCATATTTTTATTAATATAATCTTTTCTCACAGATATTTCTGCCTTTTAATGAAAACCTAATTCTGTTTCCCAAGATATATCAATATGAAACCCTTAATTGGATGCTTTCAAAATTACATTCCTTAGCACAGATGCTTTGAATAAATGACTGAATAAAAAGATGGCTAACTTTTGAGGAAAATATTTCCAGTAAAGGTTTTATTCTATGTTTAACTGTAAAAATGCTACACACTAGCTTAAAAATAGCAAGTTTGACAACTTTATATTTCTCAGACACACATTAATTTGCCTGTAGAGTAGGGTTCTGCAAACATTATCTGTAAAGGTCAGGATAGTAAATATTTCAGGCTTTGTGGGCCATATGGTCTTTGACACAACTACTCAGCTCTGTTGTTGTAGCCTGAAAGCAGCCACAGATAATATGTAAATGAATAAACTTAGCTGTATTCCAAAATCTTTATTTATAAAAACAGCTGGGATTGGCAAGCAGGGTGTGGTCTGCCAATTCCTGCTATAAATTATTACATGATATTAGAAATAATCTAGGATTTTTCTTTGGTTGACTAGAACCCAGATTTAATACCTAGATGATGTCTTCTTAAGGAAACAAACAAACAAAAAGAAAACCAAATTGTGGCAATAAATTTAATACTATAATACTTTAGTAATATTTCTCTTTCAGCTTTGCTTTTATTCTTCAAAAATTACTATTACATCATAGTTGTAAACTACCATTAAAATCCTCATTTGTATCCTACAAGTCAGCATCTTTTGTTATAACTTTGTCTAAGGAAGGCTTCATTTTTCTGCAACAAGAAATTCTCTGTGGACTTCCTTTGCTCCCAAATAGATCTCTGCAATCAGATACAATGGATGCCTATTTTCCACATTATAAAGAGAGCTGCCTTCATTTTGAAGGTGATTCCTCTAGGACTCAGTAAGAGGTGACAGTTCTGGCCCTCATCAAAATCATAATTGCTTCCTCTCCCCAATCTCAATCCCATTAAAGTGAGAACCACTGTTATTAAATAATCTACCTTTCTACCCATTAATCATTGATTTCTATTTTATCACAGTTTACTTCGTGCAATTTAGTCTATTTTTAATCTTTTTACTTGGTACCATTGATAAATATTTCTCCTTGGAAGTTAACACTATACATTTTAAATATTTTCCCTTGAATACATTTTATTATCTGCTACAGATATTTTAATTGTATTGTTCTTTTTAAACAGTCTTCTACATTTCATTTCAGTTATTATTTTGTATACAATTTAGAATTATTTTTGCTCAGTTCACAGTGGTAAAAACAATAAGAAGTTTGAGTGTGATTTGTTTACAATTCTAAATTAACATTTATATCTTCCAAATATTTAAATATCTTATTCAAGAACACAATATGTATATCTAGTTATTCTATTCTTTATATCACTCAAAACAAATTTATAATTAATCACATTAGATAGAATATCTTCATCTCAATTTTAACAAAGAAAACATATATAATTCAATAGTAAAGTAATAATTCATCAAAACCAAATAACTTTATTTTATTAAACTAATGATGGGTCATCTAAAAAACATATTATTATGACATATCTCTTCAATAAGTAAATAGGAAAATTTTATGATCATCTCATAGATGAAAGAGAATTTCTTAAAAAATTTAAAAACCATCAAAATAAAAATATTTACCAAAGTAATGTATGCTGTTTATTTTATAGGGTAATTTTGAAAATTATATTAGTATTTCATATTCATGGTAAATTAGTTCACATTAGCAATTAGTAATTACATGTAAATACACATATACAATTAGATTTAAGAAGAGCATGTTCTTGGTCATAACTCAATTATTAAATTAATAGAGAATCTTTAGAAACACTCTTACATAATCCATCTTTATTGCCTTTTCAAATTAATATGATTTAATATGATTTCAAATTAATATGATTTAAAAAATATTATTTATTTTAGAGTATTATGGGAGTACAAATGCTTTGGTTACATAAATTGCCTTTCCACTGCCCAACAAGTGTGCCCACCCCCTACACAGCGTGCACCGCATCTGTTAGATATGGATTTACCCATCCCCTCCCCCTCCCTCCCACCTGCCTGACACCCAGTGAATGTCCTTCCCATATGTACACATTAGTGTTGATCAATTAGTACCAATTTAATAGTGAGTACACGTGGTATTTGTTTTTCCATTCTTGTGATACGTCACTTAGAAGAATGAACTTCAGCTCCATCCAGGATAATACAAGAGGTAGTTCATCATTCTTTTTTTTTTATGGCTGAGTAGTACATGGTATACATATACATTTTATTTATCCAGTCATGTACTGATGGGCACTTGGGTTGTTTCCACAGCTTTGCAGTTGTGAATTGTGCTGTTATAAACATTCAAGTGCAGATGTCGTTTTTATAGAATGTCTTTTTTTCCTTTGGGTAGATAACCAGTAGTGGGATTGCTGGATCAAATAGTAGTTCTACTTTTAGTTCTTTGAGGTGTTTTTACATTTTAATTTATTAAAAATATTTAGTCAACCTAGAGATAAAGAATATAGGCTCTTTAATTATGGTAGGGTAAAAAATATCCTATCCTGAATATTAGCTAACTGTAAAACAAGAATAGAAATAAAACAAAGAAATAAGGATATTAGTTATTTTAAGAAAAAAAGACCAAAAATACTATGATCCTATTTAAGGAATTCTATCCAAGACAATGGTTGTTTATCCAACAAAACAGTGTTTGCATCTTTCAAGAGGTTTTCATGCCTTTTCATAGCAGTCACTTTTGATACTGTCAAGTAATGGAAATAAATCATGCTTTTTCTTTGTCTGCTGTTGAAGATAAAGCAGAGTTTATTTTTATGGTCCCACAGTTTCCATCAATTGCTGGTACTGTGTGCTTCTTTATATGGTGATAGTCCTTGTACAGAGTGACTGGCAACTGGAAATCTCCATCCCATTAAATTTATCACTACTCCATAGTTCCCTGTAAAACTTAGACTATCATTCCAGTAATACTATATTCTTTATTTATTGAGATGTATGTTAAGAACAGACAGTTTATAGTAAGCTCAGGTTGAAAATAGTAACTAATTATTAGAATTTAATTTTTATACAGAATCATGATGGGGAACTATTTATAACTAAAATTTTTGATTGCATACTATTATATACTAATAGGAAAAATCAAGTTAAAAATAATTACTTCTTAAAATGGCAGCATGTAAAACTGAAAACAACAGAAATCTCTTAAATTTTATAAGAAGTTATTGTTTCAAACAACCAAAAAATATTATGAATGTCCCCAAATATCACCATACTGTATATTTGAATTTATTTCCACTAGCCAGGAAATCATAATTACTTTGTTACTATGATTTTATTGAATCAAGAATGCTTTTCTCACAAGGGATAACAAGATTTCTTAAAACAAAATAAACATTTTAAGTGTATTTATATCACAAACCCAATTATTCTATACTGTCCCATCTACCCTTTATTCTATATCAAGTTTTTCCTTTGGTTTTTATTTTGACAGCATATTTCTAGAAACTTAAACTTTGTTGTCCTTTTAAATATTCTTCCCTGGAGCTTAGATATATGAATATTCTAAAATTACAAATTATTAAATTTTTGTTCATAAGAAGGATACACTATCAACCTCTGTAGTGATGCTAGCTTTGGATATACAGTGAAAGAACTTATAACGTGAAATTAGTCCCTACATTTAAGATATATCATAGTTTTACTATTTATAGTTGTTATAATACTTGGGATATAACTTTAATATGTATTATGTCCACATTTATTACATATAATATTTTACTATTATACAATATGTTTTATAAAATGAAAAGAGGGATCCCTTTCTTTACCATTATACATTCAATGTACTACATAATATCACAGTGGAAGGTTTAACACAAATGTTCCCTGTTGTTATTGTAGATTCTATATGGAAATAATCACATCTTCTTCAAAATAAGTAAACTCCATTTATTACTATAGATAATAATGTTTAATTCATACAAATAACTTTTAATGTTAAATTTGGCATACTTAGTTCAGTTTATGTCTAGTTTTATGGAACATTTATATATCTCTTTAGCTTACTATCAGTTGATCATAAAAGAAAAATCTTGATTATCTGTATTGACATAGCTTATTATTAAAGCTTACACTAAAAACCTTTATTGATTATATAATTTTTCCAAGTATTGAAACTGTAGGTAAAACTTATACGTCACTTCTTTGCCAAGACATTTTAGAGGCAGTTGTGGACATTATATATTCTTTCTTCTTGCACTCACTGGCTACAGATCATGACAAGTCCATAGTAATAATAAACTTACAAAGGGAAAATGCATAGTTCTATTATTTGGTGTGTGAAGGAAAGCCATCAACAACCAGCAATACTTTGGACTGCAATGTGAATGAAAAACAAACTTTTACATGTTAAGGCTGTGGAATCTGAAATTTTCTTTGTTATTTTAGTTTTTAAATAATACTCTAACTAAAACATAAACATATATATGTATTATATATTGAAGGGTATTACCATAGATACATATATATGTACACATAAATACCCACATGGTATTCAATTGGTATATACCCATAAGAAAAAACTAAAATAAGTGGCATTAGCTTAAAAGTCACAGGGCAGGTGATATGTAAACTGTAATAGGAAGCTTTGGACAGATGGAAATATATATTATACAATACTGATCCTCTTGGTAAAACTTTGATCTGCAATAAGTTGGAAGGCAGAGCAAGAGGTATGCTTTCTTTGTGTTGATTGTAACTTGATACATTTAGCAAGATATTTCAGAAACAGATGAGCTCAGGCAACAATTAGGTAGGTTGAAAGCTGAAAGGAAAAGGAATAGGAAAGTGTAGAACCTTGCAGGATTAGAAAAGTCCTTTTAGGATGGGAAAAGATGGTTACTTCTCTATCAGACAAAGACAAAACTAGGAAAAAAACATAACTGCCAAAAGATAGATTAAGACATCCTAGTTATATAAACAGACTCAGCCTTATGTCTAAGATCTACCCAACCTTATTGTTTAAGATGACTTCAGCTTAGCTGTCATTAAATTAAGAAATATATACAAACAAAGAAGTAGATAAATTAATAAATAAAACACATTTGAATTAATTTTTGTGTGGTGATAGATATGGATCCTGTTTCATTCTTCTGCATGTTGCTATCCAATTCTCCCAGCACTATTTATTGAATAGGGATTCTTTTCTCCATTGTATATTTTTTGTCTGTTTTGTAAAAGATCAGTTGGCTGTATGTGGATGGTTTCATATCTGAATGTTCTGTTCCGTTCCACTGGGCTATGTCTCTATTTTTTTTTTTGGCATAACATGCTGTTTTGGTTATTATAGCCTTGTAGTATACTTTAAACTCTGGTAATGTGATGCCTCTAGATTTGTTCTTTTGCTTAAGATTGCTTTGGCTATTTGGACTGTCCTCTAGTTCCAAATGAAGTATAGTATTATTTTTTCCTAGATCTGTGAAATATGATGTTGGTATTTTGATGGGGATTTCATTGAATATATAAATCACTTTGGGTAGTATTCACATTTTAACAATATTGATTCTACTGATCCATGAGCAAGATATGTTTTTCCATTTGTTTGTATTATCTGAAATTTCTTTCCTCAGTGTTTCATAGTTCTCTTTGTAGAGATCTTTCACCTCCTTGGCTAAGTATATTCTTAGGCATTTTATTTTCTTTGTAGCTATTGTGAATGCTATTGAGCCTTTGATTTGATTCTCGGCTTGACTATTATTGGTGTATAGGAAGGCTACTGATTTGTGTACATTGATTTTGTACCCTGAGACTTTCCTGAATTCATTTGTCAATTCCAGGAGTCTCTTGGTGGAATCTCTGGGGTTTTCTAGGTATAAGTTTGACCTCCTCTTTCCTGATTTGAATACCCATAATTTCTCTCTCTTGTATGATTGCTCTGGCTAGGATTTCCAGCACTATGTTGAATAGAACTGGTGACAATGGGCACCTTTATCTTGTTCCACTTCTTAGTAGGAATGCTTTAAGCTTTTCCCCATTTCATATATTATTGGCTGTGGGTTTGTCATCTATGACTTTTATAATTTTGAGATATTTTCCTTCTATGCCTAGTTTTTTGAGTGTTTTTATCATGAAAGGGTGCTGAATTTTGTGGAATGCTTCTTCTGTATATATTGAGATGATCATATGATCTTTGTTTTTGCTTCTGTTTATGTGGTGAATAACAATTATAAATTTACTTATGTTAAGCCATCATTGTATCCCTGGGATAAAAGATTTAAATGTACAGCATGAAACCATAAGAATACTTAAAGAAAATGTTGGAAACACTCTTCTAATGTCAACTAAGGCAACAAATTTATGAAGAAGACCCCAAAAGCAATTAAAGCAACAACAAAAATAAATAAAATGGACTTTAATATTTTAAAAAGCTTCTGCAAAGCTACGATTATAATCAACAGAGCAAATAGACAACCTAACAGAATGGGAAAAAATACTCACATTCTATACCTCCAATAATGGACTAATAACCAGAATCTACAAAGGACTCAAGCAAATCAGCAAGGAAAAATCAACAATCCCATCAAAAAGGGGAAAAAAGTTATAAACAGAAGCTTTTCAAAATAAGATAGACAAATGTCCAATAGGCATTTGAAAAATGCTCAACATCACTAATCATCAGGGAAATGCAAATCAAAACCACAGTAAGAGATCATTTTACACCAGTAAGAATGGCTCTAATTAAAAAGTGAAAACATAATAAATGCTGGCATGGATGCAGAAAGGAACGCTTCTGTAATATTGGTGGTACTGCAAATTAGTCCAACCTCTATGGAAAACAGTATGGAAATTTCTCAAAGAACTAAAAGGATATTCGATCTATTTGATCTACCAATCCCACTACTCGGTATTTACCAGAAGGAAAATAAGTCATTTTATCAAAAAGAGACCTACACTTGAAAGTTTACTGCAGCACAATTCACAATTGCAAAGATGTGGAATCAAACCAAGTATCTATCAATTCACTAGTGGAGAGGGCGGAGCAAGATGGTGGATGAGAAACACTGCCAGACAGAGCGTCTCTGCAGAAAAGACAGCTTCTAGAAGACATTAGAAGAAAGAAACAAGCAGATGACCATACATCGGACGGGGGTCAGAAGGAGGGGCACCGGAGACTATGGGAGACTCCACGGGAGGAGGTTGCGGAGGAGAATTGGGAGAAGAGACCTCCCAAGCCAGCGGCTTGGAGACCAGCGGCAAGGGTAGGTGGAACAGTTAACTTCCCCTCCCTTGCATCTCGGAATGCTGGTGGGCTCCCCAGCAGTTGGAGAGACCTGCAGACACCAGTCCAGAGACAGCTGCCACCAGCAAGCGGTAAGTGGTAGCGGATGGGGCACCAGGCTCCCAACCCCCTCGGGGCACCTCCCTGTGCACAGTCCCGACCATGCGGCAGGCGCCATATTGCTGCACTCTCCACTCCCCCGCCCCTACCGCGGCTGCTGAGAGAGACAATATAGCCACCAGCCGGAGCCATCTCCAGGGAACGGGACCTTCCCTTTTGGGGCCCTATACCTGAATGAGGGGTACTCAGATGGGGAGCTCCCTACCCGCCAGCCCTCCCAAGTGCTGCTGGCACGGTCATTCCAGGAGAACAGGACAGACCCTGGGGCTGAGAGACATCGACCCAGCTTGGGCTCCCCGTGGGGGAATTAGGTCTGGCACTCCTCTCCCTGGTGGGGTCAGGGATTGAACTCCAGGGCCCAGAGGTCAGACCTGCAGACCAGATCCCACACACCCAGGTCTCACATTGCCCGGGGCACAGAAGGGATATTGAGAAGGAGCCTACTAAGGTGTGTGTGCCTTCAGAGGCAGATCAGCGTGCTTGAGGGCAACCCTGCTCCCAAAGGGGGGCCGTGTGCCCAGCCCAGGCAGCGATCCAGTGCAGGGAACCCTCCGGCCTGCATCACAGCCAGGGTAGACCCGGTGGCCTGATGTTTGGCCTGCTGCCAGAGGCCCAGAAGAAGCCTCAGAGTTGGGGAGGGTGGAAAGGAGCAAGGCCTGCTCCAGACTGCAGGTCTCATACAGTCCCACGCTCACACGCAGACTTTCTGACTGAGTGGGGCCATCGCAGCGCCTCCCTGACAGCTTTTCTGGGAAGCAGAGAACAGGACTTTGACCCTGCTAACAGCATTGTGGTGCTTGAGGGAAGGCTTACCCAACCCAGCTCCACCCAGACGCACTCCCAGACCAGCCCTCACTGAAGTGGAAAATAAGGATACACCTGGAAATCCCAGGGCCCCACCCACCACCTGAGGCCTGGAGTGACTCTGCAGAGGAACAAGAGCTGGTTACAGGACCCAAAAACAGCAGTGTAGCCTGCTCCTCTGAGCAAGCAAAACCTAATGACAGGGAGGACATTCTGCACACCCTTTTACAGCATCTACTGATTCATCGTAAAGGGTGTGGTCAAATCTCACCCACAAACACCACCTACTGGCTCAGAGACTAAACAGGGTGTGTCATTATCTGAACAAAAACCTAAAAGTAAGAAGCAAAAACTAATCCAGATGCAAAGAAATCAGCAAAGGAACTCTGGAAACATGAAGACCCAAACGGAAAGCACATCACCAAAGAGGAACCCCAGCCCCTTAGAAATGGACAGCAATCAAGACCAGACCACTAAAATGACAGAAGAAGAATTTTGAGCATGGATCGTAAGAAAATTCAACAACTTGCAAGAACTACTGGATAATCAACACAAAGAAAATGCAAAAAGACTCCAGGACATGGAACAAAAATTCACTAAAGATATTGAAACAATGAAGAAAACACTAACCGAACTCCTAGAAATGAAGAATCAATTCAGGGAACTACAAAACACAGTGGAAAGCCTCAAGAACAGGGTGGATCAAACAGAAGAAAGAATCTCAGAGATTGAAGATAACACCTTCCAATTAAATAAATCAGTCGCAGAGATAGAGCAGAGAAAAAAGAGAAAAGAGCAAAGCTTACAAGAGATATGGGATTATGTGAAGAAACCTAATGTGAGGGTTATAAGAAGAAAACACTCGAGGGTTGGATAAGCTATCTGAAGATATAATAGAGGAAAATTTCCCAGGCCTTGGTAAAAACCTTGATATACAAGTTCGAGAAGCTCAAAGGACCCCAGGGTGATTCAATGCAAACAGGAAGACGTCACGACATGCAGTCATCAGACTGACCAAAATATCAACTAAAGAGGCTCTTCTACGAGCTGTAAGATGAAAGAAACAAGTAACATACAAAGAAAAGCCAATCCGAATAATGCCAGACTTCTCTACTGAAACTTTGCAAGCAAGGAGAGACTGGTGCCCCATTCTCACTCTTCTGAAACAGACTAATGCTCAACCTAGAATCTTATTCCCTGCAAAACTAAGTATAGTCTATGAAGGAGAAATCAACACATTCTCAGTTAAGCAAAGACAGGGAATTCACTAAGACAAGACCAGCCCTCCAAGAAGTACTCAAAACAGTGTTACCCACGGATCAGCCCAATAAACACTCACAAATGTAAATCTACTCAAAAGCTAAAAATCAAGGCCCAGATACCACAATGGCTCAAGAGAGAAAACAAAGCAACAAAGTTCAACCCAACATAATAAACAGAAAACTCCCCCACCTATCAGTTATCTCAATAAATGTGAATGGCTTGAACTCCCCACTCAAGAGACATAGGCTGGCTGAATGGATAAAAAAATACAAGCCAAGTATCTGCTGCCTTCAGGAAACACATCTAACCTGCAAGGATGCAGTTAGACTAAAGGTAAAGGGGTGGAGAACAATATTTCAAGAAAACGGGAACCAAAAGAAAGCTGGCATGGCAGTGCTGGATACATATAACTTAGATTTTAAATCAACAAAAGTAATAAAAGACAAAGAAGGTCACTATATAATGGTGAAGGGTGCAGTTCAACAAGAACACATAACAATTCTAAATATATATGCACCCAACCTAGGTGCACCCAGATTCATAAAGCAAACTCTACCTGATCTAAACAAATGGATAAACAACAACACCATAATAGTTGGAGACTTTAACACCCCACTGACAGCACAGGACAGATCCTCCAAACAGAAAATCAACAAAGAAATAATGGACTTAAACAGGTCTCTAGAACAAATGGGCCTGACTGACATTTACAGGACATTCTACCCCAAAACCACTGAAAATACGTTCTTCTCATCAGCTCATGGGTCATTCTCTAAGATCGACCATATCCTAGGACACAAAGCATGTCTCAAACAATTTTAAAAAATAGAAATAATACCATTTATCTTTTCAGACCACAATGGAATAAAGGTAGAAATCAACCCTAACAGGAACTCTCATTTCTACACAAAGTCATGGAAACTAAACAACCTTCTGCTCAATGATCACTTCATAAACGAGGAAATCAAGATGGAAATCAAAAGATTCTTTGAACTAAATGACAAAGGAGACACAAGTTATCAAAACCTGTGGGACACAGCTAAAGCAGTCCTGAGAGGAAAGTTTATTTCCATAAATGCCTATATCCAAAAGTCGAAAAGTACACAAATAGACAACCTAATGAATCGTCTCAAAGAGCTGGAAAAAGAAGAACAAACTGACCCCAAACCCAGCACAAGAAGTGAAACCATTAAGATCAAATCAGAACTAAATGAAATTGACAACAGGGAAACTGTACGGAAGATTAACAAAACGAAAAGTTGGTTCTTTGAAAAAATAAACAAGATTGACACACCTTTGGCTAGACT
>VBSM01000272.1:73039245-73061779 GCA_008086735.1 Cheirogaleus medius
ACATAACCATAATATTTGTACCCCCATAATATGCTGAAATAAAAAAAAATAGAAAAGAAAAAAAATTCACTAGTGGTTTAACAAAATGTGGTATATGTATACCACGGTATACTACTCAGCCATTAAGAAAGATACTTAATGCCTTTTGCAACAGTACGGATGGAACTAGAGACCATTATCCTAACTTAATTACCAAAAGCATGGAGAAACAAACACCACATGTACTCACTATTAAATTAGAACTAACTGATGAACACATATGTACATAGAGGGAAGTAAAACTCAACAGAAATCAAGCAGGATAGAGAGGAGGGGATGGGTGATAAACTACTTAATGGGTACAATGAGCACTATCTGAGTAATGGGCACACATAACCACAACTCATTATAAAAGTGATTCATGTAACCAAAAATATTTGTACCCCTGTAATACTTTGAAATAAAAAAAAAAAATAAAACACACTTGAAAACTATGTCAAAGAAATAACTTTGGGAGTGTGCTTTGTATGTAGTTTCTGGCATGTAAAATTGAGAAATAAATAAAAAAGACTGCTATTATTTTTAGGAAATCTCATTGCCAACAAATCACGAAGAGCCTGTAGTTATAAACTAATCCTTGAACCCTCTAAATGGATGAGCACGAAACAGATTATGAAAGTTTGTCAGCTACCAATAACTACATAAGAAATGGTCATGGTTGATAAAAGCAGCTCACAGATGATGAAGCCAAGGGGCATTTAGAACAATGGATAAAAGAACACCACTTGATCAGTGTCTGTATCTGTTGGGGATCTTCACAACACCTCCCCAAAAAGATTCTGCCACTGCTATGACGCAGTCACAGCTGTGTGTTTTCAATTATTACCCTTTTTTAAATGGGAGAATTCTATTCATTTCTACTATTGCATATTTCTTTATGAATTGATGGCTTGCCATTTAATTCATGGGTTACCAGATGACAACATGACATATCTGAGCCTGATGGAGAAAATCGTGCCTCATAAGACATATAGAGGATGAAGTGTACATTTTATGAATTTATTGCAGATTGTTGCAAGAAGAATAAACATATAGAAAAAAATGAGTTTCCTCTTCCATGGTGGAGAACTGTTGCTGGAAAGTGACTACTGAGCCAGGAAAAACATTTAACAGCATCCCACCACCCCTATTTGCAGCTAGGCGTGGCTATATAACTGTTGTCACTGTTAGTATGTGATAGGAAGTAATATGTACCTGTACAAATATTAAATATGAGATGATTAAGCAGAACATGGGCCTCCTCTAATCTGTGAGCTAGACGTAGACAACTGCAAGGTTCTCAGAGATGACTGCTTTACTAAATATGAGAAGTCTAGATCCCTGAATCACTGCATAAAATGGAACTACCTGTCAATGAGAAATACTGAAATGAAATATTTGGGAAATTTATCAGGTCCCTTAAGTTTTTCTCTATTTAAGGCCTAAGAGAACTGGGTTGGTGTAACTACAAAATCTCTAAATTAAACAAACAAACAAACAAACAAACAGCAAAAAAACCAAAAAACAAACAACAAAATATTAATCTCCCATAAAACTTAGCCAACAAGTTACAATTCAAAAGTACGTGATAGAGCCGGGCGCGGTGGCTCATGCCTGTAATCCTAGCACTCTGGGAGCCCGAGGCAAGAGGATAGTTTGAGCTCAGGAGTTCGAGACCTGCCTGAGCAAGAGTGAGATCTTGTCTCTACTAAAAATAGAAAGAAATTAGCTGGACAACTAAAAATTTATAGAAAAAATTAGCCGGGCATGGTGGCATATGCTTGTAGTCCCAGCTACTCGGGAGGCTGAAGCAGGAGGATCGCCTGAGCCAAGGAGTTTGAGGTTGCTGTGAGCTAGGCTGATGCCAGGACACTCCAGCCAGGGAAACAGAGTGAGACTCTGTCTCAAAAAAAAAAAAAAAAAAAAAAAAAAAAAAAAAAAAAAAAGGTACATGATAGACACATAAGCTTAGAAATATTGTCAATGTAGTAAAAAATCAGGAGATTAATTTAGAACCAAGTCAATTTGAACAGGACTTTTAAAATCTATAAAGAATAAAATAACATCCATAAAAGATAAAAAGATTATGAGACAAAGTAGGCAGAAATAAAACAATAAAGATAATGAAATATATTAATAACTAAAACTAGGTAAAATAAAAATATTAGATAACATAAACTAGGTAAGATAAAAACTCTTAACTAGGCAAAGTGAAAATTCAAACCTGAAAATTAGTGCAGAGGCTGAAGTATTCAAAAAAGCATTTCAAAGATAGGATACATTATAAGTCTCCAACAAACACCTAATAAGAATTCTAGAAATATGGAATAAAAGAAAACAAGTTTCTCTCTCTCTCTCTCTCTCTTTCATTAAAGAAACAGAATAAAAAGTAGAAATTTTTTCTCACCATATGCCATAATGTAAGTGAAAACCAAAAATATGGGACCTATACATAATCACCCGAATAACACTTAGACTTTCAGATCATTCACAATAATAGATTCTCATAGACAAGGAAATGGTATTTTTAGAATGTTGAGGAAAAATAATAGTCACCTAGTATTCTATAATCAAATGATTATTCAGAGGGATGGCAAACTAAAGATATTTTAGTCATCCATTAAATAAAAAGGTTAACCACTCATAGAAACTTACCAAAAGAACTACCAAGGAACATACTTCAGCAAAAAGAATATTCGAACCCAACAAAAAGGAGATAATGATAGAAAAATATGGCAACTATAAAAACTGTTAATATATCTTGATGTATCTAAGTATCACCTTTATAAATCTATTAATTCTGTTTGTTTAAAAGGGAGAACTAAAATTCTAGGCAATATTCACAAGAAAAATGTCAATTTCAGTGGGTGGCATGATGTATCATGTTTGGAAAGAAAACAGGAGTACTGAATAAATTTAACCCCTTGTAGAAATATATGTTTTAAAGACGCTATACAAATATGATTCATAGCTTTCAATCCAACAGAGAATGAAATACAGATTAAAATTGATGTTAAATGTTAAATAATTTACTAAAAATTACAACTTCAAGTCGGTTTATATTTTAACCTATTTTTTAAAATGTGAACAAACTAAAATATACAGTCATACGTTGTTTTATTGTACTGCACTTTAATTGTACTTTGCAGATATTGCATTTTTTACAAACGGAAGATCTGTGGCAACCATGCATTGAACAAGTCTATCAGTAACATTTTTCCAATAGCATGTGCTCATTTTATGTCTCTGTATTACATTTTAGTAATGTTGGTAATTCTAGCAATATTTCATACTTTTTTATTATTATTACATATATTATGGTGATCTCTGATCAGCGATCTTTGATGTTACTATTGTAATTCTTTGGGCCATCACTAACCACACCCAAATAACTTGGCGAACTTATGTTGTTTGTGTTCAGACTACTTCATTCACAGGCCATTCCCCCAGTTGTCTCCCTCTCCTTGGGTCTGCCTATTCCCTGAGACACAACACTATCGAAATTAGGCCAATTATTAACCCTATAATGGCGACTAAATGCTCAAGTCAACAGAAGAGATTCACATCTCTGACCATAAACCAAAAGCTAGAAATGATTAAACTTAGTGAACAAGGCATGATAAAAACTCATAGGCAAAAAGCTAAGCTTCCTGTGCCAAATAGTTAGCCAAGTTGTAAATGCAAAGGAAAAGTTCTTGAAGGAAATTAAAAGGGCTATTCAAGTGAACAAGTGAATGATAAGAAAGCAAAAAAAAAAAAAATCCTTATTGCTGGTATGGAGAAAGTTTTACTGGTCTGGATAGAAGATCAAACCAGCCACAACATCCTCTGAAGCTGAAGCCTAATCCAGAGCATGGGCCTAACTCTTTCAATTCTACGAAGGCTGAGAGAGGTGAGGAAGCTACAGAGGAAAAGTTTGAAGCCAGCAGAGGTTGGTTCATAAGGTTTAAGGTAAAAGCCATCTCCATAACATACAAGTACAAGGTGAAATAGCAAATACTAATGTAGAAGCTGTAGCAAGTTATTCAGAAATTCTAGTTAAAATAGATGAAGAAGGTGGCTATACTACACAACAGATTTCCATTGTATATAAAATAGCATTATACTGGAAGAAGATTCCACCTAGGACTTTCATAACTAGAGAATAAAAGTCAATGTCTGGGTTCAAAGTTTCAAAGTACAGGTTGATTCTCTTTTTAAGGGCTAATGCAGCTAGTGACTTTAAATTGAAGCAAATGCTTATTTACTATTTCAGAAAGCCTTAAGTACTTAAGAATTATATTAAATCTAATCCATCTGTGATCTATAAATAGAACAACAAAGCCTGGATGACAGTACATCTGTTTACAACATGTTTTACTGACTATTTTAAGGCCACTATTGTGAAGAACCACTAAGAAAAAAAGATTCCTTTTAAAATAGTACTATTCATTGACAATGCACCTAATCACTCAAGAGCTCTGATGAAGATGTACAGTGAGATTAAATATGTTTTTATTCCTGCTAACACAATATCAATTCTGAAGTTCATGGATCAAGGAGTCATTTTGACTTTCAACTCTTATTATTTAAGAAATACATTTTGTAAGGCTGTCATAGCCTTACAAGATAGTGATTCTTCCAATGGTTCTAGGCATAGTAAATTGAAAATCTGGAAAGAATTCACTGTACTGGATGCCATAAGGAACGTTCATGATTCATAGGAGAAGGTCAAAATATCAACATTAAGAAGAGTTTGGAAGAAGTTGATTCCAGCCCTCATGGATGTCTTTGTGGGGTTCAAGACTTCAGTGAAGGAAGTAACTGCAGATGTGGTTGAAATAGCAAGAGAACTAGAATTAGAAGTATATCCTGAAGATGTGAGTGAACTGATGCAATCTTATGATAAAACCTGAATGTATAAAGAGTCACTTCCTATGAATGAGCAAAAAAGTGGCTTCTTGAGATGAAATCTACACCTGGTAAAGATACTATGAACATTGTTGAAATTACAACAAAACATTTAGAATATTTCATCAACTTAATTGATAAAGCAATGGCAGAGTTTGAGAGGACTGACTCCAATTTTGGAAGTTCTATGTGGGTAAATGTTATCAAAGAACATTGCATGCTACAAAGAAATCTTTCTTGAAAGGAAAAATCAATTGATGATGCAGCAAACTTCACAATTGTGTTATTTTAGGAAATTTTCATATCCACCTCAACCCTCAGCAACCACCCCTCTAGTCTGTCAATAGCCATCAATATTGAGGCAAGATCCTCCACCAGCAAAAGTATTATGAATTTCAGATGATTGTTAGCATTTTTTAGCAATGAAGTATTTTAATTAAGCTATGAACATTGCTTTTAGAAATAATGCTATTGCACACTGACAGACTATAATATAGTATAAACATAGCCTTTATAAGTATTTGGAAACCAAAATAATTGTGTGACTTGCTTTATTGGAATATTCACTGTATTGCAGTAGTCTAGAACCAAACTGACAATATGCCTAAGATATGCTTGTAACTATTTGACTTTGCTCTTTAATTTTGGAAATAATATTTTCTATTTTTAGACTCATTCATGCTTCTTGATTTCTTGTTCTTCTAAAGACAGATGAAAGTCTGGAATTGCTTCATGAAAAAGCAGCTTTGTTTGGAATTGAAGGTTATATTGTAAGAGTTTATATTTAGTGTGTGAGAACCTTTAGAAAGTGAAAACACTACCCGGGCCAATAAGTGTGCCCTTTTTTTCTGATCCCAATCTTACCTTTCAGCTTTTCATCACAGCCTCAAACCCCCTTATTTAGTGCCAGCAAATCCTGGTATCTCAAATTTCTTTATGCTCTCTGCTTCCACAGTCATCTCTGATAACATGATTAGACAGAAGATCATAAACACAGAGCATAAATGTTTCTGAACTGTAGCAGAGAACTGTGCCATGAAACCTTAATAACAACACTCTTCAGTAGATCAAATCAATAGCAATGTCACTAAAGGCCCTGTATATCCCATTCACCTAGGTGAACAATAATGCAATGGTCCGAGAATTGTCATTATCCTTTTCTCCTGAATTTTAATACAGGACTAGGGAAAAAAAATAAATAAAATCATGTCTCTAGAAAGAAGATAGGTTTTAAAAAATTCTCAGTCTGTAAGAGCTTTAATTTTCATAGGCAAATATTAATTTGTTAAATTATATTGTGTGATATTTATAGGCTTAAAGAGAGCATCCTTGCAGTATATATGTATTCTCGGCAGGTATAAAATTCTAAACCCAAACTTATATCTCTAAGTACCACTACCTTAATGAGATTCATCCTAAATTAATGTTCAAGAGGAGCTTATTAGGGATTCATGTCACTTCAGAACTCACACAACTGAACAAAAATTGCATTCAATTTTGAATGTTAATTGTTTCCAATTATTTCCTCCATAGTGTTAAAACAGTTTTAGATATATAAAGTCAAAGGCTATTTGATGTAAATTGGTACTTTACAAATCAAAATTATTTTTAAATTTTAACCTGTAGGAAAACTGACATTAGGAGGAATTAAAACAATTAAAAAATTTAATTTGTAACATTAACATGAATATGATGGTTTTAATTATGAATGTATGAAATAAAACTAAAATAATTATGAAAAATAAGTTGAGATTTGAGAGATTTGAGACAAGACTAAAATACCACTTATTATGTATAATAAAGTAACCTTAATTATATGTTTGCTTTTAGATTTTCAGCATACACGCTTAATATAATGTTTCTGTTCATTCTAGCCTGATTGATATCACAAGAATAAGAGTATGCCTCTCTCTTTTGTGCTACTCGGATTCGGATCTTGGTATACCATAATGATATTATGCAGAAAAGAATCACAAATTCAAACATTCAGTAGTATAGCTTTTATGATAAAATATAATAATACGTTATTTAAATGCAAGTAGATATACATCATTCATTAGATATGGATAGCACAAATAGATATGGATTAATTCTATTTTAAACCAGCTTATTGTGTCTTTGTTGCACAGCAGACCAAGAATTTTCAAATTCATTCAAGCAAACTATGAAAATCCCTTAAGCCTCACTATAATTGCTCCTGTGTCTCATCTTTAAAAGCAAAGTTACAGATAAATCTGTATATTTTTCCATCATCCTCCACAGCCTGAATTTCAGAAAGGATGTGTAAATCTTGTTCTAATAGGGCTCATATCAGATCCCCCAAAATAAAAACAGGGCAAAAACAGCCTAATTAATAATGAATAATTTAGGGTGCCTGTGCTTTAGGTTTGGCAGGCAGGAAGAGTTACAGCATCAAAAGGCAGGGATACCTGGAATGAGGAAATGCAAGAGAGAGAAAAAGAAAGGGATGGAGTGAGGAAATGGAGAATAGAAGCTAGGAGGGAGGGAAACACAAAAAGGTCAGACTGAGAAATATCTGCACTTGAGTTCTCAATCTAATATTAGTTACTATTGTGTGGCCCCAGGGAATTAAAGTTTGTTCTTGGTAATATAGTGTCCTGATTCATTAAATGATGGAAGTGTTTTCTAAGGTCTTTCAGATCTAAAATATTGCAACCCTTCCTGAAGGAAACTTTCCTATTTCACAGAAATGAGAAGAAATTGAGCATCTCACAGAAGTACTAACAGGTTCTACCTTTAACTACTCAGTGTCTTGTGATTAGTCATCAATACATTTCTTATCTTTTATTACACATGTGATTTTTAAATACACCTGTTTTATCTAACAGCCCTGGTGAAACAGACACTACATAATTAGCACAAGTTGTAGCACAGAGGAGAGAAGGCTTAACTTTGTGAATACTCAGATATATGACATTTGTGTTAGACCTTGAAGGATGAATGAAATTCCATCACAGAAAAAGTTAGAAGAAAGGGGTGCCAAGAAGCTAGATAAAATATGAAAAGAGCAGGAGATATTAAAAACACAAGGATTGTTCAAAAGCCATAAAAACAGAAGGCATACTTTGCTGAGGTTAGGAAAGAATAGAACAAGATGTCAATAGGAGCAATGATAAAATTATTGTCAGAAGATTTATAAAGGGGCAATATGAAGCATCAAAAACACACAGTGGGAGTGTACAATACTTATTTTCTAAAATGAAGTCTCCACATACACTCTGATTTCCCTTTTGCTTGTAAATAGCAATTTACTGTATTCAATTAGAATCAGGCAAATATGTTTTTTTTTAATCATTTTTACATGTATTTTATCTTTAGTTGATTATAACCACTACTTTATGGATAAGAAAACTGATTTAAATGTTAGTAAGCCATAGCTACAAAATTCAAATATAATTCTTCCAATTTCTGCCATCTGCTACAAGATGAACATTTATACTGTGCCTATTCCCTTGGGTTTCTACAATAAAAAATAACAAAGATAGCAAGCCATAAAAACTATCAGAAGCTCTAGATAAACTGATGCTGTTATCTTTTGCCCAAAAGTATCTTTGCCAAACAATTGAAGAAATTTTAAGACATAGAAATAAGAATAAAATTTCACACAGTAAGTATATTAAGTTAAAAAAAAAATCTAGCCATCATGGTTGATCACTTTAACCCTGTGTTCAATGCCATAAAGAAATACAAACATTTAAAAACAGCTGAACACATAAATCCTTAGATTATTAAATTATTATTTAAATATGTTTAAAACTTTATTATTTTTACCAATAGCCATCTTCTACCTAATTTAAAACTTATTAAAACTACATGTTTACTATGAATAATATATTTTATCCTCAGCTCAATTGTCTTTCCAACTTCACTAAATAATTATTTGTAAGTATGAATTTTTCTTCAGTTTACTTTCCAATATAATGTATTTTTAGATTCCTCCAGGATCATTTATAATTTATTTTTGTTCCATTATATATCCTTGTAGGTGAATAAAAATTTTAGATTCAACCTATACTGATAAATTTGAATGAAACCTGCTTTAATAATGAAATATTAGAGGAAAACCGATTCATGCTTTATAAAATATATACTATAGACTTCTCATGAATATATTAATATTCTTCAGTTACCAAACATAATCATAATTGGAGGCTCTAGTGAACTTTTGAAGGGTCAAGAACCCAAGTGCTTTACAAATAGATAAAGCCTTTAAAAATTCATGTATATTACCCATGACTCATATGCATACGAGTATGTTTTTTCTTATTTATATATTCTGATCCTTTATTTTATTTCATTTTTAAATCTTTCATTATTATGGGTACATAATAGTTATATATCTTTATATAGTACATGTGATGTTTTGAAACAGGCATATAATGTGAATTCATCAAATCAGGGTAACTGGGGTATTCAAATCTCAGGCATTTATCATTTCTTTGTGTTAAGAAGTTCCAATTACATTCTTTTAGTTATTTTAAAGTATACTCTAAATAATTGTTGATTATAATCACTTTGTTGTTCTATCAAATATTATTCATTCTATCTAACTATATTTTTATATCCATTAACCACTTTATCCCCCCCTCCCCACTTCCCTTCCTATCCTATGGTAACTATCATTCTATTCTCCATCTCCAAGAGATCAATGATTTTTAATATTTAGCTTCCATGTATGAATGAGAACATGCAAGTTTTGTCTTTCTGTGCTTGCCTTATTTCACTTAATGCAATGTTTTCCAGTTCCATCCATGTTGCTGCCAGTAGCAGGATTTCATTCATTTTTATGGCTATATGATAGTCAATTATGATATACACCACAATTTCTTTATCCATTCATCTGTTGATGACACTTGTGGTGATTTAAATACTGGCTATTGTGAATAGTGCTGCAATAAGTATGGGAGTGCAGATATCTTATCAATATACTGAATTCCCTTCTTTTGGAAACATATCTAGCAATAAGATTACTTGGTCATATAGTAGTTCTATTTTTAGCTTTTTGAGGAACCTCCATACTGTTCTCTATAGTGGCTGCACCAAACGCTCCTCTTTCTCTACATCCTGTCCAGCTTTCGTTATTGCCTATCTGATAGAAGCCATTTTAACTGGGGTGAGACGATATATCATTATAGTTTTGAATTGCATTTCTCTGATGACTAATCATGTTGAGTGTTTTCTCATATACCTGTTGGCCATTTGTATGTCTTATTGTGAGAAATTCCTATTCCGATCCTTTTATTATGATACTTTTTAATGAATGTGAATGTAACATTGACAAAGAAGTCAATATAGTCAATACAGTGCTATTGAAAAAGGCTTACATTTAGAGGGAAATATCTCTAGTATGATACTATTTACCAAGAAATAATTGTATTTCTATATTTGCATTTTGATTATGGGTCCTTAATTGAAATATAACTTAATAGATACTATTAATCAGGGGTATATAAAATATTTAAATGTATATATTTATTAGGTTAATAAGTCCTCACCAAATTAATCAACTAAAAAGAGAAAAATGTGTCCTCTTGAAAATTATGGGTATTTCATTATTACAACGTGAAAGGTAGAGTTGTTAACTAGCACTGTATAGTGTTAATATTTACTGATAATTAGATCTTATATAAATACTGCTATTAATATAAAAAGCTAACATGTGATAGGGTAGGAAATTGCACTGAATATTAGCAAAAGATAGTAATAGCAAAGGATAAATTGGTAAGGTCAATATTCAACCACAAAACACATAACACCCATATAAACTAGCCTATATGTTTTTAAAATAAAACATATATGAATTCCTCATTTATGTAAATATAATTCCACTTACTGTTTTTGAGACAGGGTCTTGCTTTGAATTTCATTTAAGAACTATTCAATTATTGAAATTCAATATGAAAGAAAGAATTATTTTTAAATTGACTTTAAATGTCATAGTTTCTATAAACAACCAAAGCATGAAGATCATGCAAATCCCCATTTTGAGTCCCCAGTGCTTTTTTTTCTTTTGTTGCTATTTATGTTGCTTTCCTTTATAAAAATTAGGTGAATACAGAAGTTCATATTACTTAACTACCTTACTGAAAGCAATATGGTACAACTTCATACACCTTTCCTAGGAGGAAAAATATCAACAATTTTCTTATAATTAATATGAATCCATTTTTTGCATAATTGTCAGGAATAGCATTCAAATATGCATTATTTGAAAATAAATGTATAACATATTTACTTTCTAAAAATCATCATTTAAATGAAAGATAAACTATTAAACGTTTATTTCTTACCATGGCAAGAACCCTCAACTTCTTCATATCCTGTACTGCAGATGCACCTTCCAAGAGGAACCAGCCAATCTCCATCAGCTCCACAATACAGTTTAGGAGTGTCACGCTCTTCCGCACTCTTCACACAAGAGCCCCGTACTTCAACCAAAGAGGAAGAATCGACCCTTGGGATGGTATCAGGAAACATGGCCAAGTTCCGAACAGTGAAGGGGCACTTTTTGTAGAAAACTCTGACTGAAACCAGGGCAATGCACGCCCCAATGTCTTGAAAAGCGAGGTAAAATCCTTTTCTTTCTATAGGTCCCACCTCACGAATTTCAGTGTTGAGTTTGAGGATGCGATCACCCAAATCCATCTGGGTAAAACTCTCATCAGCAGCAATTGTGTCAATCTTTGTATATTGGCTTGGCTTGAATTTAATTCCGTGGGATTCATCTGATTCCATATAATACAGATTAAACGTTTCTTTGCAAGTCCCCAAGACCCATGGAATGCTGTTACAATCCCTCAGTGTGAACTTCATTTCCACATAAATTTTCTGAGCTGCATCACGCGAGATCCAGTTTGTCCGAAGCCAGTTGTTTTGGTTTGGTTCCATTACATTACATACCTGGTATGTATGAATGGGCCTATTGTGTTCATCCATTTCCGTGATGGCATCCCACTGCAAGAAGGAAAAAAAAAAAGTAATTAAATTATAAAATCAGAGTGGTTAAACAGAAATGATTACATTTTTTTCTTTTAAGGAAAGAAAAATGATTAAAAATGGTACAAATGAAGCTCTTCAAAGCAACAACGCAGCAGCTCTTTAACCACAAGCCTTTGGTTAAGAGTGGGTTCTGGAATCAGCTGGCCTGTCTTTCCTTTCTACATACTAAATGCACGACCAAAGGAAGTTTTTTATTTTTTATTTTCCAGTTTTCCCTATTGTAAAAGGGAGTTAATAGTACAGGGTTGCTGTAAGGCATAAATACATTAAATACATGTAAAGCACTTAAAATAGTTCCTGGCACACTATAAGAGCGTTCAATAGCATGCATTATCTGAATAAAAGAACTAGACCCATGACAAATGCACTTCAGTTTTCCCATCTTTCCTCACATATAATTTGCCAGAAATTGAGGTATGTTTACTAATATTCAATTAAATATTTTCATGGCTATTTTGATAGAAAGTAGACACAGGAAGGCTTCAGAATTATTCAAGAAATATTTATCATGCACTATTCTGAATACTGAGAATACAGCAGTTAACTAGCTGAACAAAAACTCCCTGAATGTATAGGGCTTATCTTAGAGTGAGGAGAGACAACAGAAGTATGAATGATTAAATTGAATAATATGGTAGTAGAAAGTATAATGGGAAAAAATAAGCCAGGGAGATGGAGAAGAGGGTTATAATTTTAAATAGGGTGTCTAAAAAGGCCTTACTGAGATGGTGACATTTAAGCAATGTTTTAGAGATGAGAGAGTGAACCTTGCAAAGAGGAAACAGGAAGTACAATATCTGAGGCAGGAGTGTACAGGTATATGTTAGGAACAATGTGAGTAGGCATTAGAAGCACACTAGGTAATAAGGACACAGTCAGAGAGGGGTCAAGAAAAATTCTTTATAAACATTTTAAGCACGTTGGTGTTTCCTCTGAGCTAGATTATTAGATTATCTTCACCTGTGCATGTTTACATATAAGCATTTAGCCACTTAATTTAATAGAAAGACCATGTTTGTCCTTTTTTTAGAAATTTAATAAATATCTGAGTGCTTTGAAATCAGTTGATATCATCAGTGTTTATATACTTACTATTGCATAATTCTATATTGTAAATTTAGGTTGTAATTGTATTTCATTTGTATAGTTATATCTGAGAATTTTCAGCAAATAAAAAAAAAACAACATTCTAGTGACCTTATAGTCATTTGGGGAAAATATATTAGTTACCATACTTTATCATTTCTACTAGAGTATACTGGAAATAATAAATGCTTTGCTATAGTGAATAAGTATTCTATTTCTTGATATCATACTTCAATGATTTATAATAAGATTACTTAACACATTCTGCTTGCACTTTCTCATTTTAATTGGCTGTAGAGAGTTACTTAATCAAGGCTGGTTGAATTTCAATTAGTATAGCTTCTAACAGAATGGCTACTTTTTTCACTATACAAGACTATTATGCCACTAAGTACTTTTAATTATCCACTGTAAATTTCTACAAATAATTTATATTATCCATGAAACAAACTTAACCACAATTTCTAACTAAAACTTTTATTTGTAAGTTGTTTGCTTGAAATTCAGAAGCCATTTCTCAGAAAAAAAAACAACAATGAATTCCTTTTGAGCTGTGGATATAATTTTACAAAATACACACATTGTTTAACAGGGGCAATTCAATAATTTCACAGAAACATATAAAATTGCCCATCTAAATACCTTTCATCTTAATGTATCATGGGTCTCATGTTACTATCACATTTAGATTTAAAGGCAAACTAGAGTTCTCACAGCTCATTTAGATTGCCAACTAATCACTCTGAATATAACTATGAACAAAGATAATATTAAATAATAAGAAATATAATAATACAATCTGGGAACTGTTAAAATCAATATCTAAAATCCTAAGCAGTTTACTTATAGGAGAGCCTCTAAAGTACTCACCTACTAATTATTCTAATGTTGGATAAATTTCAAATCAGACTTGATTTTGTTTTTCAGGTAATAAAATATGTAATTATTATTGTCTATACTATATCCTCTCTTATACTATACAGGACTATAGAGCTATATTTCCAGTAAATTTTTAAGTAATTAATTTTAATATCTTCAAACTATATCTCTTTATATCAATTGAAGTATTTACCGTGCTCATTATACATTTTCTTTATATTTTCATTATACGTACATTTCTTCTAAATATGAGATTCATTTAACTAAAAATTGCATATTGGAGAAAATAATTTATGAAATTATAAATTTCTTTATTTAAAATTTTTTTTAGGGTTGGGGGATGTTTAGGTGTAGAGAAAGGTCAGGAGTAAAAAAAAAATGTAATATATATTTACCAAGAAATAAGGAAGTACCCAAATACACACACATAATGTGAAATGTGATTCTTCTCACAGACAGTGCATAAGGATACTTAACAAAATAATGAACCCTTTTATAGGTCAAATTTGTGATGTTTGATGAACAATAGTGTTTGTTCTTCCCTCTTCTTTTAAAAAAAAGGATATCAAAATTAGATTCAGGTACCCAGTCAGAACAGATCAACTAGTAAATTTCATCTTATCGAGGAATATACAAATTCATTTATATTAGATATATAAAATTGAATCTAATTGCCTAAAACAAGAATATAAATTCAAGAGTGGAATAGATTTATAAGGCCATGAAATTTACTATAAAATATAACCAGTAGATGTAGAAATTATAACACATTTTAGACATAATGTTTCTTTTGGAAATATTGCACTTATATATACAGTTTACCCTTGAACAACACAAGATTGAATTGTGCAGGTCCGCTTATATGCAGATTTTCTTCTACCTCTGCTATACCTGAGATAGCAAGACCAACTCCTCCTCTCCCTGCTCCTCCTCAGCCTTCTCAACATGAAGGCAATGAAGATGAGGACCTTCATGGTAATCTACTTCCACTTAATGAATAGTAAATATATTTTCTCTTCCTTATGGTATTCTTAATCACATTTTCTTTTCTTTAGCATACTTTTTTGCAAGAATACAGTATATAATACATACAACATACAAAATGGGTGTTAAGTGACTGTTTGTTATCAATAAGGCTACTGGTCAACAGTAGGCCATTAGTATTAATAGTTAAGTTTTTGGGTAGTCAAAAGTTATATGTAGATTTTCAACTACACACGTGGTTGCCTACCAAACTCTCGCATTGTACAAGGGTCACCAGTAGTTATATTTATCTTTATATATACACAACCTTTAGTTATAATTTTAAAATATTAAAATAAATAAGGACACTAAACATCTATGGACCCAATGCAAGAATGTGAGCATGGGGGCTCCCATACCATTTGCCTAAATATTTTTAAATGATAAATTATTCTTCAAATAAGATCAAACTTTAAATATATTTTATTTGCCTACTTTGTAAAGATATTTTTATAACACTCTGAGAGGCCAGAATCCTTAGTATTCCAGCATTTGGTGGTTCATAGAGAGCCAGCCCGTAGCCTTAGTCAATCCCAATTCTATTACCTTCCCTGACTCTACCTCTATCCCATACCATGAGGAGCTTCACATATGTACATGTATGAGCATCTCAGCCCTCATGCACAAACTGTATCTTTCCCTGGCTAAAAAGCTGCCAACTTTGGTCCTCCATTCAACATAGGCTGAGTGTATCAGGGCACAATGCACCCATTGGAGGATGGATCCCAATAAGAAGCCATGAAGCTCTTGAAGGTAGACTTGAAACCATTGGAGCATGGAATTTGGGGGATATTGAATATCTATGGTATGGTATAAAATAAAGCATAAATTCTAAGTGACATATTTTCTTATCCCTCAAGTTCATAGTTTTATGAAGAGAAGTGTGGCCAGAAGAGTATATGGGCAAGACTATCTAAAGCTCTAGGCAAAGAGCTGGGTCTTCCCTTCCTTGATCTAAAGATGGTAATTATTAAAAATAATTTCATTTGGAATGTAAGATACTTTAATTATTCTTTAACATCAAAGAGAGTTTAAAACTTTCTATCATTATGTGGTTAATGTAAACATTTACTTTGAACAACTTTTTATCTCATAGTTTGTCAATTACACATCATGTGTTAATAAGCAAACAACAATATTTAGCAAATTTACAGTATGTGTTAAGTTCCATAAGGAAAATGAAGAAAAGTTTGCTCTCATTGGACTTATATTAATACCCTTAAGTTACTAAATTATGAAACATAATTGATAGTACAGGTGTGAGTGTAATTAACAACTAAATGGTATATAATACATATGGTAAGTGCTCAAAGGACAATAACACTCATAATTGGAGTGGTTTGGAAGACTGGGCCAAGAAGGAGGCACTCGACTTGAACCTTAAAGAACTGTAAGATTCAATAAGGCAGAAGAAGAAAAGTGAATAGCAATTAACGTATAAAAATAAGCTAGGGTCAGGCGCGGTGGCTCATGCCTGTAATCCTAATACTTTGGGAGGCTGAGGTGGGAAGATGGCTTGAGGCCAGGATTTGAGACCAGTATGGGCAACATAATTAGACTTTATCTCTACAAAACTTTAAAATTTAGTTGGGTATGGCAGCACAGGTAGCCCTAGCTACTCGGGAGGCTGCGCCATGAGGATCACTTGAGCCCAGGAGTTTGAGGTTTCAGTGAGCTATGATTGTACCACAGCACTCTAGCTCAGGCAACAAAGAAACCCTGTGCCCACCCTGCCCACTGACCCCCAGAAAAAAACACTAAGCTATACGCATATACTTTTAAGCAACTTTATCTCTGTCACACTTAAACTTCCTATTGCTACTTAAAACAAATACATAACTTATTCTCCATTTGTGAAATATTTAGAGGTACATAAACTTGGTAAATGTAGAAATTATAGGATAGGATATTATCAAACCTGTCATTAATTTCACTATTTTATTGGCCACTTTTGTCAGCTGTTTGCTTTTATATAATAGGTACTGAACCCAAAATATTCCAACTCCTCAATATCATGTTTGCTTTTTTAAAAAAATGTTTCTTTTTATGTAGGGCTTAAAATAAAATACCAATACATACTAATTCACCAATATATAATGTAAAAAAGAGCTCAATAAAGCAAAGCAAATCATACATGGTTTTGCAGAGAACCTCTTGAAAATTATTTGTTTTTATGGCCTATATCAGTAGAACAGAGAGCTGCTTCTGTATTATATTCATTTTGTGAACCCTTTTTTGGGATCAAGGAGTAGACAGATGGATTACAAAGTGATAGATGGAAAAAAATTGTAATGCAGTGTCCTGCTCACTGAGAAGTTTTAATTAAGTAAGAATCAGTTGTACTCCAAGGGATTCTTTCTTTCACATGTTACAAGGTTACCTGGGATGTAATGATCCCTGATGCAACTATTTGTATACTGAATTTATATTTCTCAAAGCTTTTTCACAAATAGTTACTCATTTTGTTCTCATCAGTCCAATAAAGCAAGACAGATATTTTCATTTTTATGATATCAATAAGGAATTCAATGCCTATGAAGTAAAGCAATTGCTCAGCGCTGCATGGACCAGAACTAGAACCAGGTCTTCTAGCTTTATTTTCCATATTTTATGATGTTTTGAGATCTTAAAAATCTTTCTGAGAGAAGATGGGGCCAGCGTGGAGGGACTGCCCCTCCCAGGGCCATACAAATCTTAGCAAAGGGCCGAGCCTGGCACATATCTATTCTATGAAAGCCAACCACTCCCAAGTCTATACATAGCTCCAACCACCTCCTTTATCTGTCTCTCATACACCAAGTCGTTCATTATTTCTCCTGCTCTAAATCATCCTAGGCCAGGTATCAGGCACTTACAAGCTATCCCTATAGCCTAAATCCCACTGGAATTATTCAAACCAGCCAATCCTAAAGTATTTCCTCTCTTTGCCTTACCTTTCTTGCAGAAACCTCAAAAAGGGCTCTGGACTAAACTTTCCCCTCACTCCTGTCTTCGACTACCTGACCAAAACCTGCTGCTTCCCCTGTGGCCCTGCATGGCATGCACTGATCTCCTTCTCTAGGACTTTGCAAGTATTATAAATTCCTTTCCAGGCCTCATTCTCATTTTTTCCTGTGGCCACACTGACTTTATCATATCATATAACATGTACATCTTAGAATAAATAGCCATATGGGTAATGAGACATTCTTCCTGGCTACCCTTTGAAGGATAACTAATTCTTGCTTAGCCAAAAGCTTTCATTTATCAAGAGACTCTCAGTGGCAAAACTACGGCACACAGCCACTCTTTGATGCCAAAAAAAAAAAAAAAAAAAAAAAAAAGTCTCATAAAATGACCATAAGACAAAAGAAACTCTCTGTTCTACTTATCCAGGACATAAGAACAGATATAGTTTGCAAGATACTCTATTCTGCAGAGCATGTATGGTCCAATTTTTGCTTCCCTGAGCTGTTTTCTACATTGTATGTTCATGAATTGTTTTATATATTGGTATTTTAAGTCATAAATTAAAATATAAAATATTAAAATAACAAAAGAAGAGAAGAAGGAATTGAGATGTTTCAGTTCAGTGCCTATTAAGTAAAAGCAAGAAGCTGACTGAATTGATCAACCTTAGAACAGAATTAATGACAAGTCTGATTATCTTTATGCTGTAATGTCTATACTTATCAGGTTTTTGTGTATCTAACTATTTCACAGCTGAAGAATAAGTTATATGTATATTTTTTAATAGAAGTAAGAAATTTTACCCATTGGATATACATGGTATAAGGCTAAAATTGCTAAGAATATGTGCATACAGCTTTATAGCACCTAAGAATATTTTTCTATTGAAGATCTTTTGGACAGTCCCATTTAATGTGAGTGTTTATTAGAAAGGATAGGAAGTATAAAGAGCTATGAGTAGTACTTAATCAATTTATGCCTGAGGGTTTTCTAAAAACTCATCCTCATCCACACAAGAATGTTTGTTTCCACAGCAAGCTAAATAAACTAGGCCAAAAAGCTGAATTCCTTTTGGGCATAGAAAGTTAGAATAAGGAAATTAATTCTTAAACAGCTAGCAGTCATAGAGGAATCAGATTGCTTTATTTTCTTAGATAACAAAATAAGGCAATCAAATAGCATTTCTAGGCAAAGAATATTCAGATAATATGCTGGTAAATCGACACATATATCCCATGTTCTAAGGAAAATTTATCAAATTTGTACTTTCCTCCCTCTGAAAATCTTCAAAATTCAACAAGAATATAAAATTTTATTTCAAAAATAAACTCTGAAATTTTAAAATAAAATCAGTTTGTTTCTCAACATAGAATAGACTGGTGAAAAGCTAACTGTATTTTGCAAGGCAGTGATAAATCCTGATAACTTACCCAAAGGAAATAGCAAAAGAAAAGAACAATTATCCTCAGACTAACATGCTCACCTCTGTATCTCCAGAGAGAAAGGGAAGGGGGAAATATCAGACCCTGGATATCTTAGGACCCTAAACAGGTACAGGGTTGGTCTGATTAAATAAAAAAAAAAAGGAGAAGAAAAATCAGTAAAACCCAATGTTAAATATTATGCTGATAGCAGATAATTAAAAAGGAAGCATTCTAATAACACTGAAGAAATGAACAGCTGAATGAAAGTATTTTAGTCTTTAATTTTACCTGTGCTTCCAAAATAAATAAGTACTTATTTATATGTATGTAGAATCTTTTTGCTCTCTTCCCCTTTATCTATGATTTTTTTTTAAATCACATGCTGAAATACTCTGTACTATAATATTAAAATTATCATCCTAAATTTATTTCAGCCTCAATTTGTAACAGATCCAGTTATAAGCTAAAAGGGGAAGAAATATGTGGGGAAATATTTTTCTTGAATTTGTCTTCAAAATGTGGTTATGATAAATACATGAGGGGGAATATGCAAAGGAAATAGAATATAACAAATGACCATTTGAAAAATATAGACTCCAAAAGACCAAATGCTAGCAACATATTGGTAGATGGTTCATTAATATAGCAGTGAGATAGCATATTATTATTCATACTTTTTCCCAAAAGTAAATGCAATTTAAATATAGGCTAAAATAAAACAAAGAAACAATAAAATCATTATAAATCTATAATTCCTTAGTCAGATATTATATCAAATTATTCCCCCAAATTATTTCTAATTTAAACTAAATTTAAATTGGAAAGGAATCCAGGAAAGGGAAGAAAATCATAAATTTATTTTAAGAATGAGAAAGTAGAATGGTTAAGAATGAAGGGAAGCCTCATTTGGAAAAATGGCGCATATCTGATTTGTTCCAGTCTTCATTTTATTTTGCATAAGTGAAATAAACTAAACTTGTTGAATAGTATACAGGCATCTCATTATGCAATTCTGTGGTGGTTTAATTTTTAAAACATACACATTTAATATTCTTTAACAATCTAAAAGGGGCCTTCTTATTCTAATATGATATTTTCCCTAGAACCACTTAAATATTCACTTTGAGTCAATATAATGACATAAACTTGGGAAATTAGTGCCCTGAATTCTGCTGCTAGGCATGTAGTTAATAACATAAGTCTGTTTTTCCAGCAGAAAAGTGAAGGCTCTGCATTTAAATGATAACTAGTTTTGGAGCATAAAACAAGAAACAAAATGCATCATGTGCAGATACATTTCTATTTCACTTTGGGCAAATGTAAAACTTTTTTATTAGCACTACAAAGATATTTAATAAAAAAGGTAAGAATTCAAGGGTATATACTGAAGACAACTGCTGAGACTAAGTAAATTTTATAATTAAATTTTTACTTTGGGAGATTTGTTCTATTAACAGGACCAAAACATAGCAATACAGATAATTTCCACTAACAAGGAATAATTATCCCATTAAAAAACTGTCATATATTCATGAAGCTTAAAAATTCTTGGAGTCCATCTTCTGCACATCCAATGGCCTTAATTTATATCATAAAAAGTTGAGATTTTTACTTAACCAATGAATAAGATGCTGCAAATATTATCTTTGCATATTTATAGGATTTCTACAATAAAGAGATAGCCAATATTCATCTTATTTATCTTGTCCTATGTTCAACAATTCCTTAATACTATACTAGGTTCCACAGGACATGCCTAATATAGGAAGCATAGAAAATCTCACAAATCATATTTAATTTGATTCTTGTGTGGTAGAGAGAATGAAGCATCTTATCCTGGTTTTATGGATCAGGAAACTGATTTAAAGAAAAAACTGACTCACCTGAGTTTACAAAGAAAACAGAAGAAACAACAACAAAAATGTCTGAAAAGTTACGTTGGCCCATATGAAGGCTTCAATCTAAAATAAATTTAGGTAGAATGCAAGCTCTATGAGGCAAGGACATTGCCTTGTTTATCTTTGTATCCCCCATACCAGGGGGATACAATACTAGAATCGCAGTAGGTTCTTAATATTTATTGAATATACAAATGAATAATTGAAGGCTTAAATTCTCACTAAAACAATTCTGAATGATTCCACTAATAGAAGACCTACTACTGCTTAGATCAGGATTCTAAATATCACACATTATTAGAAACATGTAAACTTACAGCAATCTCCTAGTCACTTGATTTTAGAGGTATCAAAATGACTTAGATGAACACAGACATATCAGATGATAGCTAAAGCCTGAAAACATCAGATGACTCACTGAGCATTATGTTAGTACACAAGATTTTAAGTGAGGCTGAGAACTCAGGGTTAGAAATAAGAGGTACTGTGTGTGTATGTGTGTGTGTGCATGTGTGTTTTCAAGATGGAGAAACAGAAGGAGAAGGAGAGGAAAGTGAAATTAAGAATATAAAGAATATGTGTAGGCATCAGGAAAGAGAGTGAATTGAGCAGGTGATATAATATTCAGTCTGCTCGGAAGGTATTAAATACAGAAGGACTTTAATAAAAAAAAAAAAGGACGATTTACAGATTCCTTCAGATTATCTACCTTTGTTGTAATTATTCACAACTATAGCCTTGACTCTAACATTCTATTTTAACTGAAAGGTATACTGTTTATGTATAGTAAACTATAAATTGGTAATTCTTTTAAACATCAAGTATGGAATAAAAGAATATTCAAACTGTACATGCTAATACACATTGAGAGATGAAAGTCCTAAGAGTACGATGCTCTGTATATGTTATAGAAGAAAATGATTAATGAAGAAGAAAGTATTTAAGCATATTTAATGCTGATGAAAGATTCAGTAAAATAAAGACAGCTTAATGTATACTAGAGTCGTTAACAAAGAAGTTATTGATGGCTATGACAAGAAAAGGTTTGGTGGAGTGTTGGTGTGGGCAGGAGCACAATCTTCATGCAGAAATCTGGAAAAGTGATTTCTTTTATTTATTTATTTATCTTTTTTTAAATTTTTTTTATTTCAGCATATTATGGGGGTACAAATATTATGGTTATGTATATTGCCCATGCTCCCCTCCCCCCTTGAGGTAGAGCCTCAAGCATGACCATCCCCCAAACATTGCACATCTCACCCATTATGTTTGTATATACCCATCCCCGTCTCCCCCTATAAAAAAGACACCTGCACTCGAATGTTTATAGCAGCACAGTTCACAATT
>VBSM01000272.1:73064091-73180598 GCA_008086735.1 Cheirogaleus medius
CAATATTTGTACCCCCATTATATGATGAAATAAAAGGAAAAAAAATAAAAGAAAATAAAAAAAAAGAAAATAATCCAAAATAGTTTGGAGTAAAAGGAATTCCTAGAACAGTTTGATACATGATAACTGGTACCAATCATGAAAAGTTTGGCAATTTAAGAATTCTAAGACTGTATTTAAGACATAGATGTAGTAATTCTGCATCAAGAATTTTATTATGAGACAATAAGTTAGAAAAATAATTATGGCATAGTAAAATGACAGAATGCCATTTAATCAGTAAAATTCATTTCGAAGAAGACATTCAATGGTTAAGTATATATCAAATGCTATTAAATGCAAAAACTGACTTATAAAACAATAGGTAAACTATAACCTCAATTTTGAAAAAACAATTCATTATATAATATATAATGTAATACATTACATCATAATATATTATCTAAAATTGTGTATTCTATTAATTTATTATGTTTTATATAAGCTATATGTTATGTAACAACATATATGTTTGTGTGTGTATTCACAAAGTATAAAAGCACACACACAGCTGAAAAAAGATCTCTTTTAAACCTGAAACAACAGTGATTATTTTCAAAGAACGGATTATCAGTGAATTTTCTTTCTTCTCTATGATTTATAAATTTTCCATAACTTTTATGCTTACATAAGGAAAAGAATGGATATTCCATGTGTAAGTATGAAACTCACAAAAAATGTAGATTCCAAGCACAGAAAGCTAGTGTCTCCCAAATCAATTCTAGGAAATTCATATAATTCTTGTTTTTTAATTTTTTTATTTCAGCATATTACAGGGGTACAATGTTTAGGTTACATACATTGCCTTTGCCCCACCTGAGTTAGAGCTTCAAGCATGTACATCCCCCAGACAGTTCACACCGCACCCATTAGGTGTGAATATACCCATCCCCTCCTTCCCCTCCCACCTGCCCAACACCGGATGCAAGTTAATAACAATTTCACATACTACAAAGAAGTTAACAAATCTCTCTTCTATAAAAAGCAGTAGCAACAACAATAAAAAAGTCGCTAAAGCTAACTGGGGAACAGACAGGTAAATACCCCAAATCCGGAGCCAGAGGGACTTAAATGAATTTAACTAAACACTTAAATAATAGTTAATCCTCATTTAATTATCTTTATTTAAGTCATTGTCTCAGCTTCAGAGGCGTTTTTCTGTACTCTGCTTTGTGGTGCCAGGACTGAGCCCTGTGAAACCACATTTCCATGTTTCTGCTTTGCCAACTGGTTCCCAAGAAGGGTCTCACAAGACCTGTTGAATAAATGGAAGAACATCTGATGTTCTTGAATGGATAACTGTAATCTATATCACAGATAGGATACTTTAATACTATAAAGATATCAATTTTCCCCACATTTATGTATAAATTTAATTAAATTATAAACAAAATAAGAGTTCAATATTTCAAAGAAATTCAGTGAACTTATTCTAACATTTATAGAAAAGGATAACATTTCAAGAATACCTAAGTCATTAAAAAAAAAAAGTGATGCCTTGTACTACTGATATGACAATATACTGTAATTCCATAGTAAAATGTTTATTACTACAATAACAGGGAAGTGAATCATGAAACACAACACAGAGCTCAAACAAAGATTATGTTTATAAGAGAAGTAAATATCATATAAAGGGTATATATAAAATCTGAGTTCAGTTGATTGGGATGTTCAGTAGAAAACTACTTCACTCCACCTTTGGGTTCATTCCCAAAGGACAGTAATCTAAATGTGAAAGGTGAAACTATAAAGTTAATATACAGTATTAAACAAATGCCTGTGATCTAGGGCTTGATAAAACTTCTTATCTAAAAATCTGAAGTAAAAATATAAAGAAAAATTGCTAAATGTGGTAATACAAAACTAAGGATTTCTACTCATCAAAGGACACTATAGACAAAATTGATAGTTGGCAAATTTGGATATATCATTTGTAGTGTTAATATCTATAACAGAAAAATATCTAGACCACACAAAAAAAATTTGCAAATCTATAATAAAAACACACCTACCCCAATTTTAAAAAATTCCCAAAGGCTATAAAAACATTTTTCAGAAGAAGACAAAACAAGAATATGAAAAGATTAACTCATTAAAAGTTAAGGAAATTGAAACAACATTTTAAACTCATTAAATGGGCAAAAATGAAAGCTTTCTTTTCAAGTATTGTCAGGTATGTAGTTAGTAAGAAGCTTCATATACTGTTAATGACAGAGTACACTCTTGCAGCTATTACAGAGGACAATCTGCTGGCACGTAAGTATGCATATACACCCTCATACATACATACGCTCCAGAGAAATATTTGGAAATATTGGAAGAAATATTTGGAATAACTGAAAATGTATTGGTACAGTTAACACAGCATGTTTTCTGATAACAAAATTGGAGGCATCACTAGGGATAAATAAAACGTAGTGGAGAGGCAGGGCAGAGCAACATGGGCAAATAGAAATCTCCATCAGTCATCCCTCCACACGAACACCAAATTCAACGGCTATCCATGCAAGGATGCACTTATAGAAGGACCAAAAATCAGGTGAGTAATAACAGTACCCAGTTTTAACATTATGTCCAGGAAAGAGGCACTGAAGAGGGCAAAAAAGAAAATCAATCATTGCCTATGTCACCCCTCTCTATCCCCTGGCAGTGCAATGGCAGAGCACTCAGTAGAGAGAGGTAATCTGTGTGCTCAGGGGAGAGAGAGTGAAGTCATTGTGGTACTTTGCATTGGAACATAGGGCCACCCTATCACAGAGGACCATAGCACAAGGCAGAATTCTGCCAGTACCCACAGAGGGATCATTTAGACCAGCTTGGTCAGAGGGAAATCCTCTGCCCCAAAACCCAAGTTCCAGCTAGCCACACCAGCAGATAAAATGTAGCCTGGGACCTGGAATAAACTCATAAGGCAGTTGAGCCACAAAGGCTACAGTCCTTGGGCAATTCCTGCAGCTGTCCTGGCACACAGCCAGTGGACTTGGAGTGCACATGAGCCAATGAGACACCAGTGGTGACAGCCAAGCCCGTGCCTGTGTCACCCCTCCCCCAAGTACAGGTAGTACAGCTCAGGTAGAGTCTTCTTCCTGAAAGGAAAGTTCAGAGGACTTTGTTTTTCAACTTGGGTTGGTAGAGCCATAGTAGAATAAAGTACCAGAAAGACTCTTGAAGCACCTGATTTCAGGCCTTAGTTTCTTGATGGCATGTCTAGACCCACCCTGGGCCAGAAGGCAACCTGCTGCCCTGAAGGGAAGGGCCAGGCCTAGCAGAATTTACCACATGTAGATTAAAGAGCCCTTGCACTTTGAATAAATATCAGAGGTAGCCAGGCAATAGTCACCATGGGCTTTGGGTGAGACTGAACTGGCTTCAGGTGTGACCTGCTGCCATCCCATCTGTGGTGGCCACAAGGGAGCACCCATGTCAACTCCTATGGGCGGGCACAGAGAGGGAAGGAAGCAAGTGAGAGACTTTGCCTGGTAATCCAAGGAATTCTCCCATATCTTACCCAAGGCCACCAAGGCAGTACCACCAGGATTCTGCAAGAGTCATAGAATTACTGGGCTTTGGACGTCCCCAGTATAGATATGACTGTAGTAATCAAAAATTTAGATTACAACAAATTTCCTTTGAATGTCTGGAAAGCCTTCTCAAGAAGGACAGGTTCAAACAAACAAACCTAGACTGCAAAGATTAAAATAAGAACCTAGTTCTTCAATGTCTAGCCATTGATGAACATCCACATGCATCAAGAAGATCCAGGAAAACATGACCTCGCCAAGTGAACTAAATAAGATACCAGTGACCAATCCTAAGCGATGGATATATGTGACCTTTCAGATAAACAATTCAAAAGAACTGTCCTGAAGAAGCTCAATGAACTTCAAGATAATACGGAGAAGGAATGCAGAAGCCCATCAGAGAAAGTTAACAAAGAGATTGAAATAATAAAATAAAACCAAACATAAATTTTGGAGCTGAATAATTCAACTGATGAACTGAGAAATGTATCAGAGTCTCTCAAAAACAGAAATAATCAAGCAAAAGAAAGAATTAGTAAGCCTGAAGATAGGCTATTTGAAAATACATAGTTGGAAGGAAAAAGAGAAAAAAGAACAAAAAGGAAGAAAGCATGCCTATAAGATCTAGAACACAGCCTCAAAAGCACAAATCTAAGATTTATTGGTCTTAAGGTGGAAGCAGAGAGAGACATTGTGGCAGAAGGTTTATCCAAAGAAATAACAGAGAACTTTCCAAACCTAGAGAGACCTATCAATATTCAGCAACAAGAAAGTCACAGACACCTAACAGATTTAACCCAAACAATACTATCTCAAGCTCGCCAAAGTTCACAGATAAAGAAAAAGTAATAGGGAAGCAAGAAAAAAGAAAAAAAAAACATATAAAAAAGCTCTAATAAGTTTGGCAGCAGACTCCTCCGTGGAAATTTTATAGGCCAGGAGAAAGTGGCATGACATATTTAAAAAGCTGTAGAAAAAGGACCTTAAGCCTAGAATGTTATATCCTGCAAAAATGTCCTTCCAACATGAAAGAAAAATAAAAACCTTACCAGAGAAACAAAAGCTGAGGGATTTCATCAAAACCAGACCTGTCCTATAGGAAATACTAAAAGGAGTTCTTCAGTATGAAAGAAAAGGATGTTAATGAACAATAAGAAATCATCATAAGGTATATAACTCACTGGGAAGAGTAGAACACAAATACAGAATACTCTATTGCTGTAATCACAGTGCATAAACCATTTATATATTGAGTAGGAAAACTAAAAGACACATCTATCAAAAATAATGACAACAATTTTTTGAGAGATAGATACTATAAAAAATATAGTTGGAAGAAACAAAAATTTGAAAACGGCGGCGGGGGGGTATGATGCAGTTAAAGTATAGAATTTTTGCTAGACTTCTCTTTGTTTGTTGGTAAGCAGAGTTCTCATATGTTCAAAATAATGGGTTTTAAAATATTTTTTGCAAGCCTCAAGGTACCTCAAGTCGGAAAACCTACAACAGGCTCACAAAAAATAAAAAGCAAAAATTGAAACACACTACCTGAGAAAATCACTTTTACACAAAGGTTGTCAGGAAGTCAGGAAAGAAGAGAGGACCACAGAATAAAAACAGAAACCAAATAACAATATGGCAGTAGTAAGCCTAACATTCAATGGCAAGAGACTAAACTCTCCAAAGACATAGAGTAACTGAATGGATAAAAATATAAGACCCAACTATATCTTATCTATAAGAAACTAACTTCACCTCTAAAGACACATAGACTGAAAAAACAGGGATGGAAAACAATATTCCATGCAAATGGAAACCATACAAGAGCAGGAGTAGCTATTCTTCTATCAGAGAAAATAGATTGTAAGACAAAAACTGTAAAAAGGGGTCAAAAAGGATCATTATATAATGGTAAATTATATAATGATTCACTGGGTCAATTCAGCAAGAGGATATAACAATTCAAAAAATATACATACACAACATTGGAACACTCAAATATATAAAGCAAATATTATCAGAGCTAAAGAGAAAGATTGATTCCAATACTGTGATTATTGGAGACCTCAACACTCCACTTTAAGCATTGGACAGACATCCACATAGAAAACCAACAAAAAAACATCGGACTTAATCTGCACTATAGACCAAATGGTCATAAGAGATATTTACAGAATGTTTCATTCAATAACTGCAGAATACACATTCTGCTATTCAGCTCATGGATTATTCTCAAGGATAGTCCCTATGGTAGACCACAAAATATGCCTTAACAAACTCAAAAAATTTGTAATCGTATCAAGTATTTTCTCTGATCACAATGGAATAAAACTAGTAATCTATAACAAGAGGAATATTGGAAATTATACGAACACATTGAAATTAAGCAATATGCTCCTGAATGATCAGTAGGTTAATGAAGAGATTAAGAAGGAAATTAAAAAATTTCTCAAAACAAAATGAAAACACAACTTATCAAAACCTATGAGATATAGCAAAAGTGGTAATAAGAAAAAAGTTTACAGCAATAAATGACTAGATCAAGAAAAGTAGAAAATCTTCAAATAAACAACTGAACAATGCATCTCAAAGAACTACAAAACAACAGCAAACCAAACCTCAAAATTACTAGCGGAAAATAAGTAATGAAGATCAAAGCACAAATAAATGAAATTGAAACCAAAAATCCCCAAAAGATCAATGAAATGAAAAGCTGTTTCTTTGAAAAGACAAACAAAATTGGCAAACCTTTAGCCAGACTGAAAAAAAAAAGTGAGAATATGCAAATAAATAAAACTGGAGAAGAAAAAAGGAGACATTACAACTGTTACGGCAGAAATTCAAAAGATCATTAGAGACTACTATGAGCAACTATATGCCAATAAATTGGAAAACCTAGAAGAAATGAATAAATTACTAGACATACACAACTTACCTAAATTGAACCAGGAAGAAATCCAAAACCTGAATAAACCAATAAGAAGTAACAAGATAAAAGCAGAAATAAAGTCTCCTAACAAAGACAAGCCCAAGACCCAATTGCTTTACTGCTGTATTCTACCAATTCAAAGAAAATTAACACCAATCCTACTTAATCTACTCAAAAAAATCAAGTAGGAATGGATACTCCCAAACTCATCCTATGAGGCCTGTAATCCCCTGACACCAATACCAGACAAAGACACAACCACCACCAAAAAGTATAGGTCAATATCTGTGATGAATATAGATGCAAATATTCTCAACAAAATACTAGTAAACTGAATTCAACAACAGATTACAAACATTATTCAACATAACCAAGTGGAATTCATCCCAGGTATGCAAGGATGATTTAATATATGTAAATCAATCAGTTTGATACATCATATCAACAGAATGAAGGACAAATCAATCAGCATCAATTGATGCTGAAAAAGCATTCAGTAAAATTCAAAATCCTTTCATGATAAAAAACTCTCAAAAAAAAGGTATAGAAGGAACTTTTTTCAACAAGATAAAAATCATATATGACAGACTCACAGCTAGTATCATGCTGAATGGAGAAAAACTGAAAGCCTTTCCTCTAAGATTGGAACGAGACAAGGATACCAACTATCACTACTGTTATTCAACATCTACTGGAAGTTTCAGCTAGAGCAATCAAACAAGAGAAAAAAATAAACGACATCCAAATTGAGAAGGAGGAAGTCAAATTATACTTGTTTGCAGACAATATGATCTTATATCTAGAGAAATCTAAAGACTCCAAAAAAAATCACTAACAGAACTAATAAACAAATTCAGTGAACATGCAGGATACAAATTCAACATATAAAAAACAGTAACTTTGCTATATGCCAAGAGTGAAAAAGAAACCAAGAAAGTAATCCCATTTACAATAGCTACAAATAAAATAAAATATTTGTGAACAAACTTAACCAAATAAGTAAAAGATCTCTATAATAAAAAGTATAAAATATTGATGAAAGAATTTGAAGAGGATATAAAAAATGGAAAGATATTCCATGCTCATGGATTGGAAGAAAAAATATTGTTAAAATGTCCATACTACCTAAAGCAACCTACAGATATAATGCAATCCCTATCAAAATACCAAAGACATCCTTTACAGAAATAGAAAAAAAAAATAATCCTAAAATTTAATATGGAACCACAAAAAACCCAGAATAGCCAAAGCCATCCTGAGCACAAAGAACAAAACTGGAGGCATGACATTTCCAGACTTCAAATTATACTACAGAGCTGCAGTAACCAAAACAGTATGGTGCTGGCATAAAAACAGACACATAGGCCAATGGAAAAGAACAGAGAACACAGAAATAAATCCAGGTATCTATCGTGAACTTAACTTTGAAACAGTTGCCAAGAACATACAGTGGAGAAAGGACAGGTTTTTCAATAAATGATCCCAGGAACACTGGATATCTATATGCAGAGGAATTAAACTAGACCCTTACTTCTTGCCATCTACAAAAATAAAATAAAAATGGATTAAAGAATTAAGTCTAAGACCTGAAACTATGAGATTACTAAATAAAACGTTAGGGAAACACTTCAGGATTTTTTTCTGGGCAAGGACTTCTTGAGTAATATCCCCAAAACACAGTCAACCAAAACATAATTAGACAAATGGGATCACGTCAAACTAAAAATTTTTTACATAGCAAAGGAAACAACCATCAAAGTGTAGAGACAACCAACAGAATAGGAGAAAATATTTGTAAACTTCCCATCTGACAAGAGATTTATTACTAGAATATATAAGAAGTTCCAAAAACACAACTGAAAAAAAATCAAGTAATCCGATTAAAAAATGAGCAAATGATCTGAATAGACATTTCTCAAAAGAAGACATACAAATGGCCAAGAGATGTATGAAAAAATGGTCAGCATCATTAGTCTTAAGAAAAATTCAAATAAAAACAATGAGATATCATCTTATCCCTGTTAAAATGTTTTTTATGAAACAGGCAACAACGAATGCTGCTGAGGATGTGGAGAAAGGGGAACCCTCAACTCTGTTGGAGGCAATGTAAATTAGTGCAACCACCATGGGGAAGACAGTATGAAGGTTCTTCAATACACTAAAAATAGAACTACCATATGACCCAACAATCCCATTGTTAAGCATATGAGGGTTATCCAGAAAGTATCCAGCCATTGTTAATATAATGAGTATGGTTACATGGCTATATATTTTGTGGACAGCCCTTGTATATCCAAAAGAAGGGAATTCATTATCTCAAAAAGGTATCTGCAGTCCTATGTTTATTGTAGCACTATTCACACTAGCCATGATTTGGAATCAACCCAAGCATCCATCAATGGATGAATGGATAAAGAAATTGTGGTACATATACACAATGGGATATTATATAGCCTTAAAAAATAAAATGTTACTATTCAGCTATAAGAAACAATGGTGATATAGCATCTCTTGTATTTTCCTGGCTAGAGCCAGAACCCATTCTATTAAGTGAAGTATCCCAAGAATGGAAAAATAAGCACCACATGTACTCACCAGCAAATTGGTATTAACTGATCAACATCTAAGTGGACATATAGGAATAACATTTATCGGGTGTCGGGCAGGTGGGGGGAGGGGATGGGTATATACGTACATAATGAGTGCAATGCGCACCAACTGGGGGATGGACACGCTTGAAGCTCTGACTCGAGGAGGGGGGCAAGGGCAATATATGTAACCTTAACTTTTGTACCCCCATAATATGCTGAAAAAAATAAAAAAATAAAGTTCTGTCATTTGGAACAACATGGATAGAACTGGAGAACATTGCATTAAGTGAAATAAACCAAGCACAGAAAGACAAAACTTGCATGTTCTCATTCATATGTGGGAGCTAAATATTAAAACAATTGATCTAGAGACAGAGAATAGAATGATGGTTATCATAGAAGGATAGTGGGGAGGATGATAAATGGGTGCAAAAAAAGGTAGGATGAACAATATTTGATTTCACAACAGTGACTATAATCAACAATAAATTAGAATATACTTTAAAACAAGTAAAAAATGTAATTGGAGTGTCCCTAATACAAAGAAATGATAAATGCCTGAGATGATAGATACCCCAATTACCCTGATTTAATACACATTGTATGCCTGTATCAAAATATCACATGTACCCTATAAATACATAGAATTATTATGTATTCAGAATAATTAAAATACCTTTTAAAAAATAATATAAAATCTAGTGGAACCAAACAGCAAAACATGTGCATTACTTAGTGCTAAAAGAGTGAATGCACTCCTAGCAATGAAAGCAGACTTTAAAATGCAGGGATGACGAGAAAATAGCAAGGATAAAAATGAGAACTATTATAAAGTCATTTATAAAAGTCAAAATAACATATTTACAAAACAATTCACATAGTCTAAGAACATGTGCTAATTAAAAATTTCCAGTGCAAACACAATAAATCAGTTGTCTATGGTAAAAGAAGAGTAATGTGAGTAGGAAATAGTCTTGAATAAATAAAGCCAAGAGAAGACTTGCATATACCACTCATGATAACGTGGTATTGAAATAAGCAATCAACTCTAAGAGGCAGACATGACTGGGTTTTCCAGCATCAGGGGCCACATCTTTTCCAGAAAGTAGCAAGACCAACTGGATCTTAATTCTTATACATGAATAAACCATCCTAGAGGTTTGGAGATCTGGGATAAAGCCACATGAAAAGAGTGAACTTCTTTTTATTCTGGGAAAATTGGGGAATAACTTTGTAACTCTTTGGGACATGATGCTATTATTTTACCCAAAGCTAGTGATTTATAAATACTGATTGCTGTAGATGTTGTTATTCACTTTATATATGTAGCAGAGATCACAGGTTAAACCACAGTATTTTTCCCACTACTTTGTGTTTTGACATATCTGTTCACTTTTCTTTAAGGAGCAGTAGATAACAGAAAGAACTTTGCTACATGATAGATGATGACTTTTCTGGAAATGGACTTAAGTTGTCTCCACTGTAGAAAGAGAAAGATTTAAGCATGTGTGGCAAAGTGCCACACCCAACAGAAATCTTCTCATTGGATTTTGTTACAATAAAATGTTAATACTGATAGAGAATTCCTCCAAAATATTAAATGAAAAAGAAAGCCTATTCACAGTTAACCCAGTAACAAAGTCCTCCACATGAGAAAGTTGGAAAGAAGAGGGATTTTGCATATAAATCATTGAAAGAATTGGCTGTAGCTAAGGATTTGGAGAGCATTAAAGTTTGTGCATGCGGAGATGGAGACCTGAGTTAGCCTAATTTAAATTTGCCTATTGGTGTTTTATATGAAAATGACAAATTAATGCAGTTATTACTAGATTAGTGCTCAATGTATGAAAACTCTTCTGTCTATTCAGATTATTCAGAAAAGTGCTTCTCAGTGCTTCTTCCTTTTTCATTTGTTTTTCTCTTACTCATCTAATTTCTGTTCATTTGTCTTTGGCAAACCACTATCGAGAATGATGAATTACTAAATAGGATTCAAAGGGCACATAGAGGTGAATGAACAAGTACAGTAAATTAGTAAATGCCGTCAAGGACAATGTTGCCTCTCTCCACCTAAGGCTGTTTCTGCCTGAATGAGGCTAATTTGTTTCACCTACAAGAACATATTTAACTTTAAAAGGTAGGGTGAACATTTTCTGTGACTCTTTACAGTCTAACAGAGAGAAATAACCTTGAAAATATTCATCTGCACTTTAAATTACTAATTCTTCTGAGGATGGAATCTCCTTCTTTATCTGAAATTCTATTGCTGGAGTGGACTCAGAATGTTATCTAGTGAAACATTCCAAAAGTTGTTTTAGTATTTAGGACTGGGAGCAGAACTAGAAATAAAATGAAGGTCACCATTATTATCCCTCTCCATTATATTTCCTAATTTAGTCTCTGTTCTTCAATCTATCCTATACACTACTTCACTGTAACTTTCCTAAAGCATAATTCTTACCGTGTTAAATTCTTGCTTTAGAGAAAATCAGGCCTACACACTTCCTTGAATGGCACTGAATACTCTCCATGGTCTAACATCAATTAACTTTAAGTTCACTTCTCTGTGGCAGGTACTGTCGGGGCTTTGCCCATTTCCTCCAAACCTTCAGGATGCTCTAACATCAACTTTTTATGTGAAGCTACCTTTTTTAATTCTTCAAAAGTACAGAAGGCTTCTCTGTGTACATACCAGATGTGCTGAGGAATTAATGAGGAATTAATACTTCTAGAGGTAAAGCCCTCAACAAATAACCTCATGAAATTTAGTGTATGAGACATGCATCTTATACCACTTCCCCAAATATCCTGGTGGGATTAAGCTTCACTTATCTATTGTATTAGTAGCTTACTAAAACACCCTTTACTGCTGCCATCCTTTTTCTGTATCAATTCCCCTCCCCAACCCATGCTCCCTGCATCTTCCAAATAAACTACCTGCACTCAAATTCTTATCTCAGCATCAGTTTATGGGGAAACTATAACTAAAGACACTTGGTATGAAAATGATTCTAGGAAGAAAGTACCCCAGTGCCTGTATTACTCACTGGCAAAATGGCAACAAGAACTCGCCTCCTGGTGGTAAATGAAATAGTGATAATCCTTGGCATTCTGGAGTACCTCAATTGCTAACATTGTTACATGTGGTGAATTGGAATATCATACAGGAAGAAGAGTTGTACTGGTTTATGTTATATCTATAATTGGAGGGAGTTACTCTTTATTATCGAAGGTAATTATAAGGAGACTGGTTAGTGTTAAGTGTCATCAGTGCACTAAAAGGAGAAAAATGACACTCAATTCAGCCAACCTCCAACTCAGAGCATGGTGTGAAATATAAGATATTTATGATAGTATTTCTAGAGATACTAGTCTCCTGTAGCCAAAAGGCAAATAGGTATGCAAACCAAGATCAGAACCTGACTGTGCAAGGAACCAAACTACAGATAAGGATGAATTCATACTCTCACTGTTATCTCTTACATTAAAGTAAGGATGGATAGGAGAGGTTCTAAATTATAGAATGGAAACAGACAGATGGACATATTTGAGAACTTGAATCCCAGATTCTGCTAAAGCCCGTGGACCTGCAATGGTGGCTCACTCACTCTTGCTAGAGGGCAGCAGCCTCCCTTTGCCTAGGCGACATTCAGAGGCCTCACTTCAGGCAAAGTCTTACAAGATGAATCCTGTACACTTCAAGCTCTCCCTTCCCTCCCTTACTAAGACTTATAGGCCAACCACTAGGGTCGATTCTCAGTGTAATCTACCTACAAAAGTACTCTCCTTTCATTGGGAGGGAAGAGATTATTTTATCAAAAGAATTACAGGGTCTGGCTAATATATACAGGCAAGAACTGTGAAATAACACTTGGAAATTAACCCTGAAACTGTTGGACAAAGGAAGAATATAAGGCCAGATAAGAGGGAGTTGACTGATACGAGTTCACTTATGAGTTCAGAATTTAATGGCAGCTGGAATTAGTCGCGATATGCTATTAGTATGCTTCTTGCAAGTATTGGGTGAAAATAATGACTTAGAACAAAAGAGGTAAAAGTGCCTGTACAAAGTCTGATGCAGTGGCAAAAAGATTCAAAGAGGTGAGTCTGTTAGAATGGATTTATTAAATAACACTAGAGAATCCACAAGCTATGTTCTTATGATGTGCCTAAAGACAAACTCTTCCCTAAAGAAAAAGAGAAGTGTGCTAATGAGAACATCCCCATCTTGAAAACTCAGTTTTGCTTTGTAGAGCATATTTGAAGGCTGGAGTGAAGGTCTGCTTATGAAACTCGTTCCCTAGTTTCAATAGGAATAATGTGATTTTAGAATAGCAGAGGCCAGATGACAACACATAAGCTATAAGAGGGAAATTGGATGTAATTGCCATAATGTCAAAATGGGTAAACAAACTTGAACAGCAACTAGGAGGCACTGATGTACAGGGATTTATTGCATTGGCTAATAAGTCATTATGTTCCCAGAAATGAAATAGATGGGAAGCCAATAAGGATACTGGGGGACCTACGAACATGAAGAATTTCAAGACCAAGTGACACCAAAGGCTGTCAGCTCTGAAATGAAAAATAATTAGTCTAGACCACTTTCTACACTACTCATAAGCTAAAGAGTATGCTAAGTCCCTTAGAGGAATAAACACACACTTCAAAATAGTCCTTCGCCAAAGGGGTCTAGAGAATTGATTCACAATTCTTGCGAGTTAACCACTTGCCAGGGTTCCAAAACTCCTGAGGCAGTTTCAAAACATATTACTTGTACTTGTATCATTTTCTCAGGGTCCATTTATAGTTAGGTTCCAGGTTTTCTGCAAGGTATGCTATAGCCAAAATGAAACAGTTATTTTAACTTTTTTGCTACTTTCTGATTTCCACCTATACCTATAATTCTCTTACCTTAATATTTCTCTCTTCCCATCCAAATTCTATTCATACTTCAGGAAACTTTCAAATTCTACATATTAAGTAAAGCTTCCCTAATCTCCTCAAGCAGTGTTTTGTTTGTTTTTGCATTTTTTGTTTATTTTTCTGTTTCATGAGCAATGTATTTATTACTGAGAAAAAACATTCAGAACAACTGGATATCCACAGGCAAAAGAAAGAAATCAGACCATTTTCTTACACCATACACAAAAATCAATGAAAAATGATTCAAAGACAAATGTAAATACTAAAACTATAAACATCTTAAAAGAAAATATAGGAGTGAATCTTTGTCACTTTGGATTAGTCAAAGGTTTATTAGATAGGACATCCAAAAGAACAATCTACAAAAGAAAATATTAGATTGATTATACTTCAAAATTAAAAAATTTTGTGCTTCAAATGATACTGTGAAGAAAATAACAACCCACAGAATGGGAAAAACTATTTGAAAATCCTATAATTGATAAGGGAGTTGGATCCAAAATATATAAGTATTCTGCCAACTAGACCACAAAAAGACAAATAACCCAATTAAAAAATGGGCAAAGTATTTGAATAGACATTTCTCCACAGAAAAGAGATAAATGGTCAATAAGCATATGAAAATCTCTCAATATCATCAGCCATTAGGGAAACACAAATCAAAACCAAAATATGAAACCACACCACATCCCCAAGGATGCCTGTAAACAAAATAACAGAGTAATTGGAACCTTCACACATTGCTAGCCAGAATATAAAGTGGCATAGCCATCTAAAAACATAGTTTGGAAATTTTTCAAAATATTAAACATAAAGCTACCACATGATGCAATAGTCCATTCCTAGGTGTATACTCAAGAGAATTTAAAACATACTTCCACACAAAAATCTGTACATTAAAGTTCACAGCAGCATTATTCATACTAGCCAAAATTGAAAAAAAAATAAAAAACAAATGTCCATCAACTGATGAATGGATAAATACAATGTGATATATCCATAAAATTGAATAGCATTTGGCAATAAAAAGGAATGCTAAAGGACTAAAAAGGAATCACACTGCAGCATGGATGAATCTTGAAAACATTATGCTAGATGGAAAAAGCCAGCTAGAAAGACCACATATATTGTATGATTCCATTTATACAATATGCTAAGAATGGGAAAATCTATAAAAACAGAAAGTAAATTAGTGTTTGCCTAGGGCTTAGAGTAGGAAAAAGGAGTGGCTGTTAATGGGTGCAGAGTTTCTTTGGGGTGATATAAATGCTCTAAACTTTGTGTTGATGGTTGCACAACTCTGTGACTATACTAAACTCATTGAATTGTATACTTTAAAGGGGTGAATTTTATAGTATGTGATTTGTATCTTTATTAATAACATTTTATCAATATTCATCCCTTTCCCTCTTGTGCATCATGTCTATATTATTTAAGATTGTCCAGCTGAAAGTTGAACAATCTTAAGTATAAAGGGAGAACTGATTGATTCCATAGTACCTTAGGAAAAGAAGAGGTAGAATGAGTCCCAGGAGAGGATAAATTCCTTAACTCAAATGATGTTAGGATATTCACTCCTATTCTCAAGTGTTTGTTTATTGATGTTTTTCTGCCTTACAACACATGAAGTTTGTCCATATGGAAGTAAACACAGATACAAGAAACTCAGGGCTTAAATGCTTATAATCCTTCTTAAATTTAGACTTTGGACCTATGTAGGCTTGTTTTCAAATTCTAACTCTATAATTTACAAACTATGTGAGTTGGGAGATTTATTTTAATCAATTTTTAGTCAATAAAATAAAAAGGACAGTACCTATTTTCATAGATAATTCCAATCATTTAATGAGATAACATAGTAAAGACTTATAATATCTAATATGCATTATATATTGAAAATAAGTGCTCCTAAACTAGTGGAAATTCATCCATGTCTGTGAAGGGAGGTAGGCCCCAAACATAATGGTCAGGAACCATCAAGTTGGATCCAGAATATATAAGTATTCTGCCAACTAGACTACAAAAAGACAAACAACCAATCAGTCAACCAGATATTCCATTTTAGAAATGTGAATTAAGAAACATGAGATGGGAAGTGGGTTATGAGTGGGAGGACTAGTTGGCATCTGAAAATAAATCTGAAAAATGTGTTATATAGTGTGATTATAAAAATGATGAGAGCTAAGTGGAAATTTAGCTTATGAAAGAATAGATTACTGAGAGTAACTAAAACTATAAATTGTTCTTATCACTTTTTTATGCCTGTATTCTCTAACTAACTTACATCTAGAGCCCTGACCACTGCATTCAACTCCAGACTGATAAACAACAGCCTTTTTGACATATGTATTTTCTCTACATTTTGTGGTTTAATAGTTCAGTTTAGGGGGGGCTCTCATGCATTTGGGTCATTAGGTTACTACCTCTCTACTCAGGTTAAATAAAAATTAACAGAACTAAATTATTATTTTTCTTGCCCCCTTCTTTTCTTAATTACTGAGAATTCCAATGTGACTTGGTTATCTACTTCTAAGGATTCCATTATTTTCACACCACCAATCAGGGCTATGTTGACAGGAATTAACATCTGACTGAAATTTAATAACTTCTGTTATACTTTTCAGTTACAAGATTCTTCGAGTCTCTGATACAATCCCAGTTACAGATTCTCTACATTGTGGAATAGAAAAGCTTTATGAAAAGTAAGTAAAGTATATTTCTGCATACATAAAAAGATTTCCAGATGATGGCGGCCTCATTCTGTAACTTTATTTATTTCAGATTTTTCAAATCAAATTGAGAATCTCTTTGTCTAATATGGTAATATCTTCAGCCATTCAACATTGTCAGCACTTATTATTTTCTCTTTTTTTTTTTTTTTAATTTTTCCAATGCTCTGCAACTTCATAGATTTCTCTTCCTTCTGGATCTTACGTTTTGACCTACCAATACTATTGCATTACTGTTATCCAAATCTCCTTCAATGCCTCCTTATTAGTATTCATTTATTTTTAAAAGCTTCTAAATCACTCAGCACATTATTCTTGATCTGTTCAATATACTTACAGTTAAGTCCATAAGTATTTTACTTCATCCAATTTTTATATTCTTCATTACTGTGATTCAGATTTTCTATACCTTTTTTCTCTCCTGTACTAAGGGTTGTGTATCTGGAAAACCTTTTCTCTCTTTGTATTAAATTTTATTTTAGTACCTTCCCAATCAAAGGGATAATTCTCCTGCCAAATAAATGCATCCAGGCCTTTGTAAAATGTCTCTTCTAGCTTGACTAGAGTCTCTCTTTCTGGAATTTTAAGCTCTGTAACATGCTGTTTACTTCCCATATCTTCTTTTTACTCCAAAGTTATAACCTTTAATTAGAAAGAATGAAAATGCCACTGAGTCCACCAGTTTTCCTCCTAGAACCTTGAAAACCTGACAGTTGTATTCCAGCTTTAGGGTAAGTGTTATTTGTTTCCATTTGAATTCCGCTGGGTTAGCAGTAGCTTAGTCAGTTCAATGGTCATAGCTGTCTGGTCCACTTAGCCTTTCTAATTCACTCATCAGGATTACTTAATATCACCTATGTGGCCCTTACTAGTGATTTCTCAATAACCTTCTGGAAGAGAGGAGAATGTGAAGGGAGTTTCTTCTAATTACCAAACTCTAAGCTACCTCTCTACGTGTATGGATTGTTATTTCTTTAGAAGGCTTAGGAAGATACTTTGAAGAGATTCTTACTTATTGAATGATGCTCTAAAATTTCTTCTCATGTTCATTTTACACTATGGAACACTTTTTAATTTAGCCACCTTTTGACACTGACCTGCTGAAGCATTTGCTTAGGAATGCAGGGCACATGTTTACTCCATTTCATTTCGTACTGAATATAAATTCACGTAACTACCAGAAAGGATGCATTTTAAACATTTTGTTCCTCAGAGTTACCAACAAATGATTTCTCAGCTGATTTCTTCAAAGCATTTTTCATATCACACAAACCACAGTTTGTATTTGCTCCTACTTTTGAGTAATTCTTTTAAACTGACAACTGTTTTTAATTAAAATGCATTCATCTGAAACCTCATTAGCATAATGTGTGAGAAAGTGGAAAATATTAGACTTACTGACATAGATAATGAGTTTTTGTTCATTATATATATATATTTAAAACATTGAATTCCATCTCTGAAAGTTAAAATAAAGATTATTCAATAAAAAGTACCAACCTTGACCCTTAATTTTTAATTTCTGCCTGCTACTGTAAATACATAAGCATAGTATTTTTTTTAAAGATCATATATTCCTTTTTGCCATTAATGTTTAAATTTACCAAAACTGAATTAAGAAAACACTAGGAGTAGAGGTACAAGTATTGAACATAAACAAACTTAACTTCTACAAGTTTAGTAGAAATTATTCACATGCCAAAAACTATTCCCTTCATCTTCCTTGGAAGATATGCATTATTGAATATCATATATATTCCTTGCATAGACATTTAAAAGCCATAAACAGCATAAATGAATATCAAGTCTATTCACATATACAAATAAAACTCATATTAAAATACATGGAAACCTGAATAAATGTAAGAGATATAACATGCCCATGGATAAAAACACTAAGTTCTGTAAAGATATATATGATCTGTCTTTCTGAAGGGCACCTTGTTAGGACATATAAAATTTAAAATTTTTATACTCTTTGACACAGTATTTCTATTATTAGAATTATGTTCTACAGAAATACATCACAAGAATGTTCACTGAGTAATATTTCTAATAGTAAAAATTAGAAACAAATGAGTACAATATGCAAATTGGTAAATTATGGTTTATCCATATTTTAAATATAGCATAGATGTTAACAGAGCTCAATAGTCAGTCAAATCATCAATATTTCATTTGATAAATAAATATTCAGAATCTGTTATCTATCAGATAGTGTTCAAGATGTAGCATGCATATCATTGAAAATATAAGACAAATTCCTGCTTTCACATAAATTTTATTTGGTGATAGCTTAATAAGAAAATAAATAAAAAAGATTCTTATGAAATATCAGTAGTGAAGGTGCTATAGAGAAAAGTATAATAGTGCAGTAGGGTGAGGAAGCTGTGAGTGAATGAGGGAGGTGTTCTTTTATATGAGACAATTAGGGAGCACTTCTCTGATGTGGTGATATCTTAAACCTTACTGAGGTGGAAGTCAAGAAAAAATGTGAATTGAGAGCATTAAAGAAAGAAGAAATAATGAGATCAAAGGACAAAAGCTGGAAGCAAGCACAGCATATCTGAGAACAGCAAGAGGCCAGTGTGACAAAAGCTAAGTGTGCAAGGTTGGGAACAGTAAGAAATGAGTTCAAAGAGAGAGTTGGGGAGGTAAGAACACTAAGGCTCTGACGGACTTTTGAGAGGACTTTGACTTTTACTCTTAATAAGATTTCAAGCCACTGTTGGGTTTTGTCATGAGGAATAACAAGGTCTGGCTTACATTTTAAGTGGGTCATTCTGGTTTCTGTCCTGAGGCAAGTGAAGAAGAGATACCAGCTAAAATGCTACTTAAATAGTACAGGTGAAAGGAGATAGAGCCTAGATTAGAAGAACAGCAGGATAGGTAATTATTGGAGATATATTTTAAGGGTGATCTAACAGGATTTGCTAATGGTTTGAATATGAGGTGTAAGAGAAAGAGGGAATGTCAAATATGATATTCTGAAGGCTGCCCACTATATATTGTCAGGTGAGATCAAAGAAACAGTAAGAAAATGTGTGGAATTGGTCCATTTTTATTTTCTTAAAAAGGTATAGCAAGATAAATACCAAATTTTAACAGTAGAAAAACATATAGAATTGGCCATTTTTGCTTAAAAAAGGACTTGGAACATAGATACCAAGTTTCTCCTTCTATGAAAGGATGGAGCCAGAAAGTTGCACATTTTACTTCATGGATTTTTGTATTATTTGAGTATTTTATTGCTGGCATGTATTATTTGTGTAATTTTTAAAGCAATTTTAAAAGTCTCTCACTGGAAAAAGTAGAGGCAATAATATGCACATCAGGTTTTAAAATTAGAAGTAAATATAATTCTGGCAATTGACTTGTCATTTTCAATAATATATATAAATGCTAAATGAATTTCTAAATATAACATTGCAATAGACAGTGATTTAAGAGTTAGAAATTTAAGCTTGTAATCTTTATGTTTAATAATATAAATACTAAATTAAATTACCATACACAATTTCTCATTTGTTAAAAAAAAATAGACTATTTGATTGATATACTACAAAGCATAGGAAACCTAACTTAGAATCATAGTATGCTGGAAAAACATAGGCGATGGAAAATCTATAAAACCCTGAATTGAAATACTGTCCTTGACACTGGGTAATAGTTTGTTTTCTATTGCTACAACAGAGTACCTGAGACTGGGTAATTTATAAGGACCGAAGTTTATTTAGCTCACAGCTATGGAGGCTTGGGAGTCTGGTGATAGCTTTCATACTGAGTCATGGCTGAAGGGCAAGCAAGTACACATGGAAGAGAGTGATGAAGAGGGACGAACCCCTTTCTAACAACTTCCACTGGCAAGACTAACTCAGACCCATGAGAAGTGCATTAATTCCTTTAAAAGGGTGGAGCCCCCATGAACCAAACACCTCTCAAAGTCCACATCACCTCAACATACTATTACATTGGCAATTAAGTTTCCACATGAGTTTTGGTGGGGTAAAACCACATCCAAACCATATCAGAAATTAAGTTTAGAAAACGTATCTACTCTGTGCCAATCACTGTGTTACACAGTGTTATCAGGCAATTCAACAGAAGTTTCAGACCACAACTAGCTCACGTTCTTGTCTGGATGGGTGTGGGGAGGAATGCTGAATAATGACAGTCTCTCCCTGGTACAATGTAGAACAAGGGAATGTGTACCCAGCCTGGATTTTGAGAAAGGATTAAATTTTCCAAGAAACTTGACTGTACTGTCAGGATTAAGCCTAACCACCATCCCTGTTCTTTGCTCAAACCAAGTACACCATCATTTCCTAGGTTACTGAGAAACAGTGAGTCAACTCTTCTCTTTGACTCCTATCATTCTTCCTTTTAGATACCACGCTACTTTTCATGACTTCCCCAGGTCATAAAGATAGCTTTCTATCAATTGCTATAAACATATGAAATATACTCATTTTGTATTTATAATATACTTTATAGTCTGCTGTTTTCTGTTTTGGAACTGAAGCAGAAAGTACATGATATGACTTGGAAATTTCAACTAAAATATGTCATTTAATCCTTGGCTTTAACAAGTTCATTTGAGTAAATTTAAATTAGTTATTTAAACTTATTAATATCTAACCTTTAGCTTTATATCAGTACAATTTAACATATAATATGGCTTCACAGGGTTGTTATGAGGATGTTATGTCTCCTCAAGAAAATATATTTGATAAATCATCAAATCAAACATAATTTAAATAAGAATTATGATGATGATTATAATGATGATTTATAGAATTTTATTCTTAATAGGATATGTATGATAAGCATCTTGATGTCAAGGATTGTCTCTTAAATACTTGAAACCTCTCAGCAAAGAATTATATGCCTTTTTACTAGGAGGCATTAATAAATGAGTAGTTAATAACAAGTACTTTGTAAATGCTATAGATTTATCAAATACATTTATTTTCATTAAAATACAAAAAGTAAAACAAAACTAACAAAGACATATTTTGATTTCTTTATATCACAAGTAGAAGGTATAGTATGTCAGAACAAGGAATTAAATCAAGTAATAGGTAAAAAGTAATGCTAGATTAAAAAAAAAGTAGAGGTCATGGAACTAGTATCTAGTTGTCAGCCATTCTTAACTATGCTGAAGAAAACTTACTTTCTTCTATAGAATTTCTCAATTATTTTTTCTTGCAAATGGATTTACAACTGTGAAACAATTAAGGAATAATATTTTTTTCACTACCATAATGCCAATACCAATACTGAATATCAGTCATACACTAAGTAAAAATAAAAAACAAAGAAGCCAACACTCAAATATACTCCATAAACAAGGAACACTAAAAGAATAAAACAAAAAGCTGGGCTAAATTAGAAGAAAATTGTAATTAGCTATCACCACCTTTCTTAAATCACTAATTCCAGTAGAAAATATTTCAATGTTTAATACTGCAGATCTAGCTAGACATAGTAGATACTGGTAGAAAATTAACACATGACTATGGAAAATGGGAATTATGATGTGTATATAGCAATACATATATATAAAGTAATGAAAAGTGGATAAAATTGAACTTGGACATATACACTGAAATAGTAATACTCCAAAAATAATTTTATAGAATCAAGAGGCTTGGGAGTTGAAAAATAATTAGTTATTAAGAGTAAAAGTATCTTTGGAAGATTACTTCCCATGAATAATGATGATTTGTTTCTCTTCAACTTCTATTGTTCAGTTGTTTCAATTTTAAAAACCAATTACCATAGTCATTTTTCCATGAACTAATATATTACAGTTGATAAAAAGCCACAGTCCTGACTTTACAGAGTTGCAACCTTGTGAGGAATGGGACCACGAGTCAGTACACCCAATTACATCAAAGGCAAGGAAGGTTACACCAGTATTGTGCATGGAGTGCTATGGTGGTCCAGGGTTAGCAGGGACTAACTCTGCCTAAGAGGTCCTAGGCTTCACAGTACTGAAGGCATGGCATCAGTATTTAAACTAGGGCATGAGTAGTTCTGGCCAAACCAAGAACTAGAAAATGAGAGAATCTCTAATAGGTACAGAGAAGCACATGAGAAATTATTCCCACAGGATGTTAAGATGGGCATTGTGGTTAGACATTAGGCTAATGGGGAAAGAAGGGAAACGAAGCTGGGAATGTAGCCACATACCAGGTTTCCAAGAACCTTTAATGTCTACTAAACACAAAAACTTGAAATAATAAGTCACTGAATGTTTTAAAAGTGAAGTCTCCTTGAATAGAACTTTGTTAGTTAGAAAACATTGCATGGAAAGAATAAATTTTAAGGAAAATGAAGGACACAAGAGGGTTTAATGCTATGACTATTGAATTTGTGGAGAAAATTAGCATTATTGTGATGATCCTCAGAAAAAGTTCTGGACTATAGGAAATATTTTTATAAATATCTAAACTTCTAAGATAAGAGTAACCGTATATGAGATGTCCCAGAGTAAGTATGTTTAATCAGCAGAAGAAAAGTGGAGGAGAAAGAGGTGAAAATAATGACATCTAAATAGAAGTTAGAGAAAGAAAATAAAATTATTTAAAATTTTATTCAAATTTAGTCAAATATTTCAGGAATAAAATAAATTTCCCATATACCTCTTTCTTTCTCTTGAATATGTTTCAGTCATTTGAAATTGTTACCTATATTAAAGCTATATTTTTGTTTATAATCTCCATTAATTATAGATGTTTAATTTCAAGTACTAATAGATAACATTATATAACTGTGTTATATGCACTTTTTAATTCTCAAAAAAATCCCATGAAATCATTATTATTCTCCTAACTTTACAAATAAAGAAACTGAGGCATAGGGTGGTTAGGTTATATGCCCCAAATCACACAACTAATAAATAATGGAGTAGAGTTTTGAATCCATAGTCCATCTTCTCAACAGCTACATTATACTGTCTTTCTATACATTGCGTACCTTTTACTACCAGTAGCTACTTTTGTTTTGTGTCATTTTTGTTTTAATAATTTCAGTTAAATTCTGTATTAGAATTAATTCAAAAGAAGTAAAAAAAAAGTTCCTACAATTCCTCCTCTATTTATCAATCAGTAACTGTACCAGATTCTCATTTATCTTGGACCTGGGATATACCTACAAAGCAGCAGTTAAGGAAAGCCATTTTCTCTGGGGCCCCTTAATCTATTATACACTGCTCCATTTTTCTGGTACATCAATACTTTTAATTATTACTTAGTAAACAACCCCAACAATTAGGTATAGGAGTTTGGTTCAATAAATAGTAACCCGAACAGATTTTCATTTATCTCTTATAAATTTCTTGAATTTGTGGTACAATGAAGCATCTCTGAAAACCAAGAAAAGTTCACTAATCAAATATTAAAACTTTCCTTCCACTATCAATTTATATAATAAGATAAAAAAGCGTTCATTTATTTTTTATCGAAATGGAATTAGATTTTAAATACTTAACTTTTTTTTCTTGAAACAGACTGACGCAAAAGAATATCTAACATTTCTTCTCCTAACTTTCATAGAAACAAAATAATATCAATAAGATTTATTATGGTATCTTCTTATAACTTAAACAATGCACTGATCCTTAAATCTTGAAATATATTTTAAAATAGCCAAAATTACACCAAGGTCAGACATGAACTGTCACATAATATACTTTGAGTAGTCACAAAAAACTTTATGTGGTAGTTGATTAGCAATAATAGAAAGTTTCCTTGATGACTTATAGGATACACAAAACAAAGTGTATATGAAAACAATCTATAAAACAGTCCAACTTTTCAAAGTATATCTATTTTACAAGTCATACAAAGATAATCTTTGTCAGACTACAAACAGAAAAACAATTTTTGCTACCCTCATACTTATTTAAAAATGGTTGGAGAAAATATTCAAAACATGTACATGTTTCCAATTAAAAAACCCCAGGTACGTCCAGACAATGGAATATTTTCAATGCTAAAAAGAAATGAGATATTACGCCAGAAAAAAAAAAAAACATGGAGGCACATAACTAAGTGAAAAAAGCCAATCTTAAGAGGCAACATACTGTGATTCTAACTATATGGCATTCTGGAAAAGGAAAATCTATGGTACAGTGAAAAGATTAGTGGTTGCCAAGGATTAGCAGGGGTAAGGGATGAATAGGAAGAGCACAGAGAATTTTCACTGCAATAAAAATACTCTGGATGATAGAATAATGGTGGCCATGTGGCATTTTAAATTTGTCCAAACCCATAGACTGTACAACAAGAGTGAACCCTAATGTAAACTACCAGATTAAGTGATAATGATATGTCAATGTAGGTTCATCAGTTGTAACAAATGTACCACTCAGATATAGAATGTTGAAACGGGGGAGGCTGTGCATGAGGGAGGGTATATGGGAAATCTCTGCACCTTCTGTTCCATATTGCTGTGAACCTAAAACTGTTCTAAAAGATAAAGTCTATTTTAAAAAACGGAAAAAAATCCATGATGAATTTTACTGAGAACATGCTGATTTCATATAGTTTTGCCATACTTTCTCTTCTTCATATATATTTTGGGATCTAATAATATTTCCTGTGTACCAGAACTATAATGATTCTGAAAGTCGCATATTTGTTCTCTTTCACTTTTCTATAGCCTTTAAGATATATTTTTCAACTTTAATCTACTAATTTATTTATAATTGTAGATTTATATATGTTCTTCATTTACATATATAAATCTATAATTACAACAATATGCTACACTAAATGCTTGAAACTTATTGTTTTTCTTAACTCTCAAAAAACTCTATAAAAGTAGGTAATATTTTAGTTATTTTACAGATTAGAAAACTAAATATGGAATTGTTAAGTGATCTGCTCTTACCAAAGTAACACAGGTCTATGATTTGATTTTTTAGGGTTAGTAATATATGCTGCATATTTGAATAAGCTGAGAACCTATCATAATTCCAATATATGGCTTATACAACATTCATTAGAGCCTTAGTCATCTGTTAGTGAGCTGATCATTAAATTTGCCTGGCTGTGCAACTGAGACAATACAGGGCCATTAAAGAGTCCTTTATTTCAGGGAAACCATCAGCTCTGGGGCACCATAATGGACAGCAGAAGTCTATACAGGAAAATGGACTGTTGGGCACAGTGGTGAGTATGGAATCAGAAAATCTAGTTAGGAGGCTATTTTATTAATCCAGGGCCATTAATCATGGGCCATAGCGTTTGCAATAATGGTGATAAAAGGCAATCACATTCTGCATATACTTTTAAGGTAAAGTCACAGAGACTCGTTGTTCCACTGATTATACAGTTTGAGAAAAATATAACTCCAAAGTCAAATATAAGTCAAATATAGCTTCACATATAACTCCAGTTTATTCTCTGGAGTAACTGGAATGCTGATATTTCCCTTTTATAGAACAGTAAAATCTGTAGAATGATTTACAAAGTTTATAAGAGGGTGGATAAGGAATTCAGTTTTAAATGTTAGATATGATGCCTGATAAGACATCCAAGTTGAATAGGTATAGTTCTGAATGTATAAGTCTGAATTCAGAGGAGAAGTCAGGCTGGAAATTCAGGACTCATTAACATTTAAAGCCTCAAAACTGAGTAAGACCATATGGATTGTATTTATTAATAGTATTTAATAATATGAGTCAAAGTTCTAATCCTTGGAAGAGAAAGCAGCCTAGGAAGTGGAAAACATAAAGAGAAAGAAAATTAAGTGATGTATAGAAGCCAAGTGATACAACTGTTTCAAATAAGTGATAGCTATAATGTATGATAAGGGCTGCTGATAAACCAAGTAAGAGGAAGGTTAAAAATTGACTTCTTAAATTGACAGTGTGAGTATTACAGGTAATCTTGAGTTGAATTGTTTTGGTGAAGCAATTAGACAAAAGTCTAACTAGAGTGGTTTTGTGAGAAGATGGTGAGTACAGACAGTTCTTTCATAAAGAGGTAATGGAGTCAACATGTCAATACTTTTCCCAGAAACCTTATAGAGAAATGTGTAGTATCTGGAAAGGGATAAATATAGCATGTTTATAGGCTGATAGATATAATTGATGATGTATTAGAATAACACTATCGATATCAGATAACATATATCATATATTGCATAATTTATCTTTCCTACATTTCAATGATAATTTCCAAGATCTTAAATATGCTTCCTTTATCTCCTTTAATTTCATTTCACAGAAAATTTTTACAATCTCTTGCCCAGCATAACATAGTCTGCTAGCTTTTCACTTACAATTTTTAATACCATTATGTGTATACACATATATGTATGGGTATTTATCTATGTACCTATTTATATATGTATCTGTGTGCATACACACACACAAGCATATACATACATAAATAAACAAATACATACAGATATAGCCCTTATTATGAGACAAAATGAGAAAAGGTTGAACTAAATTATCTCTTATCCCTCAGACTGTTGCTAAGAAACTATAATCCTTTTTTATAACCTGTATGGAGATTTGCTTTATTCATTGGGAAGAAAAAAAAAAAACTTTATTTATAGGTGCTTTGGGTGCTACTGCTTATTTTCACATGTCACAAACCATAAAGTGGATCTATTTATGACCAGTTCTTCTTTACTGAAAAAATATGTTTAATTCATTAATTCAAACTATTATTGATTAACAGGTTAATGATGTTGGTTTTCTTCTGTTACAACCTATTAGAAGATTTTGTTCATTGGTTCATTTTCTTTAAATATTTCTGCCTTGTTTCTTTTCAATTTTGCTAATCCATACCATACTCTACGGCAGCCAAATTTGTCAAAGATGTATTCATTATAAAAACCAAAGAATTTTACATTATTATTTACTTTATGTTTAAGTAATTCTGATAACTGGAAAGTTCAGGCTCACTGAGAGTTTTTTCAATGCAACATAAAATGTTATCAAATATTTAAAATGCAATTTTGACTACTATTCTAGGTCTGCCCAAGGCAGCATTGTCTCAGGCCAATAAGAAAATAGAGTAGCCACATATGCTGAAGTTGCTTCATAGTTTCCAGGAAGATGGACTCATAAATTCCTGTAAATTAATAAATATATACTGTTAGAAAACAATGGCCTATTTTCAAACAAGTTAAATAAAGCACAGTTTGGGGCCAAACTGTGGAGACAGAAATATAAATCATGTATTGAGGTATGATCACTTCTCTCAAGGAATTTGCAATTCATTGCTAGGGAAAGAATAAAACATACCCCCTTGAAACAATAATTGTAATATAATGACAATGTGACAAAGGCTATAAATCAAGCATATATTACTTCTATATTTTTTCTGTTAAAAATGACTAATCAATTATAAACAATTAGAAATGTCCTAAAGTTTAGAAATACCACACTTTCATTAACTAGAGGTATAGATATACAATATTTTATCACTAGCTCTTATATATATGCAAAGATAATTCCCACTTTTAATGTACCTATTATTGTAAAACTTCACATGCCTGGAGTACTACCTATTGCTTTTCTTGGATTGTGTATTTACAAATTAACTTTATTTATTAGTTTTCAAATTATATTCCTATATTCAAAGTTTAAATTATTTTTCCCATTCTTCATGTTTATAAATTCTGATTATTGCTAGGCAATTATATCTTTTAAAAGTCTTAACTGTTTATGTTTTAAAATACATTATGTATACTTGTAATCATTATGTGCAACCTCTCTTTATAGAATGGCTATCACCCTTCTTTATCACAATGCATTTCAATATTCTGAATATTCAGAATATTTTCAAAAATATATAAAATATGAAATTTAGTTTTATTTTAAATTTTGTGCTTTTGTTTCTTTTGTTTTAATTGACAGATGATAAATGTAAATATTTATAGGGTACAGTGTGATGTTTTGATACATATATAAATCATGTAAAAATCAAGTTAGAGTATTTAGCATATTCATCACTTCATACATTTATCATTTCTTTGCATTGAGAACATTAAAAATTCTCTCTTCTAGCTATTTTTAAATATACAATACAATAGGTAATAGATAAATGGTAAAGAAAATGTGGTACATACATACAAGGGAATATTATTCAGCCATAAAAAAAGAATGAAATCCTATTATTTGCAGCAACATGGATGAACTTGGAGGACATAATGTTTAGTAAAATAAGCCAAGCACAGAAAGACAAATACTTCATGATCTCCCTCATTTGTGAAATCTAAAGAAGTTGATGTTATAGAAGTAGAAAGTATAATAGTGGATATCAGAGTCTCAGAACAAGGAATGAGTAGTGAGAGATAGGTCAATGGGTACAAAGTTACAGTTAGGATTAATATTAATAATTTCTGGTGGTCACTCTATTTCACAACAGGGTGACTGTGGAATTTACATTTTGAGATTACTCTTAGAAAAAAATTACCTATCAAGGTCTATTTGCTAATCCCCTTGTCTATATCTCTAGAGTCCTCCCAGGGTTAGGAAATGAACATATACTTATTACTGCTAAACTTTCACTTAAAATCAAAAGCAATATTATAAATTTCTTTGAGCTTGAGGTATAGAGAAAAAGAGAAATGTAGAAGTTACCTACTACCATTTATATAGTACACACAAAAGAGCTTTAAAATGTTGATATAAATTTTTATAATTTAACTTCATAATCATAATGGATTCATAACAGTTAATATTCTTTTTTCTTTATATAAAAAAGATACATGCCTTTTTAAAATTAGCTAATTTTCATGCTTTAAAACCGTTACATTTCAAATATATTTCTGAAAAGCCAAATGTTTGTCACTGGTAGTTTAAAAAAAAAACAACAAATAAATGTTAAGTTCAAAATGTGGACTAAATGTGGACTTTTTAATGTATTTAACTCTGGGGCCCAAAAAGACAAATTGCCATAGAAAAAGAATCTTTCTACTTAAAAATATATGTTACAAATGAATATGTTGTTTTCCTAGAAACTTTTCCAACCTGGCTCCTATGGAGCTGCAGCATGTACATCCAGAGGAGAAGTAACATCAGGGTCTGGTGAGGTGGTCTCTTCAGTGCCTTCTTGAATTTTCCCCCCTTTTAGCAGTGTTGAAAATAGGTCTGGAAAAGCATAGGAAAACTATATCAAATTTTCCTTAGGAGGTTTTTTACATACTGTTTTAGCAACTTTGCACAGTGTAGGTGCTATATGGTTTGACATTAAATATTCATTTTCACTAATGAGTCTTCCCATGTCAAATTAATAATATCATCAAGTTAAATATAATTATATTGTATTAAATCAAATTAGGATATATTTGAAAATACGCATTTGTGAATTAGATCAGAAACATCCTTAGATGTGTAGTTCTAACTACACATACACATATGCAATTTCTAAGGAAAGCTCAACTATTTAGGATGTTATCTTTTATACAAAATGAAATATGATGCTTCAGGACAATCTGGGAATTTTGATATGCCATCTTTATAGGTCATATTTTCAAAAATAATTAAATGTTATATATTCTTATACAATCTAGAATATATAAAATTAATTGCCTAATAAAAATTATTTCCATGTATAATACATAGAATGTATGTTATATATACATATATTTATATAGTAGTTACATATATATGTAAATGTTTAACCAAAATTCAAATATCAAGAATTGTGTTTTTAATCTTGAATGAAAAATATAATACTGTATCCTGGAACTATATACCATTCTTAATTTGTTCAAATAATTTGTTTATTCATAATTAATTACAAATAAATCAAATGTATTTTTGCAAAATCAAATATATTTTTATTTGATTTTTCCCCAGTATTGACTATCTGATGGGTAAACTATTGATAATTTACTTACAAATTGTTTCTAAAATACATAAATTTTGTTAATCTGAGTATTTTCTTCAGGTTTAGTGAAAACAAATATAGTAATGAATATTTAAAGAAGACAGGTTGCTAAAACAGTAACCATTAATCTAAATGTTCTTAGTGTTATGAGATCATTTAAACTTGTAGAAGAGCTAAGTAAACAATAGAGAACCAATACCATTTGAATCCTTATATTATGATTGAAAGTGAATATAAATTGTAAATAGTATCACTTCCTATGTCTTTATGGTGCTAGTGTATTAAAAATGAATAACGAAGACTAAATTTTATAATGCTGAAAGCAAAGAAAATATTTAAAGCTATCATGTTTAAAGGACATTTTGTTAACCTATGTTTATATATTTAGTATTGATAGTCTTTTAGAAAAAGGACATTTGAGTTATGTAATTCTTTTATGGTACTTAATTTGTTAATATTTCAGTTTCATTGGTCTTTCTAATTGCTTCCTCTTAATTTATAATTTTAACTAAACTTCACAAATACTTGAAAACATTGTAAAATAACATAAACAATACAAAGTAATTTTTACAAATATTCCTGTACCCACTTACCATATGACTATGACATAGTTATATGCAGGGTAAAATTTAATTACTTAGTAAGTAATTTGTTTAATAAAATACAAAACCAGTAAAAATATATACTTCTACTTGATATAGTTTGTCTTATCATTCTAAAACTCTATATTTCATTATTTCAAAGCCATAGTTAATAAAATAATAAGGTATTCAGAAAAAAATTAGTTCTGAAAAATTACTTATGGAAGTAGTAATATACAACTAAAATTATAAATACCAAATGTGTTAAATTATTTCTTTAACAATAATGGCAGAATAAGAAAAAATATCATAAATAATAAACTTTAAAAACAGAAATAAAGATTAAAATTACAAGGCAGAAAAATCTGATAGAAATTGACACTAACCTCTCAGTACACTTAAGTTAAAATCAAAATAAGGTAGTCAGTCAAAGTGAAGTATTCTATTTACAAACAACCTTCTTTCTGGCTTAAATATGAGCATATTTATTTCCCCTGTTAATAAAACCCATTAAAACAGGAAAATATATTTCACATTTTAAAAGAGAAACTCTATTAACAGCTTATTTTAGCATAAACAATATTGTGGGGGAAAAAAATCCTATGACTTAACAACAGAAATTTCTAAGGTGAAAGTGTTCACCTACATGATCCTGCAGGCATTTGAAGGAAATTATTTAACACTGAATGATCAGAAAACCCGCTCAATTGAAAGTGTGGTCAGAGATAGCTCTCTGTGACAAAAAGTCTACAAATAGAAGATGGGATGTCTTAAAGATCAGTTGCAACATAAGCACATGAAAGCTTTCCAATTTATCTACAAAAATAAGAATTCATAAAGGATTCAGTGTTAAAGACTGAAGATACCAAAGTTAAAACACAGAAAAACAGAAACATTAGCTTGATTTTTAAATGGGTTCTCAGAGATTTGTGGCCAACAGGTTGTCACTTTTCACAAGGAAGCCAAATTCAAAAGACTAAAAAAGTAAATTGTGGAAGAAAACAAAGAAAAACATAAAAAGAAATTGCTGCTGAGCAAAAGTACAGTACATGAGAAACATTTTCAGAGACAGAACACACAATCCCAGCATATTCTATAGGTGAAATTAATGAAAACTTCACTTTCCATGAGTCAGTCATTAAATACAGGTTCTAAAAGTTGCAGGTGCTGCAATGGACTGAATGTCTGTGTCCCTCCAAATGTCACATGTCTTAGCCAGTCCCCAATGTGATGATATTTGGAGATGGGGTCTTTGGGAGGTGACTGAGTCATGAAAATGGAGCCCTAATGAATGTAATTAGTGCCCTTATAAAAGATACTCCGGAAACTTTCTTCTCTTTTCCACCATGTGAAGACATAGCAAAAAAATAAAACATCCAAACAAACAAACAAAAAGGCTATGTATGAATTAGGAAGTAGGCCATCATTAGACAATGAATCTGCCAGAACCTTGATCTTGGACTTCCCCAGCCTCCAGAACTGTAAGAAACAAGTTTCTGTTATTTACAAATTATCCAGTTTATGGTATTTTTTTTTTTACAGCAGTATGAACAGACTATGGTTTTGTAACAGGAAAATACTGACATGTTAGCATATTATTTTTCTCTTTAGAAATTTATGTCAAATAATTATACTTTATGCACATATGTATTAATTGATAGTAGCAAATATTTACATTTGAAATATCAAATTGTTTTAAGGAAATTTAATTCAAGATATAAGTAAGAGAGTATGAGCTGCAGTTTTAAGGAAGAAAGGTGGAATTTTCTATGATATTGGATCCTCAAGTGTTAATATGAACAAGCAAATGAAACAAGAGAATGATAGCAAGTTCATGAATACCATACTAATGAACCAAATTAGGATTAACACAATCAACTGACATTAAAATATTTTAAATTTCCCAAAGCGAATGGAAGGCAACAGAGGATCAATGAAAGACCACTGGTAAGGTCACATGCAAGGACTGAAACTAACCTGAATTTAACAGTAGCTTAGCATACAGAATAAAAAGGCCAGCAGATGGGAAAATTACAGTAACCAAAGAGGATTCCCTGGTGGAATAAATTTTAGAAAATCTATGTCAATCAAATTTAAAAATTGTGCATGTGTTTGTGTTGGATTGTTTATTTTTATAATTGAAAATTATTTCAGTCTTTACCATTTTAACTTGGGAATACTACAAAGAACTAAATGTTTGTATCCTTCTCCCCTACTTCCCAAATTTACATGTTGAAATCCTATTCCCCAATGTGATAGTGCCCTTATAAAGGGACCTCAGAGAGTTTTCTTTTCCTCTTTCCCCCACACAAGGATACGGCAAGAAATGGGCAATCTGCAACACAGAAGAATGCCCTCGCCAGAATCTGACCATATTGGCATCCTGATCTCAGACTTCCAGCCTCCAGAACTGTGAGAAATAAGTGTCTGCTTTTTTTTTTTTTTTTTTTTTTTTAGAGATGGGGTCTCGCTCTTGGTCAGGCTGGTTTCGAACTCCTGACCTTGAGCTATCCACCCGCCTCGGCCTCCCAGAGTGCTAGGATTACAGGCGTGAGCCACCGCGCCCGGCCCCAGTGTCTGCTTTTTATAAGCCACTCAGCATATGGTACTTTGTTATAGTGTAACAGAGGGAATGGCCTGAAAAAAATAGCAAAAATATTTTCTGTCTCTTTAAAAACATCCTCCACTCCTTTTTGAGAACCAAAACCTGCATCTCTGCCTCAAGCCAGTGGTTGGGAAGGGTAGGGTGATGTCTTTTGCTCTGTGTGATACAGGAGATGGCTCAGCCCAACCTGGTATATGGAAGTTCTGGGTGGAGGTCACAGGATTTTCACCAGGAAGATGGGATGAAGATGGGACAGTGAGGATCATCAACTATAGTTGAATAGCAATTGCCTGAAGCTGAGAATCCACCTTTTAAAAGCTCTGTATTTCTGCTTATTAGGATGATGGTATTTCAGACATGAGTCTTCATCCTCCTCATTTGCTGGCAAATTAATAAACTTCTCTTTCCTTCTCCTCCAACCACTTATTCTCTTTCTTCTGATGCAACCAAGGACAAGTGCCAAAGAACAAGTGCCAAAGTTTTGGTAACAATAGCAGCCCAAATGGACTAAGATAAACACCTACCAGGTATATTGGGCTGTATGTCCCCAATTTCGGTAAAATATGTCATGAGACATGTCTCTCTCTCCCTCTGTCCAGTGTACATTTTAGGTAAGGATGACTTACAGTCAAAAATGTAATTTGTGACAATGTGAAAGGATTATGGTAGAAAAATAGGAAAATTTTTCTGTTGAGTTGCTATCTTAGTTCAGGCTACTATAACAGAATACCACAAACTGGGTGGCTTAAACAATAAACATTTATTTCTCAAGGTTCTGAAGATTGGGAAGTCTAAGACCAAGGTGCTAGCAGATCCAGTGTCTGGTGAGGGTACTATTCTTGTTTTGCAGATGGCCATCTTCTCATAGAATCCTTACAGGGCCAAGAGCAGAGAGAGAGGAAGTAACCTTTCTTTGCATAAAGGCAATCATCCTATCATAAGGGTTCCACCCTCATTACTTAATCATTTCCCAAAGGTCCCTCCTTCAATTACCATCACATTCGGAATTAGACTTTAAGGTATATATCAGGGGGGACACAATCATTCAGTGCATAGCTGCAAATACTGAAAATCTCTCAGTAAATTTCCACATCCAATTCTCTGTGTCTATTCTTGGTTTAATAAGGGGCCTAGGAGGTAGAAATAAAGCTAAGTCCTTAAATCTTGGGAATGAAAACACACAAATCCATCACCTTCTCTAGTCCCCATTAGGAGTCTGCTGATTGAGTGCAGCAATAGCCCTTGAACCCTGGCAATTTCCTACTCTAGTTATTCCACCCTAGAGTGATAACTCCAATTCACTCCTGACAAACTAACTGCTTTTCTGACCTAAAAATAAAGTAAAACACTATTCTAACATTAAATTTCATTTCATTTTATGTCATGATATTCAAGATATTCAGAACTGGCTTAAAAAAAGAAATGAGAGTAAATATATAAATAAAAACATCTACATATGATATTGGAGAATGTGAAAGTAACATGAAGCTATGATATTATGGCAACTTGGGAGAAGGGGAGCATGCCAAAAACAGTCTCAAAGAGTCAGAAAATAATTCTTAAAACACAAACTTCACAGCTCTATGATTTTAAATGATGCTAAATGATTTGATGTTAGTCAATTTTAAAAGACTGTGGGAAAAACTACACTGGGATATTTTCAATTTCTGATAAGGGTAGAATAGCTTAGGTTGGGCTAAGACTTCTGCTACTAAGAATAAATTCTGGAGGTGGGAGAGAATCAAAGAAGACAAATCAAAAGTTTTTAGAGGAAAATGGGCATATCCAGAGTTTCTAAATATATCATCCATAATATCCAGTGTACAATGGAAATTAACTAAATGTGAAGAAATAGGAAAATGTGTCTCATTATAAAGAGAAAAATAATCTGTCAATTGAAACAAATACAGAAACTAGATGTTGTAGTGGAGAGGACTTACAAAAGCTATGATAAATTTCTTAAGGGATCCATAAGCGAAGATGATTAAAATGAATGAAGATATTGAGATTTTTCAGGAGAGATATGAAAAACTAAAACACAACAAAACAAACAATGGAATCAAGAGGAAATTCTGGAACAGAAGAATGCAATATCTGAAATAAAAAAATCCATCAGTTAAAATTGAAAACATATTGGGCAAAGGAGAAAAAAGGATCAGTGAACCTGAAACACAGGTCAGTAAGAATTATCCATATTGCATATACAGAGGAAAAAAACAGTTGAGAAAACAAAAAGAACATCAGTGAACTGAGGACCAAAATGAAGATGTCTTGCATACATGTATTTGGAATTCCAAAAAGAGAGGAGAGAGAGATTGAGCATAAATATTGTTTGAAAAAATAATGACCAAAATTTTCTAAATTTCATCACAGAGAAACACACATATTTAGGAAGCTAACTGAATTCAAAGCAGGGTGAAAACCAAAAACAAAAACAAAAATATTGGTTCTTTTTAAATTGTGGACTTCGGAGATTTTAATTACAGATGTGACTTGTTTGTTATGAAACCAAACTAAAAACTAATACAAGAATCATTTTATAAATGGTTACAAAAGTGGTAAAGTTATTGGAAGAGTGGTTTGTTACTGAGTTAATAAGGGTATTGAATAGTGGATAATATCAAGGATTTGAGTTTAGTATAAAGCATCAAATTAAAAATGTAATAATAACTTTAAAATACTTATAGAAAAGTATAAATATAATAATTGGCCAAATAATGCTAATGATGTGGCTTCAGTTTCCTTTCTTTTTGTATATTTTATAAATTTATTATTAAAAGCATCACTGTTGGTATATGCCATTCCTCTTTTAAAATCACTTGTAGATATCGCATTGTTTTTTTCTTGGTGTGGCAGAGTAAGATGAAGATATGGAATCTTTCTAACAGGATGAAATACTTAGCTAATGAGTAAAACTATATGAAATACTGAAGTTCAAAACCATACATGGAAAACATCTTAAAAGTAAGAGTGATGGAGAAGTTCTGAGAACTAGTAAATGGCATGATCAGACAATTTACAAAAAAGAAATACCAGTAGTCAATTCCAACGATGATTTAGAAAGCAAAAGATCGCAAATCAAAACATTTTTAGCCTATTAAATTGACTAATATAATAAAAGCAATATTAATGCTATATGGTGAGTTCCATGAAACAAACTTAGTAAAATGTGGGGTTGCATCATTGACAAATTTATAAAATGGGCAAGATGAGCTTGCTGCATAAAATGGAAACTATTTCCCAAATGTGTAATATCCATATCTGCATTATTTCAGACAAACTTACTGTAGGTCTTCATACTATTAAAGAAAAATACTAGCTGTGGTGAAGTAGATTCTTATATGGCCCTAAATAGAAGTGTATGAATTTCATGATTATTATTTGCCAAGTTATTTTTGCACACTTGGTATCCTTGTGAGCAAAGCATGCAAAAACTCAGCCCTTGAGTAACTTACTTCTAGTAGTGATATGTACCAAAAGCTTTATAATCAGATTATTTGGATGTAAAAAAATTTAATTTTAAGGCTTACTGAAATGGATATTTTAAATTACTATTGATCCTTACACAGTTCAGGTGGCTGACTACAAACACATTTTGCAAAAATTCTTTCCTTGAAAAAAATTACTTGCATAAATTCAGCTGTTTCAATAAAACCAAAGTGCCAGACAAGGTTGTATTTGTGTGTGTATATATGTTTACGTATTTTGAGGTGGGATATATAAAAAATAAAAATGCTGTAACCTTCAGATATTCATAAAATATTGGTAAATAGCATTATTTTTTGTGTAACAAGTCTTAAACTTATTTATTCTGTACTATTCAGTGATCACATTACCTTAAATTACTTCAGAGCCTTTTTCATAAATTGCTAAAAAAAGTCATAAAATACTGTAGTAATAAAGCCATTTCTTACAAATGATGAAACTGTGGTATGGTCATTTCCTGTTACCTAACAAGATAATCATTACAGTGTTATTTATGGTACCCCAAACAAATTATATATTCATACTCTCTCTCTTCTCTGATTCCTCAATTCACAATTAGTGAATTTAGTATATTAAGTGTATTAAACTTTCCTCTAATATCAATTTGACATTTATATTCATAAACTTATAAATTTCATTACTAAATTTTCTTGTTCCAAGAAGTTTTCAATGTTTTCTACTGTCTTAAACTTTCATAATAATTTGCAACTTGATAGGGAATCTTTCCTACTTTCTCACTTCTTACAAGGTGTTAATGAAACCAATTACAAGAGAATTCTGTTACAAGTAATTTCATTTGCATAACTTTGGAAATCAAAGTAGAGTTAGACCAATTCTAAAAGCTACACTATTCTAAAATATGAAAATACTTAAAACTAAAATTTTCGTAAACATCTTTATTTAAAAAAAAGTAATGGTGGGTAAATAAAAGTCTGCAACTTTTGAAGCTTGGAAATACAATAATTAAATATATCATTAGTAGACAGAATACCTACTAAGGCAAGTTAATTCCTTCTAAATCCTGCAGATTTATTCTATTGGACATTCACCTTTTTCCTTATTTCTAATTTGTATGGTTTAAGTAATGTGAATATATGTTAAATACTAAAAAAAGTTTCTTTTTATAGGCTTTTGATAAAGTAATTAAATGAATAAGGTAGGCTGGATAACAGAAGTTCATTTTATTCTATAATAGTTTTTAAAAATGTTTTATTTTGAAAAATTTTCCCCCAAAATGTAAAAGATACAGAAAGATATAAATGTGAATGAATTGCATTGCTTAGATTTAATAATTACAAATATAATACTATATTTTTATCATTTATGGTATTTTCAAAGTAAATTTTAGACATCATAATGTATTAATTCTACAAACTTTAGTCAGCCTCTTTGAAAAATATAGTTACCTACATAACCATAATACCATTTCCATATATAATAAAATTGACATGCATTCTTTAATGTTATCTAAAAAGGTAGCCTATTTCAAATTTACCTACATGTCAATCAAGGTCTACATCTCACATTTAGTTATGTCTCTATTTATCTGAATAGTATTTTTCCTAAAATATTTCACCTCATGATTTTACCATTCCTTGACAATCTTTGCTGTGTTAATTATTCAATTAAATGGTGGTTTCTAATTCTATCATTACTTCTGTATTTAGTAGGATGCATTTTTCTGTAACAAAAAGTTGTCCCTCATCAACTGGAATCATCTGGTTACCCAGAAATAGGGCTTCTACTGGAAAATGAGCATAAATGTTTGATTATTCCCTTTAATTATAAATTTTCAGCTTAAGGATGTGGTATAATAGCTAATATAAAAAAATAAGGGTCTTTTATATGCTTTGTCTCCCTCTTTCTCTCACTCTCTGGACATGAAGACAGACTCATGGATATTAATATACTTAATATGTTTCAATCAATTTCAGTCATTATTATTAATGTTTAAATGGTCACAATCTTAGCCGATAGAAGCCCCATCATACTGTATTATGGAGTTTCTGTGTTATCACAAATACACAGAGTACATTAAAATTGTGACTATAAGATAAATTTCAAAACCATATCTGAAAATTAATTTTTTTAATGTTCTTCAGTTATTTTAATTGCAGAGCTTTATGAAGGTATTGAAAGATTCAGCACTGCCAATTCATGATAATCACATTTTAACAACATACTTTAGGAGAAAAGCAATCATCATTAAAATGCATGATTTTCAAAATGATACATTAAATTTGGGGGGATATTTTTAAAGTTTTAAAAATAATTTTAATCAAACAAATGTACTTGAAAAAATTAATATAATAGTAAATACAAAACTGTGTAAAATAGTATGTGTAGCTAACTAATATGCTCCTCTAACCTTTTATGTATGATTTGGAAAAGAAAAATAAGCGTCTCCTGATTTTCAATTACCACATTTTAGTCACTTTTAGAAAGTAACATCGTATTGCTAATCATGAAGGAATATTAAAAATCACGTCAAACACTGCCATCATTGAGTTTTTGTAATATATATTTGCTAAATGATGTCTTTTCTTTTCCCTTTCTCCTTCCTTCCCTCCCTCTCTCCCTCTCTTCCTTCCTTCCTTCATTTTCCATAGATTTAGGGGGTACAAGTAGTTTTTTGTCACATGGATGCATTGTACAGTGGTGACATAAATGTTTTTCTAGATCAAATTATATACATAAAATCTTTAGTCTTAAAATATAGCATAATTAGTCTAAAAAACAACAATGCTATTGAATATCTGTATGAGAATGAACTTTCTTTTCTTATACAGCGAGTTAATGTTCTTAAAAAATTTTGGTAAAGATGACTTGAGATTACTGTCCTTTGGTAAACCATAACATTTTGGATTAAATAAAATTTTGTTCCTCTTAAAGCCTACATAAACTAATGTCTCAAATTCTATTCAAAACTGGAATAAATGTTGAGATCATGTCTATGTATCATTAAAATATATTCTTAGATAGAAAAACTGGAATAAATTATTTCTCTTCTATGAGGTCTGTGAATTATAATTACTTAAATTTTCATGGCAAAGAACAAGAAATTTTATCTAAGTTCAAGATATTTTATGGAGCTCTTTCTTTTAATAAAAGCGGAGGCATCTTCCCCCAAACACACAAATATACATATACACACACATATATATACCCTAAAATTTATATACATACTAAAATCTAATGTGTTATAGACACACACACAAACATACACACAATCATTAACACCACCATATAGGAAGTTCTCTGTAAACGTTTCCAAAATACAGGTAATTAAATTGCAAAAAAATGATCTACATATCAATACAAAGATATTTATCTAAATATATACAAATTAGCTGGTTGGTTTGTTTTTGTAAATGGAAGTTAATTGACCAAGAGAAGTTTGACAATAGCTTTTAAGAACCCCTGAAGAGTAGGTCTTTGGTACTAAGTAGATGTTCAGTAAATATATTGTGAATTGAATAAATTAATACGTTTTCATTTTCTTCACAGTATTATAATAAAATAGGACTTTTTAAATAGCAGATGAAAATTATAGCCTTAAATTCTTTGTACTTTATCCATCAATTAATCTATTTTCAATCAATTAATTTGATTTGATTTTAAAGTTTAAATTCAAACATCTGTGCTCTAGAAAGAGATATCATTAACAAAGAAAATTCATATAATCACAAAACAATTTTAATGTTTTTAATATTTTCTTCTACCAAACACTTATGATTAGAAGAACACATAAAATTGACTTCTGTTGCTTTCTCCCCTGTTTCCTTATTTGTAATGTAAGTATTTTGATTAGTCTTTTAGAAATCTTTGCCTACATCAAAGTCATGTCTCCTGTTGTTTCTGTGTCCTAGAAGCATTACAGTTTTAGGTTGTATTCTACTACTTAAAATTTATTTTTAAATGATATTTGAATGAAATAACTGGGTAATTAGCAAATTTCACAAACTTCAGATACACTCTCAAAAATGTAGTGTGATTTTTATGCACTCCTTTTCTTCTTCTATAAAGTAGGATAATACTTGAACCAAACAGAAAGGAAAAATATCCAAACTGTACTTATTAGGGCAAAAAGCTTGCAGCAAAGTGATCTGTCAAATGAAGAAATATTAAGAAAAGTATTATTAGAGATGGACACACATTTCTACTTTGGCTAAAGGCATAGATTCTATATCTATGAAATTTTAAATAATATCCAATACCTAAAAATTAATAGTCAATTATACTCTCTGCCTCAGTAGACCGAATAAAGATGGTTTCTCTTATTGAAATTAGACATAAATATGAAAAACTTCCCTAAAGCTAAATTAAATGAAGTAACTAAATTAGTCATTTTTAAGTAAGAGACAACATTCCTTCAGAGATAATATTAATATACTTCTATGAATTTCCATGGAATCTATTATCCTGTCACAAACTTTAATTGAATTTTTTCTAAAACTTTTTTATTTTATATTTTATGTACAGATGTATAAATTTAATCCTTGCTCTCAAACTGGAATCTATGTCCTTTTGTCATTCCTGAAAAGATTCTCTAATTTTGAAGTTGATGATACTTCATATTTTCCCTGGTTTGCAAAGTAGTATTCTAATGGGTGAAATAATTATTTACTGTTAACATTAATGTAAAAAAACAATATATCCTTCAATTTAGAAAATAGTGGACTCTTTTCAATTATAAATGTATTAAAAATGGTACATTCTATTGTTGCCCATATTTTATTTATGAATAACACAGTAGGGTGAATAAGGAGTAACTTAAATTTGACTACAAAATTTGCCTTATGTTGAGAAATTGTGACAGAGATATTTTATAAAAGTAATTATTAAAATTTTAAAAGTAATCCTCATGTATATATTTGGATTTACTTTGAAAATTAATTCAGGAACACATCAAATTCATTATATAGTGTTATAACTTAAGGAACTCTCACCTCCAAAATAATCCTTTTGTTTATTAGTCAGAAAACTAAGTACATAAGAATGTGAAATAAAGTAATGAATCAAAAGTCATATGTTATGCTTCCAAATCAGTACAATTGTTTTTTGGTTATCCCTAATATACAACCTAAAATCTGAAATAATTTTTTTTGGAAAACAAATAAGAAATATTGTTAAGTGATTATATAATTATAATAAAGACTGGTAGCACAGATTGAGGTAAAATATCTCTGAAAATGACAAATAATTCTGAAAGCACCAGTTCAGAAAATCAAGACAACTTACACTTAACTCTATAAAATACTCAATTATGATTTTTAAAGTTTCAAAATAATGAACTTACTACTTTTGCTGCTATAGAGTGCATAAATTATTATAGTCTCAGTGATATAGTAAGTAATTTAAAAGTTTTATAGCTATAAACATTTTTTCCTAGTAGGTTAGAACTGAAATTGCATAAGATTTTCTGGTCATTTGCTTTATAAATTCAAACATCGACCTTCTTTTTGAGAGCCTGTACAAAATGTTCAGATGCAAAATCTATTTGAAAGGAGTTTCTTGCACATTCCTTGACCATCTGATTTTTTAGAAATCAGAATATCTTCCTCTATGTTTTATATACATACACTTCAAGTCCATGTTCAGACCAAGAAATGCATATTTATTTCCCCTAAAACATTAAAGTCAACTATAAATTATTTTAGATAAAATACTATTGAAATCAAATTTGAACAGGCCTTAAAAAGCAAGACAACAGAGCATAAAACTGCACTTTGTATGATTTTTAATGCATTTCCTACTCCTATCTCCTTGCTGCCTTACACATTGCCTTCTATCACCGAATGGTCAAGGAACTCTATAATATGAAGAAATTTTATCTACAAATCACAGTGTATTTTATATTAATTATCACTGATAGTACAACTTGTCTTAATTTATTATAATACAACTCTTTAACTCTTAAAACCAAGGATTTAAAATTATATTTTTGAATGTTTTAATAACATTATACTATGAATATTTAATTTGTAAATTTAAACTGTATTTTTATCCAGTTGGAAAAGTATGCCATTAATTGCTGTCTTCCTCCAAAATCTATTTTATCCTATAGCATATGTGTAAATTTAGTATAATTATCTATTACTATAAATTATAAATTTTTGTGCTCCAATGTCTAAGCAATACAAATCTCAACCATGATTGAGTTATCAAAATAATTTAGTGGTCATGACTGCCAAGGTGGGGTGCGGAGAGAGGAACTATACTAGAAAAATATAAAATATGAAACAGTAAGAAAAAGTGTTATTTTAAAGATTTTTAAAAATAAGTTTTTGTGTATGTGTATACTAGGTTGCAATGTAAACAGTATTGTATCTACAGCAAAAAAAATATCATTAAAAGATACTATGTAGGAGAATTAAAGGAGATCTGTAGGAAAGATAGTTCTTTAGCTGTGATTATAAAATTAAAATATATTGAAGGCAATGTAGTGATTCACAAATACTAAATCTCTCACACTTGTGTAGATTACTAGGCATTAGACTCTACAAATCAATAAAATGTACTGACTTCTCATTTTGAAAATTTTATCAAGTTATTCAAATTAGATTTTACCATTTGGGTGGGCTTCTTGCATTTCCTGATTGTCTAGTATTTTGAGTTCACTGACTCCCTGTTCTGAAGACCTAAAATAATAATATTCTCTTCAGGTGATAAGAAGTCATTTAGTCAAATAAGTAACCTTCTATGCGTTCTTTGATATTCCAGACAACTTACTTCCTACCCTCTGGGGACGGCTCCTTCAAGCTACTAATTACTCACTCCACACTGGGGTTCCTATCTCTTCTGTTCTGTCCTTTTCCCTGTGGCACCTTGTTTTTTCTATGGGTCCCCTGAACACTAGTACATGCATTTTTTTCTCAGATGTTAAGTAAGTACATCAGGACTTTTATTAACCTACCAACTAATATCAACAATACTGCCATGTAGTAATGATGTTACAAAAAATGTAGTAAAGATGCTACAACAAAGTAGTAAAGTAATAAAGTAGTAAAGAAGTTCCAAAAAAAGGAGAGGCCAACTACTCCTGAAAGAAGATTCCAATTACTTCCTACATTTACAATTATGAGAATTGTCAATTAGCTATTATTAATACTTCTTTCTCCCTTATACAGATCAAAATCACCATCTCTCACTATCTATAGTTAGACATCTGTTTACAATGTTGATAGCTTTCCAATGATTCTGTCCCCAAAAACTAAATCAAATGGTAAATTTAACTACTCCTTTTAGGTGTTCCCAGCACTAGGAAGCTCAAATATTTCCACATCATTGTTTACCCATCCTGAAATGTGGGTAGGTCTATTCTCCATCTTCTCTTTGTTTAGGACTTGAATACTTCATAACCAATTTAGGACTTGATTAATGACATTTTAAATAATAAATTATTATGAGGATGACATATTTAAAACTACACTGAAATAGAAAGTATCTTTAACATTTTAATTTATTAAAGACCTACATTTCACCACTTTGCATCTCTAGAATCTCAGAAACCTATACACACACAATAAAATAGTGGCTAATCCTATTTCTAAGAGTTTTTTTCTCATACATAAAACTGAGACAAAACAGTGCATATTTCATAAGATTCTTTTTCAAACTAAAAAATAACTAATGTATAAAAAGTCCTGGAGACAATATCTGGAACATAGTGAACACAATAAATGTGTTATCACTATAATTATTTCTATTACTTTTGCAATTGCTATCATTATCAACCTGATGTGGGAAGTCTATGGCACTCAATATATATTAAGGGAAAAATATATTAGAATGAGACACATTTTTATTTAAATCCTGACTTCCTAAAAGAGTGATACTGTATTATGGAAGACATTTTATTATACTTCATGAGCTCCAGTTTCCTTATCTATAAAATGAGAATAAAAATAAATGATAAAATTTTTGTGAGAATTAAATTCTAAAATATAGGTAGAATAGCAGGTAAACAATAGCATTTTTTGAATTTATTCTACTCATCAGCTCCCACTCAAACCAAATAATAGCAATCTAAAATTATTACTCTTCATTATGCCAGTAATTTCATAACTTCCACTAGGGAACAATGGCTTTCTTCAGGTAAATAGCCTAAATTACTTCATGTACCATACACAGAAATGAAACCTGTCATTAAAATTAAAATACAAATAATTAATACACATGAATAAAGAAATGAACAACTTAAAACAAGAATGAAGAAATAAATATTTGATTATTTGTGACATTCTCCTTGTCTTAAATTTTAACTGTTAGTTGCCATTTACTTATACTTCCATTTCCCTTATTTTCCTTTAAAAATGATGTATCTTATTTTGTCACAGTGCTTTTAGCTTTTAAGAAGTCTATCCCTTGGTGTGCCCATAATTTTTAATAAACTGGCAGATTCAATCATGTTGCCTGTAGTTAATATGTAAATACTAATGACAAAAAAGCTTAATTAACTTACCCATCTAAAGGTTTTATTACTGATCACTAACATTTTTCATATTTTAAGAACTAATCTGCTTATGTAATTCTGCTAAAATGAAATTTAATTATTTTTACCTCACAATTTGAATCTAAGAAAAGAATGTATACCATTTTCTTTATAATACTTTTAATTTCTGTTTCAGTAATAGAAAGAGTGTGGAAAAAGTCAAACTAGACAACTTTACTCTAGATTATGTATAAATCTTCACATTTCCCAGGCAAAAAACAAAACAAAACAAAAAAAGATTCTCTCAACTTTGTTTTCTTTCCAATTACTGCCTTATTTCTTTTGATAGCAGTTTCTCTAAACTCTACCACATTGTCATTTGGCTCCACTAAAGATCATGAAGTGGTGTGCTAACACACTGCATGAAATTTAAGTAAGCTGGGTTCCGTGGAGCTCCTGTTCTCTACTAAGCACAAACTATAACTTCAAGAGTTAAAATTAATTTTGTCTTTTGGAAAACCAAAAATTCTAAATAGGCTTCCATTTGAATGTAGGTACTTTACAAGCACACTTCTTGGTGTTATGCATAAATGGCATGGCATTTTTTTTAAAAAACAGAATAATTACTAATCATTGTCTAATATCATATTCATTTTTCTAGCTAAAAAAAATTATTTTTACATGACATAACATTTCCTAAATAGAGAAGCACTTACTTATCACTGATCAAGAAAATTAAGTAGTTCTTTAAGAACAGCAAAAAGATAGTTATCTCCAATTCATTACTCTCCTGATAGTGTTTTATCTTTGTTATAACAAATTACAAATAGCAAGTCTGTAATTATACTTTAAAAGAAACTCAGCTTATGCAATTCTTTCTGTGCTGGCAAAAAAAGATCATTTGAGGTTGGGAATGGTGGCTCATGTCTGTAATCCTAGCACTCTGGGAGGCTGAGGTGTGAGGATCACTTGAGGTCAAAGTTTGAGGTTGCAGTGAGCTATGATGATGCCACTGCACAATAGCCAGGGTGACAGAGTGAGATTCTGTCTCAAAAAAAAAAAAATCATTTCAAAGTTGACATGCAGCTATAGGCATATAGGGCATCCATAAAAAATAAAAACTTTTTTAAAAGAGTTGTAATAAGAGGAAGAAATACATATAATTAGCTGCATATTTGATATTTTTAATTATATCTCCATTAAACACCTTGCTTGAGCTATGGCCATTAATTTTTAAAACATTCATTATTCACAAACAACATCACTTATTTTCCTCAGTTTCTATTACAATACTTGGCACAGGTAGATCCTGAATAAATATTTGTTAAATGCATTCAGGGAGAAAAGGATGAGAAGGAAGTTAAAATAGATGGTGATTTTTGATAATTTTTAGCTAAATTATTAGTTAATTTTGAAAACTGGCTTATCTGTGGTACTGAGATCCCTATAAATTGTTTATTTATTACATATTTATTAAGCAGCTACTATATAAAAGGCACTGAGAGAAACACTGAAGATATAGCAATAAACCAGACAGTTTGACCTTACTATTTTGGATATTATGATGCAGGAGGAAGAATAAGACATTGAGCATTTACTCTCGTAATTTATTGTTTTATTATATCATGCATTCTGAAGGCAAAGTAAAAACTGTAAAGTGAGCATAAATTAGGCAGATATGATCAGGTTTGGGAAGTTAGAGAATTGCTTCCTGATAAAAATTTTAAAGTGAACAATACATGGTAAGATGAAGCCACAGTGATGTTTCTTAAATGTGAATTGGATTATATCACTCCCTAAGAACAATATCCACATTCTCTACTGGAGCATATGCAAGGGTTTTCAAAACTCCTCTCTAATTCCACCTTATACTGCTTATCCTTCCCTCTAAAATCATGCTACTAGCACATTAAACAATGTTTCCTTTCTCTAAGTCACTGTGCTCTCTCTTGCTTAAGGACTCATGAAGATATCTAAAAACACTTTTGTCTTTTCAATTTTTGCCTAACTAAATCATCAACATCCTTCAGATATCCAATTAGATGCTGCTTCTCTAAAGGACATCTTCTCAGTCTCTGTGGTTCGGATAGGTACCTCCTCTGTTATTTCATAGTTCCAGTATTTTTCATACCATTTCATCTATCTCGCCATATTGGAAATTTCTGTTTACTTTTCAATTTCTCCTGCTAGGGTATAAATTTCATGATTGCATGTCTATTGTTTTTACTATTGATTGGTACATGTTTCCTGACATATTAGAAAGGTTCATCCCATTTTATTCACTTCAACATGACAGCACTCTCTATTGGGGCAACCAAATTTTAGACCATACTTACTTATAGCATTACGACACGGTTATATCATATATATTTAACAACTGACTGAATGGGGTTAGAAATAAAGACCTTAAAAAGAAATGGAAGATTGGATGTATCTGACAGTGTGATAAAATTAAAACAAACAGAAACTTTTGGGAGGTGAATCATATTTTTTTTCTATTTAAGCAGATTTCATTTATTTATGTTCCATATTTATCCAAAATTGAATTTAAGATTGCTATGTTCTGCTTCAGATTTCTAGTTCTTAGGCATCTAAAATGAGGCCTCCTGTATTCAATACAGAAAAGGTAATAAAGGGTAACAGAAAAAAATTATTTTAGAAAAATAATATCAAAAATGTATAAAGAGCATTTAAATATATATATTGAAATAGGTATATTAAAATACTTTTTAAAGTTTTTATAAAATGTTCTAGCATCATTAGCAAACTTATTCAAGTTACACATAGAGCCAGCCATTACCAGGATATAATATATAGCCTAGTAAATGACAAAGTGTCATCAGTTTTATTTTTAATTATTCAGTGTTTTTATAAAAAATTTAAAAGATATCAACAGTTATAAGTAACAATATATGAGAAAGACAAGAGTTTGCCCAAAACCACGTTTGAACAAATGTTAAACTTTGATTTTATTAATTTCATATTTTTTGCTTTGAAAAAATAAATTTTTACAAATATCACTAAAGGTCACATCCCTTGCTCTATTCCGTGGACATGTTCAAAGCTAACTGCTATTTTAAAGTTGGTGTGCACTTTTTATATTTTACTATATATACCTATACTTTTTCTATTAAAATAAATGTTCTTAAGTTAAAGCATTACATTAAAATAATATTATTCCATTAAAATGAGATTATCTTGAAAAAGATTAAGTTTGGGCATTAGTGTTTCTGAATACAAAATAATAATTTGAATGAATAGAAACAGCATTGACTTTCTGACCTATAATGATAAAATATGTTTCCAATAAAATATTTAACTCATTCCTGATAATTTTTATGTTTATAATATATACTCATTAGATTTTAATAGAAAACTTGTAAAACTGTAGCTAAATAAATATTTCTAACTATATGTGTTGAATGTTTATAAGGCTAATATTTTAATATAATCAACATTTTGCCCTAAATCCAGCTTAATTTTCATATAAAAGTCAAAATATTACAAATATTATATTATATACAAAATATTATATTTTAAGCAAATATAAAGTAAAACAATTCATAAGGCATTCAGAGGCACAAAATATCACAAATGTAATAAAAATAAGATATTTAGGAGAAAAACAATGTCATAGTGGTGTATGCCTGCAGTCCTAGCTATTCAGGAGGCTAAAGCAGGAGGATACAATGACGGTGTCCAAAGCTACAGTGAGCTATGATCGTGCCACTGCACTTCAGCCTGTGTGACAGGATAAGACCCTATCTCTAAATAAATTTTAAAAAAGAGAAAAATTATGCTCTTTCAGTTGGCAGTAATTATTGTGCTTTTAACTATAGGCCAGAAATTCTACATTCAGACAGATTTTATATGAAAATCAAGCTAGATTTAGGGGGAAAATGCTGACAGCTATTATATTAAACAAGACAGACTTCATGGAGCTTACATTGTTCTGGGGAAATCATCAATTAACTAGTGCTAGCAAGAAAAGAATGGAGGATAAGGGGACAGAGAATGATGAATTGGGAAAATCATTTTAGGCTTGGTAAAGCCTTTTGTGAGGACCTGACATTTAAGCAAAGGGTTGAATGACGTAAAAAGACATCATGTGCAAACCTTAGCAAGGAACATGTCAGACAGAGAAAAGAACAAGTTTAATGGCAAGTTCAAGGCATAGAGAAGAAAGCCAGTATGGTTAGAGCAGAGGGAACAGCAGAGTCACGGTGATGAAGCTACAGAGGTGACTGAGCTTGGTCACTACCAGGACAATAGTATCTCCTTTGGATTTTGGTCTAACAGTTAAAGAAAGCTATTGCAGGTATTAAGCAAAACAGTAATATGGTCTAATTTTAAAGGATCACTTGGCTACTGTGAGGATTATAGGCCACGAAGTAGAAAGAAGAAAGACCAATTATCAGGCTACTGCTAGGCCAGGGCTAAGATAGTAGTGGTTAAAATATTAGGAAGTGGTCAGATTAAAGCTATATTTTGATAGTAGAAAGGGATCAAGGCTGACTCTCAGGTTCATTGCCTGCACAATGACGTGGATCATTTTGTTGTTGCTAAAAATATATAACAATAACACAAGGCCCTGTCTTGTCATACATAGTTCTTGCATCAATAATTTCTATGAACCTGCCAAGGGCACACCTAACACACAAACAATTCAAAACATAGAAATATTTTTAGCTCAATATAAGAAAGACTTTACTGGCATTCAGAGAGGGACTGGGTACCCTCAGTAATTAACACCTAATGGGACCATCTAAACATAAATGGACTAGACACACCACCAAATGGAAAGATGGAAGTTTAGATGATATCTAGGCCAATTCCCACATCGTATGATTGAAGAAATGTATGCCCAGAGACACACAGAACCTTGTTCAAGGTTAAGCATAAATTCAGCAGTAGAGCCAACATTCATAAGTCACCAAAAGAGTTGTGTATTAAAAAAATTCAGGTGCTAGGCCAAATGTTCCAGTTGTTTATTTAATATAGCTTTTGAGTTAATCAGTTCATTGAGATTTATGTATTTTGGCTTCATTCATTCATTTATATGTTAAGCACCTTCAACATAAAAGGCACTGTGAGCTTCTTCATAAAACGTAATATTTGGAATATCTTCAAGTTATTCAGTCTTTATTTTCAAAGTTATAAATAAATATACACAGAAAGTAGAATGCTATAAACAGGTGAGTCATATCCTTTTGGAAAAAGGGAAAATATAAATAAATTCAGTAAGTGAAACCACAGATACATAGTCTTATTTTTATTACAAATGTGCATACATTGTATAGTCAGTTTAAAATCTTATAGATGGATACTGCCATTCCCAAATGCTAATAAGAAAAAAATCAACAGAAGAGAATAAAAAATCAAACTAGTACTAAAGGATTTTGTAAAGAAAACTCATAATTTTCTCTATGCCAGAATTTTTCACTAGTACTTATTTTTGAATACTATTTCAAAGATTGAGAATCTACTAGACTAGTTTAAGAAATTAAAATAGTGGCTCACGCCTGAAATCCAGCACTTTGGGAGGCCAAGGTGGGAGAATCACTTGAGGTCAGGAGTTCAAGACCAACCTAGGCACCACAGTGAGACTCATTCTCTACAAAAAGATTTTTTCTAAAATTAGCTGGGTATGGTGGTACACACCTGTAATCCCCTCCCATAATGGGAGGCTGAAGCAAGAGGATTACTTAAGCCCAGGAGTTCAGGTTACAGTGAGCTATGATCATGCTGTGCCACTGCCTACATTCTAGCCTGAGCAACAGAGTGGGACTCTGTCTCTAAAAAAGAAGAAAGAAAGAAAAGAAAAAAAAGAAAAGAAAACGAAAGAAAAAAGAAAGAAAGAAATTAATATAAGGTATTTTTTTAATTATCTAGAAGGTGTGCCCAAATTATCTTCATCTACATTAACTAGTATATTAGTTTCAAAACTAATTCTCTAGGAAGTTAACATGACACTTAGCTCTGTCTTGAAAAATCTCTCCAAATGGTACTATTTTTTAAGATATGGATAGAGCTAAAACAACCATTAACATGAAAAATATCACATCTGCCATTAAAGATCTGTGTTTACATCTCTCTACCTCTATTGTTGAAACTCTAAAGACTATATTTGTCACTAATTGAATCAATATAAAGCAAAAGGAACCTGTAGCTCCTGTTCTCTATCTTTCTCAACTGCTTCAATTACTTTACAAATCTCAAAAAACTGTATTCCTGGCTCACATCAGATTAACCCCAACAAAGTCATCCCCTTAAATCCAGATTAGGATGATGTTTTCATCTCATAGTGCTTCCAAATAAACCAAATAGCATTTGCTTTCAAAGTCATCAACAGTTCAGAATAATAAGAACACAGAGAAAATTGTTTTCTTTATTAAAAAATCTTTGAAGAACTCAAATACTTCCCTCTCTTTATAACAATCCTCTCGTTCAACCAACTCTCCCACTCAGTTGCCCCTAAATGTTGTTGTGATTAATTGACCCACTAAGTTAACGATGGCTAGATACTGTTCAACACATAGAGCATATCCTGGAATATAAAAGGAAAAATGCTAAAAGCTGAATGGAAAAAGTCATGAGGACATAGAATTTTGCCCACCTGACCTCAGATGAGAACTAATTATAAACTATACAAGTACACAAAATATGAGAAGTATGGGATATAAAATTCAAGCTTATAAAAATTATATAGGTCAGTGCTTCATTTTGTCATACTCTGTCATTGGTGAGAGGGTATGGTAAGTCTCTGTTGAAATATCTGAAACGTTTTGCAAAACTCTGTGATGATTCTGTTTTATTCCTGTAATACGGATAAAAAATAGGAATAAATAGGCTATATTGACCTTTGGAATAGAATTACAATCCTGCTCCACATAATGATATTTCAGTCAATGACTGGCCACATACATTATGACAGTGGTCCACCCCCTATGATTATAATGGAGCTTCCCTATATAGGTGTACTATTTTTTTAAAATCATTTATATCATATTTTTACTGTACCTTTTCTATGTTTAGATATGTTTAGATACACAAATACTTACCACTGTGTTACAATTGCCTAGAATATTCTGTGCAGTAACACGCTGCACAAGTGTGTAGCCTAGGAACAACAGGCTATATCATAAAGCCTAGTATACGAGAGCTGTCGGGAAAGTATCCAGACATTGTTAATATAATGAGAACTGTTACTTGGCTGGATACTTTCCGGACAGCCCTCGTATAGTAGGCCCTACCATCTAAGTTCATGTAAGTACACTCTATGACAGGGGTCCCCAACCTCTGGTGAGTTGTATAATTATTTCATTATATGTTACAATGTAATAATAATAGAAATAAAGTATACAAAAATGTAATATGCTTGAAGCATCTTAAAACCATCACTCCACTCCCCAGTCCATGGAAAATGTGTCCTCCATGAAAATAGTCCCTGGTGCCATAAAGGTTGGGGACTGCTGCTCTGTGATGTCGTACAACGGCAAAATCGTCTAATGATGCATATCCCTTTGTTAACTACTTCGGTACGAGCGTCGACTGTAATCAACAGCCATGGATGAAGGTGCACAGCCCAGCATCAACTCTAGCCGACAACCGTGATATGAAGGCACACAGCGGAGCGTCAACTTTAGTCGACAGCCAAAAGCTTTTACTTTTACAGCTTTTATCTGTGCAGTTGCAGTGTGTACATTCAGCTAATAAGTTACTACGAATCTGTGACCTTTTAACAAGTCCTTAGTAGGAGTTATTATAGTTATTTTCCTAAAGCTGCCTGTAAAGTAAAACAAGCTTTCAGTACTTTAAAGCTTTCCTCACCACACCAGAGCAAAACGGATTCATCGTCAATGCACAGCACAAACTATCATGCAGACTATGAGTGCCGGCTGTGGGCAAGGTTTTGTGGCCGGTGAGCGCAGTACCGAAGTGGTTAAGCAATACATGACTGTATATGTAAACATATATATGAACTTACAGAAAAGAAAGTGCAGAAAATCTGCCCTTAACCTACTTGTTTGAATGGTACTATGAACTTTGACAATTTCCCAAGGTTGTATATCTCAAGACATATTATAAATTATTTTGTTAAATACATGAAATATATATGGGTTTGGGTAGAGACTACTAGATAGCTTAAAATCAATAATAAAATAATCAATAATTATGGAAAGACAAATTAAAACCTTGAAATATTCCTGTATTTTTTCAAGAACTTGACATCTTTTCTTAAATATTAAAGATACTAAAATCAATGCAAACATAAGATTCATACAAAAGATGCAATATCAGTACCAACAAAAACTTTAAAAATAAGACAATTATAAAATAACAGCAAGATAGAAATATCAAAATAGGTTTTTTTCTCCTAGTAATCAACAGTAGATAAAGGTCTAGAAATATCTTCAAGATATCATAAGTTGATAAATCCTAGTTTGTAAGGTTTCTATCATCATAATGAACAGATAAACAGAAAAATGAAAAAATAAACATTCTTTTCAGTGGGGAATATAATAAATAACACCTATAAGAGTTCCTTGAACATAATAAGCATGCAATGAATATTAATAAATAAGGTAAAATACTTTAGTGGCCAGATTTAAAACACTTGCATTCAAGGAAATAATTTACTTACATTCAAGTAACAGTTTTAAGAAAGTGCTAAACACATCTTAATGAATGTTCTTCTATAATATTTCATCAGGAGGGTGGGGCAAGTCGTAGAAGTCACCTTTTATAAATGTCAACTTAGGGGACCTATTTTGTCCATTAATATTTCCTTAGTACTCAATTCCCTTCTCCTTCACTGTCCACCACTCCCTCCCAAATTCCAGAGATCCATATATGGAAATCAGTGTTTTGCAAAGCTAAATTTAATAACCTTAGGCTCTCAAAATCTTGTGTCCTTTCTCATATCTCCATCCCTCTCCATGTTCTGGTTTCTCCTATCTATTTATGGTGACTAAAATTCTGCATTTCATTTCCAAACTCTACTCTTAACTTTCTAGAACAAAAGTGATCTTGAAAACTCTTTGTCTCCTATTCCATGCTTGTCTTAAGCCACCTACTGTGGGATTCTGCTGCTGCTATGTAGTCTCATGGACCACAACAAGCAACATAGAAAATTAAGACAAATAACAAATGATGTGGCTGTAATTGTGGACAAAGGTGCAAAGGCACAAAGGCACAAGGGCATACGGCATGCCAGGATGTCTGAATTGAAATAGCTTTAATAAAATGAGTTCCCTTGTTGAAAGAGTGTTCAAGATGCTCAGTGGGTAAATAAGTGAGACAAGAGGGTCTTGATGCAATGTGGAGCAGGTATTAGAGCATGAGGAATAGGGTTCCGAGAATAAAGAAACAGAACCAGGGAAGACAAAAGCCTGGGCTTAGGTAAAACTTACCAAGGATGTCTGACACTTGACCCACTTCACATACAGTGTTGGTCTCAGAACAGAGTGGAAATCTGAGACTGCAGGATCTGCAGAAAGACAAGTAAAAACAGAGAGAGAGACAGAGAGAGAGTAGGGAGAATGGAACTTATCTTGTCTCCCACTTCTCTCTCTTGCAATATGCTTATCAATTTCTTGATAAAAGAATATGGATCATTCAGTTTTTCAAAAAAGGAAAAGAAAGAAAAAATAATATTTTTGGTAAATTCACTGAATTTTTCACTGATTCTTCAATATGATCTGTACTCAGTAGACCTATCATATCTAGATTTAGTAAGATGCAAGACAATTTTTGGAGAAAAAGTTGTTTCCATAATTGTGAGTTTGGAAATATGAATCCTTACATATGAAGAGTACACATACACATTCCTACATTGTTTAGATATGTACTTACTAAGTTATTCCAATTAAATGTCTTAAATTATGAGATTCTGCAATGTGTAGGTAATCAATGATAAAATTAATTGCTCTTACAGCCTATAAGCCTACTATATTTAACACATTCACTTATGGTAAATTAATATCAATTTCTTTTCTCTAATATCCATGGAGATCATCACTCTTGTCAATATCTAAAATACTAAGAAAAACCTGATGAAAATAATAGTTTTCATAAGTTTCAAGCTTTTTATACAGTTACACATTTTTCTACAAGTGACAAGACATCTGAGATATTTTAGTGCAGGTACTTTTACCATTCTAGAATCCAGTGCTACAAAATTGTTAAATACTTAGTTTTGTTTAGATATCCTTTAACTTAATTTTATATTTATTTCCTTTACAGAAAGATATAATAATATTCCCTATGATTTTTTAAACCTGTATTTTTACACATAATTAGATGAATTCAGGATGCAAGTGCCATGGAGTGAGAAATTGCATGCTCAGATTAACAATTCTGAACATTAAAATTATAAGCAAAAAAAGTAAAACAGAGGAAGAATACTTTATAGTATACTTAAAATAGTTTTTGAAGAATTTTAAAACAAAATATTGCTATGAAATAAGACTATATTTCATAGAGGAGGAAAGATCTTAAGAACTTGGAGTTTTTCATAGACCCAAGTCACACAAAACATCTATAATTTAGTGAAATTCTATTTGCAGTATCATAAATATGTTCGCTGAAGAAAGCCATTTTTCATTGAAATTTTAAATAACTACACAATTAACATCTTAAAACACACATCACATGCACTTTTTGCATTCCCTTAGCAAGATTCTCATAAAGAGTAATGCCTGGAAAGAATACATGACTAATAGTTTTGGTTTTATGCTTTCTGGAATATGTTTGCTTTATAATATATACAATGGCAATCAGTATGAACAAGGACACTAATTCAAGGTCCTTTGTAAGTGTTGTCTGTTTACAATTTTAATTTGACAAGTGAAATATAGTTTTAATTTCTTTGATAGCTGATCTTTTTTTAAACATTTTCAAATTTTATTTTTAATTATTATGGTTACATAATAGCTATATATCTTTATAGCTAATCTTCTTATTTTCCAGAAGCTTCATTCATATCACCATCTTGTACATCAAATTTAGAAGTATCATCAGTGCTGGAATTCTGACAATCTACAAATATCTGCTATGCCTTATGAACAGTGTTTTTCAAAGAGTGGTCCACAGACTATCTGAATCAAATGGGTTAATTGTTACTAATGCAATAGATTGAAATTCTCTTTGAGAATTTGAATCTGAATTTCAATCAATTTTTAATCTATGTCTTTAGATGACATATCTTAAGCATACTTCAACTTTAATATACTTATAAGCCACAGTACTTGTTCCATTTAAGTTAGTCAATGACTGTGATGAGGGATCAGTGTAGATCTGATTTCTTGTGTCATTTGTATCATCATCAATTCTTCTGATTTCACACTTTGTATAAATCTCCCAATTTGCTAGAGAAACTTGTTCTTATTTGGCTATAATCTGAATTTACTTCCAGTTATATATTTATTGTCATATGCAAAGTGAGTTGAAAGCTATTTGTTCTAAAAAGTATGTACTAAAAATACATATCCAAATGGCCTCAGGGCAATTTTTCACTTTTTATAAATTATATTTAAGACTTTGCACTGTGGTGATAAAACTAAACTGTCCCCATTTGGATATCTTTGAAAAGTCAAACTGTAAAGAGCCCTCTCACCAAAACAAAACAAAACAAAACAAAACAAAAAAACTCTTCAAATTTCTTTCCTCACCAAGAGATTATCACAATATGCCATTAGAAATGATTTTAATTTACATAAACTTAACATAAGAAAGACAATCTGATACTAAAATAAATTAACTTTAATAAAATTAATGTCTATAAAACTTTTATTACAAAGCATCTTCTTAACTATTTCTCTAAAGCTGTAAGAAAGGTTATTAAAATACTAAGAAGTTATGATGATAATTTGGGGGGGAAATAATTAATGGATATTTTGAAAGTTTTTTAGTAGTTAAACAATTCAACTGTCCCATAAAAATAACAACACTCTTCTGATATTTAAATCAGCATCAACCACCCCACATCTCATTTTATTTAAAATAAAAATTATACATTTTAAGCGTGATTTTCCAAGAAAAAATAACTTATCAACACTGATCTGTAAACTAAATCATCCATCATAAATTCAGATTAGTTCCCAGAGCAGGGGACTGGCTCCTCTTTGTGCTCAACCAAGCCGCTCTTGCCCTTGCTCCCTCTGCCCCAGCCATGCTGACTCCTGTGTTTTTCCTCATACTTGCCAATCATCCAGCTTGAAGGGCTTTGCACTGGGTGACATCTCTCCCAAGAACACTCTTCCACAGATACCCAGATGGCTCACCACCCATTTTCTTTACAGTTTTCCTCAGACATTACTTTTATCAGTGAGATCTCCCCAACTCCAGTGCCATTTCACTATCAGCCACTCTTATCTCACTGCCTTATTTATTTATTTATCCTTAGTCCTCATCACACCATTTTACAATAATTCATACATATAATTATTTTCTTTCTCTCTCTGCTAAAATATGAGCACCATGAATGCAGAAGCTTTCTCTGTTCTGTTCACTTTTGAGTCCCCAAGGCTTAAATATATATTTGGCACATCATGGATGCTCAATATATGCTTGTTGAATAAATGAATACAATTAGTAGCTGGAATTTTGCAGACTCCAAAGCTACCTGACTTCCAGTTAAATCCCGTCAATAAGAGACACTGGTGGGAAATTAAAAGCAGGAGGAGAAAAGGCATTTTTTTTCCTCCTCTTCTGCTTCTGGCGCGGGCAGCAGAGGCAAGGTTAACACAGCAGCCTCGGCAGCAGAGTGCTCGCTGGCTCTGGCTCCAGCAGCAGCAACTGAGACGTGGACTCGCACCAATAGCTTAGATAAGTCTAGCAGCTTCAGTCTTGCTGAAAAATGGACTATCAGTAGTTTCAACAGCAGTAGTAACTGAGGCAGAACTCCTTCATGGGGCTCCGTGTGATAACTTTCCTTTTGTCACTCTAGCCCTAGGGGTAATAGTGGTTTCCTGCAGTAATTAATCGTTATGTGTCAATACATTCACTTCCCCTTTTACTCCTCCATCCTTCTAATATTTTAGAATAAATTTCATGTTTTAAATTCCCTCTCTTTGAATTAACTAGGGAGGTTTTTGCTGTCCTGGCTAGTTAAGACTGGTAGACTGCTTTAAAAATAACTTTTGGCCAAATATCTACTCAACAGTTAAGTGTGCTCACTCTTTACAAGGAAGCAATGATGTTAAAGAATGCCAAGCAGTCTCCACCGTCCTAGTATAATACTTTCCATGGCCTTGTCACACTTTTATACTGCCTTTCTAATTCGTAATATGCTGATATATCGAATTAGCAGTATGTTTTGTGACACTGGCATAATTATCCTTACCTTCTGTATTAAGCCAGAGTGATATCTTTAAGTCCCTACATTTTATTTGGAAATACAATAATTAACAAGTATTTTCTAGGACAATGTTTAATGTTGCTTTTGGTTCTACATATCCCACATATTTAATAGCTGTTTGGCAGAATAGACACATTCATGCATAAAATCAGTCATATACAAATAGTTTCTAATACTACCATTTCTATGACTTGTTAAAAAATGATTAGTGGCGACCTGAAAACCGTAATTACACTTGCTGGATCTCACTGGGAAAATAAAGCTGGGATTTTCCTTGTTCTCACTGGCAACAGGAATTTTGTAACACACCCTTCTCTCATTTTTCACTTAAGGACCATGGCATCATTTTCATCCATTTGGCAACCCAGAAGACTTGTTCCTTCACTGTGAGTATGTTATAAATCGTGGTTTTATTTTTATTCTCCCTGTTATGACAACTAAGATTTTAATGATTATATCCCTTTTCAGAGGTTGAAACATTTTCCTTATTTATTATAAAAGCATAAGAATGAATGTAGATATCATCCATAATTCTATTAGTTTTTTAAAAAATATAAACTAAAAAAAATAAATGTCATCTTTTCCCAGAGTCCCCTCAATCCAATTCTGAATCCCAAAAGTAATCAGATTAACATAGTAAAACCAATTAGAAGACACCAAATACTTTTCTATGATTGCATGTATATTGTGCATACATATATAAAGCCAATAATTTTGATAAGTATTTTTACAAAAATAAGGTCATATTATACATACAGTCCTGCAATACATTTTTTCAGTTAGTCAGGTATACATCATGGCTATCCTCCTGAGCCTGAATATATAAATCTGCCCATTTTTTTCCTATTTTTGATAGCTAATATATGTTCTATTTACATATTAGTATGCTCAAATGGGTGGACCTGCTGTTAGCCACATGACTATCCTTGGATTAACTTAAGGTACTCATGGCAGAGAGTTTCAGAATCTTCTGGCTGCTAGGAGTCCCATAAATTGAAAAAAAACAACTATTTAGGTCATTACATATGAAATGTCCAATTTTGAATCAAAATTGTGGCTTATTATATCTCAAATAAGAAGCAATGCAATTAATCAAAGTATGTGCCTACAATATCAACACAGTTTTGCCATTTTAACGATAGCTTGTTTATGACAGCAGCAAAGAAGCCTGGAGAGCGAGTGGTGATGAAATCCTGAAAGGCATTTTCCACAGCTTGTTAAGAATTGAATATTTTTCCTTGTAAGAAATCATCCAAAGCCTGGAAGAAGTGGAAGTCAGTTGCTGCAAGGCCTGATAAATATGGTAGATGGTAGAGAGGTTCCAAGTCCAGCTGCTGCAGTTTGAGCAGCATTGTTTGTGCAAAATGTGGTCCAGCAATATCTTGCAAAAGGATTAGTCTGTCTCTATTGACCAATCTCAGGTGCTTAATTGCAAATATCCTCATCATTTTGTCCAATTGGTTGCAGTAGACATCAGCTATAATCAATCGACTAGGTTTCATGAAGTTGTAGTGGATAATACCAGCATCGGACCACCAAACAGACACCATTAGCTTTTATTGATGAATATTCTGTTTTGCGCTGTATTTTGACACTTCATCTTTATTCAACCATTGTGTTAAATGCTTGGAATTGTCAAAAAATAATCCATTTTTCATCACACATCACAATACGGTGTAGAAATTGTTCACCTTTATGACAGCAATGAAAGGCAAGCTGCAAGACGATTTTTCTTCTGACGTTCATTTAATTCATGTGGAACCCATCTATCCAGCTTCTTTACCTTGCCGATTTTTTTCAAATGGTCCAGTATTGTTGGAATAGTAACATCAAACCCTGCTGCTTATTCATGTGTAGGTTGAGATGGATTTGCTTCCACTACAGTTTTCAGCTCATCATTATCCCCCTGGATTTCAGGGTGCCCACATAGCTCATTTTCAAGATAAAATCATGAGACCAGAACTTCTCAAACCATCGATGTACTGTGCCACATTAGCCACATCCTTCCCAAACACTTTGTTACTCATTTATGTATGTTACTTTAATCTTTTTTTTTTTTAATTTCAGAAAATCATGGGGTACAAATGTTTTGGTGACATAAATTGCTTTTGTATTGTTTCAGTCGAATTTATAAATGTGTTCATCCTCCAATGTGCATTATACCTGTTAGGTGTGAATTTACTCATCTCCTCCTCCTCCTCCCACCCTCCTGCTTGATTTCTGATGAATGTTATTTCTATATGTGCACATAAGTGTTAATCAATTATTTCCAATTTAGTGGTGAGTACATGTGGTGTTTGTTTTTGCATTCTTGTGATACTTCAAAGAATGGTCACCAGTTCCATCCAGGTTAATATAAGAGATATTAGTTCACCACTTTTTTAATGGCTGAGTAATACTCCATGATATACATATACCACATTTTATTAATCCACTCATGTATTGATGGGCACTTGGGTTGTTTCCACATCTTTGTAATTATAAATTGTGCTGCTATAAGCATTCGAGTGCAGATGTCTTTTTTATAGAATGTCTTTTTTTTCACCCCTTGGGTAAATACACAGTAGTGAGATTACTTGGATCAAATGCTAGTTCTATTTTTAGTTTTTTGAGGTATCTCCATACTCCTTTCCATAGAGGATGTACTAGTTTGTAGTCCCATCAAGAGTGTATGAGTGCTCCTATCTCTCCACATCTACACAAGCATTAGTTGTTCGGGGACTTTTTGATTAAAGGCCATTCTTAGTGGAGTTAAGTGATATCCCATTGTGGTTTGTTGATATTTTGAGCTTTCTATGCTGCACTGGTTCCATAATGAAACTCATACAGGAAAAAAACATGAATTTTTGACTTACCCATGATTTACTAAAATTGCTCTTTAAAAAAGTTGGAAAGATAATCCCAAGTTGAACCCCTGAATTTGCAAGACTGAAGGTGTACCTTCACAATAAAAATAAAACAAGAAGTGTCAAAGTGAAATATCAGAGATATCAACTGTCAAATTTAGTACTTAAGGAAACCACACATTTCATATTTAATAATCTAACATCTGTTATTACTGAAGGTCTTATTCCTCATGAGTTTCCATTTCTATTAACATATTGCCTCCATATTTCATAATGTATGCAATAAAAATAATATTAGTTCTTTCCACTCCCAGCCAAATATGTAACTAGAACAAATAATGATCACATTTTTAATACAATAGTATTTTATTTTTTATTTCAAAATATAAATGGGGTACATATTTTTAACATGCATAAACTGTATAATGCTGAAGTCAGGGTTTTTTGTGTGTCCATCACCAGAGTAGTATACATTGTACCTGATGGACCACCACTTTCTATCTAGCCGGAAAATCAAGTTTATCTTCAACCTGTGGCCTGTTATGTTAATGCATTTTGGGTCAAAGATTCAGAATGAGGCAATCCATAGATATTCTAGTTGTTTCCATTTTTTTCACAAAAACACTGTAGGTTTTGCATAATAGCTACAGGACTCAGTAATAATGCCATTAATCATTTGTTCTTTCAAATGTTTCCTCATGTCCTCCCTGTCATAACAAGGAATTCTTTGAAATCAGTCTTTGAAGGGCCATGACTGACGGAGATGAATAGGGTACTTAATCGCATTGGCACATGCCAGAACCCATTTCTGTGGCAAAAACACTCCATGTAAAGTTTCTTATTCAGTAACGTTCTGTATATAATAAAGAATTTCCAAAATCCAACATCTCTTTCCACGCTTGCTGTCATAGTCGTGCCTGAGAAGCACCTTCTCTTTCCTTCCTCATTTTCCAGTCAGCCCTCCATACCCACGGGTTTCAGAATATTTTCAGTGATATTCTGATGATTTTCAGTATCATTTAATTTCATTTGCAGTAATATAAGCAACTGGGATTCAAAAAGACATAAATGCAAGAATAATATTTAATTCATTATATGTGAATTTTAAATTAAACAGTAGCTTTTTACATTTTCCTCCAAATTACATATGTAGTTTCTCTCCTCTATGGGATTTTGCAAAGCAGATAACAACAATATGCATAGTCATCTCACTGCATTAATACCTTCCTCCTTGTTAGTTCAATGACTGTGAAACAATAACTGAGACTGAGAGAAGTTATGTCTGATCATTACTTTTTTCTTTGTTGAGGCATGTGAGAAATGCAATTATTTCAATTACCTATAAAAAGTCAGTATATTGATAAAGCTAGCAGGATTCAATGTCCTGTTTATACCAAGTACTCCTTGATGAGAATAAGTTTATTCAGAATGTCAGGTGTTAACACTGAAGAAAGAGATGGACACTAAAGTACTGACTTCATATTAAATCAGCCTATGTATTTGATTGTCACATTGCTCTACCTTAAAACAGTATAAATTTTATATCATTATGAAAATTAACAACATGTACTAGGTTGAGTGGTGTTCCCCAAAATTTCAGGTTTCCCTACAACTGGTAAATATGGCCTAATTTGAAATAAAGTCTTTGCAGATATAATTATTAATAAGCTAATATCAATATCATGATGAAGTAGGGTAAGCCCCGATTCCTATGACTGATGTCCTTATAAGAAGGCTGTGTGAAGACACAGATGCACACAGAAGGAAGATGGACATGTGAAGATGAGGGAAAAGAGATGCAGCTATACACCAAGGATCCCAAGGATAATGGGGAAATAGGAGATGCTTGGAAGGCACAAGGGCGGATCCTTTCCTAAGCCTTCAGAGGTGGCATGGTTTTGCCAATACCTTATTTCAGACTACTGGCCTCCAAGACTGTGAAGCAATAAATTCCTATTGTTTTAAGCCAACTAGTTTGTGGTCATTTGTCACAGCAGCTGTGGGAAACTAATATATAACATAGTATATATGAAACATATAATAATTCCTCATTAGGTTATAGTTCTAACTAGTCATAACAGGGTACTGAAATTATCTACAAATTACATGTCTTACATGTGTATGTACAGATTCATTGGCTGTAAATTTGGTGAATGGGAAAACATTGGGAATAAAAGAATATTTCAAATTTTTGAGTGATAGGTTTGATCCCAAATGAGATAAGTGGTAGTTGGAATAAGGAAATGAAGGCAGGAAATTATTGCTGAGCTCATAAAATTATCCTCATCTACTGTTTATGCTAAGACAGATTTCTTCTATTAGATATGTCTTTCCCACCTCAATATAAATCTATTTCTTATCCTTAGCATGGCTCCAGATACAAATATTTATGTCGCACTACAAATATTCAAAATAATTATGTAGGCAGAGTTTATGGCTTTAATATTTTTAAAATAGTTTGGATAATGAATACTAAAAGATAAAACATATAAATGCTATATTTCCTTATTTCTAGACATTGTTCCAGTTAAGTGTTACAGTATGCATTATTAGATGCATCTAGTTTCAATAGATGTTTTCCTTCTCCAGCAATATTTACTTTAAAATAGATAACTGCAACAACATTGATTTCTTAAAACCCAGGTAATGTAAAACATTACAAAATCAATATTTTCCTTTTATTCATTTTTACATTTTAAAATCTTAAGACTTTAGAGTTAAAAAATTTATTCATTGAGGGATAAGATGTTTCACCTTGATAATTGTCTGGCACTAAATGGTAGCATTAGGTAGTTCACCAATGAGGACTAGTTCATTCCCTCATAGTACACATTCCATAGGCAAAAGAAGAAATTACCAATTTCATATAGCATGAAATGCCAAGATTTGCTTGGAAGATATCCATTACATCATTCACATTGCCAGTCAACACACTCACAAATATCTATTAATTTTGGAAACCATTTGGAAAAAAATTTACACAAATCTTTTTATTGAATGAATTGATACTTTAATTTTAAATTAGCACCTTACTCCCTTTATTTTGCTGTTTTCTCTATATATGTAGCTGCATTAGAGTTTCTGTTTATATTTGTTAACATATGCTCAGGGACAAATGACACATTTAGTATTATACAGAGAGAACAAACTACAGAAGAGCATATTTTAAGGACACTGGATGCTGACTGTACTACTGAACAGAGTAAGTCTCTGAACAGAAGAGCTGGCCTAAGAATGATAATACGTAAAGATACATTAATGATTGAATAATATCCTATCTGCTTCCTAAGGGTAAACCCAAAGAGATAAAAGCAAAGGTTAGCTTGCCTTCTGCCTTTACCCAGCGTGGTCAGGTGCTAGCATTCACCAAAATCTACTTAAGAAATTTGGTCTGCTAATAAACACAGCAAGATCACTACATGGCATCAAGAACCTTGATGAACTGTGTGTGTGTGTGTTTACCTAAAGATTGGTATAAAACACATAAAATATAATAGGTAATTAGTATTTAATGCCAATGGATGCTTGTACAAAACTTTATCGACAGTGTACTGGCATTTGTGGAAACCTTAGTGGAGAATGGCAATAAAATATATTTCTAAATATCATACTATTTTTATTTCAATGAAACTGAACCATCTTTTCATAATCATTTTTTTCCTGAAGTGCTATAATGATATTTGAGAAAATAGCTATGTTAATTTTGTGGCAGTTTTTTAATAACTAAGGGCAGAATATTGTTCACACGCTTTTTAAAAAAGTATAATCTTGAATGCCTTTTTACACATGGGCTGGCTCTAAAAATTTAAACACGTTGATTGCACTGTTCAAACTGAAGAGCTAAATGAAAAATTTACAAAAACAAACAGGTATATAAAAGATCAACAGGTAAGAGATAAGATTCAACAGGTAAGAGTCTTAAGTTTTGTTATGCTTAATTTCCCAAAGTGATGTTATAATTCCTTACTAAAACAAACATCAAATGTACTCACCATTAAATTGGAACTAATTGATCAACACTAATGTGCACATATGGAAATAACATTCATTGGAAATCAAGCACGTGGAAAGGGAAAGGAGGGGATGGGTAAAATCACACCTAACAGGTATAATGCACAATATCTGGGGCAGGGGCACACTTTGACTCAAACTGTAGAAAAGCAATTTATGTAACCAAAACGTTTTCACCTTCATAATATTCTGAGATTTTAAAAATAGAAAAAAATGATAAAATGTAAAACTCAAAAATCAAAATAACACAGCAAGGATAAAAACAAAGTAAAAATTCCTTAGAAGAAAAGTAACACAAATGCAAAGTAATGGGAGACTTGATGTCACAGGCCTGCTGAGACCTTCATCTGAAAGCAAGACCAAGGCTCGTGGCTGGGAGCTTTAACTCATCTGGCAGGGCAAAGAACCAAAAGTTATTCATGTGAGACTGAAGACAGGGGCCAGGCTTACTACTTTCAGCTAGACTTTTTATACCATTTCCTTTTTTACTTCAACACTGGAAAGTAACAATAAGCAAACATGTGTGCTGAGCAGTCTGCAGATTTAGTTTGGTAACAAGGAATAAAATAAATTTAAGGTTAGAGAAGGGAGCAAATAAAATCAATAAATGAAACAAAGTAAGCATGGATGAAAGTAATTTCCCAAGATAGTCTGAAAAGATAAGTATATTTCACATGTTAATGATACAAAACCCACTTTATAAAAATTATAAAAATAAAGGTGAGAGGGACAGAGTGAAATGAAGCAAAAAGGAGAAGATAGCAAAAAGAAGCAACCAAAAATATTAGAAATTTATATATACAGTCATGCATTGCTTAACAATAGCGACGCATTCTGAGAAATAAATTGTTAAGTGATTTCATCATTATGTGTACATCTGAGAGTATTCACAAACCTAGACAGTCTAGCCTACTACCCACCTAGAATATATGACATAGCCTATTGCTCCTAGGCTACAAAACTGCATAGCATATTACTATACTGAATACTGTAGGTAACTGTAACACAATGATAAGTATTTGTGTATCTAAGCATATCTAAACATACAGTCAAAATACAGTATAAAAGATAAGAAAGGATACACCTATAGTGAGTATTAATATGAATGGCGCTTGCAGGACTGGAAGTTGTTCTGAGTCAGTGAGTAAGTTGTGGGTGAATGTGAAGGCCTAGGATGTTACACTAACATAAACTTTATAAACACTGTACACTTAGGCTACACTAAACTTATAAAATAATTTTTTATCTTAATAAAAAATTAATTTTAACTTACCGTAACTTTTTTACTTTATAAACTTTTTAATTTTTTTAAAGTTTTTGACTCTTGTAATAACACTTAGCTTAAAACACAAACACATGTCATAGTTACAAAAATATTTTCTTTCTTTATATCCTTATTTTATTAATATAACCTTTGTTCTATTTTTAATTATTTTTACTTTTTAAAAATTTTGTTAAAAACTAAGAAACAAGGCCTGCACAGGGCCAGGATCATCAATAGCAGTGTCTTTCACCTCCACATCATGTGCTACTGGGAGGTCTTCAGGGACAAAAACATGTATGGGGCTGTAATCTCCTACAGTAACAATGCCTTCTTCTAGAATACTTTCTTGAGGACCTGCCTGATGCTTCTCTTAAGAAAGTGTCACTGTATTCAGAAATATGTCCATGTTGGTTTACTCAGTTTGTTTCTTTTTTTTAATTACAGACTTGCTTGTAAGCAGATCATGCACCATGTTGGGGTCCATGTTTTCAAATTTTTAAGGAGCTTATTGAGGTCTGCAACAGCTCCTGCCAAACTCCTCAATGTGAATTTCACTGAGAGTTCCTTTTCTTCTCCATCAGTTTCTTTTCCTCTTGCCTCTTATTCAGCTATGCATTTCTGTTCCAGTCAACAGTCATAGATGTTGTAATCATTCCAAAATTGCATCAGTGTCTTCTCAGTGTCTTCCTCAGTTGCAGCAATAGCCTAGGCAAAGGTCCTTTTAAGGTAATAGGCCTTAAAACTGCTATAACTCCTCGATCCATTGGGTTGGATCAAAGAGGTGAAGAAATATCCCATTGACACTGGGATGAGGATCACCACCAATAAAAGGAGGATGTGTGAGAACGCCATCAACAATAAGGAAAATCTCGAAAGGTATGTTACTCTCCAAACAGTACTTCTCCATTTCACTGACACGACAATTCAGGGGGCATCGTGGGAGAAGAGCTGGGTCATCCATGACTTTTTATTGCTCCTGTAGTACACTGGCAGTGTGTGCTTATTATGCTTGAAGACCCAGTGCCAGATCACAAACAAATTCAATTTGTTGCCTGCAAGACTGCCCCAGGCGAGGCTGTTATTCTGTCCTTAAAAGTGTTGAAACCTGGCATTGACTTGGCCTTGTTATGGATGAAAATCCTTTCAGGCATCTGTTTCCAGAAGAGAGAGGTTTCATCCATATTGAAAGTTTTCTCTGGCAAGTAATTTTCTTCCACAATCTGCTTATCTATAGTTTCCAAAAATTCTTCAGCTGCCTTCACATCAGTGCTCACTACTAACTTTCACATAATGAGATGAATAATGATTCTTGAATCATTTAAACCACCAGAGCTAGCTGTAAATTCATCATTGTAGTAGGATCCAGCCTTTTCTTTCAACATCACATACAAGCTTTTTGCTTTGGTGGTGATTGTCACAGTGCTGAGTGGGATACACTGCTGTGTCTGGTCTTCAATCCAGGTCATTAGAAGTTACTTTAATGTCTAATATAGGTCCTACTGAAATTTTTGTTAGGCTCATTGTCTTCAATGAAGCAGATCCTTTATTATCTTCTGACACTTTGTTTTTGTTCTCCAAGATTATAGCTATGGTGGAATGGGACATGCCTGGCTGATGACCCATAACCATCACTGCTTTTCCACATTTCTAGTCCTTAATCACTTTTAATTTTGTTTTTGGGTCAATCACTCCATATGGTCTTTTACTGGAAATACTAGTCATGGACATTATGCTTAGGGGCCATGATGACCAAAACCATACAAAATCAAATCAACACAAGAGAAAATAATGCAATCAAAAGGCGCCATAAACACGAAATGCATGGAGCTGCTGCAGGCATAACATGGCATACTGTTTGACAGTAAACTTTTTAAAAAAATAAGTAGGAGTATACTCTAAAATAATGATTAAAAGTATACTATAATAAATACATAAACCAGCAATGTACTCATTTATTACTGTTACCAAGTACTATGCACTAAATAATTATATGCGCTACACTTTTTATATGACTAGCAGGTTTGTTCATACCAGTATCACCACAAACATGTGAGTAATGCATGACACTATGAGATTATGATGGCTACAAAGTCACTAGGTGATAGAAATTTCATCTCCATTATATCTTATGGGACCAGCATCATATATGTGGTCCAACATGACTGAAACAACGTAATATGGCATGTGATAGTGTGTGTGTGTGTGTGTGTGTATACCCATATACACAGTCACATGCCACATAAGTATATAAATGTATATATATAAAAAATATAGACTGTATTGCACATGGATATTGCTTGAAAAAAAATAAGGCCATGCTAAACACCAGACTGGACAAAAAGTGACTAATAAATTGGAATAGGCTGGGTGCAGTGGCTCATGTCTATAATCCTAGCACTCTGGGAGGCCAAGGTAGAAGGATTGCTTGAGGCTAGGAATTCAAGACTAGCCTGAGCAAGAGTGAGACACCGTCTGTACAGAAAATAGAAAACTTAGCCAGGCATGGTGATGTGCACCTATAGTCCCAGCTACTTGGGAAGCTGAGGAAGGAGGATCCCTTGAGCCTAGGAGTTTGAGGCTGCAGTGAGCTATGATGACTCCACTATACTCTACCCAGGGCAACAGAGTGAGACTCTGTCTCAAAAAAAAAAAAAAAAAAAAAAAAGGAAAAAGAAATAAATTGGAATATGCATTGAAATATATTACATAATTATCCTCATTTACCAAAAACCTGTTAAGAAATACAGGGAATAGATTGAAAGTTTTCAACATTTATCTCATTGAGTAAGACAATGGAATACATGAAAGGATAATATTTATGAATTTTCTTGAAGACAAAAAAAAGAACAACCAAGAAAACTACATGAATTCTAAAATTAAAAGAAGATTCTGAGATTTGAGCAGTTGTTACCTGGACAATAATGATTGCCAATCATTGTAGGAATTTCCCTCCATATCTGACCCCCAATTATGTCACGTGCACATGGTCAATGCACAATAAGAAGTGATGTGTCACCTTTGGGCCAAAGCATAGGGGTATATGTGTACATTCTCCCATCCTATGTGTGTCATCTGTTTATATGAGATCATTGGCTGTAGTTTCTTAGTCAAACATGAAACAGACCAAAACCTACTGAGTTTTTTAAAGAAAATTTTACTTCCAAATAAATGAAACATTTCTGCAATGAGCAAGTCTTTTCAATTCTAAAGCAATCTGCAGGCCTCCAAAACTGTATCAATAGGCTATGAAACCTGTGCATCTCACAAGAATAATTCTCCCTCTAATGCCCACTTCAGTTGTGGTTATTGATAAGAAAAATGTTTCTCAAGAGCAAAAGCAGAGACCACAAAACACAAAAAAGGGAGTCTCTCCAGAGCTACAGAATAAAGTGTATGGCTAATTACACAAATCAATGGATTTTTCTCAAATCAAATACATCCATGTGGTTGTCATTCACATCAAAAACAGCATATGACCAGCATCTTAGCAGCCCTACTTCTGGCTCCCTCCAGTCGCCAATACCCTGACTGCCTTTGCCTGTTTTGAATCTCACATGCATGGAATCACACAGTATAAACTCCTTGGTTTTGGTTTCTTTTGTTCAACAATGTATTGGTGAGACTGCATAATACTGCATAAAGACATACTTTTTTTTTCAGTTTCTTTGCTTTACAGTATTTCTTTTTGTGCCTAGACCACTATTTACCTATTTTACTGTTGATTGGCGCATGTATCTATGTCTCTTTGTAAACGTGCACACAATTCTCCTGTGCATATATCTAGAGGAAGGATTGCAAGGTTGCAAGGAATATGTGTGTTAAGATTTAATAGATATTGCCAGTTTTCCGAAGTAATTATACCAATTTTCACACTCACCAGTAGTTTATGAGAGCTCCACTTGCTCCATATCCTTTCTGAAATTTGACATTTTCTTTTATTTTCATTTTAGCCACTTTGTTATGTGCATATTGAAAACTCACTCTATTTTGACTATTATTCCAACATGTCGGCTATAACAATTTTCAAACGAAAAAGAGCTTAAGGAAATTTACAATGAACAGTCTCATACTATTATACTGTACTTTTTAAAATCATATCTATCAATCCTTCTATATATCAAATTTTATTTTTGACAAATTTTAAAGAAATCAATCCCCTTTTCATATGTCCATTGACGATTTGGCTGTCTTCCTTTCTCTAATACCCAGTCAAATATTTTTCATCCATTTTTTTTTATCATCTGTCTTCTTGTTAGTTTGCAGTATTTCTTTATACATTTTGAATATGAATCCTTTTTCAGACAACTGTATTGCAAATATCTTCTTACAACTTGTAAGCTGTCTTTTACCATTCTAATAGTTTCTTTCAATAAAAAAGTCTTCAATATTAATACAGTTCAATAGTAAATATAGTTAATATAGTTCAATTTATATTTTTAATGTCTTTTCTTGTTTGGGTTCCATTAATAAATATATACCTATTCAATACTCATGAAGATTTCTTTTAAAGGCTTTATAATTTTATCTTTCACATTTGAGCTCCTTTCATTTGGCATTGATATCTATGTATGGTGTAAGGGGTCAAGATACACTTTTTTTTCCTATGTGGATATCCTACTCACTCCAGAACCATTTATTAAAAAAAATATTTTTTCACCTTATTGTAAATCAGGTCACCTAATACATGGTAGGTCTGTTTTTAAATTTTCTAGTCTTTTCCACTAGTCAGTCTGTCTATCTTTGCAACAATATCACACTTTGCTAATTATAGCATTATAATATGTTTTGATATTTTGTGCTATAAATGTCTCCGTATTGCTATTCTTCTTTCAAATTTCCTTGTCTAGTCTTTGAAATTGCATAAAATTTTAGAATGGGCTTTCCAATTAGTACATATACACAAAACAAGTAACCAAATGGCAAATAACAAGCATTGGTGAGGATGTGAAAGAGTTGGAATTCTTGGTACATTGCTGGTGAAAATACAAAATGGCTCTGCCACTATGAAAAACAGTTTTATGATTTCACAAAAAGTAAAATACAGAACTTGGATATGGCCAAGCAACTCCCCTTCTAAGTATATACCCCAAACAATTAAAATAGGTACTCAAACAAATACAAGTAGATGTATGCTTATAATAGCACAATTAACAGTAACCAAAAGGTGCAAACAGCCCAAATATTCATTATGGATAAATGGTCAATCTGTGGTATATATATACAATGGAATAGTATTCAACCCTAAAAAGTAACAAAGTACTAATACTTGCTACAACATGAATGAAACTCAAAAACATTATACTAAGTCAAAGGAAACAGACACAAAAGGTCATATATTGTATAATTCCCCTTATATAAAATATACAGACTATGTGAATCCATAGAGACAGAAAGTAGATTAGTCTTTGCCAGAGGTTAGGGGGAAAGGAAAGATGGCGAGCAACTGCTTAATGGGTATGGGGTTTCCTTTTTGGGTAATGAAAATATTTTGAAACTAGACAGAGGTGGTGGTTGTCTTCCTTTCCTTCAATATTGTGAATGTACTAAGTGACATTGAATTGTTCATTTTAAAATGGTTAATTTTATGTTATGTCAATTTCAGTTCATTTTTTTAAAAAGAACAAAAAAACAAAGATAAACTAGCTGACACATTTCTTTGGGTTGCATTCATTGAATCTATAGGGTATTTTGAGAAATTTGAATAGTGCATAATAGTGATTCTTCCAATCTGTGAACATGTACATCTTTCCATTTTTATGTCTTCGTTTTCTTTAAAGATTATTCATAGTTTTCAATGCACAATTCTTGCACGTCTTTTCTTAGATTTGTGATACTTTATTTCAAAGTATTTGTGTGTTTTAATTTTGGTTTTGATTGACACATAATAATTTTACATATTTATGAGGTAGTTATGTTGCATAATAAACAAATCAGGGTATTTAACATATCCATCACCTCACACATTTATCATTTCTTTGTGTTGAAAATATTTAAAAATCTTTACTTGTAGCTATTTTGAAATATACAATATAGTTAACATAGTCACCCTACTATGCAATAAAACACTGGAACTTTTCCCTTCTAACTATAATTTTGTACCCATTGACCAATCTCTCCTTATCATTCCCTGCCCTCTACCTCCCAGACTCTGGTCACTGATAATCTACTCTCTATTTCCATAAGATCAATTGCTTTAGATTCCATATATGAGTAAAAGATCATGTGGTATTTGTATTTCTGTGTTTTTGATGTCATTGAAAATATGTTTTAATTTTTTGTTTGTTAATAGTATATAGAAATAAAATTGAATTTATATATTGATCTTGTGTCCAGCATTATGTTCATGGATTTTCATTTGAATTACTTTTATAAGCAAGGCAAAATGTTGCAATGGATCTTTAATGAAATAAAGAAATATAGCAATATTCATAATTTTCCACTGAACTTTTATCTGCTTTTACCTGTTTTTCAGATTTTAAGTGAAATCAAAATATAATCCTACAAAGTCTTAAACTTGATAGATAATATGTCAATTAAGCTAAGCATAATGTTAATAATATGTTAAGTGCTCTGTAGGTGAAATTTTTTGAAATATATTTTTCTATAATTCAAAATAATTAATCAACATTTTCAGTTTTTCACTTCAACTAATATTCATCGACTATCTATTCTGTACTTCCAATTAAAGTTAAATGCTGAGGATAAACTAGTATAATGGTAGACAATATTTGTGACCACTTTATATGTTTATATGTTTATATGTTTATATGTTTTATATGACCACTTTATATGTTTTTCACCATTCAAATTTTATTCCTTCTCTCTGGTAAAGGATTATAATCGGGTGCTTAGAAATTTTAAAGCTTAAAAAGCCATTGGAAACCATCATATAAATAATAGTTTGTAAGAAAGAAACATTATTGGAATGTTATAAACTTATATATCTAGATGGATATATCATAGGTGGGGAATATATGATTATATTAAATGACATTAGTTCTTGATAGCTTCTAGTTGTCATATACACAATATTACTGCATTGAAATTAGTCTATTAAGTTACCAGTCCCTGGGGTGAAGCTTTACCACTATCCTACCTGCATTCAATAAGGCCTTGCTTGTTAAAATGCCTACTTTCTCTTTCACCTTCTATCTCTTCTTGCTTGACACCTCTCTCTTTCTCTCTCTCTCATCTACAATTATATGAGACTTCACACATTTCTTCTAATGTTCCCTGCAAATTCTGGGAATTCCCACTCCTAAGACATATTTTCTTTCAATCTTTTTTCCTCTTAGTACATAGTTTTTCTTTGTCTCCCGTCTATATAGTCATTTAGAGAAGCCCATTTTTTTCTATTTTTCTTGACTAGATTAAATCCCTTATTTTAAACTCTAGTGGCTTCTCTCTTTTACAAAACTTGTGTTTATGTTTGCTATTTTATACTTACTTATTTGATTAATGTCAGTCTCTCACTACTGAGTTTAAGGGAAATGCCCATGCTGCTACTTATTTTAGTCTTAGCATCAAGAAGATTCGCTTTTAATAAATAGTTGCTGGATGGATGGGATAGATGGATGGAAGGATGGATAAATGAATGAAAGGACAAATTAGGAACTCATATAAACATGAACAATTATTTTTTTCCATAAATCACAATTTCTATCATTTGAATTGAAATGGACTTTCCTTCTTTGGGATTTCTTGTATCACTTATAAATAACATCTCTTAGTTATCTATTGATTCTGCTTATTTTTCCTCTAATTTAAACATGTAATTGATTTTAAGGTGTTTTTCTACATATATCTAATATATGTCAATTTTATATATTAACTATGAATTTAAAAGGTACTGTGAAGTCATTCTCTGCTAGCACTTCTAATTTTTGATTATTGGGAAAATATTTATCCACACTGAGCCACATTAAATCATTTTAAATTTACACAGTAATTACAATTTAATAAAATATGTATTTGTACACAAATAAAATATACATTTAGTAAATGTTTATTTTATAACAAAAGAAATGTATACATATTTTAAACAACTTTGAAAAAATAGAAAATATTAACAAAAACCAAATCATGCATATTCTCATAACCTAGAGAAAAAAAACTCTTAATAAGTGGCTTTATTTTTTTATGTTTATTTGTAGCATAAACATTTTTTAAATAAAGATTAGAAATTTTTTGTTCTTTATCTCATTTAACATCATTTAGGCTAACATTCTCATATTATTGAAATTTATAGCATAAATATAATTTTAATGGTTGTACAATATGGAACTATTATCCTAATGTGATTTCATCCTCAAATTTACCTTAGGATTCAAGATAGCTTCTGGAGCTCTAGATACCATATTTGTATTCTAGATAGCAAAGGGACAATGCATCAGGTAAAAAGGTTTACATTTCAGTTGAGAGAGCTTGTTTTAAGCAGCCTTCCTTTAAATTCCACAAATGACCTTAATTTATCTCTCATCAGTTTAAACATAGTCTTTTGGTCACAACTAGCCACAAAATAGGATAGAAACTACAGGGATGTTTTTAGTTGGCCACACTGCTGCCTCAAAATGAAAGTTCTATTAATGATAGAAGAAGGAGAATGGATATTGGATAATATCTAGTAATTTAACTAAATTCAACTTAACTAACTAAATTAAACTTAATTAAACTAAATTAAACTTAACTAAATTCAACTAAAATTCATTTCCTCTCCTTTCCATGCTAGCTCACATTTCCTAGTCTCCCCTATTGTTAAGTATAGCAAAATGAATGGGTTATAGCCAATGAAGTATAAATAGAAGTACTGTGTGGCACTTCTGAACTTTTTAGAAGGAAAGTTACCCATTCTATTGAGAAGGGGAAGAGGAGCTCCTGCCAAGTGGAAATACTTAATCTATTACAAAAGTGGGAATAGTTTTATTTTGTATTTGGTTTATTATACACTTGGGATTTATTTATAATAACAGTTGGCTTGACCCAAATTAATATCAAAGAGATAATACAATTTATTATCCAAATAAGGACATTTAAAAAAATAAATACGGCAAAATTAATAATTATTTTAGAACGACAAAAATAAACCAGGGCAGTTCCAGGCAAACCAGGATTTACGGTCATCCAAACAACTAGTGTAATATTTATCAATAGAAAGAATAAAAATTACCTCTAATATATTGGCTGTATGTATTTCTTTACTGTGAGAAATATATACCAATTTTCACTGGTAACCATAAACGAAATTCTTTCTAAGGTGCACCAGAAAGCACTGCATTTAATGTAAGGATATAATTTGTTTACATTAATGATATTATTAAATTGAGCTATCAAAACCAACAATACAAATTCAATTTTACCTTCCCAAACATGGTCTGCAGGATGCATGAACATGTAAGGAAAATATACACACAAATCCTAGTTTCATACTTTAATTTGAAAGACTTTAATTTCATTGAAATATTTTTGTATACATTGCTACTTAATTATGGGGTAGATGAAGACTAAGTTAAGCATTATATTTATTAGCACAACAGGTTTTGTTCTGCTAAAATAAAGTCAAAGCATTTTAAGAACCTATATTGCTTACTATGGTACATTAGTTCAAAATACTAATTGCATGGAACACAGATTACAAAAACCTATTTAACATTCAACGCTGACCTATGCTTTTTGAAGGCTTGACTGGTTAGTATAAATTCTTTAAAATTTGCAGCCCATCTATCATCCATTAAAAATCCATATGTTCTACTTTTTATTCTCATCTTAATAACAAGGTGAAGGATTAATAACCATCTGGGGTTAATATTTCCCAGATATGATTCAGATCATCAACTGTTCTAAACCAGTCATTAATTCTTTGAAAGTGTATTATTATGCCTTGATAGGTGTTGCTTAAATAGCTTTAAGCTTTTTTATAGTCTTTTTACTCCGTAGGTAAAATATCTTTCCCTCCCACCTTTAAACTGCTATTTTACTGAGAAAATTGATAATAAGAAAATGAATTGGATTGTCTAAACTACAAAAGTAAGAGTACACTATAAACTTTCTACCTGTACTCATGACCAATGATGAACAAGAACACAGTTAAATTTTCACAATCATTTAATTTTTTCACAGCGGATTCTATCCAAAGTTAGTACCAAATTATTCTAGCTCCAATTAGAGTTGCAAAATATAGCCTCTAACCAATATCTTATCTAAAATAATTTGTTACTTATACATCTATTTAGCTATTCAATCAACTTTTATTGAGCATCTCTCTTATGCCAATCATTATGCTGCCTAACTGACAAAGCAATAAAACACGCAATCCATTACCCCAACAGTTCACAATGAGTAAGAGACAGACATTTAAATATTGTGAGATAATGCTACGATATGCACTGAGTTTCTGGTGTCCCAGAAAAGAGGTTTTCTAATTCAACCTTCAGCAGTATAATTCTTCTAGAAATGGTAGAGAATCTTCTGTGTCTTAAGAGACCAATCCGAGAAAGCTAGATAGAGAAGGTGGGGGTTGGAATAAAAAGAGATAAAAGAGAACTATCCAGATTAGATAACAGCAAGGTCCTATATCCAGATACAAGAGCAAGCAAGTCACATGAAAGAAACTACCAAATATGTATCTTTCGAATAAAATGGAAGGTAAAGGTGGCTGAAGGTCAGGGGATATCAGAAGATGAAGACAGAGATGCAGCTGATTGTTAAATGGTGGGGGGGTGGGGGGGGTTAATAGGTTAGGGATATGGATATGATTAGAAGATCCATTCTGGCAACAGGATGAGGAGTGGACTGGAAAGGTTGGGGGAAGGGGCTAAGGAAAGTCCCAAAACAAGTGAACAATTTGGGACACAACCATGATAATTTGGAGAGGAAATGATGAGAAGTCAAACTGGATAATAGAATAATAGATACAAGCAGTGATAGACTAATTTGAAGGAGCTTTCAAAGTTGTAAAACCAACAGGATTTGGTAGTCAGTTGTGGAACATGAGAGTAAACTGATCACTTAAAATAGCAATCAAATTTATAAAAATATCTAGTCTAACATTTCAACTAGTTGTTAAGAATTTTACTAATAATCTCCTAGGGTTTCCTAAGAGAATTTAGCATTCATACATGCTTGCTTTGGATTTAGAGTATACTTTTTTATTTATAAATTAAACAGTTTATAAACATTTATAATTATTCTAATTAAGACAATTAGAACTTGCTGATAAAACCAGAATCTTAATTTTTTTTTTACAATATGGGAATTCATTTTAAAAGCAACAACTGGAAACTTCTCTTGGAAGTAGGAGAGTGGAAGTTAAAGCTTTGTAAGTAACTATGTAAAAAATAAAAAATATATATTATTTTATGTAAGTCAAGGAGATTTGGCTTAAAGCCCATACCTTTGGGGAAAAAAAAATGTTTACCAGAAGAAATCATCAAGGCTATTCATTAAAAAACAGTAGGCATACTGGAAAAATGAATTCTATACATAGCTTTCCAACTGCCCAGAAAATATAAAGCTAATTACATATTCACAAATATCAGTAAACACTTCACATCTGATTTCCTAAAGCATTGTTACCTATTTTTCTGTTATTTCTCTTCCTTACTATAGAATTAATTTCGTCATTATCCAATACACGTTCTTTCAACTAGTAAAACATAAGGCAGCAATGTATTTTCTTTGCAGAGGTTGCTATACAGGAAGGAATATTCTGAAATTGCAGAGCGAGAAGTGACACAAAACACAGATGCTAAGGCATTAAATATTTTTAAAATTATGGACACTATAATAAACTCTGTATTCATTCACCTCTTTCTCTGCATTGCCTGCATGCAGGGGAGGTCATTTACAAACGCATGAGTTGAAGAAAGAAAGCCAAAGCCAGCAGCTCTGGATGATTCATGTTCTTGTGTTCTACTCAGGGAAATTTTACCTTCCATGGCCTTTCATGTTTCCTTTTCCGCTTCAAAAGAGTACCAGTGTTTCACTGCCTTCTCTTTGTTATTATTGTTGTTGTTGTTATGTTTACAATCTGCACATACAATCTGGCAGCCTAAGTAAAAGGAATTCACTTTGGGCTGGGCGTGGTGGCTCACGCCTGTAATCCTAGCACTCTGGGAGGCCCAGGCAGGTGGATCGCTCAAGGTCAGGAGTTCGAAACCAGCCTGAGCAAGAGCGAGACCCTGTATCTACTAAAAATAGAAAGAAATTAATTGGCAAACTAAAAATATATATAGAAAAAAAATTACCCAGGCATGGTGGCGCATGCCTGTAGTCCCAGCTACTCGGGATGCTAAGGCAGAAGGATTGCTTGAGCCCAGGAGTTTGAGGTTGCTATAAGCTGGGCTGATGCCACCGCAATCTAGCCAGGGCAACAGAGTGAGACTCTGTCTCAAAAAAAAAACAACAAAAAAAACTATATCTGGAGATTTGGCAACCACCTGCCAGCATCTGAGGTGCTGACTACCCAACTCTTTTCTTTTCTCATTGCTTTTTCTCTGCATCTGCTATGTTCTCTTACTACTGAATGGGTTCCTTTTAACTGCTGTTTTTCCTGCTCTCCTAGAACTGTTAATTGACACATGAATTTGGTTTAGCACAACCCTCCTACTGCAACACTTCTACATGTATCTTGCAACGTATCTTTGTGGCAGAAGTTTCTGGTTGTTATTTCCCCTGGGCTCTTGAATTAGAAATCCTTAATTACTAAAAGAGGAGTTGGATGAATTTAGCCAGTTAGGGAAATCCATATGAGAGAGGTGACAGGTAGCTGGTTAGCCAGTGAATTGGATGTCTTTAGATTACATGTCCACCTTTGTCTCAATAAGATATGGTTGAGAGAGCAGGGCATTGTGACACTAATAGCAAGCTTCCTGGTTGGATAATTTACTTAAAAGACAGTTTGAGAATGACAAGCAGTCTAATGTTTCTGATATTCTATATGATTTTTTGGACTGGGACTAGTCCATATTTTATGTTAAATTATCCTATAGTCGATAATAGACATGCATAAAGACACAGTAAGTTATTATATATGAGGTACAAAGAAATAAATATAAAAGAGACACATTAAGGGAATATTTTTATAGTTCCTTTCTAAGTAAACAAAATATTAAAACAATCGAAATATGGGCCATATATTCTTATGATACTATCTAAACATCTGTGAATGAATAACCATCCTTAGCTTTGGAATATCCTTTTGTCCTCAAAGATGAATTAATATTTTGAGTACTTTTCAATAACTATGTATCTTTTAACACAAAATCCATGTCTTTCTAACAACTCTGTAACTAGAGTAAGTCTGCTCTTGATCAGCCTTATAGGTTTACAGCCTCCACAGCATTAATTACAATGTCAAAAATTATTCCATGGTTATAGCTATACTGTAATGGCTAACAGTCCTGGCTTTGGAATTGAGATGATCCTAGCTTTAACACCATTTCCTTTAGTTAATGTCAACACAAACTTGTGCAGGTTCTGAAACTTTTCTCTGGCTTATGTTTTTTCATCTATAAACATGGTGCTAACAATATTTATTTACTATAGATATTATTAAGATTAAACAATAAAATATGTAAAATGCTTAAGTGCAGTTCTTATGGCAGACCCACGACACACTAATAATTTGAATATGTGGGACAGAAATTTACATGATTCTTCTGTAAAGTCAAGATATGTGGAACTAAATTAATAAGAGCTCCTGGGAGTTCCATGGTCTACTGCTGGACATGCACACCACAGGAAAGCACTGAAGTCATCTTTTATTGATTTGTAAAGAAGAATAGTAATAATGTCATGAAAACAAAGGCATAAAAGCTTGATTTACTTTTTAGATTAAATGGACTTGAAAATGAAACCAAATGCTCCTAATAGTGATTGAAATGAGAAGAGTGAAAATTTCAGACAGTTCCATGCAAGGAAAAGATTAGGGAAAATTAAATAAAATCATTATTTGTGAAACCACTTGAGCAGATGCTTCAGCTAATTATATAGTATCTGTGAATATATATAATAATATATAATATATATAATTAATATGTAGTATATGTTAAAAAGACAATATATTGCCCAGTCCAGCATGTAAGGAGTTTAGGAGTAGCCTCTTCATTATAACAAGTAAAAAGCTGAACAAATTGAAAAACCAACATCTCTTCCTAGATCAGCTGGTGAAGTGAGGACACAGGGTAACACAGCCTGCAAAATTGGAGAGACTGACTTGTGGACAAAGAGAATGATAACTTAAGGAAACATAAACCCATGAGTAAAAACTGTGGAAATCAGTGCCAGGGTAGGAAAGCTTAAACTATAATTGACAATTCCAGAGGCTCACCATGAACAACTCTGAGTTAAAAACTCTAGGGCAATGCAGTCATAGCGAGTCTCTACATTTTTGGAAATTTTTTCTCCAGTAGCTCTATTAGATCTTCATAGTGAATATCAGAGAAAATCTCCTCATTCTTCTCTCACAGGGAAGGGAAAAGGAGCCACTTTGAAATATTCCAAAGTCTTCTGTTCCTCTTAACATAGTCTGCTCTCGGAAGAAACTATTTTATGACAGCCCGACTGTCAGGGTTTTATTAGAGCCTAAGTGACCTGTGGGAAGGGTACACCCAACTCTAGCTAGCTCTAGCCTTCTATGTGGAGAGGAGAAATACCAAAGTCAAGTCCCTCTAACCATCCTGTCCCACCTGAGAAGTGCTGGTGAAGTTCACAGGCCAGGGTCACAAGTTCACCAAAAGACTGAGACCTAATAATCATAGGACAAAAGAGAGTTTTCCTCCCCCACAGCTTACCACTACATTACTAAAGGCCTATTTACTGAAGTTCCTTTTACCCAATATATCATGTCCACTTTCAACAAAAAATTACAAGACATACCTAAAGGCAAAAAAACACACTTGAAGAGACTTAACAAGCATCAAAACCAGAGTCAGATATGGCAGGGATGTTGGATTTATCAGAACACAAATTTAAAAAAAAATGAACTATGCCTAGAATGCTAAGGGCTTTAATAGAAAAAGTAGACCACATGGATAATATAAGCAGATCGGAAATTCTAAGAAACACTACAGATGAAAAACACTGTAACAGAAATGAAGACTGCCTTTGATGAGCTCATTAGTAAAGTAGACAGAGGTAAGGAAAGAATCTCTGAGTTTTATGATATGCCAATAGAAACTTCCAAAACTAAAAGGCAAAGAGAAAAAAAGACTGAAAAAAAAAAACCCAGAAAAGAATATCCAAGAACTGTGAGAAAATTACAAAAGGTATAGCATATGTGTAACAGTAATATTAGAAGAAGAAAATGAGATGGGAATATAAGCAATATTTAAAGTAATAATGACTGAGAATTTCCTCCAAATTAATATCTGACTCCAAACCACAGTTCTTAGAAGCTCAAAGAACACCAAGCAGGATACCACCTACGCATACTGTATTCAAACTTCTGAAAATGTTCCCATGTGAAAAAAAAAATCTAATATGAAGAAAAAGCCTTGAAAGAAGCCAGAGAGATAAATCACCTTACCTATAGAGGAGCAAAATAAGAATTATATCCACCTTCTCCTCAGAAAACCATGCAAGCAAAAAAAGAAGAGACAGAAATATTTAAAGTGTTGAGAAACCACCAACCTGGAATTCTGTACCCTGTGAAATTATCCTTCAAAAGTAAAGGATAAATAAAGACTTTCTCAGACAAACAAAAATTAAAGGAATTTATTGCCAGTTGACTTGCTTTACAAGAAATGTTAAAAGCAGTTCTTCAGAGAGAAAGAAAATGAAATACATCAGGAACTTGGATCTAAATAAAGAAAGAGGGAGCGTAGGAGAAGGCAACATCAAAAGTCACCCTCCGTGAACACAGGAGGCCTGCTATCCTAGATCGCCATGTGTTCCTTTCTGCTTGCCCACAGGATCCACAGGAGTTCTCCAGGTAATTATGAGCTCACCTCTACTGACAGTTGCCTTAATGGGGACAAGCTGCTGAAAGGAGTGGTCTCAAAAAACAAAGGCTGGGATTGCAGACTGTATTCCTCCAGCTGCAAATAAATAGAAGAGAAAGCTAGGGTACTTAACATGATCCTCTTCAAATAGACTCAGCTATCAGATGGGTCTTTGTGTAGGAGGCTGTTCATTTACAGGTCACTCTTTTAAAATATTATGTATTTCAAAGTATTATGTCATTTATCTGTCCCTTCTACATTAGCAACGAGGTTTACTCTTTTCTAGAGAAGTGCTTTCAAGGAACACATTAAGCTGAGTCAACGGGCCTTCAGATTCTTCTGAGTAATTCTAACTTAGCAGCTTTTGATCTGCTGTTAGCACACTTGAGTCTCAATGGGTTTGTCTGTTATTACCCTCAATATTTGCTTTGGCAATTCTTGGTTGTGAGGCTGACTTAGTTACATATAATCAAAACATATGCTATATGTTCATTATTCACAATTAAAGACCATAACTATTGTAAGATCCTTGAAGGTTTCATATATCTTTGTAATGATCACACACCCCTAGCCACTACCTACGGTACTCAGAACAGTATTTTTCACATTGACAATGTGCAGTGAAAGATTAAATATATAAGTTTATACTTATATTATATTTGTATTTAAAAGACAAAACACTCAATTTATACTTTCATTTTATTTATTTAATAAAGGTACAAATATTTTGCTTTTGGTTCATAAGAAAACAACATTTGATATGTGATAAAAATGTGATTCTGTAAAAAGAAGTCTATATAGACATCTCTAGATGTTTCATGACTTTAAAATATTTAGGGTTATTGCAGTACTCATAACAATAATATTTATAAAATGTTTATTATGAACAAGACATTTTTAAGCTCCTTACACATATATTAAATGGTTTTATCCTTCCAATAATCTAATAAGATGGGTACTACCAGTATGCCCTTCCCCTGTGCAAATGGGAATTAAGATCTCACAGCTACAAAATGTCCTATAACATTGATATTAAGAAAATACACATTTAGATAATTAGTTAATTCACAAAACCTAATGTGTTTATTTGAAATATGAAAAAATATAATTGAAATTAATGTGATGGATATTTAGAGCACTACCACTATGTTGTGAAGATTTTAAGAAGAAAAATAATATAGATACCAATTTTGAAAACAATAACTAAATCCATCTTTAACAACAGAAATTATCACCAAGGTTTATATTTTTAGAATTCAAACATGTACTTGGTAGTTTTGCATAATTTCAATGTATTATAAAATGAATCAAAATGTAATGCTGAGGTCTTATGATATACTAATTCTTCCTACATGAAATATAAAAATTATAATATAAAAAAAGAATTATGTATTAGTAGACATTCTCTATCATAATAGATCCGATCTTTGATTTTTCATCTTTGGAACAATATTAGGAAAAGATGGGCTCTAATTTATGGAATAAAGTATCTTTCTATACAGTTTAATTATAATCTATGCCTCTTTTATTAATAAAAAATATTTATCAGGTATACTTATAACTTTTAGATATTCATGATATGTATTTCTATTTTCCAAACTGTGAATATTAATTTTATATGTCAACATGAGTGGGCTAAAGGATGCACAGATAGCTGGTAAAACATTATTTCTGGATGTGTTTGTGAGGATGTGTCTGGAAGAGATTAAATGCATTTGAATCAGCAGACTTGAGTAAAGATGATAAGCCCACCATCATGAATGTGGATGGGCTTCATCCAATCTATTCAGGGGGGATTAGAACCAAAAGGTTGAGAAAGGGCAAATTCACTCTCCTTGAGCTGGGACATCATCTCCTGCCTTCAAACATTAGATCTCCTTGTTCTTGGGTCTTTGGATGTAGAAACTTTTATATCAGTACCTACTCTCCTCAGGCCTTTTGACACGGATCTCAAACTTGGAGTTATACCATCTACCTCCATAGTTCTCAGGACTTTGGACTAGGACTAAATCACACCACTGGCTTTCCTGGTTCTCCAGCTTGCAGAAAGTAGATGATGGGACTCTTTGGCCTCTATAACCACGTAAGCCAAATCCCTTAATAAATATCAATATATCTCCTAATAGATAGATGATATCGATATAGATATAGTTATATCTCCTATTGATTCTGTTTCTCAAGAGAACCCTAATACACTGAGTATCTAAGGGTAAACTTCCTAATACTAATTCACTATGTTTGTTAGATAAGATCGCATATCTTGTATTATACTGCATTACTCAAGCCCTAATGATCATCTAAGCCACAGCACACACAAAAATACATATATGATATTCAAAACCAATATTTGGCATCTGAGAAAGACAAATTTTTCCAATCTCTAATTGTGCTTATTAAAGTAAAATGCAACCTAATATCCAATAGTACTTTTTTCTCATAACATTCAATTTTGTCCTAATTTTTAATTAAAGGGCACTCCACTATAGAAAAGATATTTGATATGAATACTGAAGTGCCTATAGCTAAGTCCAGTACAACTATGTAACAAAGATCTGATCCATCATGTATACATTAAAATGAGTTTTTATTTTTTTTTAATTTTTTTCTTTTTCTTTTTTTTCATTTCATTATATTATGGGGGTACAAATATTGTTAGGATTACATATATTGCCCCTGCCAACCCTCCCTTCTCCCCTCCACTGTGCTAGAGCTTCAAGCATGTAAAACAACTTACTGGGGTCTGAGATAAGCGCTACCGTGTTTCTCCAAAAATAAGACCTACCCATAAAATAAGCCCTAGCAGGATTTCTAAGCATTTGCTCAATATAAGCCCTACCCCGAAAATAAGACCTAGTGATGGGCGTGGCTACGCAGTATATCTGCACAACCACGAGCAGCCCTTCTCATCTGCCGCATCGTGACAGCTACTATCCCAGAGGTGACAGGAAAGGTGCAGACAGTCCCATCAACAAGGTTGGCTCTCCCTGTGAGGTCCTGGCCATCCTGTATATGCTGCAAGCTGAGGCTTTGAGGGGAAAGTCTCCTCAGTGAAGTGAGGAGCGGGACACTCCGCTTTAGGTATTGTGTGTCCCCAGGGGGAAGAAGGAAAGCTGTGGCTGCCATTTTACTCAGCACTGTGGGCCTCTCTCACCCCCCACAAACACCAGGGGATAGGGGAAAAGCTTCAGCAAGCAGTCTCCTACTGAGCCCAGAGAGAATAACACGTCCCCTGAAAATAAGCCCTAGGGTGTCTTCTTGAGGAAAATAAATATAAGACCCTGTCTTATTTTCAGGGAAACACGGTATCTATATCAACTTAGTGAAATTTTAAGTCTCCCACAATATGGCATAGCCTATGATTAAAGTCTTATTTCCCATTGCATGCCCCCACTCCAGCCAAATAATTATTTCCCCTGCACTTTAAATTATTCTCAAAATTTCTAAAACTTAATACATACATTTAATAATTTTTTATCTTTTCTCAAGCCTTTCCCTTCACCTAGAAGGTACCTTCTACATTTTTTTCTAGCCCATATGTGTTTCCATCCAAGTTTTTAAAAAAGAGTTAATATGTTACTTCTTACTCCCAATTTTCTATGACTAGAATTAATCTTTTTTTAATTATTCTTTCATAAAACATTACTAAAAACTATCTGAAAACACTCTGTTTGGCCCAATGATTGTGTAAAACTATCTCTGTGCTGCACGACTCCTTGAGGGTAGAAAAATCTGTCTTCAGCACACTAACAGGGAACTTGGCACAGAGGGGCTTAAAATAGAAGTTTATTAAATTGAATTCAGGACACAGTATCTAAAAGAAAATAAAGTATATTTTAAATGTTGACATAAATGAATTGACAAGCGTTTCAGAAAATATATTCTGTTTTAATTTCTGCAAACCTAAAAAGTCATTTGCTCATTTACCCATTCTTTTTCCATAACCACTAACAAGGGATGCTTACTTCCTACTAAAATGACCTCTTTCCAGCTTGTTCACAGGCACACTGTGACTGCCTAATCCTGTAACTACATCTGCATGATATTACTGGTGGGATTACTATTTTTAAGTAAAAAAAAATAATGGAATCATTGGTTAAATTTGTTATGTTTTATGTAGCACTTATAGGATTTCAAAAATATCTTAGTTCAATTCTTTATAGAAATACATTTTTTTTCTTAGAGAAGGGAATTCTCTATGTTGCCCAGGCTAGAGAGCAGTGGCAATTTATAGGCATGATCATAGCTCACTGCAGCCTTAAACTCCTGGCTTCAAGCAATCCTCCTGCCTAAGCCTCTTGGGTAGCTGGGACTGCAGACACTTGCCACTGTGTCTGGTTAGAAAAAGATATTCTTCAATGGAAAAGTTATTCCTAGAGAATATATTATTTACAAACATACCAGATATACTTTATATCACATATTCCCAACTATATATAATCTACCTTTTTTACCCATGACATATTTGTAAAACTGAATTAATGTCTGTAAAAAGGTAATTGTTAAAATAGTCATTCAAATTGGCATGACTCAAAAACTTTATACAATTTCAAATGGATATAATTACAGTTGTAAGGTTTAAATATATATGCTGGTTTAAAACTTATAAACTGATTAACGGTTCCCATAGATCACAACTTATTTAACCTATACCGATGTGTAGATTATTTTCATTCTTGGCATTTTTAAAAGCCTTTTTTAAAAATTCTTCATCCTTACTACCTAGTCCCTTACTTATTTTAGCCTATAATATAGCATTAAGTGACACTCCATTGTTACCAGCCCTTCATTATAATTGAAAAAAATATAAATTGCCTGTTTTCTTTAAAACTTATTTATGTGATATATACATTTTATCATTTACAAGATTACATAAACACACATATGTAGGAAAGGTATTCTAGAAAAATTTTCATTCCTTTCTTAAAAGTAACATGATAAACATGACCTACTTCATATACTCAACAAATACAGATGTTTATTCATTTTAATAGAAATATGATAATGAAATAAAAGTATAATTCTAGTTTCAGATATATATCTCAGAAGCAGTTTGATGAGAACACAAGCAGAATAAAATGAAAATTTCAGAAAAATAAGATCACAGAGTATAAAGCAAAAACATTCAAAGAAGTAAATAGCCTGTTACTCAAAGAAAGGATGTTTTAACTCTTCATAGAATTTTTTGTCAGAAAATACATGTTTAATGAATAGCTGTTAATATAAAATGTCAAATTCAAACACTAATATGTGGCAGATTCTAAAAGAATAAAACATGTTCGGATCAAATTCTTTCAGATTTAAATTTGAACATATACTAGAAGAAGCAATGTTAAAATATCAAGAATGTGATGAATGAGAAAAATAAAATTTCTTTAGAAAAGCTAACTCAATATTATCTGAAAACATTTAACTGCCTCTATTATAGAATATTTTGTTTAAATAGACAAAAATCTAAGTAAAATTCTTCACCAACCCCCCTTTTGTATTTTAGCTTAATAAGAAAACAAGAAGTAGAAATATATTGCAATGTGAAATGATACAAAATATATCAAAACATATAAAAAGTCAAGTATAATCATAGTTAAATGTTAGTGCCTGAAAAACTGTATTTTGTAAATTATACATCCTTAAAAGCCCTCAAATACAACTAATTCCGGCTAACAAAAACTTAATCACAATGTATCTTTTTGCCAAGTTCAAAAAAACATAATGCTTTAGGAGACATATTTTCCATTAAAACCAAATTAATATTTGTAAAATCCACTGATGTTATAATACTCTAACAGCATGTTTATTTGTGCACAAATACTCAATGAGGCTATCAAGTATAACATACATACACAGCATATATGAACTTACACATATTAATTTCTTTCTAAGAAAATATATGGGAGATATGATAATGTTACTATGTATAAATACAGTATTAAAAAACAATTGCTAATTTAGAAGAAAGCAAGGATGTTCACATATCACCCCACTGATAACCAATTCTAATTGTATTTTAATTTTTTCTATGGGATTTCAGTTATATACCAAAATTTATAAACAATACACTAAAAAATCCAGTGTTCCTTAATTATTATGAGACCATAAAAACCTAATAAAGACAACAATTTTAAAAAGATATTTAAACTTACCCCATTTAATGGATACGTTTTCCATCCTAGCTCTCCCAGCACAGTTGTTGTATCAAGCAACACAACTGCAATTAAATACATAGAAAAACTTTCATGAATTTCTCAACTGATGTAAAAATATATTAAAGTTATTTAAATCATTAAGATCAAATACTTTTACTCTTATAGACTGAATTAGCTTTAAGTAATTTCATTATTTACTTTTTAAATTATATATTAAATATTATTATATAATACTAAGTAATGATAAAGTACATAAAGTAGTTATGTTAATTTTAAAATACATACATTTCTGTTTAACAATGCTAAATTAAACAAATAATTGAATAACAGAATTACCAAAGTCATTTTTAATAGCAAATTTTTAAAACTGATGAAGTAACTACCTTTGATTTTTTTCCCAAACTCACACATATAGTCTTTTTACACCACATTAAAGAAAGAAAAAACTATATTAAAGCAGGCTTCTATATGTTCTTTTTGTGTTATTATTAATAATTGGACTTATATATAATCAGCAAAGTATGAAAACAAAACTAATTTTGAATAAACCTACTATCTTTAAAGCACAGACTACATTATTATTATAATAAATACTATGTAGTATACTTATTGATAAGGGATGCAAAGACAAAAATAAAAACCATGTATCTTTTTCCCCTGAAGAAAAGTAATTCATAATCCGGTCAAAAAGACATACATGTAAACAAATAAGAATATATTCTGTTAAATTATAAAATAGAAAACTATACAACACCCTAGCAATTAAGTTGGCTAAGGTTGGGAAGGCAGGTCTGGAAGAACTTCACAATTTGAGATTTCACAATTTCACAGATGGAATCTGAGCTAGGCTTGGATGAGAGGGACTTCAATCGGATGAGATGTGAATAAATACTTTTTTTTTCTTTTAGAATATTGTTTATAAAGTCACTGAGATATGACTAAATCAGTTCTCAGTCACTGGGGTGGGGACTAGGATTAGGGGGTATTTGGGGGAAGTGAGATGATATAAATGATGCTGGAAGACAGATGGAAATCAACTGAGGATGTATTGTGCAGTGTTTACAGCAGGTAAATGCATAGTGCTCATGATTTAGCAATTCTTTACTTTTAACAATTACCTTCCCATATGCCAGTGGTCCATGGACCACACTCAGAAACAACGCTTTAATACCTCGTCATTAGTTTTGGTTTTTCACTTTGTAAAGGAAGTAGGATTTTTTATTTGTAGTTTTAAAAAATGTCATTGTGAGCATGTAATTTGCCATCTGCTATTTAGTGTGTATTATAAGGATTCTATGGCTTTTCTTAGTTGAATCACTGTGAAAAATTTTATTGTTATATGTTTCAATATGAAACTATCCTTAAATTTCTCAGATAAATTCTACTTACTACAGAATATTCTTTTAGTATTGTTAAAATCTATTAACTAAACATACATGTGTAATACTAAGCTATAACTTTTAATTAATTTTTATTGTGTAAAATTCTCAAAAATATTTTTTAAAGTATAGAAAATAGAATAATGGACCCTGATGTATTCATCACTCAGCTTCAATAATTACCAATTTACAGCCAATTTGTGTCATCCATACTTTTTTACCTACTCCCCCACTGCAAGATTTCTTTGAAACAAATTCCAGTAATCATTCATCAGTAGAAACTTAGGCATGTATTTCTAAAATAATTTTTTTTAAATACAACTAAAATATATTAATTTATTAATACAAACAGTAATTCCTAATATCATCAAATATCTAGTCAGTGTGCAATATTAGTTATAGGCTGAATTTATTTTAGCAGGAACCCAAGACTCAAATAAGTCCTATACATCACAGTGACCTGGCATTCCTCTTTATGTGTTTTCTTAATCCAAATATTCCTTCACTTTTTTTCATTTGGACTTATTGAGGTATGTTTAATTTACAATAACATTCACCATGAACCTTCATAGGAAATTCCTTTCCTACCTCATCCTCTGGCAGCCACTAATCTGATTTCTGTCCGTATAGTTTTACCTTGTCCAGAATGTCAAATGAATAAAATCAAATAGCATGTAAGCCTTTTTTAGGATGGTTTATTTCACTTAGTATAATGGATTTGAGATCCATCTATGTTAATGCATGTTTCAACAGTCAGTTTCTTTTTATCCAGTATTCCACTGTATGAAATTCCCTAGTTGATGTACAGGTAGGCTATTTACAGTTAAGAATATTATATATAAAACCACTATAAACTTTCATGTATACATTTTTATATGAAGCTATGCTTTCATATCTCCAGGGTAAATAGCTAGAATGAGGATTACTCGGTTTTATGGAAAAAGCTTATTTTTGTTTAAGAAACTATCAAAATAAATTCCAAAATGGCTGTGAAATTTACATTCCCAATAGCAGAATGTATGGGTTTCCCCTTTTCCACATACCAGGACTTAGTATTGTCCAATTTTTTAAAGGCATTCTAGCAGGTGTGCAACAGTACCTCATTGTTGTTTTCATATGCATTTTGCTTAATGACTAACCAGGTATCTTTTTCACTACTTGAAACAGATTTACTAAAAACATAGGCTGTTTTGTACTACATTCTAGATTTTCCTAACTGATAATGAGATATTAAACATTCTCCTTCATTCCCTGTATTTTCTTGAACTGTTAGATATACCCAGTGGCTTGATTAGATTCAGGTTCCATTTAGTTTTATTTTTATAATAAGTAAGATGACTCTATTGGTGGTATTTCCTAGTCCTTATACCAGAAAATAGGAATGATATAATGTTTACTAGAGACATGTTAAAAGAACTGGGACCCAATTTGCATAGGCTTCCACTGGCAAATCATGGCTAATCTGATCATACACAAGGTTAATGACTGTAAGGGATTGAAATATGCTTAAACCTATATACTCATGATAAGATATGCCTATTGCTAACTTACATAGAATTTTGGAGAGCATTATTTTTAAAACTGGCAAATAAACTGAAAATAAAACATTTAACTTTGCTTTTTCTATATGAACTTCTGAATAGTGAAATAGTTAATGAAAGGACATTCTTTTTATTGAAATACTCCAGTTAATAAATGAAGAAGGAATGATCAGATTAGGCTATACCATTTGCCATTCCTAATGAATATATTTAGCTAAAGTTTTCCCATAGTTGTTACCATCACAAAAAAATAAAAAAGAAAGGAGACATACAGGGATAGAGCTTTTAAAAAGTCTTTTTTTACAGTTTAATTTACTCCATATTAACATACAATTCTAATAAAACAGGAAGTAACAGAAGTAATAGAATATACACTAAGATTGAAATACATCCACAGTGACATCTGGGTTCATTCAGTATAACAAAAATAACAAAAATAATTTAAAAATTAAAAATAATTTAAAAAAAATATTAGAGAAAAAGATGAATATATTAAAGATTGAAAACCTTAAGCTTATCTTGGTATCAAACAAAAGATATTTTTATTTGTAGGATATACTAGTCAAAAGAATTCAGATATACATAATATCAGCATCAACTTTTGAGTACCCAAAATTTAATTTTACTCATCTAGCACATTTATATTTTCAAATACTTTATTATTTCCCTAGCAGACTGGGAAAATAATGATACTAATTCACAGTCACTGTAATAAGAACTATATATACTCTCTTCTTCTAGTGATCTCCAAATTGTCCTACAATGATTTTTTTCCTATTTTAAATTAAAGATTTTAATTTTTAATCACCATTCTTCAATGATCTGATCAACTATGTAAAGAACAATAATTTTCCTTTATTTAGACAAGGATCTAAATTCTCTTTTATGTTACTGCTATCTATAGAGTACAGTCAACATTGTCAATTATTGATGACCCTATTCTCTCTTTTTAACTTTTTTATTAAAGTATAATTGATACACAACTGCACATATTTAATGTGTATAATTTTATGAGATTGAACATACACAGACACCCATGAAAATATCACCTCATTTAAGATAACAAATGTATTCACTACCTCCAAAATTTCCTCCTGCTCCTTGGTTTTTTTTCTTTTTTCCTTTTGTTTGATTTTTGTTATGGAGGCTATTTTTGTATGTATGTGGCAGTGAGATAGGGAATCACAGACACTGCTTAACATGTAATCAAAAGCCCTTTACCAGCCTGATCAAAATCACCAGAATAAGTTAAAACAAGCGGAAACGAGATGGCAAAGAAATTAGAAGCCGCTTGACCTTACAACTTGTTATAATATATTAGCATGCTAAAAGAAACTCCATGGACACCATGACAATTCTTTGTAAAATAAAATAAAGAATGGGGAAGGATCCTAGTTTTAGGAAATCACTACCCCTTTCCGAGAAATAATATGAATATTCCTTCCCTGCTTAGCCTATGATTAAGCCCGTGCTTAAATTTAACAACAACAACAACAACAAAGGTCCTGCTCTCCTCAGCAGGGAGAATTAGCATCTACTCTGTGGAGTAGATCTATATTTCCTAAATAAAACTTACTTTCACTTTACACTGTCAGCTTGCTCTTGAGTTCTTTCTCACATGAAGCCAAGGACCACTTGGACTTCAAGTAGATCCCAGCATTGGGCACCACTTTCTTGTACCAGTAATAACATGTAACATGAGATTCACCCACTTAACAAATTTTTAAGTTCACAAAATATACTAACTGTAGGCATTATGTTGCATAGCATATCTCTAGAACTTACTCATCTTGTATGATGGAAAATGTATATCCATTAAACAACTACTCACCATTTCTTCTTTCCTCCAGCCCCTCGCAATCACCATTCTACTCTGCTTCTATGACTTAAGTATTATAGATGCCTCATCTCATATAAAGGGATCCATGAAGCATTTCCTTCTGAGACTGGCTGATTCCAATTAGGATAATGTCCTTTAGGCCCATCTATGTTGTTGCATGTGGCAGAATTTTCTTCTTTTTAAAGGCTGAATAAAGTAACTGTATTGTATGTATATACCATAATTTCTTCATTCATTTACTGTCAATGAACATTTAAGCTGTTCCCACATCTTGGCTATTGTAAATAATGCTGCAATGAACATGGCAGAGTCGATATTTCTCTGAGACCCTGATTTCAATTCTTTTGATATTTATCCATAAGTGGGATTGCTGATTCATATGGTAATTCTGTTTTGTAATTTTTGAGGAATCACCATACTGTTCTCAATACTGACTGTACCAATCGACATTTCCAGCAACAGTGTATAATGGTTCCCTTTTCTCCAAATCCTTGCTGATACTTGTTTTCTTTCATCAATTTGACAACATCCTAACAGATGTGTGCTGATGTCACATTGTGATTTGATTTGCATTTCCTTGATAATTAGTGATATCGAGTATTTTTTCATATACTTGTTGGTCATTTGTATGTCTTCTTTGCAGAAATGTCTATTTAATTCTTTGGCTCATTTTTTAAGCATGTTATCATTTTTTTGCTATTGAGTTGTAGAAGTTCCTTATATTTTTAGATATTAACCCTGTTTCATTTTTTTATTACTGTATTTATAGATGACTAAAACTGAAGATCAGAGAGGTTAAGCAATTTTCCTTGAGATCACAAAGTGATAGATTTGTATTTCAACCAAGGAGACTTATTCTCAAATGCTCTGCTCTAAAATCTTTTTAAAAGTATTGTTTTTATTCCTACCTTTGTAAGATTAAATACAAAACATTATTTGCTTTCATTTTTTATTTTTGTAGATATAGAGAAACACCAATATTTCCTTTGCCAATTTTTAAATCTTCATAGGCTTGGTTCTAATTTTCTCATCAAAAATTTCTACAGAAAATTAAACAGTATTACCTATAAATCATCATATTTAAATCAAGGGGTTTATTGGCACAGAATGTTCAAAAATCCCTAATATGTATTGCAGTATATCAACAGAAATTACCTTTTCATAAATTTTATATAGAAATTATGACCAGTTAATTGATTACTTTATATAATTATTATTCTTTCTAAAACATATTAGGCTGCTTTGTCTCAGTAGTAATAATGGTAAACTGTGAAGTATTAATATATTCACTTTAAAACAAGTAACAAAAGAAAATATGTAGGTACCTACAACAGTGTAAATGCTTAGGAAATTTTTGTTTGTTTGTTTCTTAGGAGCTTCCAGAAAGAAAATTTACCTAATTCCTTTATTTTCACTAAAATGCAATCATATTTTTAAAAAATGCTTAAAAACAATAAAAATTCAAATTTGCATTTCAGATAGGTGAATGATACTTTGATATTAAAATGAAATTAGATTTCTGGATATTTTTAATACCATTACATGTAGTAAATGTTTTAATTTTATCATGTTTTTCACAATCAAAACCCCCTCAAATTCAGGTTTTTCAGGCACACTAATTACACTGAACCCAGCAAGGTGAGAGCTCCTCCTGCTGGCTTTAAACAAAAGTTATCTAGTCTCTCTACAGGAGTGCAAAAACACTGTAAACCCAGTAGAAGGGAAAAAAAAAAAACATTATAGGACAAAACTTCAGTAGAAGTCAATACTTTTTTATTTTTAATTTCACAGAAATATTTTAAATATCAAGATTAACAACTATTATTTATGTAAAAATACAAATGAGAATATAATGATATAATAAATGAGAAATTGAATAAAACTAAAAATAAATAGTAGGCTGGTAGTATCAAAATAAAGTTTTGAATATATGTATTTTGTTTCATAAGCAATATAATGCATAGAATATCATTGTAAAACTACATACAATTTCCCTGTTAACATTTAGTAAAATATTTCCAGCATATTATATTTCTATCTGAAAATATCTTTTATCAGTGTTTGCTTTATTCATTCTTTGGGAAATTATAAGAAAATTTCATTGTGTTTTAAAAGAAAACTCAAACTACACAGAAAAATTTAATAGTATTGGATTAAATATGAAAGTAATGAGTACCTAAGATTAAAAATCTCAATATTAATTTCTTGTCTTTAAATAATTTATCAAGTTTTTAACTATATCACTTTTAGTAAACCTAAGAGATATCAGTTTTAAAACTATTAGCATATTTATTTATAGAATAAAATATAAAATCATCCTTATTCAAACTGTATAATAAAAGAGATTTTTAATATAACATTTTGAAAAAAATTAAACAAGGAGGAGGTAAATTAACCCACTAAGAAAGTAGATATTCCTTTAGGATGATTTTTTTTGTAAAAATTCAATTAATGGTATGTGAATTGAGTCCAAAGATTTATCAATATTTGTAAAAGTTAAGAAAATTATAAATATCATTTGGAAACTTTCTCTAACAAATGTCATAGAAAAAAAAGCAAAGCATTTCTTTGGAGAATCATTCAATTTAGAGCCTTTAAGGCTCAGCAAGGTAAATTAAGTTATTAAGTCACAGTAACAACAGCAGTAGAGGTTTACACTAGTCCAACATTCTACTAATTGTAAAATACCCTTCCACCTCCCATAGCTGTAATAAAAACAAGTACATAAACAAAAGGAATAGTTCTGACAACATAACCAGATACAATCAGAGAATACTTCAAATTATAGATACATATAAACAAACATAAACCCTTATATGTTCAATTTTATAAGTAGTGCATTTGAATGTGAGACTGTTTAGATGCATTAAACTGATATTTAGGTTATCAAATTAACTAATCCAGTTTTGACATAATTGCTTATTTCTGATTGGTAAAAATCAAAGCTTTTTATTTCCAGATCTCTATACTATGGTTATCTACCCTCACATTGACTTAGAATCAATATTTAATTCCCAAAGAACCTAACATAGATTGCTTCAAATAAACATAGGATTATAATGTTTACCCTTGGTTTGTCCCTCTGTGTATTGGTAATATTTTTTTTAAGGTAACACTTTCCAAAGAGGAACAGAATAAAATCAAGTCTAGCACTTTTGAACTTATACCTTTCAGCTTTTTGCCTTACTAGAAAATATATTTTTTCAGAAAACATATTCAAACTTCTGTCTCTGTCCCTTCCGGAAAACAGATGACTCCTTTTTCAGTTCTGATGCAAAAATAAGCTATAAAAATAAGAAATTCTTTTTCCTCACTATTATCTTAAACAGAAAAAAATAGGGCAAATAATCAAAGCTATATAACATTCTATTTAATTCACTTACTTTGAGGATAAATCAAATGAATGATCTTGCTAACATTTAGAAAGCAAAGTTATAGTATAATGTAACAACCACCACTGAAAAACTTATCCAAAAAATGAGAGGTTAATAGTTGCTTAAAATATAAATAGTAATGTTTTCTTCTTGATTTCACAACTTCTTATTTTGTTCTGTCCAAGAACCTCTAAATCCTCATCCTGTTAGAAACTGCTTTGTTTGCTCCAGCCTTATAATCATTCCTAAAACCTGCCATTACCAGTACTTACCACAGAGACCAAAGGAGAGCCCAAGTGTGGATTTTATCTATCACAAGGTCAATAAACTACAGGTTCATTCCTTTGCTCCTGAGCAAGGTCATTAAGACTTATAAATGAGTCCCCTCAAGGAGATGTACTTTTCCATCAAATTGTTCAGTTATCTCCATGGTTAAAAATAGTAAAAGAAAAGGATATTTCATGTGTACCTAATTAATAACAATACATGATTCCTCTATTTGGACATCTTTAGCACTTTTATCTATATACAAATTAGGTAGCTTCATTTAGGACCTCTATTATTTGCATTTATTTTAATTACACAGTGATTAAATAGGTAGAAAATACTATTTGGCTATAGTATTAGATTTCCTAGGTTTCTAATATATCTAATCAATGTTGTGAGTTTCTCATCTCTCACACAGAAGTGCCCATGTAGTTGAAGCCATTGAACATGCTCCCCATTGCTTACATAGCATCAAAGACCCTTTGCTTTTCTGATTCTATTCTTTCTTACATTTCCCACTTGTCTTTCATGGGCTTTTTACAATTTTTTGGAAGAATAATATGAAACTTAAGGTTTGAAATACACTTAAATCATTGGTTTTATAGCTCTGGTAAAATGGATCAGGACAACTTACTTTGAAGACTTATCTACAATATAACGACCATCTCAATGCAAAACCATTTCTATGAAATGGAAGACAGGTCTAAGAAAACTACTGAAATGCTTACTTTAAAAAGAAACAATAGTGATTTGTATTTGTATCAAAAAAGGAAAAAATAACTTTTACTTGACTCAAAGAAAAAAATTATATAAATAAGAGTTAATCTTTTTTTTTTTCTCCCTTGGAAATGGAAGGAATTATTTGTTTGTTTGTTTTCTGGCAGTGTTTTTTCCCTGCATTACATTTGCATGGACATAATAAAAATAATTTAACGTCACTCACTAGGGCATATGGAGTCAAGAAGTGTTATTTGATTTTGCATAATACATTTTGTGTCATTTCAACATTTATTGAATTTCTGTTATATTTACGACTCTATATTAGGCATTGTAGGATATAGAAAGTCCGTAAGACTCTCTAAGATGTCTACCTTCAAGGAGTACCAGTTGTCATTTTATCACTTCCACTAAGGATTTTTTCAACCCACATGCCATAATTTATTCAAAACATAAATAGCAGAACAGATTAAAATGCCCTTATTTAGAAGGTGCAGACAATGAAAGACTGCAGCTATTTAGTAGACTGTGCAGAATTAAATTACTATTCTAAAAGGGCAGACATCTAGTATCACGCCATCAAAATCACCATCAAAACTGTCAGTAATTGGACTACTTTTCTCATTTTCTATAGAGGTGCCCAAAACTAGACTGTATAAATGCATCCTAGAAATCAACAGGAAGGGAAAAATTTTCTACCTGTAGGATACTCTCCAAAATAATCCCAAATATGAGAAATGTTTGCTGAATTTGTCCAGAGAAGAAGAGTGTTTTAAATATAGTGGGATATTTTAAAAAATGAATTAAACATTATCAGAAGTAAACATTTTTCTAATTCAAGTTTTTTAATGAGAAATAAATTACTAGGCCAGGTGTGATGGTTCACGCCTATAATCCTACACTTTGGGAGGCCAAGGCTGCTTGAGGCCAGGAGCTTCCAGTACAGCCTAGGCAATGATGAGACTCTGTCTCTACTGCAAAATAAAAAGTATCAGCCAGGCATGGTGGCACACATCTGTAGTCTCAGCTACTCTGGACGATGAGGCAGCAGGATTAAGTGACTCAAGGAGTTTGAGGTTACAGTGGGCTATGATGAGGCCAGGGCAATCACCCAGGCAAAAAAAGGGAGACTGTGTCTTGAAAAAGGAAGAAAAAAGAAAGGAAGGAAAGAAGGTAAAGAAATAAGAAATTACCATGTAAAAATTTTAATTTTTATTAAATTTTAATTTAATTTCAAAATTCATAATTTTGAAACCCAAATATATTAAACAACTTTGAAAGGGCAGAATTCTTTTGTCCATTAAAATTACAGCAAAATCAAGATATCACAACTAATAATATTACTTTAACTTAAAAATTAATTCTGCCAACAGAGTATGGGATTTACAAGGGCAGAAACTCAATGTATGTGTGTGTGCATGTATGTGTGTGTGTGTGTGTGTGTATCTGTTGAATAAAATGAATCAATAAATGAATGAATGAATTGGGTCAATGGAAGGTAACACACACAAGAAGCCCATGTCTTGAGAGAAAGCATTCTATCCAACTATTGAAAAAACAATACAGAATAAGTAGGAAGTCAGATATGGGATGGAATTTATATAAATGGCCGTTAATCTTAGTTTGTGATGAAGAAGGTCAAGAGCTATTTATATATGATCTCTCTGAGATGTAGTTAAAGGGCAAAGTGGTCTCTAGGAAAAATAGAATTAAAATAGACATGTAGACATTTATTTTGAGCACAGAATGGGTTGTGAGAAGACACACATCTGTATCTTTTGGAATCCTCTTTTCTGTTCCAACTTGACCCCAACCACTTCAGCATGGACTACCCACTCTCAGTCCAGACCCTGTGCCTCTGTCCTCATCTCTGACTATGCACAGTGTTCAAATTACCCTCCCTTATCTGATGTCCAGATGAAAGCATCCATCATATGAAGAAAATAATTTAACTAAAATAGCACACAAATGTATTTATGAGTACTCATTTCCACTTTTTTCTTTCTGTACTATTTATTTATCTACGTTAAAATTTAGTTGATTATAGTACTTTTTAGGTGACAATGACTTAGGACTCTCATGGCACACCTAAAATCGCAACACAGAAGAATTTTTTTTTTTTTTTTTAGAGATGGGGTCTCGCTCTTGGTCAGGCTGGTTTCGAACTCCTGACCTTGAGCTATCCACCCGCCTCGGCCTCCCAGAGTGCTAGGATTACAGGCGTGAGCCACCGCGCCCGGCCAGAAGAATTTTTTTTAATAAAATATATTCAATGAGAATTCCGAAAACTCCAACTTCTAGCATGTTCCAAGAAATTTCCTACTGTTAATATTATATATTCTCCTATTTACTTCTTGGGTTCCATTATTTGCTTTAGTATTATTTGCTTGTGTAATCTTGGCCAAATCACAATTTTTATTCTTCCAATTGTTGGGAGTTGTACTGCCCTAAACCAAGTAATTCTCTAAGCTTAGAATCCACCCTAACCTGGCTCTGAATTGACTGTGATCTTGTTAGCCGTGCTACTAGGGTGGCATGACTTAGTATGTAAAAATAAGAGTAACAGGCAAAAGTTTGCTTGTTGTGTCATGGGTCATGATTGCCACTTCTTCAACATCTAAGTTTCTCTTGTTTTGTTTTGTGTATTTAGTTAGAGACAGGGTCTTTCTCTGTCACCCAGGCTAGCGTGGCACAACCATAGCTCAATGCAGCGTGAAACTCCTACACTTAAAGTTATCCTTCTGTTTCAGCCTCCCGAGTACCTGCAACTACAGGTACATGCCACCACATCCAGGTAATTATTTTATTATTATTTTTGTTTATTTTTTGTAGAGATGGGGTCTTGCTTTGTTGCCCAGGCTGGTCTCCAACATCTGGCCTCAACCAATACTTCCACCTTGGCCTCCCAAAGTGCCGGGACTACAGGTGTGAACCACCATGCTCATCTAGTTTCTCTTGTTAACTGATCCAATCAAGGAGTCTTCAAGAGAGATCTGACAACAATGCCATTTTATTGTATAGCCCTCCATTCTCTCTTTCAAGCTGAATCCAAAAATAGTATCCACTCTCTAGTACCCTTAGTCTCTAAAAAAAGTAGAGCTGAACTGACACTATGGAAGACTCTTCTATAAGCAACTTACTAAACTCTATTCATGAACACTAAGATTTCACAGACAATTGCACATGGTTACTGGGTCATGAAAATTTATTATCTATTCCTACAATAATATACATTCTGGGGAAATGCTACAAAATAATAATTTAAATAAAATGAAATTTTCTAATTTTTTACCATAATTTCAACAACCTTGACTACCTAAAAAATGTGGGTTGTCTTCTGAGTAGCTAAGTTGGATTGCAGTAGTTTGTTAAGTAAAACTGCCTGTAGAACAGGATAGTCTATAACAAGAGAAATGGGCTGGAAAAATATGAAGACTTAAATAAAATATTAAGACAACCAGTTGTCATTTCATTTATACATTAAACAGCTTTCAGTGCAATTATTTGATAAATAAAATCATGAGAATTATGTAGGACAACTTCCTACTGGAAATTATTGAGGAAATGTCAGAGCAAATGTGATGCCAAGTTTAGAGGCACATAAACTGTAAGACAGCTGATCTTTTTCAGCATATTTCTGTACTACAGAGAAGTCAGGAGGAGAAATGGTTCATAAATGAAACATTTACAAATGTGACCCATGCCAAGAGCAGCATAGCTTCATTATAGAGAAAAGAATGACAGATGGAAGCTTTATGATTGGCATAAAAAAAAACATATTATTATCATTACTCCAGAGGGAAGGCAAGTCATTAAGTATTATTGTCAAATTGTTTATCATCAGAACATTGTACAATAAAGTAAATGCAAAAGAAATTATATGACATTTTAACATTTAGGCAAATGGAAAATATTTTATGTAACACAGGTTTCCCAAGTATGATTAAGCATAAGTAGAGAGATGTAGGTTTTCATGAGACACTGATCAATTTTCTTAACTTATTGACTATCTAAGACAGAGATTAGGGCTAGAAATGTATAATGTTGAGAACTCTTTTGTTGAAGTCATCAGGATACAAATTTTGTCCTCAGCTTTTATGGCTGAGCAGCTTAATTTTAATCTTTCCAAGGAGGTGTGATCATATTTTAGGAGACTGATTCTTGCTAATCAGGCATACAGAAGACTCATTTATAAATTAGAAGGATGATTTATTCACTGATGATTTGTCTCTTCAGGGAATCTGCTTCTCTTCAGGTAAAACTATTCTAGAGACCAAATTAGAGATCAAAGATTTCTTGGAGAGTATTAAATTACTGGAAAAGAGTGACCTTGTTTTACTTTTTAAAAAAATCTTCTAGATCTATTTTTATTTAATAAATAATTGTATCCACCCATTTTAAAGTTCTCAACTTTGAATACTGCTAAAGAAACATTGCAAAATTTTTCTACTTAAAGAAACTGTTTTTCAAATATAAGTATTGCCAACTACAACTTTGGCATTTCAAACATTATGTACAAAACATGCTACAGTTCCCCTAGTTATATCCTATCTTTTATTGGCTAAATTTTGGAAGATCTAATTTTGATTTTTTGCAAAGAAAATTGGTTCTGTCTGTAGACTTGCTTCATTTACAAAGTAGTATGTGTTTTTTGTTTTTCAAGAAAGATTCTTACCTGTGAGCAAAATTCTAATTCTATGGATTGATTTTGTTTTCAAATAAGGACAGAGAATGACATTTGCTGATCATACCCCATGATTTCTGGAAGAATCTAAACTTTTAAGCATGGAGTCCACAATTAGGTGGCCAGGTTCCTTCTATCTTCAGTTGCTCTTTAAAGATGTAAATATGCTGTAGTTCTTATTTTTACTGACCAAGAAGAGTTTTAAAAATTTAAAACCATTGATTTATTGATGAAAATAATTCCTGAGTAACTTAACAGTTTTATTCTACCTCAATGGTTTTATCATAGACTCTAAAAACTGCCATATTTTGAATAATGCACAATTATAAATTCTTCAGGAATCTGTTCTTTATATTCTGTATCTTCTTACTTTTCAGAGAAAATTTATCAGTTTTGGGATTTACACTGTTATTTCAATGCTGTAAACCTCTAAAACAGTATCTCCAGCATAAATATATGTCTGTTATACTTCAGACACAATTCAGAGGCCCCTCAAACTTAACACTTTAACATCAGAGCCCACTGTTTTCCCATGAAATGGGTACCATTTTCTGATTTCTCTATTTCAGTAACTAGCACCTAGTGTTTACCCAAGTATACAAATTATGAACCTGAATCCCATCTTTGACTCATCCTTCACCATTCACAATAAATCTATCAGTTTGCAAACTGGTTGTTGTAGTTAGAGTAATGCCCCCCGACACAAGTTGCCCATGTCCTAATCCCAGGAACCTTTGCATATGCTAAGCCATTATATAGTGCAAAAGAAAATTAAGGTTGCAGATGGAATTAAGGTTGCTAATCAGCTGACATTAAAATAGGGAGATTATTTTAAATTATCTGTTGCCTATGTAATAACAAGGGTCCTTAAAAGTAGAAGAGACAGCCAAAGAATCAGAGGAAGATGTGAGTCCAGAGAAAGGCATAGAGAGATACAACACTGCTGGCTTTGAAGATAGAGGATTGCAGCTATGAGCCAAGGAATGCAGGCAGTCTCCAGAGCCTGGAAAGGGTAAAGAAATGGGTTCTTCCCTAGAGCCTCCAGAATGGAGCAAGGCCCTACTAACACCTTGATTTTAGCCTAGGGAAACCCATGCCATACCTATAACCAACAAAACAGTAAGAATAAATTTGTGTTGGTGAAGTTGCAATATTAGTGGTAATTTGTTATGGCAGCAATAGAGAAAGAATACAGCAAACTTTGTAAATCACCTTCAAATCTATGGTTTTTTATCCTCTACCTGCTCTATCTCTCAACTGCACTGGGGTCTCTTGGTCTTCACCGTCTGATCAAACTAAATGCAGAGTTGAACTATGCTATAAAAATACCTTTTATATTTATGATGTGATTTATAAAGAATTGGAGAAGACATGAAATAAAAAAATAATTTAATTAATTTAACTTGGCATTACCCTCAATTTTAATTTTTTTTTTATTTCATCATATTCGGGGATACAAATTTTTAGGTTACATATATTGCCTTTGCCACACCCAATCTTCAAGCATGTCCATCCCCTAGACAGTATGTATCACACCTATTAGATGTGTATAGCACCCATTAGGTGTGTATATACCCATCCCCTCCTCACCCTTCCTATCTGTCTGACACCCGATGAATGTTACTACTATATGTGCATGTAAGATCCGCTCACTTTTTTGACACTAAGCCTCTTTTGCATTGAATTTATACTAACATTCTATGGCAAAGGGTTCAAGGAAACATGGTTTGGAAACTGTTGCCTTACAAGGTATACCCCAAATTCCCTTCCATCACATGTGAGATACGTCCTGGCTTGTCCCCATCTCCCTGTCCAACTTCCTCTTCTTTGCAGCACACCTTCCCTAACCTACATTACTCTGATATACTGGCACTTTTCAAACTTACCTTATAATCTCACCTCTCCACATGTTGACTCATTATATTCCTTTCTTCTTGCAATACTCTTGCCCTATTGGTCCCTCAATAAGACTCCTAGTCACTATGGCCTAGTCTAAATTGACTTCTTATAAAAACTTCCCTAATTTATCTCTAAAAGATGTAGAAGCTCTTATTATTATGCCTCATTGAAATTTGTATATACTTCACTAACAGTGGTCTTACTTTATCTTTACCAGCGCATATGTATCTCTTGTGTAACTGTTCTCCTATAGACTCTATATTCCTTGAAGGACAGAACTGTATATTTTAATCCCTAAACTACTTTTTTGTGATTGAGTATTTTAAAAGTGAATAATAATATCTCAATTTTGCTGTAAACCTAAAACTGCTCTCAAAAATGAAGTCCTCTAAAAAATTAAATAATTGAATAGAAATTGAATAGCAAAATGAAAATGAACAGGTGAGGAATTTATAATAAGTACATACGTATAAGTCTGCAGTTAGTAAATGGCTCAAAATGTGGATAAAAATGAATAACTGAAAATACACACAGACACACACAAAAAACATACAGTATACTTTCAGTAGCTGCAAAATATTGAGAAGAGTACATTGGAGAGGGAATAGCAAAGGCCCTGTGATTTTATAAATCCAGTATTCTAAAAGCAACAAATAATAAAATAACTGTGTACTTTTGTATCAGATTGTGTGAAAGGAGGATATTAGATCAGGGTCAAAGCACTAACAAAGCAATGATAATGATCTTGAAATCCTGATCACATGCGGAGAAAAAAAGAAAAGAAAAAATAACTATTGAAAGTAAATCATAGTGATTCAGAAGCTTCAACAACGTAAGCAATACGAATTTCAACAGAAACTCATTAGGGAAGTGTGTATGTATAAAACAAATCTGAAAGAATACATTCAAGATTATTTCAAATATAAGATAAAAAACCTTATGAACAAGAGGAAATATCTATTCAGAATAAAATAAATCAGGTGGTGCTCTTGACACAGAAAATAGTCAATGCATTAGGAGCACTGAGGTTGGAGGATGGATAAGGAAAAAAAACATCAAACAACATTTAAAAAGCATTTAAAAAGAGCTATAGAAGTGGTTACGATATCTTTGAAGTTAAATATAGGAATCCTACTGATTTGACACTTTCATCTTGAAGTGGCCAGTATAATACCTTTTACAGAGGTCCTATTTGGTTGGATTTTCATATAAATTCAAACTTTCCAGAAAGTTTCTTTTATTAGACACTAGATATATTGAAATATCAGAAAATAAAACAAAATATTGAAAAATCTCCATACCTATTATCGCTCTGGGGAAATAGTTATAAATTTTGATGATATGCCTTTGTCCTAAGAGGAGCAAATTATGAATACAGGGAAGTAGGGAAGGCTCTATGGAACCAAGATTTCACATTACTACTGGAGAAAGAATCCTCTCTTTTCTCAATAAGAGAGCCAAAATGACAAAAATCATCAAGATGAAGATTACTCTGACCATGGAGTCAATGGCAATTACCTCGTGTACACTCTATTATAAGGACAATGATAACCCAGTCATCTTATTATATTTACAGAGAAATGCATGGTATTATCTTAACATAGTTTTGGGACTCCAAGGAATCTCATAAAGCAACTGTAAGAAAAGCCTATTGAGGCTGTCTAAGGCTCCAATCCCAGGTAAGAAAGCTACTGATATGAGAAATACCAACAGATAAAGTTATCTGCCTCCTGCTCAACACCTCTATCAATATCTATAAAGCACTCTGTAAACCCAAGAACGGCACTAGGCACTCAAAGTATGAAGTACAGGGCAACAGGCTGATAGGGATCAAATCATTTTGCATTAGGAAGTAATTTGGGGGTGATGAGCAAGATACTTCAAAAACTAAGTAATAGATTGTATGATGTAAAATTCTGAAAAATAAGAGAACTGAGAACATTTAGTAAACTGATCCAAAGTTGTGGAACTGAGGTACTTAAAGAGACAATTTTGACTTCATCCTGACCAGAAGATTAAATTTCAATGAAAACTGTCTTGATTTACAATAGTACTGGGCTCAAGTCAAGAAGAATTGGCATTTCCATATTTTTCCCCTAGAAAAGTAATACTCCAGTTGCTCCAAAGTAACTCCAGAATATTACACATAATGAAATGCTCTTACCATATCACCATTAATGATTAAGCTAAACTAAACCATCTGGCCAATTTATAAAACAAAACATAATTTGTAAGTGTGTGTTTATTCACTAAGCCTTTCTTATGTTCTTCTTGAAGATGTTTCGCCAGTATTACCTAAATTCAACAACTATTCTCAGCAACTTTCAAGTGATCAACATTATGCTTCTAGCTCTCTGTAGGATCTTGACTTTTATCACTCAAGCCTTTTTTGTTTCTCACCATTCCATCCCTTAAACTCAGTGTTCCAGCCCTTAACTGAATTTATTTCAAGTTCTCAAAAGCAATAAATTCCATGGACCTTCCCACAAGCTAGCAGTCTCTCAACTTTGTAATTACCTACTCACCCTCTGCCTCAGTTTACATGACAGATCCTGTTAGAAGCATTTCCTGATATCCTTCACCTAATGGTGAGGAAGTGAAATGTTAAATGGACCTACTTAAACTAATGCATTTTCCATCACCAAAAGGCATGACTTTATTGTAACTCTCTATTCATTTATCTCCCCGAGAAGACTAAGTTTCATAAGTTTAGGGACCTTAGTCATCTCCTCTTGTTCACCAACCTTTTTCTGGACCTAGTACAATGACATACCAGAAGACTATTATCAGAGTCTAGGTGAAAAAATGACGGTAGCCGTGGCAAAAAAAAAAAAAAAAATTCTCCTAACTGACCAAGGCCATAGTGAAGTGTCCCTCCTTTAAAGAAACTTAATGCATATAAGTCAATTTTTACTTCTCATTGAAAACTAAGCAAATATCTGTTTATATTATCTTTACATTTGTTAATCATTATCTTTATCATTTTAATGAGATCTGTACTGTTACTTTCAGAAATATACAAAATAACTTCATATTACATTTAAGGAATAGGGAGCCCAGAAAGATCAGGAGATTTAATAAAGATCACTACTATTAGCACCAGATTAAAATTCCTACCTCTATCCTCATGTATATTTCTTTTCCCACCATGCCATAACAATTCCATATTCTTATCTAGCATTCATGCTGCTAGATGGCAGCAAGATATAGTATATATCTACTGTAACTATGTCACATAGTTGTTACGGGCATATTTGATTATATTAAGTGACTATTCTTATTGAAAGAGTTGGATTTTCATACTATTTTGTGTTTATATATTCATTTATTTTATGTATTTTTATTAACTTTATTTTTCTGTCCCTCTTTCTTCAAAAATTCTCTGTGAGCTAGTTTTACCCCATAGTCCAGTGACATCTCAGGCAGTAGCATTAATTTACCACAACTTTTTAGTCATAAAATATACTATTATATACAAAACTTTAGAATATTTAGTTCAAGAAAATAACAAAAAATCAAAACTCATATAACTCTGTACTTCTTTCCTCCATCAATTTGCTTTTGCTTATAGCCTGTGAGCTTTCAGTATGAAAGGGTATGTCTTTAGATTCTCCTCATAATCTGCCATTAACTAGATGTCATTTCTGACTCACCAAGTTCAAGTCAATGGGGTGAGTGATTAAATAGATAGGGGTACAGTTTTTCATGATGGGTTCAATCTTGATCTGGCTTTGGTGTCTTCTGGAATTGGAGCTAGTCAAAGCTGACTCTCATGTAACCATTTTAAGGTCCACATGGAAAACTCCAATTATGTGCCTCTTCTAATTGGTTATTTTCAACTTCCTCCTCAGCTCCTAGATCACATCAACCTACCAGGAAGCCATTTGAGAATTTGAGGCAGTATCCTTACTAAAGGGGTCCAGGACAGTTTCTTCTTTAATTTGATCTAGGAGATGGAATGTATATCTCTGACTCCTACACACTAATTATGGAGCTCCCTCCTGGTACAGCACTGCTTCTGCCTCTGCTCTCCTGTATCAGGCCAGCTAGTCTCAGACTCTCCCAGCATCCTCATGCTCCCTAAATTGCAGTGAACACAGATCAACCTTGGGGTCACCCCATTGGTGACCTCTGCACTAAAGCATCCAATTTCCACCCAAAGTACAATTCCTTCCAATCTATCCAAATTCAGTCACTTAACAATAGTTGAAACCAGACATCTGTAATGCTAGAAAGATATGTACTTACAAACTTTTAATTATGAGCTGCACTTTACGATTTGCAGGTATTGGCACCTATATATTGATCTTGACCTTCAAATTTCAGCTGAAGTTAAGAGTCTTGTTTAAAAATACTGTATTATAACAGAATAATTTTAGCTGATAATTATTGAATTATTGAATTGAATTATTGAATTGATTCCTGTGTGTCAAGCACTGTGCTAAGCATGTTCTACATTCATTAACTCATTAATTATTTCAAAATAAATAAGGGTCCTACTACTAGCCCCACTACAGTTAAGAAACCAAAGTCCTGAAGAGGTAAATAAATACTAGGATGGTTTGTGTTACTGTTATCATTCATTTTGAAAAAAAATTAATTTCCACCTTGATTTCATCATTTACTCAGAAATCATTCAGGAGCTATTTAATTTCTATGTAATTTGTACAGTTTTTAAAGTTCTTCCTGGAATTGATTTCTAGTTTTATTCTGCTATGATATGAAAAGATACTTGATATGATTTTGACTTTTTAAAAACTATGGGGACTTGTTCTGTGGCCTATGATAGGGTATCTTGGACAATGTCCCATGTGTTAATGAGAAGAATGTATATTCTGCAGTTTTCAGGTAGAATGATCTGTAAATGTCTGGTAGGTCCATTTGTTCTAGGGTCTAGTTTAAGTTCAGTGTTTCTTTGTAATATTCTGTCTTGATGATATGTCCAGTGCTGTCAGTGGAGTGTTGCAGTCTCCAGCTATTATTGTATTGTGGTCCATCACTTTTCCTAGGTCTAGTAGTGTTTTTGTTTATGAATTTGGGAATGCAATGTTAAGTGCATATATATTTATAATTGTCATATCTTCATGTTGAATTGATTCCTTTATCATTATATAATGACTTTGTCTTTTTTTTTTTCCCCTTTGGTTAATTTAAAGTCTGCTTTACCAGATATAAGAATAGTTACTCTTGCTCACTTTTGGTTTCTATTTACATGGAACATTTTTTTTCCCTGTGACCCCTGTAACTTGAGTCCATAAGAATCTTTATGAGTCAAGTGGGTCTCTGGAAGGTGGAATATATTTGGGTTGTCTTTGTTTATCTATTCTGCCAAATATGTCTTCCAAGTGGGGCATTCAGGCAATTTATATTCAAAGTTAATACTGATATGTGAGATACTATTTCACTCATCATGTTGATTGTTGCCTAGTTGTTTTGTATTCTCCACTGTAATACTGCTTTATAAGAGCTGTGAGTTTTTTCTTCTGAGTGTTTCATACTAGTGAATAGCAAACTTTCATTTCAACATTTAGAATTTCTTGCAGCATTTCTTGTAGTATCTGTCTATGGACAAATTCCCTTAGCATTTGCTTGTTTAGCAAAGACATTATTTCTCCTTCATTTCTGAAACTTAGCTTTACAGGATACAAAAGTCTTGAGTGACAGTTATTCTGTTTAAGAAGACTAAAGATAGGATCGCAACCCTTTTGCCTTGGAAGGTTTCTGCAGAGAAGTTTGCTGTTTAGTCTGACGGCTTTTCCTTTACAAGTTACCTGATGCTTTTGTCTCACTGCTAAGAGGATTTTTCTCCTTCACATTGACTTTGGCTAGTCTGATGACTATATGCTTTGGTAATGTCCTTTTTCCAATGAATCTCCCAGGAATTCTTTGAGCTTCTTGTATCTGTATGTCTAAATCTCTAGCAAGACCATGGACGTTTTCCTCAATTATTCCCTCAAATAGGTTTTCTGAACTTTTTGCTTTTTCTTATTCTTCCTCAGGGATACATATGATAATGTTCTGCACAGCAAAAAATTAATAATCATCATCAGAGTAAAGAGACAACCTACAGAATGGGAGAAAATATCCATAAACTATACATCTAACAAAGGGTTAATATCCAGAATCCACGAGGAACTCAAACAATTCATCAAGAAATAAACAAATAACCCCATTTTTAAAAGTAGGGAAAGATATGAACACTTTTAGAAAGAAGAAATACAAATGGCCAACAAACATATGAAAAAATGCTCAGTATAAGGAACTATCAGGGCTATGCAAATTAAAACCACAACGTGATACCATCTTATGCCTGTCAGAATTGTCATTATTAAAAAGTCAAAAAGCAACAGATGTTGGCATAGATGTGGTGAAAAGGGAATGCTTGTACACTGGTGGGTATGCAAATTTGTGCAACCTCTATGGTAAACAGTATAGAGCTTCCTCAAAGACTAAAAGGAGACTACCATTTGATCCAGCAATGCCACTACTAGGTATCTACCCAAAGGAAAATAATTCATTATATCAGAAAGATACCTGCACTAATATGTTTACCACAGTACATTTCATGATTGCAAACATATGGATTCAACCTAAGTACCCATTAACTGATGAGTGGATAAAGAAAATGTGTGTGTGTATACACACACACACACACACACACCATGGAATATTACTTATCCATTTAAAAATGAAATGCTGTCTTTTGTAGTACCTTGGATGGAACTGAGGTCATTATCCTAAATAAGGTAGCTGAGGAATGAAAAACCTAATACCACACATTCTTACTTCAATTCATCCATGTAACAAAATACCACTTGTACTTAAATCTATTGAAATATTAAAAAAGAAAATATGTTATGAGAAAATGATTTTTTCTCCTTTGGGCCCTAATACAACAAGTACAGAAATACAGCAATAAAAGTCAAATGTAAGCATGCGGAAAAACAACGACAACAGCAACAACAACAAACATGCCAGGAAGCACAGCCAGTAAGAGCTACAAATGTTTGAATTTAACACCAGGCAGCTGGTCTTGCTTTAAAGCCCAAGTACTCAATCAATATGCCTAAGACCTCTCTGATTTCATAAATGATAAGAGAATAGGAAAATTTAAAAGTAAGGGAAATAGAGCAGCTTATAGTGCTAACAGTGCTAGAAGAGTGAAAGGGAGAAAGTAATTTCTAAGACTTGAGATTTTAGAGAGATCCTGAACTCTCTTGGTTCCTGTTTGAAGGATTCTAATAAGTAACTATAAAAAATTAACACAGCAAGGCTTAAAAGTTTATATGATTTTATGTGTATCTTTCCCTGACACAAAACCAACAAAATAATTATCTTACCATTTATTTAGAATTTTAGAAATAAAATAGCACAAAATTTGATTTTAAATTGATTTTATAAGGAGTTCCATTTTCTTGCCTAATTTGCCACAGTGTGAAATGAATAAATACCTAGAGTCATCTACATTTCTATTGAACAACAAAATATTTAAACAGGTACTTTTTTAAGCTATTATTTTTGAGTTTTATAATATTTCATACCTAATCTGCTCAACTGGTCTGAGGTAATGAACAAATCTTATGACAGAAGGCTGTGGACATTTGTATTGGGTCAGCAATTTCCGAATTAAGCCTGCTGGGAAGCTAAACTTCATGTCTTCTTTACTTCAGCTTTGAAGGCTACTCAAGAAGACAACTTTAATTTTTGATAAGCATATATTTCCCCCTAAGAAATTTCCATTTTTTTTTCAAATTGTTCTGGGAAAAGCAGTTACTGTGTGTTATGTAGACCAAAAAGGAAAATTACAGCTATGTCACTCAAAAATGACTAGACCCTAATGTTTTCATATGTGTTTAAACTAGATTACTAACCTTACAACATTTTATAAGAAATATAAACATAAGATCTAAGAAAAAGGACACTGACTGCAATCTAATTCGGCATGAAGTACATCATTATTCACTAAAAATATAAACAGCAAATTTACTCTATCTCAAGGAATTCTTATACATTTTTTAAAAAATCATTTAGTATTACATAGCATGGCAAAGTGTGTCAATCAAATTTTCAAATAAAACATTTAAAATATGAAGGTTTAAATATTTTTGTAACAATTGATTTGGTAACTAATAACTTTCACAGTCTTCAACATATTTTCTTGAGTTTTATTAGAAAAAAATTGTGGATTTGACCAAATATTTATTATAGTAGAAATACTAGAAAAAAAATTGAAAATTTAAATCTAGCATTATCATTTTGTTAGTATTTTAATACATAAATTTAATTTTGTTATAGGAAAAACATAAAAACTAATAGTAAAATCTGACTTGTAACATGAATTTAATGAAATATATGTATAAATATGAATGCATAGCCATACAGATACAAACAAAACACTATTTAGAAAGGTGATTCTTATTTAATGGCAAGCCCATCTGCAAGGAATGAATGTATTTCCTGCCTACTGCTAATAGTACTCCAAGGGACTATGACTTGCTATGTCCAAGAAAACTGTGAACACTATAATACACGCCCCAATAAAATTTTCTATCTTCTTAACATTGGTTTTTGTAGAATAACTATCAAATAGGCGATTAATAATGTGTAATGAATGAATAAACATGACCTGCTTTACACTATCCACCCCTACCTAGATTTTCTGACCAAATCAAATTATGAATGACTGGCAATAAATTTATTGACTATCCTTTGGGGGGAAATTGAATTTTGGCTTTGCATGAGATTTCACAGTTCCCAAGTATCCAATATGTTATTGTTTTCTGTATTTATTCCCTAGTTAGCAAGAATAACTTCTTGTATAATTCTCAAAGATTGTAATCTTTGAATCTCATGAATATTTTGTTTAAATGTTCCTCATCTCAGGAATTATAATTTATACTTATATATCTTTATTTAAGCATGTCTAATCAATTCTATAAGGGTATGGTTCTTTCTTTTTAAGAGAAGTATTACTCTATTTTGCATAACAACGATGAAAAATATTAAAACGTGGCTTGATTGTAGAGGATTCTTAGAGCTCTCTTTGTGTCATCTTACTATTTTGGAAGAGAAAAAACACTAATGTATTAATCTGTTTTAACATTTTACTAAGATTAGATATAATTTTTTTATTCATGAATGGAACCTGGTTAGGATTATTTGACTTATAAGCAATAGCAAACAGTGTTTTATTATGCACAATAAAACAGTTGAGGCAAAAAAAAAATAAATAGACTTCACTCCATTGGATTTGGGAGAAAAATGAGAAATAACCCATACCCTTCATATCAACAAAGTCCTTAACATATGATTTATTAAGGATATACAGAAATCTGCTGGGCCTTCTTTTCTAGTAACTCAAGTCAAAGAAAACTTGATAAAATGAGGTTATAATTCATGTATTAGCTTTCACTGCATGCAAACATTAGAAATCTATCATTAGAATTCATTGATAACTGTCAGTAAGATGGGCAGAACAAACAAAATAAGATAAAAAGACAAAAATCCTTCAGTAATCTATGGAGAACAATCACCAACCAAAGCATTTGCACTGACATCAGCAGAGAGGCATCATCAAAGTTACAGATGTGAGGACTTTCTTGCATTTCTTGCCAGACATAAGTCTTTGCCTTACAGTACATGAGCCACGCTGCTGAATAAAAGTTAATTGAGTACAGTGTGAGACTAACCCTAACAGAATTGTTCACCAAACTAATGTCCCCTTTAAGCTTCTACCTTGAAATCCTATAGACTGATTATACTTGGAGAAATGTAACTTACATTTTTTACATGCTGCCACTTAATTATACTATCTAAAGAGGATAAATCCATTAAAATCTGGAAATTAATTATCTTCTTTGATAATAAAACCACTCTCTTAAATTCGTTCTTTCCTCTTTAAGAAAATATCACTCACAAAATATTTATTTTTTCTTTGTTTTAATATCTGTGCTGGGAAGACAGTAGTCAACATGACACACCTTTGTGTATTCATGTACATATATCCATAGAATGAATATCTTATTTCTTTTATCTATACATGTTCAAACTTGCCCTAAATTAATTTATGGTTTATATATCACTTAATCATTTGGTCGCACATAGTCTATATGAATTGGGGATCGGCTTCCTTTAGAATGTAATTATGCCTGCTAGGATCATCTTGGTTGACTTTTTATTTTAGCTGGTATTCCCTCTTTCTTGCTGCCTATCTTGATCTCTCATACTCTCTTTCTCTCCCCTCCAAATATAATACTTTCTTAAATGTGTTTCTTACTCCTTCATAAGTCATGTTAGAGTTATCATCAGGTTATCCCATGATTGATTACAGAAAGTATTTGTTTTTACTTAGACCTCATCAGATGACTTGGCATTGTTAAATTTATCAGAATTTTATTGTTCTCTGACAAAAATCATTCCACAACTGTAAACTAGCTAATCATAATGCAGATATTCCATACATTTAACCTTAAAAAAGTGAACAAACCTGTGATAGCAAATTTGATTTTTAGTATAGGAATAATTCATGCTTTATTTAAAGATACTTTGGATTACTCAGAATTAGTATATACTTAAAATAATTTTAAACATTCTAAGGGAACATTATTTTCCAAATATTCACATCTTCTTCTAGACACATTTTGAATATACCTATGTAAACTCAATTTATATAATCTCAGAAATATATTATCATGTTTGACATCTCTATAACATAAACTACATACAGCAAGACCTTTAATTTTGGGAGATAAAAGCAGTGAATGTCAGAGCACGACTATTAAAATAGTAGCATATGTCCAGTAGTTAGTCCCATTATAAATAGAACTACCATAGAAGGGCAAAGGAATAACTCATGACATATATTTTTGTAACTAGTCACAGGGCCAGTCAGAGTAAGTTTAACTAGCCATTTACAAGGCAGATCACAAACATTGGAACTTGAAATAAATGATAACTTCAACAGAGTAGATTATTGGGGTTCAAGCTTATATTATAGATAGAAGTTAAAGACTCAGACACAAAGCTTAAGGAAATCTCTAGGATTTGTTCTTAAAAAAAAAAACCACAGAGAAGCATAAAGATATAAATAAATATGCAAGATTAACCTAACACCAGAATCACTGGTGAACTGTGGCTGTTTGTGGCAGTTTTAAAACAAAGACCCACGAAACTTTTCTGTTAAGTCAAGGCTACTCCTATCCTCCAAACTGGATGGGAACTGTGTCTACATGTGGGACTTAAATGGGCCTAAGTGCACACAAAGAAGCATTTAGTGGGAAAGAATTGTATGGGACCAACACATTTTTTATATTTTATATAAATACAAATATATTAAAATAAAGTATATACATTGAATGATACTGTTTTTTTAATTTCAACATTGAAAAGTACAAGTTAGAGAAGTGGGCAGTTGAAAAAAATTCTTATTATTGTTAAGTATTATTATTGTTAAAATATACTTTTCTTTAAGTTGTTACATAAACAAATTAAAATTTGGTATAGGCTCACAATGGAATATTACTCAATTCTAAGAAACGA
>VBSM01000272.1:73180698-73252514 GCA_008086735.1 Cheirogaleus medius
AGCTATTCCAGTGTATAGGGAATACAGGGATAACCCACATGCCCTAAAGCTAGCTATTGTTGACTGGCTGCCAATTCAAGTGATAATGGTACTTTCCAACATTCCTCACTCCTCACTCCCATACAATCCCTTTATTCTGAAGTCTTACAGCCAAATTTTTCTTGGTAGGAAAAGAAGTTCATGAGTTTTCACACTAATATCTACGTTCATTATCACTATCACTATCTGTTCACTGCCACTTCACTGATAGAATTACCTCATAGAATTGACAAACATCCTCTAACTAACCTAAACTCACTTTCTTTAAGAGTCCTACAATAATTCCCAATTCATAATTTGAGCGTTATTTAAATAAACATGTTTCAAACAACATATATCATATATTCACGTATTTACCCACTCCCTCAGCTATCAAGTCTCAAAATATTTGTCTTAATGTCCATTTCTAGCTGAAAACCAAGTACTGAATCCTTATTCTTCAAAGCTTGAGAAAAAGACCCTCCTTGGTTAATAAAGTAATGGTAACAGCTTGATCAAGAATGTTCTGTCCAATTCAACCTCTCTACACTATAATTTCATTAACGAATATGAAAAAAAAAGAGTAGAATGATAGTTACCAGAGGGTAGGAAGGGTGATGGTGGGGTAAAGTAGGGTTCATTAATGGGTGCTAAAATACAGTTATATAGTTAGACAGAATGAACAATATTTGATAGCATAACAGAGTGACTATAATCAACAGCAAGTTAGGAAATTTTAAAATAACACAAAGAATGGAATTAGAATGTTCCTAACACAAAGAAATGTTAAATGCGTGAGGTGATGGGTACCCCAATTACTCTGATTTGATTAATATACATTGTAAGCTGTATCAAAACATCACATGTACCCTATAAAGATATGCAATTAGTATGTACCCATAATAATTAAAAATAAAAAATTAAGTTAAAAAAAAAGAAAACATGGTGAGGACACCAAAACAAAACAAAATAAAACACATATACTGGTAAAAAAGAAAAAATCACAAACAAAACAAAACAAAAAGCAAACCCCAAATATATGAGAGCAGTAATAACCCTGGGTACTAAAAGCTTTACTCTGACAAGCTGAAAACAACAGATGACATATATCAACTTGCACAAAGGAAATTCTATACATAGAGAGAGATACTTAATAGAAGCTAAGTATGAATTCTAATATAGTGAAAACACTTGTGCCTTTTTTTTTTTAATTAGAGTTCTACTAGAGTACCACTTTAAATTTTCTGACTGCACCAAATTTTAAAGAAACTGAGTTGAAAACAGCAGCTGGGAGAAAAGCTGACATAGATTTTAAAAATATATATCAAGAGTAGAAAGTCATCATATGCAAAACAAAACACTCTCAACACAAGGTGTTAAATAAATAGAGATTTGAGCTGTAACATCTGGACAAAGTGATGCTCCTTATTTTATTTTCTGGAGGATTTTCCCCACTTATATTGAGAGTGGATACATTAAGAAGAAAGGTCTTGATAAAATTAAAGATTTTCTAAGAGGGAAAGTAAAACCAGTTATGGTATAATAAGCCTTTAAAGGTCTTAATACCCCTAATCATAAGCAATGTATTAATTACTGGGATAATGTTAGCATAAAGTTAAAATTTTAGGTGTATCTGTATTTTAATCTAAATTTAATATAAGCCTGTTTGTAAGATGAGAGTTAAAATGTAATGCTAAAGAAACAATTTGCAGTTGTGGAGGGAAGTGATACTTTGCATGAACCTAACATCTCAGATATAATCATCTGGTGAGCAGTATCACTTTTTATTTTTTCTCTTGTCAACTCTAACCCTTGTGTTCCCACACCAATTGCACAATTTAAAAGTTCGGGGAAAGGACAGCTAAACACAGTTTAGTAGATGCATTCTTGGTTCTTGTAAGTGTAAACCTCATTAATTCATGTTGTGGTCTGGGATGAAGTTCCCCATTTTTTTTTATAAGACTGATAGCACTCTGGTTCGGTCATGCTTTGATTAAGACTTTCAGAGATGACATTTTCATGCTTATGACCTCCGACCTGGAGTAGTACTCTTGCCTGAATCATATCTTCCTTTTGAGAAGAAATCTCAAGATAGATGGGAGGCTGCCTCTCACCAGAGATTCTGAAAGAGGGTAAATATTTCTTCTCCTGCCTTCTTGGCAGCTGTAACACAGGCGCATGATATAAGAGTACTCAATAGAACATTCCAGCCCAGGACTTTTAATCTGGAGTGAGTGATGGTAAGAAGCACAGGCAGAATTAATTTCAACAGTAGTGGCAAGAATAGCAGCTTCAGTGTTCTCACTGCAGTGCCGCCAACCTTTGATACTAAACCTTCCTCATAAAAAACTGCAAATACTGTGATACTAACTTTTACCCAACATTTTAGAAAGATGAAGTATTTGCAAATATACATTATTGTTGAGTATGCATCAAAATAGGTTAGGTATGTTGTAGAAAAAAATGACAAATGTTCAATAAGGCTAAAACAATAGATCTTGATTTCTCACTCAAATTATATCTGCACTATGACAGGCAATAACTCATAAACCAAAGATGTATGAGGAGCCACCAACCTGATCATTGCTAGTTGCCATGGAAGATGGAAAATGATCCTCTAGAGAGGGTCACACTGGTCCTTACTGCAACAGATGCATTACTTCTGATCTAAACTCATTGGATAGACTAGTCACATGGCCTCATCCAATCACAAAGGCAGCTAGGAAATTCAATCCTAACATGTGTTTGGAAATTAGAGAGGCAGAAATATTGTACAAACAATATTAATTACTACCATAATTATTGTTTTTACTTTTAAACTTCTGATAGGTTCCCTTGCAACTTTAAAACAAAAATGAATTGCGTTTTGTGTGTGTGTGTGTGTGTGTGTTTTAAATTCAGTATAGTCAACTCACTTGATTGCCTCAGTCAGGTCAAGGGAAGTACATCTCCATCTCTTTTCTTTACATAGTCACTCCAATGGCTCCACTAAATTCGGATTTCAGTATCTGCTTTGATTTGATTTTGTATTTTTCCTGCCCATTCAAGGATTGCATCTTCACTCAGAAGATTGGGTCAAGTATGAGTTAAGCAGATAAATCACACAACTATCCCATAAACAGGCAGCAGTCAGCCAGCAAGCAATTCATGCCCCTAGACTTTCCTCTACCCCAATTCCACTGTCCTCATCTTTTGCCCAGATGTCTAAAACTTTGTTGCCATTACCCTTACTCACAACAATGAGCCCAAGGACCAGAATAACAAAGGCATTTTAAATTTTCTGTGAGAGTGGTATGGCCCACTGGCACACTTGCTGAGATAATAAAGATGTAAACAATAGCACCTTTGTGAAGTCTCCCTGACCTTATAGAAATCAAGAGTGAAGAGAAAAAGGAATAATTCTGAATAGATCAAGAGTAGAGATATAATAGATATCTCCACCCACCTCCAAGAGGTGAAATGTATATTTTGACAAGAATGAGTTGGGGATTTGGTTACCAGAAGGGCAGACTGAAATCACTATTGTTCCTTGCTAAATATATACAGATATCCAACTTCCAAGCACATGGTGTGACTGCACTTCTTGTATCCTGGTTTTTGGGCCCAGACTTATGATTAGCTCCAGTCGATGAGTTATGAGCTAAATTTCACACACTACCTCTGAACTGGAGTACTTAATGGCCTTCGAAAGATTCTCTGAAATCCATCCACTCTTTCAATACTCATTGCCACTCATCTAGCCTAAATCACTGTAATTTCTTCCCTGAACAATGACAATAGTGTCCTAAGTGGTCTCCTATTATCAACTCCTGCCCTTTCCAACCACTGTTCATTCTGGGGTCAGAATAATTACTTTTTAAAAGAAACTGGATTACTTAACCTTCCTCCTCCTCCCTCTAAAACATGCCAATAGCTTTGATATTGTGCAAAAAAAAATGTCTAATAAGTGCCTACAACATCAATGTCCTACCCAACAATTAGGAACAAGCTACCAAATCTTAAACCTTACAAAGTTTCTTAGAAATTTTTTTTCTTCATGCCTAGTCTATTGCAACTATTGTTTAACTGACACTTTTGACTCGACTCTACATGATGTGTTCCTAATTTCCAGGGAAAGGATTTTAAAATATTGTTCTATTATATACTTATTTCTTAAAAATCTATGAATGGCTTCCTCAGTTACAATGGTTCCCAACAACAGTCTTCTAAAATCCTTAAGTCTCTAGGGGACACTAAGTATTCAATGCACAAATAAAAACTTTTAATTTTGGATGCCCAATTGATAGTTTTTAAGTCAATCCATATAAATCTTCAAAATATGCCCCTTTAAAATGGAAGCCATAGGGATACAAATTAATTGTCAGTGGAGATACAGTCTCTCTACCCAACCAGTCTCTCTCATAGTAGAGAACATCTAGCTAGGGGAAATTGTTCATTCTCAGTGAGACTGTATTAAATATCTACCCATAAATGACCATTTATCAAAGGAGGAAGCATGAGAAATACTGATCTAGAGCTATGTTAAAAAGATAAAATATAGCAAAGACTGTACATATGTAATTAATTATTCACTTATTTGGGAGGCACTTTCAACACACAATATGTGTTATTCACAGATCAGTACTAGAAACTTCAGTGTAACTTCTTATTTCATTATTTAGAACTAGATGAACACTATAAAAACAAACCACTGAGACTTTCAATGCAAATTTGATACATTTCAAATATCAAAATATTAAGAGGTTTTTATGCCATATTAAGTAGATGCATTTTAATTGATATATTAAAATACACATTTGAATTATAGAAAGATCATAATTATACCTTAATCTGAAAGTTTATATTAATTCTCAAAAAGATGGAATACTGCCTTATATTTTAATTTAATTTTCAATTAATTTTATTGTACTTCTTAATAATATAATGATCAAAATGCCTTTACCCAAGGTTGTCATAATAAAAAAAAGATTAAATCAGCTATTATTTAAAGGTATGAAATAATCATAGTGAAAGGGGTCCAAAAGTAAAATATTATTATATTAAAACATGCTAACCTGAAAAACAGTTCAAGATTGCCTTATTTTTCAAATGCTCCCATCTCCAATCCATCCTGGCACCTTCAAATGACAACTCTATTAAATTAGTTGCACTTTCACAAACAAATGCCAAGCTCTTTCACTCTATGTCTTTGAATGGCCTCTTCCATCTTTTCGAAAAGCCCTTTGATACTTACTCCTCCTCATTATGAACAATGCTATTCAAGACTGTACCAGCATTATTTCTTGTGGAAAGATTTTGTTGACTCCTCCAAACAGAGTAAGTCTTATCACATTTCCTCATCCTCCAGGAAATCCAGCACATCTTACTACTAGAGAAAAATTACCACACTAAATTATAACTATTTTATGTATTTCTCTATTCCATGCTCATGAAATAATGAGATTTTTAGTTAGAAAAACCATCTCCATTTGTTTTCAGAGTATAATTTGAAGATACAGGGCACACTTCTATTTGCTGTACGATGGCCAATATGAAAAGTCACCTTCATCTCCTGACATTTGTATCAATGAATTCCTCTTGGCCTCCTCATCTTATGTCCCAGTTTAAATGTCTTCATGCATTGTTGCCTTCTCTTTATGGTCTCACTATCTGAGTGGTCTTGGGTAAGTTGCTTAACCTCTGTGTGCCTCACTTTCCTCATTTATAAAAAGGGACCTAATAATGGTATCTACTTCCCAGGGTTGAAAAGAGGATTAAGTGTATGTAATCTATTCAGAATGGTAGAGCTCCTTTCCCCTTGTTCCTCTAATTCAATTTGATAACCCAGGACAAGACTATTTATATTGGCAGCGCAGACTAAGGCACACTGTGAAAGGCTGCAGCTGGGCTTATGTGTGCACAAGCACAAAGCACAATCACAGTGACATCTGACTACAACTGGCTCACCTGCCCTTCCTTTCTCTATTCTTTTTCCCCTTTGTGATTCAAGAGGGAAACAGGATGGCTCATCTGTTTAATGCCAATATGAATCACAGTTTCTGGAATTCAATTAATGTTTGTTCAGTAAATGTGGAATGAATGATTAAGTGACTTAATCGACAATGCTTAAAGATGTTCCAACATTGCTGTAAAACAGTAAATGAAATAATACAATTGTGTAGCACTTCACAATTCTCAAAACATTTTGACAAACAATATCCCACTGCTACAACCACCAAGTAAAATAGAACATTCCAGGATTATCAGCACTTTACCAAGAAGAAAACTGTGACTCAAAGAGATTAAAATATTTTTCCAAAGCCACAAAAAGACCAGTGTCAGTTGGCTAACCTAATTAGTCTGTTTGGTGCCAACCTATGAAAAAGGTTATTATTTTTATTTAAGCTTCTTCATATGTCAACCTATGAAAAAGGTTATTATTTTTATTTAAGCTTCTTCATATGTTTCCAATGACTTCAATAAATTAACAAAATTTAGGATAAATATTAATGTCCTAAAAGATTTTGCCTGACAGTTACTCATTGCCTCACAGTTACTCAGTATGATGCTGAGACAAGTGATTTTATGATTAAGGGAAATGAAAGAAGAGAGTATGACCATCTTATTTATGAAAAAAATTCACAGAGATAAAAGCTACTTGTGAAGTGTGACACAGCTCATATAGACACAAAGTTATTTTTTAAAAATACAGTCTACATTTCAGAGTTTCTTCTTATACTGAAAACGACACCCTTTTCAATAAATGGTGCTGTGAAAATTGGATTGCCATCTGCAGAAGAATCAAACTGGATCTGTATCTCTTACCATATATTATATAAAAATAAACTCAAGATGGATTAAAGATTTAAATGTAGGACCAGAAACTGTAAATATTGCAGAAGAAAACCTAGGAAAAATCTGCCTAGACATTGGTCTAGGCAAATAATTCATGACTAAGTCTTCAAAAGCATAGGTAACATAAACAAAAATAGACAAATGGGACTTAATTAAACTAAAAAGCTTTAGCACAGCAAAAGAAAAAATCAACAGAGTGAACAGATAACTAGCAGAATGAGAGAAAATATTTGCAAACTATGCATCCAAAAGGAGACTAATATCCAGAATTTACAAGGAACTCAATTCAACAACAAAAAACCTTGAATAATCCCATTAAAAATGGGCCAAAGACACCAATAGGCATTTCTCAAATGAAGACATACAAATTTCCAAGAAACAAGAAATAATTTTCAACATCACAAATCACCAGAGAAATGCAAATTAAACCCACAAGGAGATTTCATTTTATACCAGTCAGAATGGATATTAATAATAATAAAGAGACAAAAATCGGATGTTGGTAAGAATGCAGAGAAAAGGGAACATTTATACACTATTGGTGGAAATGTAAATTAGTACAACCTCTATGGAAAACAGTATGGAGATATCTCAAAGAACTAAAAATATAGCTACCATTTGATATAATAATCCCACAACTGGCTATCTACCCAAAGGAAATTAAACCTTTATACCAAGGATACCTGAACTTGTATGTTTATTGCAGCACAATTCACAATTGAAAAGGCATGGAATCAACCTAAATGTTCATAATGGATGACTATATAATGTATTTTATATATATATATATATATATACACACATATATATAATGGAGTATTATTCAGCCATGAAAAATAAAATCATGTCTTTTGCAGCAACGTGAATAGAGCTGAAGGCCATTACTTCAAGATAAACAACTCAGAGAAAGAAAGACAAATACTACATGTTCCCACTTGTAAGTGGGAAGTAAATAATGTGTACACATGGACACAGAATATGGAATGACAGAGAATGGAGACTCAGCAGGGTGAGGGGATGGAAGTAGGGTAGATAATGAGAAATTACCTAATGGGTGCAATGTGTGTTATTTGGGTGATAGATACCCTAAAAGCCCTGATTTTACCACTATGTAATATGCCTCATGTAAAAAATTCCTACACTTGTATCTCATACATTTACACGAATCAAATTTTAAAAAGTCTCCAATGTATATCCCAGAGTCTCTTCCTATGTAATTTACCTTTATGAAATAGAACATAAGATGGATTTTATACAACTAGTGTGAGAAATAATCATCACCAATGGTTACTTCCCCATAATACCATAGAATTCTCGGCAATATTTTTTGTATAATTTTTCTTGTCAAAGTTCATTGTGCATTTCCATTTAGAAATGACAAGGTTTATCCCACCATACTTGTTAGGGAAATTAAACTGAAAACTATTAAATGATTTGTCCATGGTCACTTAGCAGTTATTGGCAAAATGAGTTGATTTCATTGATTTCAATGAAAATTCATTTTACAATTATATGGAAGTATAATATTCATATAACTAAAATCACATAATTTAGTGCCTTGTAAAAATTATAATATTTATTTTGCCAATAACTATTATGTGGCTATGAATAAGTTGTTTAATATTTTTGGTCTCATTTCATTCAAATCAAAATTATAGAGTTTTGCTAATCATCTCTAATTTTCCATCTATCTCTAAATTCCTAGTTTACACACCAAATTAGCCAAATCATTCAATGCCTAAATAAATTCTATTTTTATTTTTTAAATTTTTTTTCAGCATATTATGAGGGTACAAATGTTTATAAAATACAAATAAAGTACTGCATTACTTTAGAAAAGCAAAATATCAGTCATTGAAGTCATTTCATGATAAGAGTATAAAAAAGTCAAATGTTAAAAAAATTATCACTTGGAAGTGAACAATTATTATTTATTGTATTTTATGTTAAAATTTTAAGATTGAATATAACACTTTGACTCACAGAGAAAACTTTTCTAATAAAAATACAAACCTTTTCCCACTTTGTTTTTCTGTACTATAAAGAAGAAAACACATCTCCGAAATAATATATATTTTGGAGAATATAGAAGTAAAGTGATAATGCTATAATACTTGAAAGAAAGTAGTTGTCATTACATCCACATATGGTAAACACACAATTTGTGCTATAGGCCAATTAGTCTACCTTTCAGTTTGTCTTTGTTTTCTTTTTTCTTCTTTTTTTGTCTTACTAACCCTAGAAACATAAAATTTTAAGTCTCAGTTAAATTATTCCAGATAACTTTTTGACATTACTTTCATTCTGTTCTGTCTTTGAAGTATTAATGAAAGACTTAAATATGTATGTAGCATCACCACAAAAACAAAAACAAGTAATACAGTCATTCTATTAATATATCAGAAGTTCAGATTTGGAAATAGCTAGACTGTCAGCTTCAAGATTATGGAAAAAGGCAATCAATGTGCCTCATATGAAGGCTAAACGTGGTGGGCATGTTAGAGGATTTCATGAATGTGCTGCTCCCCAAATAATGCATCCTTTGCCTATCTGCAAATCATGAATAAATATATCAGCATATCACTTTGATATTTTTAAATCTAGTGCAGCCTCATCAAAATATAACATTTCAATCATGGAAAAGAATTTTCCCTTCACATCATTGACTGAAATAACTAAAAATAATTCTGAGGTGACTCTAACAGCTAACAAAATCTTACTAGGGGATGGGTATATACAAACATAATGAGTAAGATGTGCAACGTATGGGGTGTGGTTATGCTTGAGGCTCTGCCTCGAGGGGGGAGGGGGGCATGGGGAATATACATAACCGTAATATTTGTACCCCCATAATATGCTGAAATAAAAAAAATATATATACTAAAAAAAAAAAAAAATCTTACTACTAAAATAAATCAACCAATAGTTACTGAGGTCTACTATATGTTCAACAGAGTCTTAAGAGTCAGAAGAAAGGTGTCCAAAACGTACTGCAAGTCATGTTTACAAAGATATATCTGGGTTGTACCCAAATATGGTATTTTTTCAAAAGTCTCCAAAATGATTTCAATGGTCAGCTAAAGTTGAGAACCTCTGGCTTCTCAGGATAAAGCACAAACCACTTAGCATAACATTGACGGCATTTCATATCCTTACCCCTGTCTATGTTTCTTCCTTCATCTCCTGATGCATTCCTTCTCCCAGTCTCTACCTATTCCCAACTATTCACCAGTCACTGCCCCCTAATATTATCATGTGTGTTCTCCATGCCCTTATATATGATACTCCCTTTGTCTGGAATGATCTGTAACCACTAGTCACCTGATGAATAGCATCTCATGTTTCAACCTGCATCTAAGCATCACTTATTATCAAAGTCTTTCTTGACACTTAAAAGTAGATATGACCACCCCTTGCTTTAAAGCCTTAAATACCCTGTACAGACTTTTATCACTATACCTACAACAGTTGCCTCTACCCGTTTGTCTCTTCCTATTAAATAGTAAATTCATGGAGGCCTAAGACTAAGTTTATTCATATTTTTATTCCCAATATAGGGTCAATAGTAATATATTTAATAAATGTTGTTGTGTTAGTAAATTTCAAAGATAGGGATCTAAGTTTTATTTCTAAATCTATAAGTAACTTACTAGCCTGAGACTTTGAGCAAATTATTCAAACTCTCTATGTCTCAGTGTATGAATTGTTGTTGAATAGAAATAACATGACCTATTTCTTAGTTCAGATGTGGGGACAGAATGAAATAATGCCCTAAATGGCTTAAAGTATAGTAATAACTTGATTAAGGTTTAGCTATGGTATTAGTATAATTATTGTTGTGTGACCAGATACCCCTTCATATATCCCATCTATAAATCTCCAACACAAAAATGAATAGAGTCACTTTCACTATTTTACAGATAATTAAAGCAAAGCCAAGATACTAAACCATATCTAAGAAATTCATTCTTAATAAGGCTCAGGACTAGGATTCAGCAGGAGGCCTATTTGATTATGTAACCCGGAATGGAGTAAAAAATTAAAGAAATATAAGGAGATACAAATCAATTAAATAAATGAAAAAGAAGAGGTCACAACAGACACCACAGAAATACAAAACAATATTTTGACTACTATATGCCCAAAAACTACATAACAAGGAGGAAATGGACAAATTCCTGGAAACATACAACCTCTCTAAGATCACCTAGGAGGTAACAGAATTTCTAAATAGACCAAATCTCAAGCTCAGAAATTGGAGCAGTAATTAACAACCTCCCCAAACAGAAAAGTCCCAGACCAGATGGCTATACTTCAGAGTTTTACCAAACATACAAAGATGAACTCATACCTATACTACAGAAATTATTCCACAACATTAAGAAGGATGGTATCCTTCCTTACTTATTCTATAAACCTACCGACGAAACTTTAACAGTAAGCTATCTCTGCTTTATGAATATTTCCTGAATTGAATCCAAGCAGAAAACTCCCCTTAACTCATTTTTAGTCACTTCTTAAAGTGGGAAGAAAAAAATAAAAAAACAGGGATTCTAGGCTTTTACCTCTCTATCCTTGGCAATTCAGAAAAACTTTGACATCTCAAGCTTTTCATTATTGCTTCTAATATTTCAGAGCTGTGGTTTCAATACAACTTCTAAATACTTCCTAATTATTCAAACTGTCCTTTATTGTTTTGCCTTTCACTCTATTTATTTTTGAATAGAAAAATCCAGGTTATACATGACTTTTCCTTTATTCCCAGATGTGGGCAGAAAGCCATGCAGATTCTCTATTATAGTCTCTGTGTAACGAGAATCATATATTTCTTCCACTTTTTTCTTGTTTAATGCACTAGTATTCAAAGCCTGGGTTCATGCAAATGTTATGTTCTCTGTGAACTGAGGTGTGTGTAAACGGTCATCACCCAAACAAGAGCTGCAGAGCTCTTAAGATTTTCTATCTTCCTCCTGAAATTTATTAAGGGAGGCACTTTTTTTGGCATTTATATAATATCAGATTAATGTATATGACATTATAATTAATAAATTATTAGATCATGATTTTTTTCAACCATGTTTAATCATAGTTATTGTCTTTCTTTTGTTGCTGTTGTTAAGTCAGACAGTTTTGAACGGAAGCAATGCCTTACGCTGCTTTCTCATACAACACCCTTGCAAAGAGGTCTCAAGCTTCATGTTATTAGATTTCTTAGTCTAGTTTAGCTTTCTTAGGCTAGATCTCTTTCACATCCTAAGATATGATGTATTTACTCAATTCTCTTACCTTTAGACAGACAACATAGTATGTTTCTTAAGAATGCAAGCTGTGGAGCTATAATGGCTAGATATAAATCCTGACTCTATATACTGGTTTGCTAGGGCTGCCATAAGAAAGCATCATAACTGGATGGTTTAGAACAACAGAAATATATTCTCACAGTCCTGGAGGCTAAAAGTCTGAGATTGAGGAGTTTGCAGAGTTGATTTCTTCTTAAGTCTATGAGGAAGAATCCTGTCTCATGCCTCTTTCCTAGCTTCTGGTGGTTTGCTGGAAGTTTGTTGTGCTTGTAGATGCATAACCTCAATACCTGTCTTCATTTTCACAGGTTGTTCACCTTGTGTGCATGTCTGTGTACAAATTTTACCTTTTATAAGGATACCAGTCATATCGGATTAGAGGTCTGCCCTAAAACACTATGGCCTCATCTTAACTAAGTAAGTCTGCAAAACCCTATTTGCAATAAGGTCATATTCTGAGGTATTCAGAGTTAAGACTTCAACCAACATATGAATTTGGGGAAGACATAATTCAACCCATAAGACTGTAACTAATAACATTTAAGTTACTTATTTTGTGTTCTAATTTCTTCATGTATAAAATGAATATAATAATGATAATACTCACTTTAAACGGTTGTTGTAAGGATTACATAATTGGATTAATTAGAATGTTACCCAACAAAGAGTACACTATTACATGTGGATAGCTATTTCTGGGAGTAGCTTAAAGAGAAGTAATCTTCCCTTTCATTTTTTCTTAGATGAAATATTTGAACTCTTACAATCCAAGTCCCTTAAAATGTCAGTTACTGGTTATTTTAAAGTGTATCAATTTTATTCTGTCATTTAGAAATCAATTTATTTTTTAAAGCATAATAATTATCTAGGGAAGCTGGATCAACACTGGGAATATTTTGTGGCACAAATTTTCTCCTATTAACTAGATAAGTGGTAATGACCTGACTACTGTGCAATATTTTGAATGAACTGAAATTTGGACATAGCATAAACCATTTGCTAAAAGTCAAATTTCTTGCAAAAGAAAGGTTAGAAGTTCAGGTCACCTAGAATAAGAATTTTATCATGACAATGGATGCTTAGAATTGTACTTGGGGAAAAACAAATATATGTGAGGAGTTTGGCTTCATGATTCTATTATAATATGCCTCCTATATTATTAATATTCTATTAAGGGTAGTAGCAAAATGACACCTAACTCTCCTGGGCTGAACTGGGAAACTCTATAGACTCTTAATAGACAAAGTCATATTCACTTCTTGAGTTTTTAAGAGAATGCAAAAATGCTGGAATAAATGATAAATATTTAGATGGTAATATTACATGATTAGTGAAGTGATTCAATATATGCTGGGTTTTGGCCATCCATTATCTATTTCATTTATTTTAGTGACAGTGTTTTTAAGAAATTACTTGCCTCATATAGCATTTGGTGTGGTAAGGCTGTCAATCAAGAAACCCTACCCTTTCTATGATGCAAGGGCTCATGACCCAATTGAGGACGATCATATTTCCTCTTGTAGCACTGAGATTTTTCAGCTGAGTAATATAGTGACAGGAAGCAAATGAAAGTTGATTCTTTAGGACACTTTTTGATTCTGTGGATTATCCAATATCTTATAAATAAGTTTCTTTTCTGCTTGTGTTAGCTAGCTTCATTTCCTGTTGCTTGCAAAGAACTTCAATAGATTCAGATAGGGATGTCCAAGTCAAAGTTTCTCAAACCATCTACATCTAAATCATGTAGAGATGCTTATTAAAAATGAACAATCCTATATACTATATCAGACACACTAAATCCAACTCCCTGGAGTGGGTCTCAGGAATCCTTCATTTGGACAAGATCTGCAGCAATTCTTATAGACACTAAGCCCTGATAGTTGCTATGCTAGCTCCAAATTGGAGGAACATCAAAAGTAGCCCACGTGAAGGAGGGGTAAGGGGATGATGACTCAAACTGTGTGGCTTCTCTTATGTACTTAAGTTTTCATTATTACTCATTAATCAAGATGACTTATCCAGTGCTTAACACACAGTTTAAACGTATTAGGACAAATTAGTAAACAGGCAATAAATGAAGCTAAGGCTCATAGTAAATGGTCTTACAGCCACAAAAAATAATATATATAAATGAAATGACAGTAAAGGACAATATTAAAGTGATAAGTATTAACTTTTGATTTTAAAAATATACAAAAATATATATAACCCAGGAAAAGCAATTCTTTTCTTAAAAAATTGACAGATAAAATTATATGTATTTATCACATACAACATAATTTTTTAAAGTATAGATAAATTGTGGAATGCTTATATATAGCTAATTAACAAATGTATTATCTCTGATATCATTTTTGCTGTGAGAACACTTAACATCCACTCTCTTTGCATTTTTCAAGAATCCAATATATCATTAAGTATAGTAACCACACTGTACAACAGATCTCTTGAACTTATTCTTTCTATATAACTGTTACTATATATTCTTTGACTATCATTCCTCCATTTCCCCCTCACACCTAAGATATTTTCCAATTATTCTACTTTTTTAAAACAGATCATCATTATTTATAAGAGATATAGGTTCAGTGTTTTTAAATATTGTCAAGACATTAGTAAAAAGAAATATTTAAATTTAGCATCTTTGCATTTTAATATTTTAGGAGTTGCTTGAAATTCTTGTTCCCATTTAGAAAGCACACAGATCTAACAGGCTTGAGACTTGCTTTCTTTTTCCTTTGTGGTTACTAATTTGCCCTATCAGCTTTGCCAAGTAACTTAACATTCACATAAATTCCATTAGTAAAATAAGTACAGCAATTTATGCTACTTACTTACCTTAGAGATGTGTACCTAAAAGATAAAGTGGCAGAATTAAATTAATATACACAGTTGAAAAAAGCATTTGGTCTTCTTTTTATTTCATAATTTTATGGGGGTACACATGTTTTGGTTACGTAATTTGCTTTTGTACAGTTTGAGTCAAAGTTATGTGTGCCCTTCACCCCGTTAGTATGTATTGTACCCATTAGGTGTGAATTTACCCATCCTCCCCCCCCACACACACCTACTGATTTCCCTTGAGTTTTACTTCTATATGTGCACTTAAGTGTTGATCGAGTAGTTCCAATTTAGTTTTGAGTACATGTGGTGTTTGTTTTCCTATTCTTGCGATATTTAACTAAGAAGAATGGTCTCCAGTTTCATCCAGGTTGTTACAGCAGATACTAGATCACCATTTTTTATGGCTGAGTAGAACTCCATGTTATACATATACCACATTTTATTAATTCGCACATGTATTGATGGGCACTTGGGTTGTTTCCACATCTTTGCAATTGTGAATTGTGCTGCTATAAACATTTGAGTGCAAGTGTCTTTTTAATAAAATGTCTTTTTTTCCTTTGAGTAAATACCTAGTAGTGGGATTGCTAGATTAAATGGTGAGTCTAGTTTTAATTCTTTGAGGTATCTCCATACTACTTTCCATAGAGGTTACACTAGTTTGCAGTCCCATCAACAGTGTATGAGTGTATCTTTCTCTCTGCATCCTTGCCGGCATCTGTTGTTTTGGAACTATATACATATTTCAGCATATTATGGGGGTACAAATGTTGAGGTTACATGTGCTGCCTTTCCTTCCCTTCCCCCCTCCCCAGAGTCAGACCTTCAAGTGTGTCCATCCCCCATATGGTGCACATCGCACTCATTATGTATGTATATACCCATCCCCTCCTCGCCCTTCCCATCTGCCTGACGCCCGATAAATGTTATTCCTATCCATTATCACTGGAGTTAGGTGATATCTCATTGTGATTTTGATTTGCATTTCCTTGATGATTAGAGAGGTTGAACATTTTTCATGTTTTTTTTTTTTGTCTAGTATGTCAAATCCTCTGTCAACTGGTGGTACATGAAATGTCCTCTGTAATCAGAAAATCCTGATGCTATCCCATTTGTTTTGAACCTAAATTAGAATTGATATTCTAATAACTATACTCTCAAAGAAATTATATTTGGAATGCTTAATATGACCTGAATTATAGCAGAAAAAGTAAAAATGTACACATGCTTTAAATGTATAGTTCTTTTCATTATAGCACTAAAATGAGATACTTAGAATTATGTGAACCACTGCACCCTAATGAAAAGAGGAACTTAAGTTTACAGAACAAATAGCAGTGTTTCAGTGTGTACATGTTCCCATATGTGTGTGAGACAGATAATATTTTAACATGGGTCAGAGTATAAGTAAGTGCCTGAAAATTTATAAGAATTATGTTAAGCCATTGTTGAAATTGTGAACAAAATACAAGAACTCAAATTTTACATACAATATTTCTTTCAAATATATTCCCATTTCTTATATAAGATACTCATAAGCATTTAATATAGGATTTCAATCTTCAAATCGGAATGTTGAAAAGAACAAGGTGATAACAGGGAGTGGATGCTGTATCTATCTTCACTTAAGATTAGAAAATAGCTCTCATTCTGCCTTTGGTTGCTATATTCTTAAAGAAGAAACATTCATTAATTGTTGAATACAAAAATGCTTTAAAATTATCAGTAAATCCCAAGAACAGGAGGGCAAGCAAATGACCACACCTCTTTTCTTTTAAGTACATGAAGAACACATACTGCTTCTAATCCAGCTATTTATATTACAATTTTATTGGAAAGGCAGCATCATATCGTGGCTAGATCTCAGATTTTTGACAGGAACTAAACTGCCTGGAGTTCAAATCCTGACTTACTTCTGCTGTTGTCACCCATATAGCAAGGACTTACTCTCTATGCGTCAGTGTCTTCATCTGCAAAATGAGATGATTGTATTTAGTTGTATTCCTTTCCCTCTGTAGTACCTGGGGTTATTTTTTTCCCTTTATAAGTTTCTAAATATAAAACCAATGATCACCCTCCACTCTTGTCAAACTAAAAAAAAAAAGCTTTTATAACTTTTAAGCAAAAGTATTTTTGATAAAAAGATGACCCTTATCAGCCCAAGATAAATTGTGAGGTGCTTGTTTTGCCTGCCACAGTGTGCTCTTTGACAACCATTATAGAGTTGGGCTGGAACAGCTTCTAACCGTTGAAACACAGCCAATAAATATAATCCAAGTCTGGAGCTTTGTTTATGGGATAATGTAAGGATCTATTTCCTGACCCTAGAGACCCCAACTAGTTTGTATAAGTCACTATGTAAGTTATTTATACACTATATATATGCATCTTTTTTCTTTTACAATTTCTCTAGATCTGGAGGTGTAGACATTCAAAAAGAGAAACTCATTTGTCAGTGAAATCATGTGATCAAAATCCTCTGGTTGCTGAAAATCAGGAAGAATGTAAAGTCAGCTCTTGGCTGGGTATCAGGCAGCAAGAACACCCTAGGATTGGTGACAGTCACTGCAAAATGTATTAGGAAGCTCAGTATGATGAAGCCATGGAGGTGTTGGGAAATAGGACAGTGTTGATAATCCAGAAAGATGGAGATGGAGGCAAACAAAGCCTAACTCTTTCACTTTTGCTAAAATACTCCCTCATATTCACTTTGTCTGGAAATGGTTAAATCTCTGATTTTAGGGTTCATTTCTAGGAGCAAACGACAGGTGGACAAGCCAATCTATGGATTCATAAAAATAAAGGTGAAGCTAGTGTACCTGAAGCATATGAAACAGGATTCCATATTATTAAGGTTACTACTTTTATTATCTCTAAAATCTACCTCTGATATATTTGACCTGGGTTTCCTAATAAGAGAATTAGCATACATAGTGGACATATAGTTTTCTTTTCTTCTTTTTTTTAAATTTCTTTACCCTCTGTAAATTTTCCGTAGGAATGCTGTCATGTTAGTAGATCCATGTTATTTACTCTGACAGGATAAGGAATTCATTTTAGTATGAGGTGGGAAAAGAATTCCTGATCCAGCTGCTGTTCTGAACCATCTAAGTACAAGGAAGAGGCAAGAGTTTTTGTAGAACCCCACTTAGCTAAGCTCTGATAGCTTCAGGAATTTCTTTCTTTCTTTCTTTTCTTTTTCTTTGGGGATGGGGTAGATGATCAATCCATCTTTTTTCCTCAGATAATTTTTTCCTATTTTTAGGTTCTTATTTTACCATATTATAACAGACTGATGAAATTTTCAAAATGAAAATGGTAGAGGGAGGGAGGGGAGAAGTTAACATCCTATCCACAAAAACGACCTCAAATGGAACAATAAGAACAGTAATCCTCATTTTATATTGTCTTCATGGCCACTTTAAAGTAGTCCCTGAACCCCCATCAGACTGTTCCTCTTCCCAGCCATATTTCCTTACTCTCCGGTCACCTCTCTGATGTTCTCTCCTAGTGGCAAAACAAATTTATCCACTTGTTATATGGAGGAATTTGGTACCCTTGTTGATGCACATTCCCTCATTTAAGAACTTTTTTCTAATAAAGGAAGTTATCTTTGTAAAATTATTTTCCTATTTTGAGGCATTTACTTTGATTTCAATTCTTCAGTTTTATAAATAAGGCAGAGATGAAAATCCTTGTATATAAATCTTCACCTGTCTTTACCTTGTCATTTCTCTTGAATTTAAATTCATAAAAGTGGAATTAATGGATTCAAATGTATGAACACTTTTCAACATTCTGCTTAATTGCTTTCTAGAACACTTTATATCTTCAAGAGAAACATTTGCCATCAAGGCATCCTCTGAGGCATGAAATATTAACCTGAAGCCACTATATATATATATATATATATATAACAGTTAAATAAGATGGGAAGAGGTTCTCTATACATTTTTAGTAACTCAGAAAATTAACTGATAAATACACATCATTCCATAAAATTGTAAACTCCTCCAAAAATATTAAGTGTTGAGGAATGCAAGCTGGTAAAGGAAACTTCCTTCTTTTCACATAAAGAGTCATCCTAAGTTCTTACTCAAATTGTCAACTCTCTTTCAACTGCTTTCTAGCTTTTTCCATTCAAGGAGAAGTTTCTTAGATCTGGACAATATGAGAAGACTGTATATGTGTTTCAGGCTTCATGATCATTTCACACTTGCAGTAAAGCCAGATGCACCTGCTTTTGGGTCAGCCTCATTCAGTGTAGTAAATGCCCCTCCTAGACCAGAGCCTACCTTTCTCTCCCTCTCTCTTCCACCTAATACTAAACAGGTGTCAGCCATTCCTGTTCATATGGATAGTAGGTAAATGGATTTGGGTTGATTTAGGTTTAAATGGGAAGGTAAGTAACCTCACTTAAGGGTAAATTCCATTAGTTGTAATTCCACAAGTGACCTTTTATCAGGGAGTTTATCACTAGTATATAAAGTACTTATACAGTGTTTGGTAAACAATTACTTTATCTCACAGTTGCCTATTGATCATAGTGTGCATGAATCTTCGGAAGCAAATCTCAAAAGGGAAATAGTGGTGAATGAAAAAAATTGAGAGCTGAAGCCCATCTAGGTTTTGAAACTATAGTAAACATAATTTAAGACAACTTGGGTAATAACATGACACATGCAAGTAGTATATAAAGAACTTAGACCTAACAAAAGCATAAACTACTATCATTCCAAATTAAGAACAGCTAACAGAATAGCAAACTCACATAAAATATTTCCTATCTTTGCATACAACAAGTTTATATTTTAAATCAGAAGTTGAGAGCAACTGCACTGACCAGGATAATCTTGGACTTGGACAATAATTAGACCATTGGCAAATATATTAAATATGAGACCGGTGTTTTTTTCTTAGTTTTACGTGTACCATTTAAGTCTCCTGGATTCTGGCGCAATATCAAAAGCAGAACCTCCAACCCAGCTAGTGGTGCATTTGGACAATGGGATGCATGCATATCACAGTGAGTGTTGTGTGTGTCTTGTGGGGTGTATATAAAATCATAATCTTTTAGAATTAAGGTATGAAAACTCTGAAAATATTTCCATTTCCATAATGTCTGGTTTAAATCAGATTCTGACAGCCTAAGTAAATAATGTACTACACAAATACTTTAAAAACTTATGATGTTTACTCTGGCATGGAATTAAAATAACTTTTATGACATAGTAATAAATACCCATATTCATGATATTGCATAATGATTAAAGGAGGAAAATATATTAATATAACCTTATGAAAATATGCATTTTCATAATTTAGAAATAATGCCTGCACTTAGGTGTCATAATAACAAAACAAGATGCATGCAAAGTGATGAATAATCATTAACTTTATCAGATCTATAATTTTTTCAACTAATTATTTAAAATATACCAGTTTTATCAAGATCTATAATTATTTTGGGAATTATTTCCAAACTGTATTATTTATATGGAGGAGGATCATAAAAGGCTGAATTTTAAAATAGGAGCATTATTATAATATAGAAACTACATTGATCGGTTTCACTGCTTTTTGACATTCTGAATGTACAAATCTAAATGTCAACAGCTAATCATGGGTAATCTGCTATTGATTTTTCTCTGTTTAAAAATACCAAGTTCTGGCAGCAATTTCTACCTCTATGTGCTTCTCAAATATAAAAATACAGGCTCTATCAAACAGTAATTTAACTAATTTCTAAAGATAAATATTAAAGAATACCAGAAATTCCAAAGTTCTGAAACACTGCTAAAAACAAATATTTAATATAGTTAGGAAAGGGAAAAATTACAATAAAACAAGAGTTTGACATGATAGGGGATGGTAAGTAACTCCAGGCATTGAAGAAACATTTTAAATAGCATATAATATAAACCATACAGGTATTATCAATTTTATATTCATCTAAAGGTAAAAAATTAACAGATAAAGCTACAGAGAATCTATTAAAATTTAGATTTGTGTTGTTTTTAAAGGTATTCTATCATTAAATATAATACTTTTAAAGAGTAAGATAAAGTTTTTATTGAAAAAGCAAAGTGATACCACTTACATGTTCTATGCTTAATCTAAAACATCATTCGTTTGAATATTTTTTATCTTTATATGCAGAATAAGTTTTAATCTTTAAATGCAGAAAAACTAATTCCAAGTTGCTTAAAAATGGCAGTCCCTAGGAGTCACTCATTATAATTCTCTTACTATTTTCATATAATCATGATTATAAATTCTGATAAATGTCAATTCATTTCCCAAGTGTAACTCAAGCTTTTCAAGTTATCAAGCTTATTTGTTTGTAAAATTTATATTATTTCCCTTCATTTTATATTTTCTATATTATATTTTAATTTCAGGCACACCTCCTCAATTTTATCACTGTCCTTTGGCAGGGTGTGGTAGATCATATTTCATTTCCAGGAGTCACACAAAGTCATAGTTAACATAACATTATAAACAATATATTGAATGAGTATATATTCTTAGTATCTCCATATATTAATTCCAAGATCCTGAAAAACAGTACTTTTCATCTCTGTAAACACAATTCATAAATGGAAACTTATCTATAGAGCAGCTAAATACATAATACTTTGATATATATTATAAATTAATGTTTTAATTATTTAGTGACATATAAATAGGCTCACTAGCTAAAACTTAAGCTCTCAGAAGTTGGGGCAGTAACTTTTCTTTGTACTTCCTGTGCCCAGCACAGTGAGGAAACATATTAATAGTAGGTATCAAAATATTTAATTTAAAATTTGGATGAATATATACTTATTGTATAACTAGCTTAAGAATTCTAGAATAATATTTATGAGTAAAGCATAGAGATTAAAAACTGAAGTTTTTATACCTGAGGAATAAAAATAAAACTTAAACAAAACTCCCAAAGGTAACTAGATATAATGCAATGCAAACATGTCAAACATTTTATCTGATTTAAAGGCTTTGCAGCATTTTTAGAAAAAAAAATATAACTTAGCTTTAATAAACCTATTAAAACTTTAGAATACTAGCCTTTAAAATAAATTCTTAAATTTTAATTCCACATTTCTGGTTAATAGGGTTCTTGAAAAATCTAAAAAATCATTGTATCCACAAGCAGATTGCTGGCTATAAACTAGTGAATAGTATAAATATTCATACATGTGTAATTTTTATTAAACAAACTAGTAGACTGTTATTTTAATAACTTTAGTGAACTACATTTTTCTAATCTATAAAGTGAAGTTATTATACTATAAGACTATAAGACAATAAGTTATTGTACTATAAGTACCTTTTTGCTGTGATATAGCATCATAAAAGTAACAATAAAATTGGAACATGTTAATGTGTACTTATTTTTAAACCATGTTAAGATGTTATACCAACAGCATGCACTTCTAAAGTTTTTCTGTTTCTTTCTAGATAAAAATTAAGATCTCTTTCTGACCATTCCCTCATTAAATTGATCATATAAACTAACAAAGGTGACAATGAACTTTATTAAATGTTCTAGTATTCTAAAATTTCCTGGATATTCCAGTCTTTGTTTTTTTGTTGAGGCTTTATGCTGATTGCTAACAAGTGGACCAATACATATATTTCATTTTATTTTAAAAATTGATATGACTCTTATGATTTTGTGCAATGGAATCTGTTCACTCAGCTATTTCTCATCAGACTTAACATCAACTACTAGTTATTTTCAGTTGCATTCACAAGATGAATTATTATTTAAGTATACTTTAACTCCAGAGGAAAAGTGGAAAGAATTTTCAATGTTTTAAAAAGTTTTAGCTATGATTGTGTGTCATCAGTGAACACTTCTATACTTGCAGAGATCATGGGACATAGACTGTTGTTCAACATATGTAACCAGGAATCATCCTTAACCAGTAGGCTCATTTTAAAAATAATGCCATGATTAAGCTTTTTTCCTACCTCTATTTTTCTTTAAACTTTGATATGTTTATACTTAGCTACTGCATTATATTTAAAAATTAATTTCAGTTGTGTGAGATATAAATTCTTGGAATAATTTATTAATTGTCTCCACATAATTAAATTTCCTAATTACATATTTAATTTCAGTTACATTTAACAATATTAAATTAAAGAGTCATAGAAATATAAAGAGCAATATGGCTTTCTTTAAAAGTAAAAATTAAGGTGCCCTTAAGACATAATTCAGCTCAAATTTGGGGGCAATCATTTCAATTATTCTTAGATAATTCTTAATTGGAATACACATTAACACAATGCCTTTTTATTTCCTTGTACACAAAATATTTCTCTTTATTAACTTGCTTAAAATATACCTAATTATAATTATCATAAGTAGGTAAATTTCTATGTATTTTTTTAAATAATGGATATTTTTATATTAAAAGCAAATGCTTTTCATTATTCTAGATGTTATACTTTATGTATTACCTAAGAATGTATTTCCCTTTGCAATGTTCATGCACCACAAAATACAAGTACCATAATATAGTAGAGTCACATGAAAGAACACATACTCTACTGTTATTAGTAAATTCAGATAATAAATTATATATACAAGCATTTATGTATACTGCTCACTTTTTATTAGATCCAGATATCCACAAATATACTTAGCAAATATACCTAATATTGTGTACCTAATAGGTACACAAATATACCTAACCTTATAAGAGTAAAATAACATTTTATGTATTTTTATCTCCTTAACATCCATTTTCTAGGGCGATGTCACCTCATATTTCCTACGATCAAAAAGTATGACTTTTACACCTGAACTTACGAAATGAAACAAGAATAAGAGCAATGAGTTTTCAATTATATCCACCAAGTACAGGTCACCAAATAGGCCAAAAGCTGGAGGACTCAACAGTGTCCTGGAAAAGTAGCTGAATACATTTTTCAAGACATGGACTTGAAAACTCACACTTTCATCCCAATTATTTCCTCAAAGCTCATTTAAAACATATGGTTGCTGCTATTTGAAATTGGAAACTTAACATCTTCAACATGAAATACAGTTTTTAATAATTAACCTACAAAAATAAACACAACAGAATTGGCCAGTCTAATATATTTTGAGTAAAATTTCAACTCACATGTCAGTCTATGGAAATCCATTAATTTTGCAAAATATTTTTTGTACACATGAATATGTTTGCAAAATACATATTTATACATTTCCTTTTTATGTAATTAGATAGAACATTTATTGATCCATAAAATTAACATTAGAAGATTCTTGTGAAGCAATTTACAAATAAAATATAAAAATATAGACAGCAATTCTTTACTTCCTTTCCTTTCTCTCATGCAATCTCATTTACTGTAAAATTCTTCATATTATAAAAATCAAGTAAGTAAATGAAAAGTAAATATCAATTACTTAAAAGTATGCAACTTCAACAGAGCAAACTGAGGTCCTAGAGAGCAGACACCATGAATGACAGTCTTCATGCAGCATCAATACCTCGCATAATGCCTGATATTTAATACGTGGTTGCTGAGTGACTTATTTTCTTAACATTGAGATAAAATTAAATAAAATAAGAGATACTATTTCCAAATAAATAGTACATATTTTATATTATGAGGGTTAATTAATATTGGTATATATTATCATATAATAAATATGTTTTTAAAGCTTTTCTACTTGATTATAAATTCAGTTTTCAGAAAAACAAATTTTCCTGCCAGATCTGGAAACAGACTGGAAACTCTTCACAGGATCTTATGTTCTTGGAGGAAAAGTTCTCCTTGAACTTTTATATATGGCAAGCACACTGTCTACATATAGCAGGCCTTTAATTGCTATCTGTTTAAAAAATGAATCATATAGTTTTAGAATATTTATAATTGAAAACTGAAACTGTATATCCCATAAGAACTCATATTGTTTATTGAAAGAGAATAACTATAAAAATAGTATTTTGCAGAACATTCTAAAGCACTAAAATTTAGAATGTAAGATTTACCACATTTGAGTATATATTTTAAACATATTTAGAAATGTTTAAATGAAATGTCTACAGAATATGAATTTTCTAAATGTATACTAAGAATACAAGAGTGTTGTTTAAGGTAGAAATTTTTATGCTTATCTATATTTAACAATTATTTTCATATAGTATTATTAAAAAGCAACTAAAATAATGGGTAATTAATTGGTCAGAGAAAATTTTAATTTGCATGAAATTTACTGTTGTTTAGTTAAAAGAGTAACAGTTTCTTCCCTTATCCCTGTCCCAAAGAATACCATATATTCTGTCTCCAAGAATATCATATATATTAAAATTTCATTTTCTAGGTCTTGCTGAAGATTTGTTTTTGTTCATTTAAACAAAATACAGAGAGAAGAGAAGCATAATGGCAAATATATGAAAACACATCTATTTTTAACAAATTTTACTTAGAATTTTGAATTTCAATAACAGTAATTTGATCCTAACAGAGATGAATAAAACTGGTACATATGCCAAACCCTCAAATATTGCTATTGCCTAAAAACGAGGCTCTGTTTGGCTGAGTATCTTGCCTTGTGAAGATTTTCCTACCTACTTGACTCATCATCACCCTGACAAAAAATAAGTATATATGGAAAGTTATTATGTCAGAAATGCAGCAGCAAGCTTTAATTGTTGATCCAATATGAGTTTACATTATGTCCAGTGCTTAGAAATAGCAAGACTTTCCTATTAAGATTGTTTTAAATTATAGTCAGTTTGAACTGAATAAAGTGGGAAATGGGCATCTCATCCTTGTTATGTATTTTTGCTCTACGCCATCCCCTCTCTCTCATCAATTATCAGTATTTCTATATCAAGATCATGTTAAGAGGGAATAGAAAATTCATTTGGGCTTTTTGCATTTATTTCTCTGTAAGCACAAGATGGTCCCATAAATTATACCTCCAGAATATTTCTCAAATCTATCTTCTCTCTATCTCCACTGCCACCACTCTAGGCCAAGCCACCATAACCCTTCTCCTGAACAACCGCAACAAATTCTACTCTTGCCATCTTTCAATTGGCTCTTTGCTCACTAGCCATAGCACTCCTAAATTATAAATTGGTTCATTTTACTCAGTTGGTAAAAATCTCCCAATAGCTTCATGTTTTACCTGAAATAATATAAAAACTGAGCTCCTTAACCATGGATCTTTTTCTACTCTGTAGAATCTAGTTCCAGACAATCTTTCAGACCTCACTTTCTTCAACTCTCCTCCTTGCTCAGTAAGTTTGTTGCAGTCACACTGGACTCAGTTTTTCAAATGTGTCAAGCTCCTTTCTCTTCAAGACCATTGTACCGGTAGGTCCCAATACCTATAATGCACTTCCTCCCACTCTATAAAATTAGGTTTTTTTTAATCCCTGAGAATGAGGCTTAAATGTCCCCTCCACAGACAAGCCTTTCCAACTGTCCCATCTAAAACAGCATGTCTCTCTTACTGTTCTCTCAGTGCATTTGTTGCTTCTTTCATAGAATTCCTAAAAGCTTTATTGTTTTATTTCCTTACCCAAATTCCATGACAGCATACAACATACCTGCCTTAGTTATCTCTTTTTATCCATCATCTAAATTTTAGATTCTAGAAAGCAATATTCAATAAAATAAGGCAAGAGCAGAAGTAATATATTTTCAATTTTTAAAGAATAATGTCAGTATAATGAAATTGTAAGTTGAATAGAAAGATGTAAATGTATAAGCAATTTAATCCTTCTGTATGAGTTTTGTTTGATTACATGATTAACAATGTACAATGGGCTAAGTCAACCTCATTTGATCACTTAACTATGTATATTAATCTCCAAGAAATGTTGAGTCAAGGGTACACTGAAGAAATTTTCATTACTGTTTGCATTTGGTTGAGGTACAGTGTAAAGGAGGATCTATTCTCTAACCATCTGGGACAAATGGAGCATATAGTCAGAAATATTTGTATATGTGGGGGATGGATATTGAGATTGTCTGATAGGGAAAGAGGGCTGTTAGAGGAAAATACAGGAAATCTGTATGCCTTTTGTACTTAAGTAGTTTATACTAGGAATGATTAGTGAAGAAACAATCTAAAAGGAAAGGCTTTCAACTCATATTTTCTAACATTTATTTGTAATATAAAAGTAACACAAAAGCAAAAAGATGTAATTAAATCATTAATTTCTCTTGTACTATTGAATATATATTTTTCCTCTTAGAGAATTCATATAAAAGTGCTTTATTCATGTACACTACATTAGCTTTTATTATATTCTTCTAAGTTCCTTCTGGATTGAATAATGGATCCTTATGAACATTCTATAATTTTTGTACAAGAAAAAGTTTTTAGTTATAGTCTTATCCCAAATCCAGAACAAACAACATGTAGATAGTCACTGCTGGATCTGCATAAAAATGATATTTTATCTTTCTACTTTGGGTGATAATCATAATGATTAATTATACAATGACTTATTTCATCTTGCAAATGTACAATAAATTATATTCTAAGCTGTATTTATACTTATGTCTAATAAGAAGGTATGTGATAACAATCTCTTCTTGCATTTTTACAACTATGAATAGTTTACCCCTGAAAACTAATTTCATCTAATTGAAGAGTCTTTCAGAAATATTCTCTGTAAATAATCCAATTTTCCTAATTTAACAAAATTTTTAATATTTTCAGTACTTAAAGTTCATTCTTAGATATTCTAATAAAAATCCCGATTTCTCCATTTCTATACATATGAGAATAATATTCAATCTTACAGTTTGTGAACAATACTTACAGAAGTTCAACTAATTTTAGGCCATGAATTTGGTTAATCAATTATTTTTATGCTTAGATATATTTACTTGTATTTACCTACGATTCAGTGGATTTTGCAGTCAATTCACTCAAATTAATAACTTCAGTGAAACCAACACTATTGTTTTGCTTGTGTATTTTATTTGTCATTGAATTGCATGGGGAGGAAATTGATTCACACAATATTGGTAGTAAAATAAGTTGACTAATCATGTAACCATACAATATTTTGACTTAATTAGTTGAGTATGCTATTGCATTATTTATTTAAATGAGCCACACCCTGAGAGATGCATCAACTCGTTTACGCTATAAAGTACTATTTGCTGTAATCTTTGAATAAGTTAAACCCTGGTGGCTACTAGCCACTGTAATTAATATACATTACATGGTTAACTTATACATGGAGCAAGATGGTGTTTTATTCATTTATTCACCTATGTGTATAGTGCAGAAATGAAAAGTTATATATCTTGAGAAGATAAAATGGTGTTTTAAATCAAAATTACCAACACCTAATTAATACTGTGGTTTTAAATATAGGGAAAATTTATGGAATATGAGAAAGATTTGAACACAATTAGTGTTTTCACTTACTTAATCAGATAAAGTGATCTAGGAAGCACCTTTACTTTCTGATCAATTCAAGGAGGTTTGTGTAATAGGAAGAGAGAGTCAAATTGATTTATTTTGTCTTTACAGTTCACAGCTTCACAGTCAGTTAAAAGATAAGAGAAGAGATCCTCTCTATATGCAAGTTACTCTTAGTACCATGTTCAAATATTGAAGTAGTTCACTTTTTTGTCATTGACATCATTTTACCTTGCCTACATACAGAAAACAGGCAGTTGGATTGGGGGGAGGTGTGGGGATAGTGAATTCCTTCTTTTCGGCCATAAAGTATTTTATAAAATTTGGTAAAACATAGGTATATAGCATTCAAATTTTACTTTGTAAATGTCCCTAATCAAGAAGGAAAGTTATATAAAAATGGAATTTTACCTTCTATAAAATAACGTTTCAAAAATATTAATTCCCTTAGTCCTTAAAGTGAAAAAATTACTAGGAAAATAAAAAGTTCTCTAAACTAAACATAAATAATATTACCAATATTTTATGTGTATGAAAATCAACATTATATTTACATTAATTTTTCTATATTGTATACATATGATAATTCTATAATGTCCCATTTCCCATGTTTAAAAATTGATAAGATATTTTTATTTATGTTATCTATTTATAAAACTAAAAATTTTTAAAAATCTCTAAAATGTTCATTACAGTAACATTTAGAAGGTTGGCATTTATTATCCATTAGTGTAATGATTTCAGTATTTGGGCATTATCTCAATTTTATCAGGAAAAATTTCTGATCACTATGATTTTAGGCAGTAAAAAGCATTTTATAAACAATCATTTGTGTCTGATGAAAAAGTCTGATCACACTTTCTCTTTCTTTATAATCTTCTTTTGAAGAACTATGTCAAATTTTGTCCAATTTAATCTTTACCTACCATCTTACCCAAGTGTATTCCTATGCACAGCCTGTGTATTTAATGTATTAATACAAATTCAAAATAAGGGTTTTAGTAGACAATACATAATGCTCTTATTTAACTGATAGGAAAACTAGGGAATACTTATTCACTAAGTTAAGCTAATTAATAAAAACAAATTACATATACAATTAATAATATATGGTTGACATATATTTTAAGTAAAACCTCTTTAAATAGTATGAGGAAGTCATCAGAGAAGCAAATAAAAATTACCATAAGAGGTTTATTAATAACACTATGCACTTAAATTTAATGTGAATATCTGAAAGGTCATACTTTAACAGGACACATTTTGGTAGAATGGCACTATAGTCATTTTGAGATTCAGGTATGTTTTATTTATGTTACTATTTCCAGAACCTACGGTGGTTACTTACGTATCACAGGTACTCAAATAAATGTTGTTTTAGGGAAATTATTGAGTAACTGTTGAAAACTTCTAGTAAACTTCTTTAGTATACCTAGATACTAATATAAAGTACAATATAAATGTCTGACTTTCCAATTATTAAAAATTGTTTTCCCTCCTTAAAATAAAAAAGGTCAAGTAAATAATTACATATTTTTAACAATCTTCTATTTTCAAAGAGATAAAGTAACTACTTCTGATATTCTAAATTGATATTTAGTACCAATAGTCCTTGAAAACAAATGAGCGATGTGGTGTGAAGGTATACACCACCACAGCAGAATGTGGCACTATAACTAGCACTTACTAGGTGATAAATCTTCAAAGTCATGAGGGTTATATCTGGTTACCAAAATCACCTATCAATTTGTTATTGCACTCTGTCAGGCAAAAAAAAAAAAAAAAAAAAAACAGTAATAATTAGAAAAACATGTCAAAAGTAACAACTGTTTATATGAGAACTAAATATCGATTCTGAATACTTACATTTCTAAATAAAATGGTCATATGTTTATGACAAAAAAGGGTGTGTTGTTTACTTGCCTTCTCTTAACCTTCTCTCCCTCACACAAAAAGTACACACTTTCAAGACATGTGACCTCCATTTTTATAGCTGCAAATTATTTTGAGACCCTGCAACATATTCCTTATATGTTAAATGGTAACTGTAATTGACCACACTGTTTTATATTTGAAGTCTTTAAAACAGTGTGCTATAATAACAGGTGACATATTGGTGGTCATCACAGTGCCAGTGACGGCATCAAGCCAGGTACATGCTGGAAAACTTTTATGGTTGTTCAATGTTCAGTCTAAGTGCATTTAGAACATGAAGGTGATATTTTTGTAGGTCTTTACTCATAGCAGAAATGCAATCAGATATGTTTAATAAAAATTGTTTGACTAGAAGGAAAGAAAATGCCCGGATACTCTAAGTGCTGTCCATCGCCTTTCACACACTTTACCCACGGAAACAAAGTCCTCCAAGAAATCTGTCAGTGACTTGACTTTTTGAATAAGATATTTGCAACTTGGAAATTCACACTTAATGCTTATCTACTCCTTGCCTGCAAGAAAGAGAAACCACGACGCAGATCTGTGGGCATCCGGTCTAGGAATAATTTAGAACAAGTCTACAGCTGGTGGCTTGGATGGTAGATGGGGTACAAGGGCTGAGGCTGGGCGAGGGCGGCATAGAGCTACTAGAGGCGAAAGGCTGATAATTGGTCACAGGGTACAGCGGGATCAATCTGCCTTTCAAGAAGGCATGTGGAAGAATCCACACGTTACCCTGCTATGAGCGACCGCCAAGAGCCAGAAGTCTCCATTAAGTCTGTGCCACAGTGCCTGACCTCCAGTGGAGACAGCGCAGCGGGGAGCGGTCCCGCGGCCGCCAGCGGTGAGACCCAAGTACTGCCGATGCTCACGCAATTCTTTAAAGACATTTGGAAGCAAAAAGGATCTTGGCTATGGTCGCTCTTGGGGTCGCCAGACCCGGGCGGGGTAGACAAGGCTTTCTAGTGAGGGGACACCCTCAAACCCCTCGAACCCCTCATGTAGCGAGCCTGGGAGAAGCTGAGCCCAAGAGGAAGTTACCTGCAGGAGGCGACCAGTGCCGCTGGTTCTCAAAGCACCCTCCACCTCCCTGTCCCTCCTGCTTCTCCGCACGGTCCCTTACCTTGGTTGTTGGAGACGTGACTGCAGTCTCCTGGCCAAGCTGTCAGCAGAGGCAAGAAGAAACCAAATTGCAAAAGAAATTCCCGGACTTCGCAGCCCCCCATGGCTCTCCCTGGCTCTCTTCTCCTCCTCCTTAAAGATAAGTGGCAGCAGCGCAGGTAGGTGTTTTGGATAGAGTGGAGGTCCTTGCCCACGTCTTCTTCCTCCTCCTCCTCTTCCTCCTCCACCCGGCCCGCAGGGGGTGTCCCGGGGCGCCCCCCGCGTGAGGTCCCAGGGGCAGGGCACGAGGGTCCAGGCTGCCCAGGTGCTAGTGCAGCTGCTTCGGAGGAGGACGCTGCCTGTGGTGCCGGGGAGCTCCTGGAGGCTGGAGGCGAGCGGAATTGCATCCACCACAGTGTCCCGCTCGCGCGAGGACTATTCACTTGGGCCCGAGAGAGCGCGCGCGCAGGAGCGAGCTCGGGCTGTGGTTTGGGGGAGGGGAGCAAGGGGCGGGGGAGAGAGCCTCACGGAGGGGATGGGGGGCGGGGAGGGATGGCCAGGTGGGGCGGATAGTTCGGACGGCCCGAGCGCCTCTCTGGACTAAAGTGGGCACTTGCAGAGCCAAAAGCAGGGAAGGCGCAGCAGCTGTGGAGAGGCGTGGGGGTCACGAGAACTTTCCTCCGGCCGGTTCGAGGAGAGCTGAGCGAATGAGGCGGCTCCGTGGAGCTGCGAGTGATCTGAGTGAGCTGCGGAATGAGCCCTCAGTCCCTTGCCTGAGTGGCGTTGGCAGGGGCTCGCACCGCGGACACCTCCAGTTCGGCCGCGTCTGCACCGCGCCCAGGCGCTGACAGCCGCTTTCCCGGCATCTCTGAGGCCGCACTTAGTCCCCCAAGCACTTGGCTCCCCATTCCAGGGTACCAGCACCGACTGTTTTAAGAGTGGTCAGCTCCCGACTCCGCCTCCCCAGTACTTATCCACATTTCCGCCGCTGGAGGGGGTGAGTGCTGTGGACAGCGCTCCCGTCCCGGGGAGAGCTTGGCGGCGGCGGTCAGCCCGCCCGATCCACAGCGCGGGTCGCCCAAACTTGCCCACCAAGGCGAGCGCCTCAGCTTCGTGGCCGTCTCTGCTGCTTTGAGTCTAAGGAAAGCGAAGGGAGGGAGGAAGCAGCAGACGGGAGTCATATCAGGCTAGAGACCGGCGGGTGCCTGGCACCGGGGCTCGCAGAGGTCTTCGCGTCGCCATGTGGCGGTGACTTCGCGGTGGAGGTCACGAGCATCGTGCAGCCGTGGCGCTGGGATTCTGTGGACCCTGAACGCCCGCGGCGTGGTGGCGTCGAGCCGCGAGCTCCAAGCGGTCCAAGGGCGGAGTGGCGCGCGGCCACATCCGAAGCAGTGCCGGGTGCGCTGTGGGCGGACGGCTCTCCCAGCGCGAGCCGCCCCCTCGCGGCACCCACTCCCTCCCAGCGCTCGGGTCTGTCGGAAGACGCGGTGCTGGCTACTTGGTGGGACTCCACGGCCCCCGCCCTGGGGCCAGGTGAAGAGGTCTCGGCGTCCGCGGTCACCACGACCTCGTCCAGCGGCCTAGGCAGGTGCAGAGGGCAGGGACAGAGCCCAGAGCGCTGCAGAGCTCGGTGAACCCCCGGCCTTGCAGCCAAGCTCGGATGCTGCCAGTTCGGCGCTAGAGGGGGTTAGTCGACAACAAAAATTCCTCCACTGCTAGCAGGTGGAGAGGGATCATCAGACAGCAACCCAAAGGAAGGAGGAATGCTGTCAGTCTAAATTTACGCGTTTGTCGAGGAAACCTTATCGCTGGGGTCGGGATTTCTGTAATGCCATAGTCGTTATTATTATCGACATCATTTTTCTTTCTTGAAGGGATTTAGGCTATCACAGTCGAGTGAGGGTGAAAAACCCACCTCAAAACTCATAAGAATGTTTTGAAGAAATGTTGATGGCAACGGAGAAAAGTGGACCAGGAAGAGAAAATCGCCGTATTTTAAAGAGTAGACGATATTTTCCAGGTGGGCAGAGGCACCGGAGGGAAATGGCACCGTGGCAGAGATTGGGGGAGCAATAGATGAAGGAGCAGAGGGTCAGCGTTTGACGCTTAAGGAGTTCTGGAGGTGAAAGGACCCTCCCATTCGATGCCTTTCAGCGCTGCAATGTTTGTGCCATGTGTCCTAGTTGAAGGGGTTTCACTTAATACCTTACAGTCAATTGGAAGGAAAGAGAGAAGGAGAGCAAGAGATGCCCCACATTTAAAATCCTGCTGCGTGGAGAAAAATGTGAACTGCAAGTGATTCGGGAATGTAAGGTTTCCGATTGGTGACTGTACTTTCACACTCATTACAGATTCCATACACTGCTTCTCTTAAAGGTGTCCACGCCAATTTGAAAACCACTTACAAAAAGATAACTATGTGGAGTTTATATATTGGTACTTAAAAGAGCAAAATCTGATTTTGCTACTCATTTTACCACTCTCACTTATATTGACTCCGTGAGCATTTGCAAACTCAATTTACAGTTTACAAAACTCAGTTGTAAAACATAAAGATTAAAAATAATATTTCTTTTTATATACTGTCAAAAATATATTTCTATGAACTTTTGGTAATTAAATTATCATTTTTATGTATTGACTTACGGCGAATAATTCTATGGTTTCATTAACAACTCACTGAAAGAAAAATTCTATTCAAGAAGACACTCCTTACAAATGCCTAAACTATATTACTTACTGGTAAACAGAAGGAATGTATGATACAGTTTTCTTAGAAATGTAAACCATGTGAATCTATTTCTAGAGTTTATTTTTCAAATTAACTTGAAAGGAGATTTACTTAATGGAACATCACCAAAAGGAAGTTATTTCAAAACAACCTGTAGCATAAGAATATTTTAAAATTAAAGTTTAAAATCAAGTTCTAATGTTTTGCTCGAATGTTACATTTTACAGGATATATATTATAAATATAGAACATCAAGAATCTTCAATTGAATTTAGACTAAAAAGAACGGTTCTAATGGAAAAGAGGTATGAAGGAAGAAAAGAAGGAGAAAGAAAAAGAGGAATAAAGAAAAGCTAAGGTCCTTTTCTAGGACTCACACTTAGTTACAAATCATGGCACGATGTAGGAAACATAAAGTGTTAGTTCAAAGTAACAATAGCAGATTGATTAACCAGAATCTCTACCCCCCACCAAGTAAAATTCACCTACAATTCACAATTTTTGTTTGTTTAAATAAGCCATAATCTAGCTTGATATAATATCATAATATATATTTCTAACTTGGTCAGATAATTGATAATTACATTCTGATTTTTTTAAGAAAAAATAGTTACAAGATTTTTCTCAATATTAAAACACTCTTCACATATTTAGATATATTTAGATACTGTCTATTGCATGTCTAAGAGATAATGACCTCTTAAGTAAAAACTCATCTTATAAAAATGAAATATAATTATCATGACCTTTGACTATAGCAAGATTCCATGAGTTTTACATTATTATTAATTTCAAAACATGATTTTAAAAGGAATTACCATAACCATTTGACCATTTCTGTGTTATACATTAAATATATGTATATATACACACACATAAAATGTATATATACATATTATTTCTAAAATATTTTATTTAGCTCCTTTTGTGTGTTCAATTCTCTTCACTAAGGTAATAGTTAACAGTAAACTACTTTGTATGAGTAAAACTAAGTTATTTTATAAAGCTAGTGTTTTATTTAAAATATAGTCATGGTTATCTTATTTGAGCTAGAAGCAATTGCACTTAACAGAAATGTAGTTCCTTTTTGGTTTTCTAGTCATGTTGATGTATTTGCTGACATGTGACAGTTTCAAAATTATAAGCTACTCAATGAACCAGATGCAATATTCATGTAGATTTATCTGTGCTTGTCTGTTTGAATCATACCCATATTCGGAAAACCATTCATGTCTCATTTTTCAGAACTACATTGTTCACAATTCTTTTGATCTCTCAGATTATTGTTTTTCATGATATATATGATCTGGATTCAGGTAAGAAATGATTAAATTTTTGTTAAATAAAGGATATATGACATTAAAAACTAATCTGCTTTCATTTATAGTAGAAATAACAGTGTTCACAAATACCATTTACTTTTTAAAATGATGAAAAGAGGAGAGACTTAACCTACAATTAATTCCTTTGAGAAAAAAAAGAGGAGGATTATAATATTTAATACTCAGCATGTTTCAAGGCTTGAGAAAGTTTTAAGTATATTACTCTGGTAGAAGAGTAAATTAATCCATTTACAGCAGCAATTTGCATTCTCTAAGGTCAAGGTAGAAGAAACATAAATAAAAAAAGTGTTGATTCTCAAATATGTCAAAGCATCAGGTCTTAAAAGATTAGGTTGGTATTTTGAACAGACCCAAATTCACAAATCTTTTTTGTTAATATAAAGTATAAAGACATGCATATTATTGCCATCAACTTTAAAAAAGAAATTAATTAAAAGATTATATTAAATATGTTTTAGCATACAAACAGCTAAAGTAAAAAAAAATCTGCAAAGTCTAATATAATTAATTTAAGGATCCTTGCTTTTAGAAAATATGTAATTAAGGGAAAATGTACACATTGTTACTTCAAAATTTTTACTTTAATATTAGGAAGTAATATTTTTCTGAAAGAGGACATTCAAAACAGTGCTGAGTAATTTACTTTATTGTTAGCATATTAAATTTTAACACATTGTCACACTAGAATTTTTTTTCCCTTAGGGCTACAGTGTTTTATTATGGAAATAGAATAAAAATATCAAAAACAAAACAATCCTCTTTATGGAAAATGTGTTATGTTCTATTTTCTGTGCATGAGTTATATGCAACTTGAAAAATAGTTCTTGCAGCTCCCAAGAGGAGAGACATGTGAGTTACATATGCTTCATGAGGCCCTGGGCCTCATGTGTAAGTTAAATACAATTCACATGGCAGTGAATGTGTTAAAAACTTTACAGAAGAAAAATGCAACTTGAAGTTGCATAATACGTACTATGGTTGTTTCTCCTAAGATAACTGCATTTTATTCTTGTGTTGTATGATATTTTATAGTAAAAGAAAAATATGTTTCTATATATCATATACCTATCATATTTATACCATATACCTCTGTGTGTGTATCTTTCAACGAAAACATTCTCTCCAGTACTTTTCTAATTCAGTAGTCATTTACCAAGATTTTCACATGCCATTTGTGCTGAGCACTATGGGGAAAGTACAAAGATTCTGAGCTACTGTTCAGAAATTTGTATTATATTTCATGGCATACACATGCAGATTATTCCAATAAAAATCATTCTGTGTGATCCTGTAATAGAGTTCCAAATTCTTATAGTTACATCAGATTATAGGAATCATACTCTCACCTCTAAGGCATGGATTTCTACAATTACTTGAGAAACTGCTTTTGATTGAGTTAAACATGTTCAGTATGGATTCATTCATCCTCTGAAGGCTAGTACACAAACTTTTACTAACATTAAAAGCAATATTAAAGTTTATTCACAATGGCCAAATAATTCAAGAAGATTCAAGTAACTTGCATTTTTATTGAAATTGACTTAATAGTCTGTATAGCATCAATTATAGCTAAATTATGTAGAGGATTTTTAAAATGACATATTTAAATTTATTTTAATTTTCCTAATAAACATACTAGTTTACCTTTCATGCCCTGAATGGCCAGCTGTGTCAAAACAACTTTGTTTTCATTGAATTATAATAAATATCATTAAAGAGCATATTCTAAATATCAAACAGGCAACAGTTGTTGATAGAAGCAAAACTACCTTTTAAAAATATTTATATATTAAAATATGTCTGATTATGCCCATCATAACAAATATCACATGAATATTGTTATTAATTTTTATTCAAGTATTCAAAATAGAAATATAGTCAAAATATACCTTGTATTTTGTCTTGCACTTTGCCTGTATTAAGACACTTTATGCCCTGCTTCAGGAAAAAGCAATGCTAAGTTTTATTATACAAGAATTTTGGGAATGTCAAATTCTTAAATGTTTGATCCACTAAAAATATTATCCATATGAATAATAATTATCAGCTAAACATTTCAGTTATTTTGCTACCAGTAATATAAAACATGCTCTTTTACTACAATCAAACTGGGCTAGATTAAAAGTATCAGATGATGAGAAGTGATTTCTTAATGAATTTTTTAAGCTGGACTTTGTGGGTAAAGTTTTCTTATAAAAAATGTTTTGTAATATTTTATTATTGTTTAGTTTGCAATCAGGTACCATGTTTGCATTTTGAACTTCTATATTTCTGTCTCATGTTAAACTTAAAAAAAGAAAAAGTCTTGAGAGACACTTTATTATATTCCACGGGAGCTATGGCAACCCAATAAAAACTTAATATTCCCAATATTTACCTCTTTATATAAAAAGTAGTTCTATATCATTTTAATCATAATGTGTTTCTTTTGCCATGTCTGTTAAAATGTCTTCATGGAATATAAACATTTCTTAAAATCACTTTATGATTATTAGATAACTAAAATTTCTATGGAACTCATTTATTCCAATCATTTTACAATTATTAATAGCATATGATTCTTCATTTTCTTTCCTTACTTTTCCTTACCAATCTTTTCAAGGACCTTGAAAAGTCTTCAAGGAGCAAAGAATGTCTCTTTTACATCTATCTACAAAAAGTATTACTAAATCATGATGTTTTAATAATAATATTTAAACTTTTGGTCAAATTTATATTTTTTATTAATTTTTTCATAAATAATAACTTAATACTACATATTTAAACTATGAAAAAGTACCTAATTGCCCCTCTTTTGTTAAAGATAATTATTTCTATTGCTAATATGTGAATCAACGTAATTTTATAAATTATTAAATATGAAAAATATATGTTGTATATATGCTGAGCCTGTGCTGAATTGCTATGAAAATGGTCATTTGACTACTTGGGGAACTAGACTCCCCTAAAAAGCCCATGTGAGATTCTCTTTTTGTATTTCACTGTTAAATTCCATTCATGAGCCATAGTATTAGAAATATACTGAAGTTCATAATATTTGGAATTAGTTTGTGATATCTTTGCTATTTTCATAGGTAAAAATAAAATTTTCCATATTATTGAAAACAACAGGAAAATGCAAACATTGTTGATTAAATTTATATTAATTTATAGACAGAGACTATTTTATATTTAATTGCTTCTGACTTATTTTGCATCATGATTTGAAATATATATGGAATGGAAGTATAACTATGCTTAGTTTTGAATGTTTTTATCCAATGAGAAAAAATAAGAAAGTTCTTTACTTATTGAAAACATGTACAATTTTCAAAACAATTAAGGTTTCATATTATTTATCTAAAATAAATGATACTTATTATCACTGCCTAATAGAATTTTCTGCAGTGTTTGAGACATTCATTTGAGAACACATCTGTTCTGTCTGATATAGTATCCACTAGCTGTTTGTGGCTTTGAGAGTTTGTACCTCGTGTGACTGAGGAACTGAATTTATAGTTTATTTATTTATTCATTCATTTATTTTTAAAGACAGGGTCTTGCTCTCTAGCCCAAACTTGAGTACAGTGGCACTACCATAGCTCATTGCAGTCTCAAATTCCTGGGCTCAAGCAATCCTTCTGCCTCAGTCTCCTAAGGCACTGGGACTACAGCCAGGTGCCACCATGCCCAGGTATTTATTTTATTTTATTTTATTTAGACATGGGGTCTCACAATGTTACCCAGACTGGTCTCAAACTCCTGGCCTCTAGCAATCCTCCTGCCTCAGCCTCCCAAGTAGCTAGAATTACAAGCATGAGCCACGGTACCTGGCTTAGTTTATTTTAATAAATTTAAAATTAAATAGTCATATTTTGCAATGGCTACTACATTGGATAGCACACCGCTACTTTTCAATACCTCCACATTGATAATGGGGAAAAATAACAAAGGGATTTGAAAACTGTGTAAACATCAAGAGTGCACACAGTGTGACCTTCTATAAAAACAGCTCATTCTTAATACAGAAGTTTTGTCAAACACTGTCATGCTTAGCACAGTCTTGTTTATCATGAACAAAAATGAAGCTTACTTTGAACACTTACTCTGTTCCTACATGTCTTTACACTGTCCTCAAAGCTAGCCTGATTTGACGTGCCTTTTGCATATTACATTGAGTTGTTCAGAAGTCATTAAAAGTAGTCACTCTGATACTGCTATATGAGTAGAAACTTATAATATCTTTAAGAATTATTTCAATTATGAATAGAATTACTTGTCTAGTGCACCTAATTTTGTATGCTACAATTTTAAATACTATGAGCCCCCATCACCATGTCTGCTATACTGCCCTGTGTCCCACAACACTATAGTGACATGAGACTTAATAACAGTAATGGAAAGTTCCAAAATTAATACACTTCCTTAGAGATTTGTCAAAGAGGCAGCACGATTTTTTCCATTAGAATGCTAGTGTTTGTCTTTGTTTTTTGTTTTGTTTCATTTTTCCCCTTTTGACTTTTTGTTTTACATGTAAAAACATTGTCAGGAATCCTTTTTCATGGCCATAGATTTTTAAAAACATAAGGGTGTCATGAAAGCCAGAGAAACTGTTTACCACTGTTCCATTTATATTGTCCTTAAGTTTGTCATTTGATGGTATCCTTCTATAGCTTCAATTTGTCATAAGCCCCAAAGTAAAAAAAAAATTAAATAAAATAAAAATGTTTTCATCTCCTAAAGAAATCCTGAAATATAAAAGAAATCTGTTCCTTTTATATTATTTAGCAAATAATTACATAGTATTTACATGGATCCAAGTACAAATACTAATCTCAGACAATAATTATAAATATGAATTAAATAAATCCTCAAAACAACACTCTGAAGTAGTTGTTATTATCATCCTTATTTTGTAGATTAAAAAGCCAAAGCACAGAACTTTCCCACAGTCACCCAGCCAGTAAGTGGTAAAGCAAGGATGGCTGTGAGCCCAGGCATTCTGGCTCCAGAAGCTATGCTTTTCATCACTATTCTGTCTCGCTGTATCCCTTAATGTTCACCCAAATATACACAAGTATGAACATATATAGCGTGTGTGCATCTGTGTATTCATTTATATAAATTTTACCTAATTCCATGAAATTAAGCTCAGATCATGGAATATTTTCAGTGACTCTCCTTCCCAATGTGACTAAGTTCCTAAATGACCCCATCCTTTTTTTCACATTACCTAACATTTACACATTTGTGACTTTTGCAGAACATTCTTTTCTTTTTAAAAAAATCTTTTTCTTAAATGGTACCTGTCTCCCAAAGCTACTAGCTCATACTTATTCAGCTATTTTGTTTTGTGTTCCATATGAAGCCTCTTTTCAAGGCACTGAGTAAAGTGATGAATTAAGCAGACAAAGACTGTTAGAACTTACATAGAAATTACATTCTAGGGTTAAAATGTATTAATTGCTTATCATGCATCTCACACTGTTCTAAATGCATTGTATATGCTACTTCATTTAATATTCACAGCCCTATGAGGTAAGTACTCTTATTGTACCCATTTTATAAATGATGAAGCCAAGCATACAGATTATATACTAATAAGAGGCAAAACAGTGATTCTTATAGTACATTTTAAAGAGTGCTCTGTCTTCTCCTTGTAATGCAGGCAAGGGTTTATATCATCAGATATATACTAACCTTCTGTGTGTGAAGATAAACATTATTTCACAAATGTACTATATGTGGCTGAGAAGCTTTAAAAATAGAAAAAAAAAAACCTCAAGGATAAAACACTTATGAGTATTTTACCCTCTTGCCATTATGAAAATGATAACATGTTTATGACAAAAACAAAGAATTAGTATATGAGTATTCTTTGTTGTAAATTTAGAGCAGATTTTTCTCTTTAAGTTACTCTTTTAAATTTTAATAGTAACATAACATTATCATAGAATATGTGGAAAGTTGAAAAGAAAAATAACACCATCTTATTGTACTACTTTAGCATGATTATTATTATTGTTTTAGTACATTTATTTCGGACATCTTAACCTACCCCTCCCAAATATATACAATAAGGTGGTTGAAACTATATCACGAATTCAAATGCATATCGCATTTCAAATTTTCCACCTGTTACTTAACGTTAAAGGATTTGGGGTTTGTTTATACATAGAAGTCCTTATGAAGTGGATTAGGTAAAAGGATATCAAAATAACTACTAAAGACAGGCATTGCTGTGTGAGGGCAATGATGCAAATGTTATAAGCCAAATAGGAGTTTTGTAGGTTTCATGATTTTCAGAAAACTATTCAAAATTATCAACATATATAAATAATAGCATGGATGCAGAATTTTGAAGTGTTGAAATGAGTTGCTGCTGTTGTTATTTTTTGCAAGATGTTTTAATACTATTTTAATATTATATGGCAATGGGGGAAGGCAATGCTTTTCTTAAAGAAAGAATCCTTATGTGCTACTAGGACAGGAGTAAAAGAATAATTCCCTGAATTGTAGATTCAAGGTAAAATGAAAAATAATTTAAGCTGATCTATTTCTTTTTACCCTGCCCCTAAATATTTCCTTTGTGCACCATCACTCCTTTCAAATACACAATTAATCTGATACTCCAATTGTATCTGTATTTGTCTTTAGAAAAAATAAAATACAAAAGAATTTTTTTATGATATAAAAAATGAAAGCAAGTGAAGCCATGCCATTTTAGACAACATTATTTCATCAGTGGCTTACAATAGAACAATAGCAGTAGCAATGATAAACATCGGAAAATGTGAGACTTGAGAGTAAATTACCCCAAATCACACAGGTAGTAAGTGCCTCAGCCTTTGCTCATACTCTTTGTATTTAACCTGATTGTTGGCTGACAACAAATGCTTTCTGAATAATTATATTTATCATTACTAATCCGTGTGGTTTTTTAAATTGCCTGTAACGTAGTGGCATAAAACAATCATCCCATTATGCTCAAGGACTCTACGGGATAGTAATTCATACAGGGCACAGCAGGAAACAGGGTTTGTCTCTGTAATACAGTATCTGGGGCCTCAGCTCCGAAGACTGAAAGACTGGGGATGACTCAAGGTGTCTTCACTCATATGCCTGGTGGCTGATGCTGGCTGGAACCTAAACTGGGACTGTCAATCAGCACTTCCACACTAGGCCCTCCATGTGGCCTGGGTTTCCCTAGAGAATATAGGGCCCACATCTCAATGGGAGAAATATGAACATCACATTGTACAAAGAGTTTATGTGATGGAAAATCTTTTTATGGCCATTATGGAAAATATAATCTACCATGCCTGAAAATGTCTGGTTTTCTTAAGTATTAACACATAAGTGATAAGTGTAAAGTTTGACAGTTGATATCTCTGACATTTCACTTTGACACTTCTTGTTTTATTTTTACTGTGAAGGTACATCCTCAGTCTTGCAAATGCATATTTTGGCTTGTGATTATCTTTCATATTTTTTACAGCAATTTTTATGAAACCATGGATAAATCAAACTCCATGTTATTTTCGAATATGAGCTCTGTCGTGGAAACAGTGCAGCATAGACAGCTCGAAATATCAATGAAGCATTTGGGAAGGATGTGGCTAGTGAACACACAGTACGTCAATGGTTTGAGAAGTTCCATTCCGGTGATTTTAATCTTGAAAATGAGCCACATGGGTGCCCTGAGACCAAGGTGGATATGATGAGCTGAAAGCTGTAGTGGAAGCACATCCATCTCAACCTATGTGTGAATTAGCTGCAAGGTTTGATGTTACTATTCCAATAATACTGGACCATTTGAAAGAAATTGGCAAGGTAAAGAAGCTGTCTAAATGGGTTCCACATGAATTAAATGAGTGTCAGAAGAGAAATTGTCTCGAAGCTTGCCTTTCTTTGCTGTCAAAACATAAAGGTGAACCATTTCTACACCATATTGTTATGTGTGATGAAAAATGGATTCTTTTTGACAATCTCAAGTGTTCGGTACAAGGATTGGATAAAGGTGAAATGCTGAAACATAGTCCAAAACTGAATATTCACCAAAAAAAGCCAATGCTATCTGTTTGGTGGTACAAGGCTGGTATTATCTACTACAGCTTCGTGAAACCTGGACGATTAATTATAGTGGATATCTACTGTAACCAATTGGATGAAATGATGATGACACTTGCAATTAAGTGAACGGGATTGGTGAATAGAGACAGGCCAATCCTTGTTCAAGACAATGCTCCACCACGTCACACAAACAATGCTGCTCAAACTTCAGCAGCTGAACTTGGAAACTCTCTGTCATCCACTGTATTCACCAGACCTTGCACCAACTGACTACCACTTCTTCCAAGCTTTGCACCACTTCTTGCAAGGAAAAATATTCAATTCTCAACAAGTTGTTGAAAACACCTTTCATGATTTCTTCACCACTTGCTCTCCAGGCTTTATTGCTGCTGGCATAAACAGCTATCATTAAGTTGGCAAAACTGTGTTGATAGTTTAGGAACTTACTTTAATTAACTGTACTGCTTCTTGTTTGATATATAATAAACTATACTTATGAAATTGGACATTTCATATTTAATGACCTAATAGTCAGTGAAAATAAGATAGAAATGGCTGAAATGAGAGATGCCTGAACCTCAATTTGTTGGGCAAGTAATGAGTGAGAAACATGAGAGAATATTCCATCAGGTCATCTCAAGTTCAGTCTCATAGGGACAATAATGGATGGAGGAACCCCAGTGATACAAAACAGAAGTAAACACCATCCTGTAGGGAATGTGGAAGAAGTCATAGAGATCCATTTGAAATATAGATGCGTCTTCTTAGTTCAAAGGAAATATTAATAACTGCATGAGAAAGATTGCTAGAGATGAAAATCTCCAAAAATTGACAATATCAGCTCATGAGAAAGTAAAAGCTCATTATTAAACCCTTGCCAGAACCAGAAAGGGAGAAACCACCAATCCAAGTAAAACTTTTCTTATCTCCTAAATGTCTTTCCTCTCCTGATGGATTATACCACAGCCAGTGTGGAAAGTCTTGAGTATGAAGACAGACTAGAGATCTACTGCATGCCTGAACCTAAAAACAAGTAGCTCTTTCAGGGTTTTCAGGGTTTAATGTGGAAGTAGATTTGGAGGAGGAAAGACATTTTTACAAACTCAAAATTTTTAATTAGTTAGAGTTCAATTAGTATTTGAAGGGAAATTTTTAATCTAAATTGAGTCTATTATTATTAGGTTAAATGTGTATCTGTTGTCTAAAAGAGAACACTCATGGGATATACCAAATAATATATCCAGTTATGGGGACTATTTCCTTTTTCACTGAAAAAAATTTAAGGGAATAGGAGGAAATCAAAACAAATTTTTGTTTAGATGACATCTCATGAGTCATATATTTAACCCACCAGTTATGTGGTTTAGTCTATCAGTCTTCCAGATATATATCCATATTTCTCTCTAATGGCCTGATTCTGGTACTGCTGTTAAATTACACACTCCTATTCTTTGCTACTAGCAAGGAGAGAAAACATGCATTCTCAGTTGACCTCGAATCCCTGACGAAGGGATACCCAGAGTCAGACTGCTATTGAATATTGAGCACCGGGTTTGTCAACCATTTTTGTTTCAAGTCATTATAATTTCATTTTCAAAAATGGGATTTCTGCTATCATCTTGCTGATTTCCTGCTGAAATCCTTGCCTCACTGTCTCTTTCAAGATTAGGTAATGCCTTATAGGATAATAGTAACTTATTCTAGGTAGTACCTGGTTTGCATGTATTCAAGATATCACTTTATACTAGAGTTGATATAGAAAACATGGAATGGACCTTGATAAGTCCCTCAGACACTGCAACTGGGGTTATTTGACCTACACACTGCAGTTTGGAATTACAGGTACACAAGTCTGACTTTACCTGGTTAAAGAACTTGGAGCAGTATTCCTCAGGTGATAACTTTGAAAACAGTAGAAACATTAGAAACATATATAAAGCAATCTAAAATGTATCATGTTCTGGGGATTCACTGGCTTGCAATATGAAACTTTCTAACTCCTAAAAAGGGTCATTGGCTTTGTGGGAATGCTTTCAATTTAATAGTAAATAACAAAAACTCTACTAATTTTATACCAACAAAATAGTGAAATAAAATATTAACAAAACAGTCCTATAAACAAATTGCAATTGCAATGATAATTTTCATTTTAAGGGTAAATAAATTTGTTGATATTAGCAAATATGATTTAGCAAGAGAGAAGATATTAGCATGAACTAGTGAGAATATTTGTAGGCATCACACAGTAAGCATGTTGAAAATATTCCTGAAGGAAAAATGTAATAGGATACCTTATTAAAAAAATGTTTTCCTTTAGAGAGACTTATGCTGTTCTTAACAACAACTGATAAGGCCCTTGAACTGAAATAATGCCAACCATAAGATATTGTGATTTTCCTTCAATGTTTGGAGGATAAAATTGTTAATATGGTCAACAGATCTTCAAGATAGCTAGGCAAGGGAAGTACTAATATGACTGAGGGTATTATTGCTTTCTGGGGAGCTGTGTGAAATATGATGGATAAAACAACACAATTATTCTTCATATTATTTCTGGCTTTGTACAAGATAAAGCATTTCAATAAACTTAGCAGAATATGATAAAAATCTTATATGCAAAAATAGATGTTTATCTGTTTTTAATATCTGTGTATAGAATATAGGCCTAATATATCTTTATTCAATGAAAATTTTATGTCCACTAAGTATCTTGGCAATTTTGTTTTCATTGACAGTAGCTGGTCAATAGTGAAACTGACAAGGTAGGTAATAAAAATATAATGACAAAGAAAAAACATAATGATTAATTGATGTCTCTTTTATTGCTATTGTATAAAAAACAATATTAAGCTTATTTAAAGTAAAGAAGACTTGCATACATGTAATTCTGAACAGCATTGAATAGGTCAAATAACCTAAATTGCCATGTCTTGGGGACTTATCAAGGTTCATTCCATATTTCCAATATCAACTCTATAGTTATATCTTGAATACATGTGAACCAGTTATTACCTAGAATAAGTTACTATTATCCTATAAGACATTACTATTATCCTATAAGACATTACCTAATCTGGAAGGAGAAAGCAAGGCAAGGATTTCCATAGAAAATCAGCATGTAATAATTTATTTTCAAAATATAAAGGGTAAGCTCATATTTACTGGGTTCCGTAGAGAGAAACTTATACGTGGGGGTACATCTAAATCATAATTTTATTTACACACTTGAACAGACCCCAAATTACTTATTCAGGGATGTTTTGGTTTGATGTGTCCCCTCCAACCCATACCCATACAGTTGTGGCATGAGTTTTCATCTGTGTGAGAATAATAGTAGAAGGCTTTTATTATATCCAAAGATGACCATTATCAATGACTTCCTTCTAGAATACACATGCTCTTCCTCACATGGCAAGGTTGAGTTTAATTCCTCACCCCCTTGAATCTAGACAGCTTTGGTACTTGATTAACCTATTAGAACACAGTGGAAGTGATATTACATGACATCCATGCCTAAGAAGTCTTTTAGTTTCTGCCTGGGCCTCCTTAAATGCTTAGTATTCTGACTCTTGGAACATGGCCACTATGCTATACATAGGCCAAGCTACAAGGGGAGGCCATTGTAGGTGTGCTGGTTGACATTGCAAGCTAAGCTCCAAACTAACAGCCTCAACTGCCAGCTAAGTAAGTGAGCCATGTTGACTGATCAGTCAGTCGATCTGTTAGAACGAAGATTCCAGCCCCAACTGTATGAGGGACCTTGAGAACAAATTGCCCAGTGGAGGCCACTCAACCCATAAAATCATAGGTGGTAATAAATTGAAATTGTTATTTCAATAAATTGAAAGATAATAAATCATTGTTTAAAGCCACCACTTTTTTGGTAATTTGTTATGTAGCATTAGAAAACTGGAACAATTCTCAATGAGCATTGTTTGTTATCCAAAACATGTGATTTTTCTTCCAAACATTGACTGATATAAAATTGAGACAGACTTTTTTGGTAAAACAAATAAGACATACACAGCAAGTGTAACACTTATCAATTTTGAGTTGATTCTGCTGCTTTCCTAAGTATACATATCACAGACATAAACACACAAAGATATGTTTTTTAGTTTATAAATATTTTAGGAAGAAATTAAAATTATATTCATTAATAAATTGTTTCTCCTCATGAATTAAGAGCCCATACTGAGCTAGATATTAGTAGGCCTGGTAGTGTATAGGCTTAAGCTGTTATGTTAGCATTTAGGTCTTAATACACCAATCTATTTTAGGAAACATAACAAAAGAGGCAAGACTTATTCTCATTATTTTTCAAGTGTTTGGACGGATAAAGTTGTCCAAGCTTAAACTTAAAACATACTTAATGCCAATGACCCTTAAGAAAGATATATATTCTTTTGCATTTTAAACATTTTATTTCCATTTTGGGCTCTGTTTATTTATCCCCCCAAAACTGCCAAGAGAATTATACTTTCCCTTTAATGTTTTACCATTGCATTTTTTATAATTTTATGTCAAAATTGTAGAAAAACTGCATTTTAAACCCTTCCTTATTTCCCACCATCTTTTCCTCCTTCCCTTTGTTTTCTTCTCTTCTTCCATTCCTCTTTTTCTAATTTGTCAACATCTCCTTTGATTTCATGTTTTATAAAGATGACAGAAGTAAAGCAGAGTATTGGGATTCAAATGACCTAGTTTCTCATCTAAATTCTATAAGTAACTGGATTTGTAATCTTGGTCAGATCACTTACAATCTAGAGGCCTAAATTAATCCCTCTGAAACTTTAGGGGATTAAAAGAGATTATCTTCCTAGCCCTTGCTGCTTTAAAATTACACAATTCAAAAACATGTGTAAAACAAGACAATTACAAGGTAAACATCAGAAGCTAATTTGGAGAAGATATAAAAATGTATCAAGCACTTAGTATGAGTTACTTACTGCAATGAACTAAAGACAGAATAAAAAGGCAAGTATCTTTAGGCTGTCTAATTCTCATGATACAATAAAGGAAAGCATAAAACTTCTCTATGGAAATAAACATAAATTCATTGACTTCTAGGTGAATTAAACATGATTCCCAGGTACATAAAAGAGATAATTATGTAACATAATTAAAACTGTATTCAGTTACAGTATTAAAAGTGAACCTTCTTTGTATTCCCCTAGCACCACAGGCATTCCACCACCATGACCACACCAACTTGTATGTTTACATATTTTTGTAATTTATATGTCCATTTGTCTTATAAACTGAAACTTCTTAGAGTAACTGACCATGCTTTATTTAATCTTTTATTCCTAGACCTTACACAGTGTATGGGGCATTCATAAGCTCTCAATAATTCTTTTTGTAAAATAAAAAGGTACAGAATCACTTTTCAAATGAATATTTCTAATATCATTACTTGAATGTTAACAAAGCCATATAGTTAAATTATCATTTAGGAAAGACATGTCTGTATAATTCTGACAATATAGTCAGGTAAGCAACTTTGTGTTGGCCTAATTTAATATTTGTATAAAGATTTTAGCACAATACAAAGAAGAAAAAAATTGTCCCTTCAAGAGCATTTTCCCAGAAATAAATGTTTCATGTGAGTTTCTGAGAACTACAAGTTGTTAGTAGGTCCCACATAATAATTGACACTAGTATTGCAGTACCATATTTTGCATTTTTGACTATCACTATGAATCAAAATTAGATATTTAAGTGGTAGAGTTAACATTTTCCATGGCAATTTAGGATTTTGAAACCAAACAAACAAAAAAAAGACATTGTATAAAAAAGGCATCTTCACTTGAATATTTATAGCAGCACAATTCACAATTGCAAAGATAAGGAAACAAACCAAGTACCCATCAATCCATGAGTGGATTAATAATATGCAATATATATATATATGTATATATATATATGTATATGTATATGGAGTTCTACTCAGCCACAAAAAACAATGGTGATCTAGCACCTCTTGTATTATCCTGGATGGAGCTGGAGCCCATGCTGCCAAGTGAAGTATAACAAGAATGGAAAAACAAGGACCATATGTACTCACCATCAAAGTAGTATTAACTGATTAACACCTAAGTGCACATATAGTAGTAACATCCATCAGGTGTTAGGAAGGTGGAGGGAGAGGGGTCATGGGTATATACATATCTAATGGGTGCAGTGCACACCGTCTGGAGGATGGACATGCATGAAGCTCTGACTAGGGTGGGGCAAAGTCAATACAGGTAACCTGAACATTTGTACCCCTGTAATATGCTGAAATTAAAAAAAATTGAAATGTATTATCTCTCAAGTGGAGGCCTGTTTTATTCTTTATCAGGTTTGATCAAAAAACTTCTTGAAGCAGAATTTTTTTCCCAGAATATAGTTTAGAAGCTTCCTAAGCACTTAAACAAAGTGCTTGGATAAGATAAGTTTGGATCAGAAGCAGAAAATTAACAGTTGACATCATCAATTTTCCACAGCTTGAGGAATTATGGCTTCTGCAGAAAATATAATAAGGCCTACAAATCTATGAGGTGCAACCTTTCCTCTCTGCCTCTCCCATCTCTAGTCACTGAAAGAGCTGATATACAGATGAAATATTGGATATTTCAAGTTTAAGAATGTTGGCAAAATTTAAATATTTTTAACTATGATATCGATGATGCTATGTGACTATTTCAGATAGTGCTTAATTAATTTCAAGCTGCTTTTTAAGGAGAAATATTGTATAGCAATATGATCTTCCAATTCTAGATTTTCTGTAGATGAAGCACTGGCAGAATTCTGGCATTTAAGTTTCTCAAAATTTTTTTCAGCTAATGGATTCTTGGAGTATAGATATAAAGTTTAGAATCTGCCAAATTGGTTCTAGACATCTGCTGGCTCTCTGTGCTCATTAGTGAGGTAAACAACTCTCTTATAGATAATGGGTATAGAATATGTCACCAGGAAGATTTGTCAGCAAGTTTCTTAATGCTTGGGAAGATATGCTTTTGTTATTTAAGCCAAATATTTCTGAATTTGACTTTTAATAACAATTGAAATTAGTATAGCTACTTTCATACTTGGCACTAATTGCTGAAAGGTTAGATCTAAATAACTTATTAAATCTTACATATAGATAAGTTCATAATATAAAGCATTAGCTATTATAGACAGAGCTTGCAAAAGCATGAATAGAAGTGTAGAAGCTCAGGTTTTTTATTCTGTGTTCTTCAATATTCTGTGTTCCAGAAAAGGAACTTAAGTGTTGATAAGTTTAGTAAAAAATAAAATCCACAGAATCATGAAATGTGATATTTTGCTTTTGAATCTTTAGGTTTTGTGGTCCCCAGTGATTTCTTATTATTGCTGAGGTAAGGCAAGATTAACTCATAAGGATAATGCTTTAGAGTTGTTATTCCTCTAGTGGAGGCAATTATAGAGTCTTCATAGTGCACTTGAAAAAGGGTTAATTGGATACCACAAGATGAAGAAAATGGTGATGTTTCATGAATGGTAAAATTGAGATGAGGGGATGTGAGGATCAACAACAAACTGGGCTGCATTAGGGAGAAGGTATATAAATAAACCTTACTGAGTTAGGAAAGTGATTCCTATCACTGTTGGTTCTTCAACTTTCATAGACAGAAGTAAGCATTCACCATTGTCTGGGTAATCAAGTGAAAGTTGAACAGAATGATCCTGCAAATTACAAAATCTGAATGGTTAAATTGTCAATAAAGTTCAAAATACGCAGGATTAAATTAAGATCTATCAAGTTATTTAGTATTTTTTTCCAATGTTTGTCCAAGTTGAGACTAGTGCTATCTCATTTATCCTTACAGAGCTATGTAAAATAGTCTCAAATATTTTGCACAGCTATATTTCATACTTCAGGGGTTCCTTTGTTGGGTAATACAAAAGTAAATTAAGCAGAATCATCTCCAAGAGGCTCTAGAATTCTCAGGACCTGGTTATTAAAGGTGGCTATGCTATCTGTTATTTAAGTTAGCAAATACACATCTTATTCTATAAACTCAGGTGCAAAAGTATAACATTTTTTAACTCAATTTTGATTTCAGGCTTTTATTTTGTCAGAAATATCATCTCATTATTTCATAAATGCCCACAATCCTTTCTCCAGGGTTATGGCACTATTTGTAAAGAGATTTTATTATTGTTGGTGATGGTAGAGGTGGAGTTAGAGATATTTAAACTCTGTTTTAGTGTTAGGGACATCTGATTTCAGTGTTGTCTGTTCATACTAGTTTCTGAGTAGACATGCTTCATCTTGGATTTTTCTCAACTGTCTATCCATTCTGGTTTCAGCTAATCTTGTATTACAAAACTTTAAGCTCTGTCCATGTTACTCCTGGGTACATGGAACTCATTCAGTTATTCCAGTCCACTCTGGGACATGCAACATTCTATGAAAATGTCTAAGAAAACATATCTGTTGCTTCTGTTAGGTCCTACCAGTATGTCTTGATCTCCAGTGAGACTACAGCTTTATAGTTTTGTGTAGCTTTTACACAGCCCAAAGGTGTCCAGCCAAGAGGACAGACAGAGACTGAAATATATCTTGGACAGTCTACTTGCAAGCCCTTCTCTCTGGTACAGGGGAAGAGGTACTTTTTATTTTACAGAAAAGCATTGTGTTTTCCCTAAGATATGAATCTTTGTACTCCTAGAGGAGGCAGCTTTTCTAATTAACAGGAAAGTGGTATATGGCAGCAATGGCCCTGGATATAGGTATCCTTCATTCTTGTAACTCAAAGCATCTGCAAGGGTTTGTTATTTTCAATCCTTTCACCTGTATTACTAAGTCCAGGGAGTTATGCACAGAATTAGGCTGTTTTCAGGAGCCTATTTGCCTTTAGAAGGTTATCATTCCCCCTTTGATATTTCTGCCACATTCTACGGGATTTTCTTACCACAGTGGTATAAAATGAAATCAATTCCAAGAGGAACTTGCAAAAGTACACAGTTACATGGAAATTTAAAAACCTGCTACTGAACCATATTTGGATCATCAAGGAAATAAAGATGGAAATAAAAAAAATGAATAGAATGACAATGGATACAAAAGCTACTAAAATGTCTGAGATAACAGAAAAAGCAGTGCTAAGCAGGAAGTTAATAGCACCAAATGCCTACATCAAAAATACAGAAAGATCACAAATTAAAAACCTAACATCACATCTCAGGGAATTAGAAAAACAAGAACAAACCAATCCCAAATTTAGCAGAAGACAAGAAATAGCAAATATCAGAGCAGAAATAAACAAAATTGAAACCAAAAAAACAATACAAAGAATCAATTAAATGAAAAATTGGTTCTACAAAAAGATAAACAAAATTTATAAACCACTAAGTGGATTAACCAAAAAGAAGAAGAAGAAGGAGGAGGAGGAGGAGGAGGAGGAGGAGGAGGAGGAGGAGGAGGAGGGGAGATTCAAATAAGCTCCATCAAAAATCAAAATGAAGGCATTATACCTGATACTGCAGAAATAAAAAGATCTTCAGAGACTGCTATGAACACCTCTATGCACACAAACTAGAGAAAATGAATAAAATTTTGGAAACACAACCTTCTAAGCTTGAATCAGAAAGAAATCGAAATTCTCAACAGAGCAGTAATGACTAGAGAGATTGAATCAGCAATAAAAAAAATCTCCTATCAACAACAAAGAAGCCCAGGACCAGATGGATTCAAAGCTGAATTACACTAGACCTACAATGAAGAACTGGCACCCATACTACTAAAACTGTTCCATAATATGAAGAAGTAAGGAATCCTACCTAACTCATTCTACAAAGCCAGTAACACCCTGATAACAAAGCCAGGAAAAGACACAACAAAAAAAGAAAGCTAAAAAGAAAACTTCATGAACATTGATACAAAAATCCTGAATATAATATTAGCAATTCAAATACAACAGCACATAAAAAAAGGAATTCACCAGGATCAAGTGGGTTTCATTCTAGGGATGCAGGGATGGTTCAACAAATATATGCAAATCAGTAAATATGATTCACCAAATAAACAGAATTAAATACAAAAGCCATATAATAGATGTAGAAAAAGCATTAAATAAAATCCAGCACCCCTTCATTATAAAAACCCTTAACAAACTAGGCACGAAGGAACATACTCAAAATAATAAAAACCATATATGACAAACTCAAAACCAACATTATTCTTAATGGGGTAAAGTTGAAAATATTCCCCTAAGAACTAGAACAAGATACAACCTCTACAAGGACAACTACAAAGCACTGATGAAAGAAGTTGTAGATGATACCAGCAAATGGAAAAGCATTTCATGCTCATGGATTGGAAGAATCAATACTGTTAAAATGTCCATACAGATTCAATGGAATTCCTATCAAAATACCAACATCATTGTTCAAAGAGTCAGAAAAACAACCCTAAAATTCATATGGAACCACAAAATATCCCGAATTTCCAAGGCAATTCTAAGCAAACAGATAAAATCTGGAGGCATTACATTACCTGCCTTCAAATTATAGTACAAGGCAATAGTAACCAGAACAGCATGGGACTAGTATAAATGTAGACCTATAGACCAGTAGAATAGAAGAAAGAATCTAAAAATAAATCCAAAAACCTACAACAAACTGATCTTTGACAAAAAAGGCAAAAGCATATGCTGCAGAAAGGATGCCCTATTCAATATATGTCCTGACAAAATTGGATAGCCTCATGCAAAAGAATAATTCTGGATCCCTAACTCTCACCATTTAAAATAATTAGCTAAAGATGGCTTAAACACTTAAATGTAAGGCCTGAAACCATAAAAATATTAGACAAAAACCTATCCTTGACATTTGTCTAGGTAAAGAATTTATTACTAAGACCCCACAAATACCAAGAAAAACCCAGAAAATAAATCAATGGGACCTGATCAAATTAAAACCTTCTGCAAAGCCAAGGTAACCATCATGAGAGCACACAGACAACCTACAGAATGGGAGATAATATTAAAATGTCACACATCTGATAAAGGGCTGATACCAACAATCTATATAGAACTTAGGAAAATCAGCAAGAAAAAAATCAAACAGCTTTATTGGAAAGTAGACAAAGGACATGAACAGAAACTTTTCAAAAGAAGATAGACTAATGGCTAACAAACATATGAAAAAATGCTCAACATCTCTAATCATCAGGGAAATGCAAATCAAAACCACAATGAGATATCACTTAACTCCACTGAGAATGGCCTTTATCAAAAATTCCCAAAATAATAAATGTTGGCATAGATGCAGAGAGATAGGAACACTCATACACTGCTTGTGGGACTGTAAACTACTACAACCTCTGTGGAAAGCAATATGGAAATACCTGAAAGAGATACAAGTAGAATTACCATTTGATCCAGCAATCCCATTACTGGGCATCTACCCAAAAGAACAAAAGACATTGTATAAAAAAGACATCTGCACTAGAATGTTTATAGCAGCACAATTCACAATTGCAAAGATGTGGAAACAACCCAAGTGTCCATCAATTCATGAGTGGATTAATAAAAGGTGGTATATATCTACCATGGAGTTCTACTCAGTCACAGAAAACAATGGTGATCTAGCACCTCTTGTATTTTCCTGGATAGAGCTGGAACCCATTCTACGAAGTGAAGTATCACAAGAATGGAAAAACAAGGACCACATTTACTCACCGTCAAATTGGTATTAACTGATCAACACTTGAGTGCACATTTAGTAAGAGCATTCATCGAGTGTCGGGGAGATGGGAGAGGGGAGAGCGGGAAGGGTTTATATACACCTAATGGGTTTAGTGCGCATCGTCTGGGGGATGGACACACTTGAAGCTCTGACTCAGGTGGGGCAAGGGAAATATACGTAACCTAAACATTTGTACCCTGTAATATGCTGAAATAAAAAAAAATTTAAAAATCAAAATTATGGTAAGAAATGTCCTATTGAATACATTATCTATATTTTATGTTCAATCCTGACATGGATTATAAAATATCCCTCCCATCATTTCAACTAAAATCAGAGTGTGAATAATATTATGATTAGAGTAAGCTACATGGTCAAATTTAAAATTTCATTTAAAAATGAAACAAGATGCTAATTTACATTTCAGTAAGATGTTATTTGGTTAAAAGGGAAAATGTGAGAGTGAATGAGAGCCACTTTAATTACATCAGTATTCCAGAGATTTAGAAACCTCTTTTTGACCCATTTACCTTCTTACAGCTTAGAGTTGCCCTTCTATTTGTCGGTTTAGAATTAGCTGTCAAATTTTTCTGGTTATATGTCAGTCTTTCTCTTCATTTTTAAGCTATTTAATTTTAGTGAAATGTGGAGTAAAAAGTGGCTTAGACAAACCTGTACATGAACCCTTTGCTCTGTCACTAATTAGACATATGCCTTAAAGAGTTTTATTACTTTCTAAGTTTTATTTTCTTTAAAGTGAAAATGATAAAATCTACTTTATAAGCTTATTATAAACCAATTTGATGGATTAAGGGTTAAAGTACATAGCATAGATTAGGTGCTCAAAAATTACACCCGCCTTCACAAATGAATAACTGATGAAATAATATTGCAACATGTGAATAATTGCTAAATGTCAATTTTATTATTATATTTTAAAATGTTTTAATGTGTCTTCTAAGCACTAAGAAAAATAACTTTTTATTTATATTACAATGTTCACATCAGATGCCACTAGAGGGACTTGTATTATCAGAAGTGTCTTTCAGAAGTATCAGTAGGAAATATATGAGCATAATTTGTTAAAGTGAAAATACCAGATAGTGATTTCTTGATTTTGAATTTCAACATTGTATGAAATATAAAAACTGTTTTCCTACATTGATTCATTTTATTTTATAGACTTCATTTCACAATAATTGATATTTTGTATCTTATTAAAGAGTATATTTTTTACTTGATATTAAGCAATTAAAATAGTGATATTTTAGATATGACACCAAAAGCACAGACAACAAAAACAAAAAATAAAACAAGTGGGACTACATCAAATTAAAAAGATTCTGCACTGTAAAGCAAATAATCAACAAGATGAAAAGCAGCCTATGAAATGGGAGAAAATATCTGAGAATAATTTATCTCATAAGGGGATAATGAAAATATGTTAGGAACTCATACAACTCAATAGCAAAATACAAAATAACTTGAATAAATAATGGGCAAATGACATGAATAAAAATTTTCCAAAGAAGACAAATGGCCAGCAGATACATGAAAATATGCTCAACATCACTAGTCATCAGAGAAATACAAATTATAACCACAATGAGATATCAGCTCACACCTGTTAGGATGGCTATTATCAAAACAACGAAAAATAACAAGTGTTGGCAAGGATGTGGAGAAAAAGTAACCCTTATATGTTGCTGGTGGGAATGTAAAATAATACAACTATTATGGAAAACAACATGGTGGTACCTCAAAAAATTAAAAATAGATGTACCATATGATCCAGCAATCCCACTACTGAGTATCCAAACAAATAAGAAATCAGTATGTTGAAGGGATAACTGCACTTGCACATTTACTGAAGCATTATTCACAGTAGCTAAGGCATGGAATCATCCTAAGTATCTATCAATTAATGGAAAAGGAAGGAATTCTCCCCAACTTATTCTACATAGCCAATATCATCTTGGTATCAAAGCCAGGAAAGGACACAACGAAAAAAAAGAAAACTCCAGACCAATATCTCTTAGGAATACAGATTCAAAAACTCTTAATAAAATTGTAGGAAACTGAATTCAGCTGCACATCAAAATAATAATAATAATAATTCACCATGACCAGGTGGGCTTTATCCCAGGGATGCAAGAATGGTTCAACATATACAAATCTATAAGTGTAATTGACCACATAAATAGAAGCAAAAGCAAACATCATATGATTCTCTCAATAGAAGCATAAAAAGCATTTGACAAAATTTAGCACCCTTTTATGATAAGAAGTCTTAATAAAATGAGCATAGATGGAACATATCTCAAAATTATAAAAGCCATATACAACAAGCTCAAAGCCAGCATCATACTGAATGGGAAAAAAAATTAAGAGCATTCCCACTTAGAACTGGAGCCAGACAAGGTTGCCCACTGTCATCACTTCTACTCAACATAGTGCTGGAAGTCCTAGCCAGAGCAATCAGGCAAGAGAATAAAATTAAGTGTATCCAAATTGCAAAAGTGGAGGTCAGCTATTGCTCTTTGCTGATGACATGATCTCATACTTATAAAACCCCAAAGATTTTGGCAAGAGACTCTTGGAATTGATAAATAAATTCAGCAAAGACTCAGGTTACCAAATCAATGTACACAAATCAGTAGCATTTCTATATGCCAACAACAGTCAAGCTGAGAATCAAATTGAAGACTCAATACCTTTCATAATGGCAACAAAGAAAATAAAATAACTAGGAATAGAATTAACCAAGGAGGTGAAAAACCTCTACAGGGAGAACTACAAAACACTGAGGAAGGAAATTACAGAGGAAGTAAACAAATGGAAAAACACATTATGCTCATAAATCGGCAGAATTGACATTGTTAAACTGTTTATACTACCTAAAGTGATTTACTGATTAAATATAACCCCATTAAAATATCAATGTCATTTTCTGCAGATCTAGAAAAAATAATTCTATGCTCATATAGAACCAGAAAAAAAAATAACCAAAGCAAACTTAAGCAAAAAGAACAAACTGGGAGGCATCAGACTTCAAACTATACTACAAGGCTATAGTAACCAAACAGCATGGGAATGGCACAAGAACAGAGACGTAGACCAATGAATCAGAACAGAGAACCTAGATATATAACCACCCTCATATTGTCATCTGATCTTTGGCAAAGCAGATAAAAGCATACACTGGGGAAAAGAATCCTTATTCAATAAATGATGTTGGGAAAATTGGACAGCCACATTTAGAAGACTGAAATAGGATTTGCACCTCTCATTATTCACAAAAATTAACTCACAATGGATAACAAACTTAAACCTAAGGCATGAAACTATAAGAATACTAGAAGAAGATCTTGAAAAACTCTTATAGATATTTGCCCAATTAAGAATTTATAAAGAAGACCCAAAAGCAATCACAGCAACAACAAAAACAAATAAATGGAATCTGATCAAATTAAAAAGCTTCAGCATAGCCAATGACACAATCAACAGAGTGAATAGACAACCTACAGAATGGGAGAAAATACTTGCATGCTATACATTTGATAAAGGGCTGATAACCAGAATCAACAAAGAACTTAAGCAAATCAGCAAGAAAAAAAATCAAACATCCCCTTTAAAAAGTGGACAAAAGATATGAACAGAAGCTTTTCAAAAGAAGATAGACTAATGCCAAAAACAAATGAAAAAATGCTCAACATCTATAGTCATCAAGGAAATGCAAATCAAAAACACAATGAGATATCACTTATCTCCAAAAGGAATGACTTTTATCGAAAAGTCCCAAAACAATAGATGCTGGCATGGATGCACAGAGATGGATGTGGAGAGAAAGGAACACTTATACATTATTGGTGGGACTGCAAACTAGTACAACCTCTATGGAAAGTAGTACGGAGATGCCTCAAAGAACTAAAAGTAGCCTTACAGTTTTATCTATGAATCTCACTATTGGTTATTTACCAAAAGAAAAAAAGTCAGTTTATCACAAAGACATTTGCACTTGAATGTTTATTGCAGCAAAATTCACAATTACAAAGATATAGAATCAACCCAAGTGCCCATCAATATATGAGTGGATTAATAAAATGTGGTTTATGTATACCATGGAGTACTATTCAGCCATGTAAAAATGATGAACTAATGCTTTTTGTAACAACCTGGATGGAACTGGATACCATTATTCTAAGTGAAGTATCCCAAGAATGGAAAAATAAACACCACATGTACTTACTATTAAATTTGAGCTAATTGATTAATACTTATGCACACTTAGAGAAGTAACATTCAACAGAGATCAGGCAGGTGGGATGGGGGAGAAAGGGAAGGGTAAGTTCACACCTATCTGTGTAATGGGCACACTTATAAGTTTGATTCAAACTGTACAAAAGCAATCCATGTAACCAAAACATGTGTACCCCTGCAATATTCTGAAATTAAAAAAAAAGGAATGGATAAAGCAAATGTGGTATATACACACAATGGAATACTATTTACCCTTACAAAAGAAGAAAACCCTGCCATTTGGAACAACATGAATGAATTCATAGGGAATTATGCTAAATGAAATAAGCCACCACTCCAACTCTGGGCAACTACCCTTCTACATTTTGTTTCTATGAATTTTACTTTTTTAGATTCTACATATAAGTGAAATTATACCATATCTGTCCTTCTGTGTCTGGCTTATTTCAGAAGATTCCCTTAGAAAATACATTTGAATTTAAGAATCCCTTTTTAATACTTAAACTCAACAAGTTAAGTGTAAAATAATTTTCTATATATAAATGCCTGTCTTATATTCAGTTCATTATAAAATTTTACTACGGGGAAATAAAAAAATTGTTCACTTAAATGGTTGAAATAGGACAATAAAGCAAAGTAAACATTTTATTAAAAATTTATAGAAGTTATATTTTGTTGACAAATGCTGACTGTGTTGCTTATGCTATTTCTATGTTTGATAGGGCATGGCTAAGATTCACAAGAAACAACAGAATAGCCCATTTGCAAAAAGCACAACTCTATATCTATGTCCAGCAATCATCTATCTATGAGTTTACATATGTTTATCCATTGTTTTCATTGATTATAATTTTTACTTCATTACACTGACTAATGAAATTTCAAATATCCAGTAATCTTAGAAAATATACAAGTAGCTTAATCTACTTTTAGGCATTTAATAGAGAAATAGATTAAATATAAAATATCTATCTCATAAGAAGTGCTTACTTGGTATCAGACATCATGCTAAGTGTCTTATATACAAGACTTATTAATATTTAATCCTTAAACTTCCCCTCATAAAATGGTGATCATTATTAACCTAATTTTAGAGGTAAAGATATTTACAGTTTTTGTGATCACAATAATCAGTAGTCATTGATTAACAGCAGGAATTTGTAAGGCAAGGAGGGGGCTATAAGGCAGGACAGGATAGAGTCACTCTTCAGATCAAAAGAGGTTTATAAGAATTACAATTATATCTGAATTTATCTTAGGGGCAGACTTTTGACAAATATATTCCAATGCATGTATTTTGTGATTGACAGCAGTATGTTGCTATATCAATTATTCGTTCATCTTATTGCACATTATATCTGAGAAATGCAAGTTGTCAACAGTTTGTACTAAATTATAAATGAATAAATAATATATTTAAAATTATATAAATTATTATGATCTGCTAAAAAGCATTATGTTATATATAGATAGTATGATAGAAACTGATTTGGTTTTCTTGACACAATGCTGATATCATTAGTGGAAAAGAAAAATATCATTTAATTAATTTACCTCAACCTACTATCTATCAGTAAATTTCTCCAAGACCTCCTTCCTCTTTCTCTTCTTTCTCCTCCCTTTGAAACTCTCCTTTCCCGCTCTGTTTCAGTCCGCTTGGACTGCTATAACAAAATGCTATAGACTGGTTGGCTTAAACAACAAACATTTATCTCTCACAGTTCTAGAGACTGGGAAATCCAAGATCCAGGTGCTGGTAGATTCGTTTTCTGCTGAGGGATCCTTACCTGGCTTGTAGATGACTGCCTTCCTGCTGTGTCCTCTATGGCAGAGAGAGAGTGTGGGCGCTCTGGTTTCTTCCCCTTCTTACAAGAACATAAATTTTATCATAGAGGCTCCACCCTCACAACCTAATAAAAACCTAATATAAACCTAATGATCTCTGAAAGGCCCCACTTCCAAATGCCATCACAGTGGGAATTAGGACTTCAATTAAATTTTGGGTGATACAAACATAACATTCCCCTCTCCTCTTCCTTTTTCTTCTTCCTCACAAATTGGTTTTATTGATTGCTTATTATATCTCATGGGTAGAGCCTCAGCATATATAACTCCAATTTTAATATTCAATAGTAAGGTATTATGTAATTAATTGTTTAAACTGGTTTCTAAAATTTTGCAAAAGCTTCTTTGTTATGAATATTGATATGCTCATCTAGACTTAACAGAGGGGGCTCAAGAAAAACAAAGATTCAAATTTCAGGGGAAAAATTAATGCAAGAATATATTTTCTAGAATATATAGAAAATTTTATAGAAATAAATATATAGAAAACAATAAATAAATATATAGAACAAATTAATTCAAGAATATATTTTCTAGAACTTCTGAATTATGTGACCAAGAAAAAACTGTATTCTCTCCTAATTGTGAGTCTTATAACACAGACTGAATTAGTTATTTAACTGACAAAGGCTCTCTTTAATGTCTCAGGCTTTTTTTAACAATACAAACAGTACAGGCAATAAAATAACACAAACATTGAATCAATTCAAATATTTATCATTTTTGATAGATAACATCTTTATGAAGGATTGAATTTTTTAAATGACTCAGATGCTTTTAAGTTTGCCCAAAGTATCATAATCAATTTTATATTGTTTTATTTAAAATTAACCACCAATCTATCTTCCAGTTATACATAATGAACATATATATTTTGACATTCTCTGAGAGTATAAATATAATGCCAAAGGCACCCATTATGAGAATATTTAATTATTTATAGCAATTATCTTTCAGTTAGTTTTGAATTACTTCAAAATGTATTTATGTTATTTGAAAAGTTTGCATTTTTATTCTGCCATAGCAAACATATATAACAAATCAATGAAACAATTTCTTAATGTATGAAATAAGGAATTTTGTTAAGTATAAAGAATTAATAAATGAAATATATGTGATATGATCCATATAGAAATACATATTTTCTCATGAATAATAGTTTTCTAAATACAAGGTGTTTTTAAGGCAAACACAATTTTTAACTTAACACTGATTTCTTATACTTTGAATCATTTGGGGAATATAGATATATTGTTTAAATGTTTTGCCATGTGTAATTAATTTTCTATGAAATTAAAATAGCTGTTGTAAAATTTAATATTACTTAGCATATAAATAATCAGATGTTTTTGAACATAAGTTGTTAGATAATCTTGTCACTTTAGCATTTTCTATATAAAGGCAAAACCTCTTAGAGTAACAACATAGAATAAAATAACTCTGTAAACAAACATCTCAGACACATAGTAATGCTAATGTGTTACAATGTGTTTTTATAATATATTTTTAAAAGTTTGTATTATATGAATACTATATTATAATTAGAGATGTTCTTTAACATTAATTAGTGGCATGACCTTGAGTAAATCACTGAATTCTCCTTTGCTTCATTTTGCTAATTTGTGAAGTGAAGAAATTTACTTCAACAACTGCCAATCTCTTTCCAATATCAAAACTCTGAAATTCTAGATACTATATTTACAGATAAAAGACAGCAATAGCAGAATAATCAACAGCAAAGTACTTATCGAGAATATTTCTGTTTTGTTTGATTAAAACATTTCTTAGTTAACCTCAGATTTTATCACACTTTGATTATAATTTTAAATTTCATGATGAAAATATTTATTTGTTCAGCCATTAATGTAATTCTAAAAATGATTATAATTATAAATATCATTTGATGTATTAAGTAAAGATTAAATCTTTTCTTATCCTTAAAATAGAAAGTCTTAGGAACATTTAAAGTTATATGATCTATAATATATTCAATCAAATTATCCTGAGACATTTAATCAACATGATTAAATGTGGCTTTCAGTGTAATATATAATTTCAATGAAGAATGGAGATTTTATATTTAATTTGCCTTTGCCATAGTTTGCTAATTTTTTCTTTTATTATATGCAATTATTCAGAAAATATGTTGAATTAGTTTTTTCTCATTTAAAAAAATTATATAAATTTATTAATTTGTAAGTTACTGTTACATAGATCATTTATTGTTGTTTTTCTTTGAGAGCTGAAAACATTGGTCCAATTCCATATACTGACTTCATTTGTACCTTGAGTATATAATAATCATATATACAGTTTAGTAAGAAAATATTAGTAGATTTATTAATAATTTTAGGCAAATAGATAATATAGTATTAATGGAACAAGGTGGTTGATAACTGTGGTAGGCTAAACAGTGACTCTCCAATGTCTCCATCCTAATGGCATGATTATTCCAATGTGTTAACTTATAAGGCAGGATTTTAAACTTGTGATCTCCAGAGTTGCAAAACAAAAAATTTGTGTTATTTTAAGACAATAACTTTGTAGTACTTTGTCATTACAGCAATAGAAAACAAATACAATAGCCTCTTAAGTATGGTTCCTTATGCCTCTATTTTTTCCCTAGATCTCTTGACATTCTTTGAATTCAATGCTATAAAAATCCAATATTTCTATTAAGTACAGAATTTTTATTTTATATTATTAAAAAATGAAGTAAATCATTTCCCTAAAATAATGCTATAAACTGCTTTTTTCACCTAATAATACATCATGTAAATTCTACTTCATCAATAAAAATCTAAATCATTTTATTTCATAGTTACACAATATTTCATATTGTGAAAGCTTTACAGTTCATTCAACCATTATTCTGTAACTATATATAAGATATTTTCTTTAAAAAAATCACTAAAAGTACTGTAATAAAACTCAGTTGTAAAACAATACATTGATTTTACCTTTAAACCTTTAATCACTTGTATATTGTTTTCTATCTTATATTTAAGATTTCTACTTCTTGGACAGTTTTGATAATTCGTACTTTGCCCATAAATAATCCATATGGCCTAGATTTACTTTATTATTTTCTTGAGAGTTATAGGTATTGGTTTTTTAAAATTTGCATAAGCTCCTTTTTCATATCTTTGGCAGTATCTTCATTTTCCTTCTACACACATATACACACATATATGTTTGCATTTGTGTGCATGTGAATTCTTATTTATCTTTTTCTCTTTTAATAACTCTACATTTGTGTTATTTAATATACTGATTATTTTAAAATGAAAATTATTTGTATATTTTACTTATCCTATTTTGCTCTATTTAATTATTTTCAGCATTTACTTTTATTAATTTTCTCTTCTTACTTTTGGTTTAAATTCTATTTTTTACCATTTATTTAGTGCTTTGACTCATAGACTTCCAACCATTAAATTGATGTTCTAGGCATCAGTGAAGAAAAAGAGAGAAGGCAAATAGGCAGGTCTCCCAGTCTGGTCAGCAATCATTTTAGTAGCCTTCCAGCCATCACACACAAAACCTCCACACACATCTATTGCTTAGCATATGGTCACAGGGCTCTTTCAACTGCAAGGCAGAGCAGTAAATGTGTTTTGTTTGGGTGCATTGCTATTATGAATAAAATTGAATTTCTACTACTGAGGAAGAAAAATGAAATGAGTATTGACTGGTTACTAACAGTTTCTACTACATCCCATTCTCCTAGATGGAGTAAGAATGTTTTTACTCCTTTTCTATTTCTAATAGTTTCAAGGTGCTGGATTTTGTTGAAATCTACTTTTAGGTTTTCCTTCAGTTTGTCTCATTTGTTTTAAGAAACCTTATTTTAAAGGACTATTGTAATTTTTTGATCATAATAACATTATCCATTTAGAGTCAATTTTATAAATTGTAAGAGACATTACCACTATTTCCCCAGTATGATTTTCATCTTTTATAATATCTTAGGCCTGATTTTCTGATTTAATTGTCATTTGGTTATTGTATTTTCAAGATTTTCCTGAGAACACATAGGTGATATAGTCTCTGGACCCATATATATCTGCAAATGTCCTTTTCTCTGACGGGTGAATAGTAATTTGAATCTATCTCCTTTTGTCTCAGTAGATAATATTTCATTAGCATCTAAGTTTTAATATTATAAAGAAGTCAGATATTAGTCAGATTCTCTTTCTTTGAAAGTCATTTCCTCTTTTAGAAGCTTATAAGACTTTTTATTTACTGTTGGAATTCAAAAATTTCACCAGGATATATCTAAGTAAATGACCTTTTTCATTAATCCTTTCTGGGACTCAGGGAACCTTTTCAATCTTCAGGCGCACAAGTTTCTTCAAATAAAAGAAGTTTTCTTTATTTGTTTAAATATTACCTCTCATCTATCACCTCCTTTATTTTATTTCAAGATCTCCTTTTATACACATGAAAATTCTCTGTCTCTGCTCTCAATAATTCATCTTTTCACTAGTGATTGCCATTGTTTATATTGTTTCTACTTGTTTTATAATTCTGTCACTTGATCTTCCTGGCCAATTTAACTTTCAAGCATAATTACTTTTATTAGTTCAACTATTGAAAAATTTTAAGTTGAAATTTTTTACTTGTTTTTGTTATACAAATTGTTTTATATTTGATGTCCTTGGTATAGCATATTATTTTGTTTATCTAGCTTATCTGACATTTCCATCAGTTCTTCTTGTGAAAAGGTTGTTTGTTTTATCCTCCATTTTTGAGTTCTGTTGGTTTTCTTTGCTTGCTCATGCTTTGAAACACAATAACATGGGAAGGCAGAATAACCCCTGCTAACATACAAATGAGCCACCATAGGAACAGGGTGCCACTCAGACCATCAAGGCAGATACCTTAATGGTTCTCCAGGTTTAGTAAGCATCTTAGTCATGACAGCAAGGCAGATGGAAACTTTCCCTTAGGACGCTCAAAATTCTCCATTGGCTCAATCATATCAGAGAAGTGCAGAATAATGGTATAGGATCTAGCTCTCAAGGTCAAACCAAACTTGCTCTATGTTGTTTGAGAGATATCTTGACCTCCAGTGCACAGCATCCATTTACTCTGTTTCTTGTAAGAAACCATGTATTTTTTGTTTGCTTGCTTTCTTTTTTTTAAACAGAATATCTTCTTTCCCACTTTTTAATCTGTGTGATCTGAAACAAAATGACCCTACACCAGCTTTCATGTGAGAGTGTGTGACTGAAACCATACTCATCTGCACATTCTAGTTACGTGGCTCAAAGAATGGTCACCAACCTGAGCACAGTCTGTTTAGGCACAAAACATTTATAGAATTAGAAGCTTACTTTCCTTTTGGATTTACATTTGAGAGGAATGATTTGGAATAACTGGAAGTTCTCTTCACATCACACATAGCATTGTAAGTAAACACAGAGGAGAAAAAAAAGCTGAGAAAATGGTAAGGAGTTTAAGAAATAACTTTTGAAAAATCATAGATACTGAGCTTTCACAATCTAAATAAATTTGCATAACTCAAACCTTGATCAAGAAACAGTACCATCACCTCAGAAGTTGCTTTTACTTCCCTTCCGGTGATTCAGTAACATCCAAGGGGAACCACTGTCCTGCAGTCTAAAACTATAGATTTGTTTTACCATTTTTGCATTTTATATGACTAGAATATATGATCTTTTTGGTCTGAATTCTGTAGTTCAATATTTTATGTGATGCATTAATATTGTCACATATAGTTATAGCTTGTTTATTCTTATTGATATACTGAATTCTATTGTGTGAATATACCAAGATTTATTTATGAATTTTTCTACTAATAAGCATTTAGATAGTTTCCATTGGAAACTATTATTTATAGTAATGCCATGAACATACTAGGACAGTTTTTCGGTGAACATATGTATGCATGTCTTTTGGTATATACTTGAGCGTGTAACTACCAAGCCAAAGGATAGGCACATTTTCAGCTTTAGGAGATGGTGACAATTTTCCATAATAGTTAAAAGAATCCACACTCTCACCAGCAATACATGAAAGTTCTATTTCTTCCACATATTTGCCTATACTGATATTTTCATTAAAAACTGTTTAAATGTTCACTTTTCTGTTATTTGTCACCATTTTTTTAAAAAGCTTCCTGTTTTATTAGCTTTCCTTCTCTGGCTGTTATCTTATATAACAGGAAATTGAGAGGGAAGATAACTCATTCATGTCAAACTCCAGACACTATGTTTCCAAAAAATTTAAGGTATTCAGTATAAAGTATTCAGTTCAATATAAGAATACAGAATACACACACGTTTGTGTTTGTGTATATATGTATACATGCATATAAATGTATACACACACTATATTAAATACTTTCCTGTCATGTCAAAGTAACAATAACTATATAGAGTCTATGTTCACATTTTTGCTTTAGTTCTTAACCCAAAGTAGTTAATCTAGTTGTGGAGTTACATGGTGAACTGATGAAGTGAGATTATTTTATGATTGAACACTGATCCTATCTTACCTTTGATTACTAATAAATTGAGAACATGTATTCATTGTGTTTTTTAAACAAGAAATGAAAAGGAAAATAATCGTGTCCTAATTGTCTCTTCCAGAAACTTGTGATAATAAAAATATTTTTTCTTTGGGTGCTGAAAATTAAAGACATTATTCTAGTGTAATTATTATTTCTTGAATTGAGATAACACTACAGATTTAACTATTATGAAATAACATGTTAGTGCATTATTATTGGATATATAAATTCACAAGTAAATTTTAAATGTATTGCTTAAAATTGAGGTTAAGGAAGTTTTCTAGTAATGCTGTCCCCAAATCATTTTGACACTTGAATGATGTTTTAAAGAAATTCTGAATAAACAATGAATATGAAATTGAAGTGGAAATATCTAGCTAAGGGTCTTTGGCCTACTTATCTACTGCTCTAGGACAAAGTACAAATTGGAACTGTGGTCAGAAGAAATACCTCTTCAGTTGTGGTTGTTGCCAAGTGTACATTTGAGATCAATAGGCAGAATAGTTACTAGTTGTCCCGTAAAGACTTAGATGCTAAGGAGATGTCAAGGACTTTTTTTGCTATCCTGGTCTACTATTTCTTATTCAGGTTTTTCAGTTATGATATAAACCAAGCATCTTTACCAAGTCTTAGAATTAATTGATTTAATCTGTAATGTTGATGCCTTTGTAGAGATCTTCTAATAGAAAGTTAAGTAAATTTTAACAAGCTTGGAGATTTTGAAGGAAACCTATTTATGTAAGTAAGAAATAGAATTGTGAGACTATAAAACAATTAAGGAAAATTTAATCAAAAAGCTTTAAGTGGGAACACCTCAGCAAATTTCTAAGCAATAGTATTCACAGTCTAGATAGTTAAGTTCACATCTTTTTCATGGCAAATTACGATATTTTCCTATACAGTATTGTTTATTCATATTTATTTGAGTGATGCTTAATATATAATTTTAAGTAGCTAAGGAAATAATTGTAAGACTATTTTGATGTATAAAACATTGCATTATCATTTGATATTATAAATAACTTCCTTTGCCTTTTTTAACTTATGATAGGTGTTACCGGTGCTTGAAATCATTCCATTCTCTTTTCTTTCCATGGTAGATGGGAGGCTGTATGTCCTAAGTACCTTACTATTAGATAGGATCATGTGCCTAGCTATGGGCAACAGAAAACAAGCAGAAGTGACACTTCTCTAATTTTTCTCTTTCCTCACTCTAGTGTGTTGGCCTCAGGATGCTGGAGTTATGAAATCAAAACAAACTAATTTTTTGAGTCATCTTATAAAATGCAGTTCACTTAGAGTATTGTCTAAGCCATTAAAAACTTGTTAAAAATTCAAGAATCTAAGTTTTGGTTTTTGAGATTTTGAGGTTTTTGAAACTGAAACATATATCCTGTACTGACTTAATATATAAGTCAATACAATGTACAGTATAACTGGTGACACTTAGAAGTTCATGTTTTCCTTGTATTAAGACTTTTATGTGAAGTTTACCATGTCTTCCAATTATTACTAACATATCACTATATTATTGAGATACAGTAGTCAAGGTAAGGAAAACTTTACTGTGTTAAATTTCTTTGGAGGTTAATTGAATTTTTGTAGTTAAGATTTTGGGATATTTGGATTAACTATTTTAGCATTTTTTTATAGAATGGATAAAAGAAATATCTTAGTCCCATGTCATATAGATATGCAATTAAAAGATTCTAATGTATATCTGATATCAAAATTTTCTAATTAATTATAAACAATGAAATAATAAGAGCTAACATTTATTGATTATACTATATGGTGCGCCCTATTGATACTTTATACATACTCTCTCATTTAACCCTTCCCTGTGAAGTAAATACTAGCGTATTATCCTTATCGGATACATGGGGGAATTAAGGCACACCAATATTACTTTATTTTCCCAATGTCAACCACTAAATAGCAAATGCAGAAATTCCCACACAGATTCCAGAGACAAAAATCTTACATGCTATGTTAAATATCTAAAAATGACTACCAAAAGCTTACGTAATTATTCAAGAAATAATCTAAGTTGCTTATTTACTTATATTTATTTTATCAATTAGTAGGTTTTATGTGTCAAAGTACAGAAAATTAGACTCAGATTTTTGACTCAAGTTACTTAAAAGTCCAGGGAGACCTCTGACTTCAGGCAAGGCTTAATTGAGACTCAAGAGATATGACCAGAGCTCAGTTTCTTTCTCTCCAGTTCTTGGCTCTTTTCTCTTTGAGTTGGTTCATTTTCAGACAAGTTTTTTCTGGGATCAACAAGGGACACCCAGGCTCCATCCTATTTTCCACGCAACGAATGTCTATTCCAGTGGCTTCATCAGAAAACGAAGGAACTTTTTCTCTCCTAAAAGCAACAATAAGGATCTCCTTGGTTGCACTAGTACTGTGATCTGCTGATAGGCTTAAGCTACCCAGGAACCTTCTCCCACCTCTCTCTGGATCTGAGAGTGGAAACAATGTCATTCAAACTTTGTGGGTGAGAACTGAAGAAAAGTGAATTTGTCAATAGGAAATTTGAATATTAATGATGAGACAGGAAAGAAGCAGATGTCAGGGAAGAACCAATAACTGTGTATCCCAGAGTCTTACTGTCACTGTCTTGCTTGCATTTTAAATTTTCTTTTCTTTCTTCTTTCTTTTTTATTTTTAGAGATAAGGTCTTTCTCTGTCGCCCAGGCTGGAGTGCAGTGGCTGTGGCATGATTATAGCTCACTGCAGCCTCAAAATGCTGGGCTCGCGCGATCCTCTCGCTTCAGCCTCCTGATTAGCTGGGACTACAGGCACATGCCACCATGACTCGCTTGTTTTATTTTCATCAATTTAAGAAGTGAAATTAATGGATAACCACCTTTTAATGCACTTTTGGACTTCTGGCTAGAGTTTTCATTTCAATTTTATATTCGTTGTTTACACAAAATGCCTTTTAAAACATTGAAAATGAATTAATATTTCACAATACAAAGTGCCAGAGCAATGCAAAACTTCAAAATAAACACCCATATGTGCATTTCCAGAAAGACTGTCATGTTGGCATTCAAATACAGAGATAGTTTCCTTGTAAATGTCTTAAGAATCTTGATTTCTCAAATTATTCATACATGTAAAACAAGCCGGCATAATCATGACTAAAATATATTTGGACAAGTCTAGCAAAAATTATGCTATAGGTATCACAATGGTTAGGTGTGTTCTCCCTCTTCTCATAGGAACAAAGTTTATAGAGACAGTCATAATGCAAGTATCTAATTCCAGTTTATCCTTCTTTAAACATAGTGATTGAAGGTTGGAGAAGGAAAAAAAATACAGAACAATAACACTGATTTAATACCTATTGTCTTCCAGATTATGCAATATGTAATGTGATATGCAAATTCACATTTCTTATTGTATCTTCACATCAGCTCTTTGGAAGTTGGTCTGTCTTAGTGAGTTACACAGCCTGCTGAAATGAACAAGACTGGATAGTTATAGATCAAATTTAAAAAATAAGTCTGTGGGAAAATAAAGTCCTTTAAAATTCTATCTATTATTTTTTGGTTGGTTAGTTATTTGGTCAGCATCTAAAGAGAAGCTGGGAAAAATGGTTACTGAACTTTTATTTCTTTGAAACATATGCTAGTTGAGCTAAAATTAATTTTTATACAGCTTGTACTTGTAAAGAATGAATACATGTGCTGTGTTCAAGATTTACAGACTCAGTTTGACAAATATTAGAATAAGAAGATCACCGGACTCATGAGGAAAAATATGAAATTCCATAGGCTAATTTAATGGCTGAGTTTCTTTTTTTTTCAGGCCTCCCTTCAACATTAGCTTTATTTTATTTATTTTTTATTTCAGCATATTATGGGGGTACAAATATTACGGT
>VBSM01000272.1:73265063-73295832 GCA_008086735.1 Cheirogaleus medius
TTGCCTCTATAGAGAAAGACAGTTAAAGGATCCATGGTTTTGGGTAAAGATGCCTTTTATCTTTCTCCTATTAAAACTTTTATTTTTACTTAAGAATTTTCTACAAATTTTGTAAATTCTTAGCATATACACTGAATTATATATGTGATTTTTTTAGGTGACTTCTACTTACATTTTTAATGTGCACTTGGCTATATATAACACTGAATTCATTTGAATAGTGTTGAATGTATTTTTTATTTGTGAGGAAACTTCCTTATGAATATATTTTTATTAATATTATTTTAAATTGACAAATCATAATTGTTTACATTTATGGGATACAGTGTGATTTTTTGATATATGTATGCAATGTAGAATGATTAAATCAAGCTAATTAACATAATATATCCTTGCTTATCAGTTTTTATGGGGAGACATTTGAAATTTGCTCACTTAGTTATTTTTAAATAAATGGTACATTATTATTGACTATAGTCACCCTGCTCTGGAAACTTGTTCTTCCTGTCTATCTAGAATTTTGTACCCTTTGATTAACAACTCCACATTCCCTCCCTCTCCACTCTCCCAGTATCTGGTAACCATCATTCTGCTCTTCACTTCTTATCAGTTCAACTTTTCTCGATTCCACACAAGAGAAATATTATGTGGAATTTTCTTTCTATGGTTGGCTTATTTCACTTAGCATACTGTCCTTCAGGTTCATCCATCTTGTCACAAATGACAGGATTTTTTTCTTTTTCAATGCTGAGTAGAATTCCATTGTGTATATATACCACCTTTTCTTTACTCATTTATCCATTGATGAACTCTTAGGTTGATTTCATAGCTTGGGCATTGTGAATGATGTTGCAATGAATATGAGAGTACAGATATCCCTTCAATACATTGATTTCAAATCCTTTGAATACACACCCAGAAGTGAGATTACTATATCATATGGTAGTTCTATTTTTAGTTTTTTAAGAAACCTCTATACTGTTTTCCATAATGGCTGTACCAATTTACATTACTACCAACAATGTACAATAATTCCTTTTCCTCTGTGTCCTTGCCAATGTAAATCTTTCATCTTTTTTGATAACAGACATTCTAACAGGTGTGAGGCGATATCTCACTGTGATTTTAATCTTCATGTTCCTAAACATTAGTGATGTTGACCATTTTATAATGTTCCTGGTAGCCATTTGTATGTTTTCTTTGAGAAAAATCTGTTCATGTCTTTTTCCCATTTTTTAATTGGGTTATTTTTTCCTTCCTATTAAGTTGTATGATTTCCTTATATATTTTGGTTATTAACTTCTTATCAGATGTATGATTTGCAAATAATTTCTCCCATTCTTTGGGTTTTCACTCCATGTTGTTAATTGTTTCCTTTGCTGTGCAGAAGTTCTTTTAGTTTTATGCCATATATTTGTCTATTTTTGCTTTTGTTGCTGTGGTTTTGGGGTCATATCCAAAAAATCATTTCCCAAACCAATGTCGTGAAGTTTTTCTTTTATGTTTCTTTCTAGTAGTTTTACAGTTTCAAGTTTTATATTTAAATGTTTAATCTCATTGGATTTGATTTTTGTATATAAAATGAGATAAGGATCCAAATCTATTCTTTTGTTTGTGCATAGCCAGTTTTCCCAACACTATTTATTGAAGAGACTATTCTTTTCCCATTTTGTGTTTTAGGTACTCTTATTGAAACTCACTTGATCAATTTCTAATATGTCTGCTTTTATGCCATTCCATGCTGTTTCAATTACAATTGTTTTATAATATATTTTAAAATCAAGGAGTCTGATGCCTTCACCTTTTCTGTTTTGCTCAAGATTATTTTATCTATTTGAAGTCTTTTGTTTTCCATGAGAATTTAAAGATTGTTCTATCCTATTTCTGGGGAAAATGACACAGGAATGTTGGTAGGAATTGCATTGAATCTGTAGATCATTCTGGGTAGACATTTTCACACTATGAATCCTTCCAATCCATGAACAGAGGATACTTTTATTAATATTTATTTGTGTTTTCTTCAGTTTCTTTCATCAGAACCTTGTAGTTTTTAGTATGTAATTATTTTATCTTTTTGCTTAAATTTGTACCTTATTATTTTATTTTTGTTGCTATTATAAATAAGATTGTTTTATTAATTTCTTTTTTGGATAGTTCATTATTAGTATATAGAAATACTATTGATTTTTATATGTTGATTTTGTATCCTGCAACATTATTGAATTGATTTATCAGTTCTAATAGTTTTTTGGTGGAGTCTTTAAGATTTTCTATATGTAAGATCATATTGTCAGCATATTGAGATAAATTTACTTCCTCCTTTCCTATTAGAATGCTTTTCATTTCTTTCTCTTGTTTAATTGCTCTGGCTAGGACTCCCAGTACTATGTCGAAAAGATGTGATAAGAGCGGGCATTTTTGTCTTGTTTCTGATCTTAGAGGAAAGGCTTTCAACTTTTCACTTTTGAAAATGATGTTGACTATATGTTTGTCATATATAGTCTTTATTGTGTTGAGGTACGTTCCCTCTACCTAATCCGTTAAGAATTTTTATCATGAAGCAGTGTCAAATTTTGTCGAAATGGTTTTTTCTGCATCTATTGAGATGATCATATAATTTTTATCCTTCATTTTGTTAATGTAGTGTGTCATATTTATTGAGTTGCATTTGTTGAACCATCCTTGCCTCCCAGTGATAAATCTCACTTGATCACAGTTAATGAATTTTTCAGTCTGTTGTATATATATGAACGTTTTTAGTTCTCTTAAGCCATTTATATTTTTCTCTATGGAAAAAAATGAATTGATAAAAGAAATGCACATAAACTGTAATTGTATATAACATGAATATAATACACAAAATTTGGGAAAATCATTAGTATTTTAGAATAAAGAACTAATGTGGCAGAGTGGGAAGTGATTAGGAGTGTAAGAAAGTCTTTTGTGTAGGAGGAATGGGTGTGATATGTATAGGACTAAAAGTGCAAGGTGGTATGATAAGATTAGGTATTTGTCAAGTTCAGTAATTATGGATAATGACAATATTAATGGACATGACCTGGCAGATTCCTATTCTAACAGCTTTGTGGAGAAAAGGTAGAAGCATGCAACCATGCCCAGCTAATTTTTCTTATTTTTTTGTAGAGACAAAGTCTTGCTGTGTTATCCAGGCTGACTTAAAGCAATCCCCTCGCCTCAGCCTCCCAAAGTGCTAGGATTACAGGCATTAGCCACCCGCCCAGATTTGATGAACATTTTAAGGGTCAAATAACAATTATAATGTTTGCAAATTTTAGTAAATCACTTTGTATGTTTCAGCTTACACAATCATTTTGTAATACTGCTCTACTTTGTACAGTGAGTACTTCCTGTACTTTTAAAAGTGTACAATTATTGGCTAATATCACATTTACATTATATTATAAACATAAGGCTTTCATTTACAAGTCAAATATTAATAACTGGTGTTAATACATTGGAGACTGACAGAGAAATATCTGGAAGAAAATCTGTTATAAATACTCCTATGTATTACAAGTAGGGAAACAAATTACTGTGCTTTACCTTGGAGAATACATTAAACACAACATAATTATGTTCTTTCTATCTTCACTATTTCTCAACAAATTTTGGTTAAATAATTTACTTGTACTTATGCACAGTTTGAAAACACTGATGATCTTTCATAAATGAGGGCAACAAATGTATGCACTTAGTAATATTTTTCAATTTGTACTGTAACACAAGCTCTAGTGGTAAAATATAATTGAGGGATGAATACAAAAGACAGCAACTTTTTCTGCCCTATGAAAATTATCCTATTCTATCACTGTTCTCCACACCAGTGCTGCAGCTGCTTTCTTTCAAATAGTACATAATTCTTTTTCTCTCATGCTTTATATAGGTATATATATGATTCTGGCAGGACTACCAAAAAAAAAAAACCCACAAAATAATTACAAACAGAAAAAAAATCATAGCAAAACTTCCCGAACATATTTTTGGATTCTGTTTATTCTTTCCCTGAATTTGTTTGGCTAGCCAATGAAGCAAGGACTTTCTAAGTCTGAAACTTTCCTCACTATGGAACCTGGAATCCCTGCTTCTCTCTGTGGAGGAAAGGGACAGAGATTGGCAACTTAACTCTGGATTTGCCAGTGCTAGATGGTGCTGTTCATTCTCCCTAATTATAACCCCAACTTCGATGCTGGATATACAGGAGAATTTAGAATTAGGGTAATAGTTCCGTAGGCAACTAGAGCAGCCTCCCTACCTAAGAGGAATGTTTCTCTCCATTATACTTTCCCTGGCCTTTTAATCCAGTATTACAAAACATATAAAGAGTAATGACTCATTAACCATCCCTACTTTATCCCCCTCTCCTCCCTATCCTTCCCAACCTCTGGTAGCCATCATTCTACTCTGTTTACATGAGATCAATTATTTTTAATATTTAGCTCCAATATATGAGTAAGAACATGCAAAATTTGTCTTTCTATGCTTGGCTTATTTCACTTAACATGATGTTCTCCAGTTCTATCCATAGTATTGCAAATGGTAGGTTTTCATTCTTTTTTGTGGCTACATTATATTCCATTGTGTATATGTACCACAATTTCTTTATCCATTCATCCCTTGATGGACACCTTAGGTTGATTCCAAATCTTGGTTATTGTGAATAGTGCTGCAATAAACATGGGAGTGCAGGTATCTTTTTGATATAGTGATTTTACCTCCTTAGGATATATACCCAGCAGTGGGATTGCTGGGTCAGTCCTATTTTTAGTTTTTTAAAGAACCTCTATATCATTCTCCATAGTGGTTGCACTAATTTACATTTACATTGACAGTATACGAGGGTTCCCCTTTCTCCACATCCTTGCCAGCATTTGTTACTGACTATCTTTTTGACAAAAGCCATTATAACTGGGGTAAGATGATATATCATTGTAGTTTTGATTTATATTTTTCTGATGACTAATGATGTCGAGCATTTTTCCATGAACCTGTTGGCCATTTGTATGTCTTCTTTTGAGAAATGTCTACTCAGATCATTTGCCTATTTTTAAACCAGATTATTTGTTTTTTTCCTATTGAATTGTTGGAGTCCTTTGTCAAATGGGTAGTTTGCAAATATATTCTCCCATTCTGGGGGTTTCTGTTTTTGGTGCTTGTTACCTTTGTTGTGCAGAAGCTTTTTGCTTTTTGCTTGATGTGATTCCATGTGTCCAATCTTGCTTTGGTTACCTGTGCTTTGTGGGTATTACTCAAAAGATTCTTGCCCAGGCCAATATCTTGACACATTTCTCTAATGTTTTCTTTTAGTAGTTTCATAGTTTCAGGTCTTAGATTAGGATGGCTTTGGCTTTTCTGGGTCTTTTTTGGTTCCATATAAATTTTAGGATGAATTTTTCTATTTCTGTGAAGATTATCGTTGTGTTTTGATACGGATTGCATTGAATCTATAGCTAGTTAGAATGTTCGATAGTACAACAAAGTGACTATAATCAACAATAAGTTAGGGTAAACTTTAATATAACTAAAAAAATAGAATTGGACTGTTCTAACATAAGGAAGGAAATGACAAATGCCTGCGGTGATGAATACCCCAACTACCCTGATTTGATTAATTTACATTGTATCCCTATATCAAAACATGGCATGTACCCTATAAAAATATGCAACTATTATGTACCGATAATAATTAAAAATAAGCAATATTAAAAAAAACCATTAATTGGTGCCCTTCACTGAGGTTTCCACATTTTGGTTCATGGTAAGTTTTGTCTGAAGCCATGTTGAATCTTTAAGGTATTTATGGGTTTATAGAAATAATTGATAACTGAACTTCCAAGTATATATTTATTAGAATTTGATTAAGCCTCATGTTTATGTAGGGTCTTTCAATCTTAATCCATACTCTTAGGTATGCATGAAATGTCACCTTATATTCTAAATAATTCATTATATCTGCTAGGATAGGGCTACACATAAAATATAAAGCATCCAGTTAAATTTGAATTTCAGGTTAACAACAAGTAAGTTTTTAGCGTAAATATGTTTCATTAAGTATTCGTAACACATTTATACTAAGTCTTCAGGTTTCTTTTCACCAAGACCTAGATTATTTGAGTAAAGCAGAAATGTATTCTATAATCAAATTATTCTGATCCTTTACTTGATCATTTGAAAACACAAACAAATAAACCATGGATGGTAAATTTGAAATGAAACAAATGTGCTGGGCAGGGTTGCTTTCTCTCATACTCTTTCCCTGTTTTTTTATATAATGCATATAATTTATGTATAATGAATACAATTAAATGAATATTATTTAATCTAAAAATGCACATTTCCTTAAAATAAAGAAAGTGAACATTTTAGGATATTTTAAATTTTACTAGCATTTTAAAGACTATTCCACTATATTTAACATTTCTTTCTAAAGCTGAATCATATTACTTCAAAAAAAATAAAATTGTTGAACTCTCTTATTTTTAAAGTGCACTTTAATTAAATTTAAATTCATTTTACTGAATTGGAAATAAATGAGGCATTCACTTAAAAATAAATTAAGTTTTAATGCATCATTATACCATATATACTATCAAAAATGAATTAAATCCTATAATGGTAAGCCTTAGGAAATATTATTTAAAACTAAAATTCAAGAAAAATAATTACAAAAAACTGGTTCCGTATTTGCAATCTTTGAACTAGTTTACATTTTTCCATAAGTGTCATATTCAGGTTAAAATCATACTTTTTTTAACATTATTTGGAGTTAAACGAAACTTGAGCCAATTTTAGATTTAGAGTTAAAAGAAACTAGGGCCATTTTTAGATTCACTCTAGGACTTTGAATTGCAACAAACATTTGGTTACCAGCTCTGTCTTTGGAAAATTTCATGCCACTTTGATTATTTGAGAATTAGCAGTTTTCATACTTCTGGTCTTGCTATGTCCCTGTTTAATTTCTCATTCTTTATTTTCCTAGCCTCATTTCTCAGCTCTTTGAAAGCTTTGTAACAGATTGCTTGTTGCCCATCAATATTTAGTCTTCCATTTTTCCATAGTAACAAACTTATCACTACATTTCTCAGCCTCCTATGCATTTGGGTAGAGATATTTGACTAAGTTCTCAACAGTAGAAAGAAACAGAAATGCTTTCCATCATTAGGCCATTTCTTTGAAAGAAATAAGCATGTGATTCTTCCTTCCTTTTTTCTTCTCCCTGTCTAGCAGATAATAATAAAAGGAGTAGCTTGCTTGGACCTTGACATGGATGTCACATGTTGAGAATGACAGTTCCATTCTACTGTGCTTGGTCTACTTACTGCTGGACTTTAATATAAGAAATAAATAAACTTCTATTTAGTTGAAACAACTAGTATATCATCTCTGTTTAAAGCACCCTAATATATGTATTCCAGATTTTTAACTATAACTTTATTTTAGTACTTGGTTTGAATCTCATGGGTATACTTTCTTGAAATTCATGGGATCTGAAGTCTACAGGAAGGAAATTATTTTTCTGTATTTATCTTCTTTTCTTATTCTTGATCTTGGTCTGAAAACAGGAAAAATTGATCAGTTGGTTGAACATTGCCGGTTCTATTTTAATGCCATTTAGGATAGCTTCTTGGGGTTTTACAATTCCCCTTTCTTCCCTTGATAAACATTTGTGATTCCTCTAGCAGCTATATCTGTGTTAATGTGACCCAGCCCCCAATTTCTAACAAAATGACCCAGAAAAGAACTCCTACTAGAACTTCCTTTAGTCTTTTTCCTGGTAATTTGAATTTGAAATTTTGAACAGAGTATCTGAAACAGAGAGGTGTTGAAGCTTGGTTTGTGCATTATTTTCTTAGATTGGTGAGTTATTTTTGTCATCTCCTACTAAATATTCCTGTGTTTAAAGACTTGCAAGCAAATAAGAACATATCTGAGACCTAATTCTGTGCTTTGTGATGGCTGTGAAATTTTAGCCCTCCTTGCATGGTATATATTTCCTTTAACAGTGGTGATCCGCTTCTATTGGACTCTCAGATCCCATCTCCTAGGAGGGATAGGCTGTCTAAACAAGTATCCAAATACCTTTACATTCTGATGTATTTCTTCATTATGAATAGGATTGTTGTTACTGTTCATTCTTTGTTTCCTTCTTACTCCCTTTTTTGGAATCTTTTATTTATACATCTTACATGATTCTAAAAAATAGACATTGAAATATTGTTGGAAAATAGTATGAAAGAAGAGATCTTGTCAACTTTCAGGACAAGTTTCATGACATCAAATACAAGACAGTGTTAATCATAGGTGATAAATAGCCTGTGTAAGTGCACACACATGAAAGAATAAAAATAAAATCCAAATATAGTTATCTTATGTTGCTAATTTTTTAAAAGAGAAATCAAATACCTGTCACATATGTAGGACTAGTTTAAATATCATTCTTATAACAAAATAGTGGGAGAAATATTTTATGACTTTATATGTCATTTTTCTTTCAATTATGAGACCACCTAAATTTTGGGCATCATTATAAGATCTGAGTATATAAAAAGGAATGTGATGTGAAAAGATTCCAAAACCATAAGCACTAATGAACAATATTACCAAAGATACTCCGCATTATCTTGGATAAAAACAGGGCTTCCTATTTCATATTGTTTCATGCTTCACATAATAAATGTGTTACTTTTTCAATTAGCTGCTACTTTAATTTTAGTTTTGGATGTTTGCCAATCATTTACTTTTGTGTGGTATGGGAATGTAATGCAATAAACTAGCAGTAACTATGTATACTTTTACTCCAGGGCAATAATGGTATAGATTATTAGAGTAATTGATATATTTGAATTGGTCACTATATTTCTGGATTCTTATTTTGTCTGAATTATTAAACATACATAATTTTAAGACTAGACCCATATCAGTTAATCTAATCCTTAAACTGTATATTAAGTATTATTATTATAACTATTTTAAGGCAGAGAAAACTCCTTTAGTAGAAAAAGGAACTAGAGTTTAGAAAGTTCAAATAACTGAACTAGAATTAGACAATAAGGAAATGTCTACATCAGGATTTGAACACAAACCTTTCATCCTCTAATGACTATAGGCTAGAATGAAACGATACCCCAGGATTTTAATAAGAGTTAAAGAGTTATGTTTCTTTGTCTTCTACACTGAGTTCACAAGAATAATTACTTTCACCTTTTTCAAAAAATCCAGAGCACAGTATTATATGTATTACTTTGCTCAATAAATATGTTAAATGCATGCATGTAAACTTTAATGCACAGATGAACGCATGCATATTTCATGCATAAATAAGAATGAATTACTATTATCAGATTATGGAAATGTTTCTTATGTTGTTATATTTTAATAGTGATATCTGTTAATCCCACTTATTGTATATTTAAGACATTTCTACTACATTAACTGTAATGATACTTGCCAAACTTACTATAAAACCGACATTGATGATCTAGATTCTGAGAGCTAACAAGACTACAAAACTTTCAACTATTTCTATGCAAGTTCTGTTGAGTGCAAAATATAAACATGGGCTATGATTGTTAAATTTCTATCAATCGCATGGAATTGCGATTTTTCCAATAATTGTTCCAATTATTCCAATAACATGGAATGCAAAACATGTTATAAACTCAAGACAGGGAATATTCAAGATTATTTTATGGATTTGGTACAGATAAAATTAGTGTCCTTGTAATGTAAAACATCTCCAGTTTCTATTAATATAATAAGAGAAGGTGAAGAAGTAGTGTGAAGAATATTTTATATTTAGGAAACCCATACTCCCTTGCAAAATGTTCAGGTGATTTAGATAAGCAGTCTAAATTTATGTAATTCTGCACATTTTTAATGATTAAAAATATTTGTTAGAAAAATGGTCTTTTTCAAATTGTAGTTACTAGATGCCAAGCTTCTCAACTTCCTGAGATTATAAAAAATGTATTTATAAATTATGCTAGGTGAATAGTACCAGTTTTACTTTTTAGCTACGTGAGTGCTATAAAAATGTCTCTACAGTGTCTCTTACTAGAATACTTTAATAAATACTTAGCAGATGCTTCCACAGTACCAGCCCTAGAGATTTATACAAGAGATGATCATAGGTATGTTCTGGCCACAGTCTCTCATGCTGCTGCTATCAACATTGGTGCTTTGATTTTGGCAAAACTCACACCACATTGCCGCAAGATGAAAAGCTTCATTCCATGGTTTCAGTCTGCTTAGTGTCAATTATGCTGGAGATAATTCATTTTTTCCCTTGTGCCAGACATGAAATGGGCATCATAACTATTCGTCTCATATTCTTCAGTTTCCAGCTTTCTTAGGTCTGGGGTTGTGACCAATCCTATTTGTTTTTTTCCCCTCAATAAAGTGAAACTCCAGAGAGTTTCATGCCAATCACTGTTACTTCTTATTTCTCTTTTATTTGTGTCTGCATCAGTCAGGGAAACAGGTCATTTTTATATCAAAATTATGCTATTTTTTTGCACTAGAATATTTGCAGGTCTAAAAAATTTTCTTCCTGATATGTAGCAAATCTTTGGGGAATGATGTAGAGTTGAGTAGTCTTTTAATTGAAGATGCACATTATGGCTTTAATGTGGGAGGGTGTGCATGCATGTGTGTGTGTGTGTGTGTGTGTGTGTGTGTGTTTAAAACCTTCCCCAGAAATATTTAGGTATTATAAGTGAATTGAGATATAGGACAGCTTTCACATCTTTCCTCTTTGTTCCAACCCACTCTTGAGGGAATCAGCCATTATCAGCAGGTTTCAGAAAAAGATGAAAATGTTTTATTATGTCATAATCTCCTGTCTCTGAAGGGAGTATGAGTAAGATTTCAGTTTCTTTTGAACTTTCTGTCATTCTAGGGACCTTTCTGGAAAGGAAGGGATAGTTGAAGGCATTTATACATGGAAGGACTGATTTCTGGTACTTTCCCTCATGCTCTTGATCACCACCTACCTCAAATTCAGAAAGATGTCCTTCTTCTTGTGTAGATGAATGCCTCTAAGTCCTTATTTGATGTCTACCAAGTAGGCTCAAGGGTGAAGGTACAGACTTTTTCCAGTCATTACATGAAGACTAGAGTATTTTAGAGAATCAACTTGTCTGCCTAGCTCTTCACTAAATTTCAAGCACATACAACACTGCCTAGATTAGTAGCCATTAAGTATTAAATTGGTGAATAAATGAATTAATGGAATTAGAGCTAAGAAAAGGTATTACATGATTAAAATATTTATTAGTATCTAATGTTAACCTAGTGTTATGCTCCCTTAAAAAGATATATGGCAGGTAGAGTCCAAAAGCCATGAAATCTACCCCACTGTGAAATTATGAGTACTAATTATAAATCTTTCCTGAGACTATCTACTCACTCCCCATCCCTTATTGAACCACTTTCCTTTCTGCAGTAAAATCTCTCTTTAGGTCTGTTATCAGTCTATGTTAGACTAGTTTCATGTTCATGTTCCTTGAGCAAACATCTCTCTCTCTCTCTCTCTGTTATCTATTTCATCTGACTATTTTTTATTCCATCTATTTTTCAATAATCTATTTACTCTATCTGTTATCTTTCTTTAGCTAGAAAGGCAGCAGCAATAGGAGTAAGGAGCAGATATCTTGGAGCCTAATTGCTGCTGGTTCAATTCCCAGGTCTGCAATGTGCTAGTTTTTTGGAGTTTGGTAATATCTTTGTGCTTCCATTTTCTCATAGGTAAATAAAGTAACAATAGTATGTATATCATGTAATAATTAAATAAGTTAATATTTGAATAAACCCATTAGAATATAACATAAAACTACAAATAAATAATGTTAGCTATTTATATTTGTAGTTATATCATTCATTGTAAATTGTTTTTCTAATTTAATTTCAGAGATTTGGGAAGATTGCTGAAAACTCTAATATGCTTTAATATGTTTTAGAAATGCTAATACCAGTCCCAAGAATGTTGAATATATGTCAGACCTTGTATAAAATTTTAAACCTCTCATTTGCTATTTACTCCTCAAAAACAACTTATCAGTTACATACTATTATTTATATTTTATTAAAAAAACTGATGCTTATATAATTAAGTTCATGGTGTATGTGAAATATAAGCCCAGATATGTTTACTAAAAAATACACTTACTCATATTAATATATGCTTAATATAATATATTGTTATAATAAAGAGTGTTAGGGATATTATAAAGATAATTTCTGCATTACAAGAAGATTGGAATATAACTTGTAAGTTTGTCCAATGTTATGATTTGATGGTCATAACCTAATTTATATAGAGATTCATGTATACTATAGATCAATTTATGCATTATTTCCAAAATATAAATATACAGAATAGATTTTATATAACAAGTTGAATTAATATATGATCCTTCTTTTCCATCTGTTAATATAAACTCCATTGTATTAACAATTAGTATATCCACATAGCTGTATATAAATCATCTGTATCTATATCTATGTCTGTCCATGTCTATCTTCTTATCTATTCATATATTTACTTTTCAATTATTACAGTTGAGTAATTGTATAGTCCATAGATTAATATTTTTAAAAGTCCCTTCTTATTTCTTGGGTTTTACAAGTTTGCTTTAGTAATATGCTTACAAAATACATGTAATCAACAGTAAGCATCTATAGCATTTTCTTTTGCCCTAAAATGTGTGCTGAAATAACATCCAATTAGTCTCAAAAATTTTTCAGGTTCACGAAGAACACTACCATATTGAAGATATTGAGAAGTACTACAAAAAAAGAATAATATATCTCTTCCTTTTCAACACTTTTTAATTTTAATATTGTTTCAGACTGTCACAATCAACAGCTTATGGAATGCTTGAGGAATTTTTGTGCAGATATTTATTACCAGGGGAATATTGTCATCATGAGTTGACTTTAATATTATTGATTTGTTAAGTACCTGAACTCAGTTGGAATCATAATTTTGAGTTTTAATGAAGTGATTATATTTTCACATTGATTTTTGCTCTTTGGTGTATGACAACACAATAAAGTGAGAGGTATCACTAAAATATAGGTGAAAGCTATGTTAATGTAACAGCATAAATTATTTATATTTTGTCTACTCCCAAAATAGTCACTATGGTTAGAATTTATCAACAGAACATAAAAGTATTTTAAGGTAAAATCAATGTTTTCCTGAAGCTTACTTTGTGAAATATATTATGTATTAAAGGGATCTTAGAACCATCCATTTAGGTAGGTAGATCTGTCATTTTACAGGTATCAATATTATTTAATTTTAGAGAGAATTTATAAATTCACCAGATATTTTTATTGCAATGTTCTGAGAATATTAACCTTCCCTGGTTGAAGACCTTAGAGCAACTTCAACTAGGGTTGTATCTTAATAAGGAGAATGTATATTTTTCTTAAAGCCAACCACCTTTGTGGGCATTGACACATCATAAAATGGGGTGAGATCTCAGCATGCTTCGGGATGACAAGTATAGATTTTGATCAAGGAGGGTGAGGCTTAAACTCCAAAATAATTGTAAATATGATCACATTTAGTTTCATGATGTTAGATACCATCTAAAAGCATATTATTTCAAATTTTTTGTTTTCACCAGGGCCTTAGATCCAGCTGTGTACTCATCATCTCCACTTGGAAGTACATCAAATTTGTCAAACATAGCATGTCCAGAACAGAACTACTTATTTTCTCTACCACACCTGCTCCCCCATAATCTTTCCCACCTAAATATATGGAAACTCCCTTCTTCCAGTTGGCAAGGAGGAAAAAAAGAAGCCCACATATTCATCTCAGATCCTTTCTGTTATACCTGACCATTAATCCTTTAGCATACTCTGTCTACATCATGTTCAAAATAAATTCAGAATCACACTGCTGAGCAGCACCAACACGACTACAATCCTACTACATGTCACGGGCATTTACTGCTTGAAATGTTAGATTATTCAAAATTTTGCATGTGGCTTTAAAAAATCCTGATGTTATGCAAATAAAAGATTATAAACATGTTTAAAAGCCGTATCAAATGGTATCTTTGATGGAATCATGGATAGATATAACAATGGCTATTTGTAGGATGTGAAAAATATCACAAACTAGGTTTTATTAGATAATATGATCCTATATTGAGCAAGACTCTTAGAAAAATTCAGAATATCAGGGTTTGAAGCAACTTTATTTAGACTTCAGTGAAGTGCTAAATGAAGAGATATATTTAGCCTCACACAAATCGGTATTTTCTAACATCACTAAGAGAGTACTCTCTGGCTGAGAACTGCAATCACCAAATGGCTAAAAGCCCAGAACTCTGTTGCTGAGTGGAGTTGGACCGGCTGAAGTCTCTGCCCCAAACAAGATAAATGGTAGCAAAAGAAAGGAGACTATAGAAGTAGCAGAAGTTACGATCTGGGTGGGGCAGGAGAAATACAATTTTCCATGCTTATTCAAATTACTGTACTTCCTCTTAAATTTTTCAATAAAGATTAAAACGAGTGTAGGAGAGATCCTCATAACACTGAAATTTGTTACTAGAAGATTCAGAGATTATAAATCAATATGAGTTTTGGCTTTGGTTCAGGTGTCATGGGACAGAACTGATACCTAATACTACCAAATTTTGAAGTAAATATTTCAATGAGCTTTATCTAAAATAATATGGTATAACAGACTGCCCCAAATATCAGTGATTTACAAAAATCAACCCAATTACTTGTTTTAAGGAGAAACAATCTTTGAAATGCTAATTTGTACATGAAGAGTTCCCATGGTATCAGGCTGAGTCTTAAAATTGCACCCTGCTGGGTTTTATCTGTTTCCTTATAATACTTCCTACCCTCCCTTGCTGCTCTCTCCTGGAAGTACTTCCTTCATAAATCACTTGTGCCTGAATCCTTGACTCACAGTCTGTTTCTTGGAGAACAAGATCCAAGAAACACCACTTTAATTCTTTTAGAAGTGATGGGCTCACCATCTTTAATTTGATCTGTGCCTCCAGTTGCATTTATTAGACATTCCCTTGACTTGCTTAGCCCCCAGTATTTATATGAAATTAATTATTTTATTTTAAGTTGGTAAACACTTTTATTTTCCAACCAAGTTCCAGATTTTCTAGGATTTCTATATTCTCTCCAAATCTTATTTGCAAAACAAATTGACCATTATCCCTCTGAGCTTTTCTCTTTAAAAAATTACACTTTATCAAATGCAGCTAGTAGGAGACAGTTGAAGCTTTCAACAATATTAGTAGGTATATTTCCTATTTTCCAATTTATTGTGGGCAATAGTTTTAACAACTGTTTGAACATCACATAACACATGTATCTTATTTTCAGTCTCCTTTAACAATTTTTTTTAATGTCGGCTTTCAGTCTTCTATAATTGTTATTTAGTCCTCTCCAGGCCCCACAGTCATTGCTACACATCTTAAAATTTTTCTGTGACAATAGTCCATTTTGGGGTACCAGTTTTGTCACTAACATTTGTATTCCTAATAATGCCTTATAAAAAAACCACTGCGAAATTCAGTAACATTAAATAGCAGGCCTTTGTTTCTCATTTGCATCTCTGTAGTTTGGCTGGGATATAGGATATGTAAGTTAAGCTCTAGGCTTGAAGTTTGGTCTTAGTTAGTCTTCGGTGATCAGTGGATTTCTGGGTCATGATCTTCTCATGATGGTGGCAGAAGCACCAGAAGCAGCTCAAATAGATCTATTTATCTTCTCAAATCATGGCAGCTATTATGCCATTGGCCAAGCAAGTCATAGGACAATACCAAATGGTGAAGTGAGAGATATATGCTACATCTTGTAGGAGGAAATGCAAAGGCACACAACAAAGGGCGTAGATAAAAGAAGGAGTAAAAATATGGGAAAAATAATTTCGCTACCATAGCAGACTACATTGCTAAAGTATCTTCAAGCAGGAATGATAGAAGCTGGATGATTATTCAGTCCCTTGTGCTCTAGAACTCTCTGAACAGGAGTACTGCTAAATTGATACAGTTCCCGGAAGGACACCTTATCTATGCACATGCCAACTATGGCAATGGAGTACAGCAAACATGAAATATTTTCTCAGAAAGAAAAAACTGGAAGCTTCCAGATCAACTGACCAAAGAATTTACTAAACTGCTGGAAAAGAGAGTTCTTGCATTACTGTCCAGTTAAAATAGGTGCTATAGTCAATGGATTCTGTATATTCTGTTCAGTCCTTCCCATTTCCAAAGGTAAGCTATTACTCATGAGATTATTACGATAGGATAGTAAAAATGTTGTAATAAGATGAATCTACCTTTGACCAAATACCACTAAGTCATAAAGCAGCACATGAAGAGACTTGACAAAGAAAACGAAACATCTCTGAGAATGTTATGTACTGTAATACAGTAATCTGTATTGGGGAGTCACACAAAACATAGAAAGATATTACAGCTCTATATTTTAAGTTTATGGATTGGCTAAAATCTCAAGTGGAAAGCTGACTGCATATATGTTTTTTTGGGTCCTGAAAATTGTAGCCTTTGAGTAATTTTAGTAATTATGATTAGATGTTGATATGAAATGCAGAAGTGAATAGAAAATTCAGTCAACACAGCAGGTGACCAGGAATTGAGAGACATAAGGAAATATCAGGTAAGTTTTGGATAGATCTCATATCTGCATTATGCATGAGGCAGACTTCCTATTGGGTCACTAAATTAGGGCCAAATGGCAGCTGACTACAGACATATACTGTTGAGTATAATTTGCTATAGAAAAGGCTGACTAGTCCCTGTAGGGAAACTAGTAAATAGTCTTTGTGATATAATTTGATGTGGTTGGTACTGGTTATTCAGTCCTTAAACTAGCATATTATTTCCCTTACTATTAGTAGGTACAGTTCTAGTCTGATCAGTCAACCCCTTAAATGTATTGTATGTACTATACATTCTCTAACAGACACTTAGGTTTCAAAGTTTCTTATTGTTAATAAATGTCTCTAGTTCACGAATCGTTAACACGGAACTCAAATGCACTCCTAATTAGAAAAGCCAAAATCTTTCCAAATCTGAAACTTTTTGAGTATTGACATGACTTGACAAGTGGAAAATTCCACACCTGACCTGCATGTGACAGTCACTGTCAAATGCAGTCAAAACATTGTCTCATGAACAAAATTATTAAGCATATTGTAAAAAATTACCTTCAGTCTATGTATGTAAGGTGTATATGAAATATAAGTGAATTTTCTGTTTAACTTGGGTCCCATCCCCATGATATCTCATTATATATATGCAAATATTCCAAAATCCAAAAAATAATCCAAGATTTGAAAGTCTTCTGATCCCAAGTGTTTTGAATAAGTGACATTCAACCTGTACTTACATTTTACATAATTGCCCTAGGCAAATGACATGACTAAATCTAGGACTTTTTTATTTTAATAGTTTATGTACTATCTTAGATTTATTTTTTCATTTTATTAGATTTTTCTAGTTATTGAATAAGACTTACATGAAGGGAAACATAAAATAATTTAAATGATTCAATTCTAACCACAAATCTTTTCAAGTTAACTAATTTTAGCATATAAGAAGTTGTGGTATATTGTGGTTTAAACCTTTCACTCTTCCCATGACATGATCTAAAATGCAATTTTTCAACCTATTCTTATTCTGTGGGTGATTTCTTATGAGGGACAATACGATGGTAAACAAATAGAATTCACTGGAACAAATTGATAACATAAGACAAATTAATGAATATTTCCCTTGATTATAGTCACAAAATATATTCTACAGCTTCTCAGTGGTAGGTAGAAATGAATGCAGTAAAGATAAAAACATTCTCTTGATTTCTGTTAATGATATAAACAGAAATGGAGTTCATTATCAGCAAATTAGCCATTTTCAAGAAAAAATATTTTCTGCAAATTCTCATATTTCCTCCACTGATTGCTTTTATCATGGGATGTAGTAGTATTTACAACACAACAGCTTCGATTCCTCAGTGAGAATCATTTTTGGTATTTAGATGCATGAAAACCATCTCTACATCATGCATTCAGAAACTCATGATTATTTCTGAAAGAATATAGTCTTGTATGTAGTGGTATATGTATAGGTGCATGTGCGTGTATTTGCATGTGTATATATTACTATAAATAGTATTCCTTGATAACACCTCTTAGAATAGTGGTGAGTGAGGCCATCAGATGAGCCTAATGGCATGAGATTATTTATTAAGCCTTAGATTCAAATCATAAAAGTAGAGATCTTAACTAAATGAATATTAATTATAATATTAATATTAATGGTAACTGGTAATAGTAGAGAGAAAATCTGAATCTAGGCACCCTTAGAGGTAAGCTTTTCCTACCCTTTCTCTTTCATGCTTTCCTGTCACTAAACTTCAGGTATGAAGCTGAAGTCAGGGACAGAAACTTACTTCTTTTTATTCTAATGAACCATGGGGAGAAAAAAGACATGACAGAAAAGAAACAAAGGCTTGAGACATATGAAGTGAGGAGAATGATGGCAAGTACCTTCTGCTTTATTCACAGCGTAGACTCTTGGAAGATATAAAATTTTGGGTTTTCCCGACAGCACCTCCCACCCCAATTTGACCTGAGGAGTGTCTACACCGAGATTTTTGGCTTTGAACCCTGGGTAGTCTGGTAGAGAAAAGAAGTTTAATGTTACCAAATGTCTCTGGAGTATTGCTGAGCAGGGGGTAAGCTAGGTGAGTGAAACACCAGCAGGCCTTCCTTTAGCCATATCATGGCAAGGAGTGAGGTGACTCTGCAGCAAAGGACAAGGAAAAGGTCAATAGTGAGCCTTGGTCCAGACCTGAATTGAACCTGAGTCAGGCACAGATCAACATCAACCTCTGGACAAGTTTAAGAAGAATACATCATTAATTAAACCAGCTTCCAACCAGGGCCAAAGAGATCAGCAGAGCAAGCTAGTTCAGGTGGAAAAGTTGTACCCTCAAATACTTTTTCGGTTCCCTTGTCTCTTTCTTCTCTCTCTGGCATTCCAATAATTTGTACTCATACATTTTGAAATAATTCCATAGATTTTGGATATTTGTGGGTTTTTTTAAATTTCTTTTCTGTTTATATGTCAGCATGGGAATTTTCTACTCACCTATCTTCAAAGACAGTCTCCATTTGGTACAGTGTTTTTTCAGTACTAATTTTTCTTTTGATTATTTCTTAGAGTTTCTGTTTCTCAGTCTATATTGCTCATCTGTTCTTGCAAGTTGGTTACTTTTTTCATTAAATCCCTTAGGATAGTAATTATACTTACTTTAAATTTCAGATTTGATAGATCTGGTATCCCTGCCATATCTGAAATTGCTTTTGACTCTTGCTTCATCTTTTAACATTGTTTCCCCCTCCCCCCTTATCTTTACCATTCTCTATAGTTTTTTGCTGAAAGCCAAGCATGATATATCAGGTAATAGGAACTTAGGCAAATAGGTATTATTTTAATCGTGCTAGAAGTTGGGCTGTATGTAATGGTAGCTTTCGGTACCAAAGGCTGCAGTTTCCTCTAGTGTCCTTTCTGTTTTCTGACTCTCTCCTGTGTTGGAGGGGATTCCCTAAGCATTCCTTTTTAAATAGAGTCTGAGCCTTCTGGCTCCTTCAGCTGTAATCCATTGATATTATACTGTATCCACGTTGATGTGTTGCTAAGGTTCAGGGGCAGAAGAAGCAGGCTATAATCTTCTGATTAAGTCTCATTCTTTTAGTAGGTCTGTGTCCCTGGTGACCTCAAGTGTTTCACAGCTGTCCCCCGCTAAATGATACACGAAGGCTAGAAGGGCTGTAATGTCCCTTCCTCTATGTCAGCTAAGGCTCACATAAATTTTTCTCTTGCTAGGTAGGTCTTTGTTATGATGAATACTCTGGGCATATTGCAAATGGTTTTCTTACTCCACCTTTGCCCCAAACACAAGAGTTTTTTTGTCTCTTTATTATGACAATATGGTGGGGTTCCTGGAGTTTAAAACTATAAAAGTGTGAGAGCTCCCTAAGAATGAGAACCTTAGGAGTTTCTCATGCTCACATTAGTCTATACATGATTCCAGCAATTTGTCAAAGTTACCATGTAAGTGTTTCGACCAGGCTTTGACAGCTTTTAATTCTGATAAGCAGATCTAGGCTATGCTTCTTCGTATTTGCCTGTCTCTACACGTTTTGGATTGGGGTTTACCCTAAGACCTCAATTGTCTGATAAGTCCAATTAAAGTTGATTTTCAGTTTGTTCAGGCTTTTATTTGTTATAAGAAGGGAGTGATGACTTCCAAGGTCTTTATCTGCCAGCACTAAAACCAGAAATCAATGCAAGAAAAAAAATTTTTTTTCTGCAAGAAAAAAATCTATATTCTGCTGAGGCAAATAGTCTTGTATTATAATTTAATATTAGTCTAAATAATCTTTTGTTCTATTATCAAAGAATGAAAGTGCAGCTGGGTCTATGAAAATCTATAGCCTATTCTGCAAATAACTTTGGTCATAGGTTACTTAAAAGCAAATATCATAAAATGCCTATATAATAAGTGATGAAAGGTTTACATATACTTTTAAATTGAATTTAAATTTGGTGTGTAATATCTTTCTTTTTTAACTTCAGCATATTATAGAGGTACAAATGTTTAGGTTACATATATTGCCTTTGCCCCACCCGAGTCAGAGCTTCAAGCATGTCCATCCCCCAGACGGTGCACACCACACCCATTAGGTGTTTATATACCCATCCCCTGAATCATCCACAAATCACGTTATCATTAAACATACCAAAATGCCAAACCCTTATTCAATTTTCTATTTTAAATGAAATTGAGGACTAAAAGCATGGATTTACCTGAATTTTGAGGTCAACACACTGAACTATTTTTTAATAATACAAAGTAATTCTGTTTGTATTAATATTATATAATTGCCTATGCATAATCATATTATTATGTTTGTTCATCCAATGAGAATCTTTTAACAAATCATCTCTTCAATGAGATCATATTTTCTTTTTTATTATCAAATCATTAATTCAATTTTATAGCTCTTTACATTTTTATCTCTGAAATTCCTATTATGTCTATAGATATTCTAGTATTATAGAGGGTTTTTAAATTAATGCATTTGAAAATGTAGCCTTGGTAAACATGATAGAAAGTCAACTGAAATAAACTGAATTTAAAGTTCTTAGTAAGTCATTTAAAATTAAACTTTTAAAAACTTTGGTATTCAAGATCTATAATTAGATAATCTTTCTAAATATTAAAATATATCATTGTTTTATCTGAGAAAGAATTCAGCTTGATGTTTTCATTTTATAGCTGATTTTTATACCAAGTTATGTAAATGCCCATAATTAATTATTGGTGTGAGGCAGATTGTCTATATAGTGTCTTTCATAGTATTTTTCTGGCCTAGATTGCCTTATGGAGCAGATAAGCTATGGCATAGTGTAAGTTTATGTTTTTATGCTTATGATTTATAATACATTAAAGTTCTCTTACTGCTTTTATGTAAGTCCTCCTGAAATAGAGTTTCTTTTATTACTGTTGCACAAATATAAACAATGACATTCATTGCAGTATTGTCTATATTAGATCTTAAAAGATTTTTTTTCAAAGTTAAGATCATAATAACAAGCACAACTTCAGAAAGGAAATATTTTGTTTATGATATTTATTTGAATGAAATTTAAAATAAGAGAATTACTACTGTAACAAAATTTTTTAAATAAGGCATAAAAGTCTACTTTATTATAATATAAAAGGCACTGTGGTGAAGGAGTCTAGATTGATTGAAGAGAAAAAAGCCTTCACAGGAGATTTGCAGTAACTGCCTGTTTTGATTAAGTCAAAAGCAGGAGATGGAGAGAAAAAACATAGAGATTTACATATAACACATATAAGATATACATTCATCTTCTTACTGTAATAATATGGCCATGACTATCACACAAGTAAGATAAACCACCACATGACTTACATACATGAATGATATCCTGAGTTTAGCAGTATGGTCTATAAGTTATAGGATTCTAGTGGAGCTACAGTTTCACTATCCATACAAGAGAGTACAAATGGAAAGGATGCTCATGTAGTCCTTCATTACAAGGTATGTCATGTGCTAAATTATGAGGGCCTTCTATTACAAACGCATATACACACAGTCGCATATACAAGTGTATACAAGGAGCTCCATATACTTACTAACCATTGTGTTCATGTTATTCCTGTTAATTAAATTATGGAATTTATTCAATAAATAATTATCCAGTGTAATTATATCCTAGGTCATGTTCTGCCCTCATGTGAATATATTTTAGTGGGAGAAGAGTTAATATACAAGTAAACACAAAAATACAAAGCATTAGTTCAATGCTTTAAGGGAAATATAAAAGACAATAGATTGGAGAGTTGGGTTTCTTCCAATTTCTTATTTTCTCTCTCTTTAAGAAAGGGGAGACACATTATAAATGGATTAAGGGCCACATATTTTTGCATCAGTGCTATGGTCTCCTTTTCTTTGGATTTCACTACTTTTTGATTCTTTTATCTTTACATATAAGAAGAGTTTAGATAATGATGACTTGTTTCAGTTCATAAGATTCTCCCAATGTAGAAAGAAGTGATTGCACAAATGTGGCCACTTATGCTCTAGATTTTAGAGAGAAACTGTTTTGTACATTTGTTTTCCTTTTTCTGACACTGCTTTTCCTTACTCTCATATAACTTTTTATTTATGCAATAATGAATGTGGACCTAAACAGAAAGGGTAGATTTTCACCAGTCATGTTTAATCTTAGCAAAAGATGAAAATAATATCAATGACTTTGAAAAAAATAATATCTTCAGCTAGTCAAAAATACATTACCATTTGGACATATGCTTTTCCACCTGGAATCTGTGGTTTTCATAGAAGTCTCAACAAGTTGAAAGTCCCAGGTAGCCTAGGTACTAAATATTATCTCAATTATGGATGTTTGGCAAAAAATTTAGGAATAATTTTTTGGTATCTAATGTTATCCTTTTAAAATTTTAGATTGTAGTATAGAATTAAATGATTTTTTTTTTTGTCTTTTAGCTTATTAGGGCACATTTTTTCTTATTGTAAAAGGTAATATTTGCCCCTTGTAGAAACTACAAAAAGTGCCACTAAAACTAGAAGACAATAAACCTGACTCACAATTCTACTGCCTAATATTAAACTTGGTTAAATTTTAGGAAATATCTATACCCCTTTATTTGTCTCTCTATCAGTTTGAGCTTGGAATGTTATTAGACTGCTTTATGATACTTCTTTGTAAGGAAAAATCAGGAATGCCCAAAATTCCTATTGGAAATCCAGGAATTTCCTGAGCTGTCTTTGGCCTGACCACCCATTTTACATGCAGGTTTCCTGAGGAAAACTATTATTTGTTATTTAATGAAATATTCATCAAGAATCTAGTTAACACAGAAAGTTTTTCAGAAATATTGAGGATATAGCAATGATCAAAAAGTTTCTGCTCTTACAGAATGTGCATAATATTGGAATAAGACATACAGTAAACCAATACATATGGAAATGATTAGGAAGTAAAATGAAAATAAATTAATATTTTATTATCATCTGGGGTTTGGGCATCAAGTACCAATGTGGGATTCTATTTAATTGAGCTGAACCATTGTAAAACTACACTATCTTTAATATTGCTAGCTCTAAATAGTCTGTTAGTAATAAAACAACATTTATTTAGTACTTACAGTATGCCAGCATTTTAAGCATTTTATATGGATTTAATTCTCACAATAGTACAGTGAGGTGGATAAACAGAGAAGTTAGAGTGTTTGATTTCAAAATCCTTGCTTGTAACCACTATGCTTTATAGTGTACTGTGTTGAGTAATAGTATTCCAAATGTGATCCACTTGTATTGGAAAAGAAAATTGTATCGCATTTAGTTAATATAAATACAATAAGAATTGTGATAGGAGTACACTTAAATGAGAAGCTTAAATACAGTAAATCACAATGGGGTGAATATGATGTGGTCAACAAGATTGTCCTAGTAAATAAGATTCAAAAGAAGTATGTATTATTTCTATATGCTTATTTCCTTTAGAGTGGGATCAGTGAGCTAAGTAGATTTGGGAATCTAAGAATTAGAATAAACACTTCAACAAAGATTCAGCTGCAGTGTACCATTCTCAGTTACACCAGCAACAACCTCCCTTAGTTTAATGGTTGGGGAGAGTGTAGTTTTCAATTGGATGGGATTATCTTTAAGACTCACACTTTGGGGCTTAATCTTTTAAATAATTGATACTTCCACATACAGAATAGATTAAAAGACTTTTTCACTAAGGGTTGTATAGTGTATTTATTAAATTTCCAATTCAATCAATTCAGATTGTGGATATTTAATTTTTGTCAGAGTGAAGGACACTGAATTAGATAGCAGTGTATATAGGATTTTATTTTCAGAAAATTTTTATTTCCTTTTTTAAATAGAAATTTTGATATACTAACTTTGGGCTTTAGCTAGTCAACATATTTGAAATGAACACATCTAATGCAGAGTAACAATAGACTGACCAACACAGTCCAATAAATGAATGTCTAGATATGCAGTATTTCCAAACATTTTTCTTCTAAGACAGCTAAGATAAATTAGAATCCCACTCCTATGATTGGATTTTGGAGGCTAATGAACCAAATAATGGAAAACCACAAATTTCTGATGTGGAGAGGGGAATCAGTAACATTTGGAGAAGGGAACCAGTAAAGTAGAGGGTACTATAAAAATTCAGATCTCTGATCTTAAACCTGGACTACTATTGCTGGTAATTCATGTATCTACTGAGAATGCAGCATTGAGGCTTAATTCTATTCTCTAGCTTTCTACCAGGATGAAAGATTAGTTCCTTGGAGCTGTGTCTAAGAAGACACTATCTCCATGAAATTTAGGTACATACTTTCCTTGGGAGAAGAATACCTAACTATTACAGATGAGTCTGAAGCCAACTAAAGGTGAGAAACTGTGTACTTAACGTCATATCTAGAAGTTTTTTATTTTCTTTCCTGTTTTGGCTCACAGAAAAATAGATATATCTTCTATTTTAAGTGTGTAAGGGCTTAATGATGTTGACAAATGTGTAAAAATTTTAAAAGATTTCTATAAATTACTTATTACCTAAGAATTCATTGTCTATCACAGATGAATTGAGCAGTGTAGCATGGTCTTCTTAGAAACTGAAACAATTTTAATTATTTATACTACACCTAATTCCAAAATGGATTTAGCATACTTTAAAGATAGTTATTTTGATATTTCAGCAGGAGAGAAACACACAGCACACACACGCACTCACACACAAAAACCACTATGCAGTCGTTCCTCCATATCCATGGGTTCTGGATCCGTGGATTCAACCAACTGCAGATGGAAAATATTTGGAGAAAAAACAATAAAAAATAACAACACAACAGCAAAAAATAACATAAAAATACATATAACAACTATTTTCATAGCATTTACATTGTATTAGGTATTATAAGCAATCTAGAGATGATTTAAAGTATATGGGAGCATGTGCATAGGTTATATGCAAATCCTATGCCACTTTATATCAAGACTTCAGAGCATCTGGGAATCTTGATATCCTCAGTAGTGGTGGTGGCAGGGGTCCTGGAAACCAATCTCCTGCAGGTACAGAGGGAGGACTACAATTTGAACACAAGAGTCTAGAATTTCAAAGGAGGAAAAGAGTTTAAAATTTGTTTTATACCTTGCACCCTAAATTTAAAATTGTAAAATGTGAGACTTAAAAAGGTTAACATGAAAAGATTACTCAAGTCTGGTTTCAGGACCCCTCAGTTCATTGTTCTTTCTTCCACAGTAGAAGAGCTACTGGATGTGAGGTTTTCCCTCTTCAATCCCTATGTGAACCATGTGTGTTGCTTGTATCTTGTTTTCTCCATTTCTCCTCTATCCACATTACTTAGCTTCTTTAATCTACAATTTATTTTTACATTCTTCAGAAAGAAAAGCTAAGATATTCTAGCAGTACTTGGGTAATTGTAAGCAGACTTAATAGATATAATGGGAAAGAAAACTGTTTTCGTTATCATCTATAAGTAGTAGAGACGTGAATGACCACTACAATGACAGCTACAATTCTACTTCATCTTTTCTGTTTCTTGGTGTTATAAATCTGTGTGTGGAGATATTAGCAAGTTTTCTTCTTCCAGGTAAATATATGTAAGAATGTATTAATGCAAGAGCCCTGCTCTAGGTAATTGATCTAATTTATAAAAAACATCAGTTTTACAAATGAAACAATGCCACAGAATTCTGTTGTTATTTTCAACTTCATTCATTTACTCATAATGCTCGAATGTATTATATTATATTGAATTGCCATAAATCATTAGTTATTCCCTTTTCCACTATTTCTTTAACTGTGCTTTTTCATTTTTGCCTCATTTGTCTACATGACTAAATAATACTTCTTCTCTCTATAGCTTGGTTCATCTAAATGAGATATGCTGCTATGATGGAGGTAGTCAATTATCTTTTCAGAAATTTAAACACATTTCTCAAATATTATATTAAAAACCTCTGAATAGAATATGAAGACCTAAGAATTTTTTATACTTAGGTGACTTCAGAATGAATGATGCAATCATGTTTGATATCTATCTATGTGATATGAAAACAGCTTGAACTTTGAACACACTTAAGGCAACCTGAAGTCTATGTACATGTCAGTTTTATATCACTACTATATAACAAAAATGCTGAGGTAAATTTTTGCAGAAACATTCAAGCTGAGAAAAGACTTAATGATCATCTGGTTGTATAGCATCCAATCATTTTCTAACTTATGCATCAATTAAAAACATAGATGTCAAATTTATTTATGATCACTTGTCACCTGTGATGCCCAAGACATTGAATGTACCTAGGAGTTACCTAATGCAAAAATACTATTTGAAAAAGTTCAGGAACAGAATTCCCTTTCTCAGTGTGGTCTATTTCATTGTTCTAGTTGTTGGAAAGTTCTTCATATCTTATCTTATTTCTCTATAAGTTCAAGTTAAACTTAAGCCAGAAAAATGATATTAATATTAGGTTGGTTGAATGAGATAAAAATGCTCCTTTTCTCGGAAAATATTAGATTTAATGAAAGCTGAAATAGCTTAATGACTATAAAGATTAATTACTCCATAATTTCTTAAACTTTTAAAATATTTGGCATGTTTATGCATGTCTACACCCAAAGAGAAGTAAGTTTTGTTAAGACATAATTCCAACATTAATAAAAAGTCTCTATTATCAAGTAAATTTGGTAAATACACATACTTTTTAAATATATTCTACAATCAATGATTCATAAGGATCACTATTATATAAAAGGCTTGAGAATTCATACAGACCTGAATCCTACCTAAATTTGTTTAATCCAAGATTCCAAAATGCATGCGACCAAAAATGTTTTTAAACATATGAATAGCTATTAGCAATTGGAGGGAAACTCATTATAGTTTGGGAAATGCTGCTTTAAGTATAAAAGTTTACTTGGTTACTTAGTGTGTCCACTCTAGGCACTAGTATTTTGACTACAGTTGTCAGTTCTAATCAGCTAGTTCATAAATCTTCTAAACATACTATGCAGAGGGATTGCTTAAATTGGAAATTTATGTATAAAAATAGTTGAGAATTATTGGTTATTCAAAGTAGATGGATAACAATGTATAATTTTCCACTTTGTAATATAACACTGAGAAAAGGTACCAAGGATCCAATCAGATTAAAAACGATCCTCAGTACGGAATTAATGAAATCCATACCTAGCTATAGCTAAGTGAATTATTTCTGCTACATCTAGTCTATTTTAATTTCTTTTCTTTTATAGTCTCTAGGCTATTTGACCAGCAAAGTTCAAGCAAGTATCCAGCACAGACTTTTATTGTCACCTTTGATTTCCTTAATTCATCCAGTTAGATTAAATATTCCTCTCTTTTCAAAGCATTTATCAAATATTCTTTATCTGTTTACTTTTGTGACTCCTCCATTTTTCTGTTCTCATTAGATTGTAAACTCCTTTAACTAAACAATTATAGGATTTTGTTTTTCATTCAACTTATAATAATTTAGTGGGATATATCTCAATGTTTGCTTTTTGAAAATTATACCTCCTGAAAGACATGTTTTTACTTTTTTAGTTTATATACAATGTAAGGTAATTACATTTTAAATTTAAATATGGATTATTTATAATACAGAACACATACCCATCATTTTTGTTAGTAATACATTTTCAAATATAGTTTTGCTCTTCTGTTATCCTTTCTTGAACACACTTGTTTCTCTTTCAACCAGAATAGCTTAGATCATAGATTTGTTGTTTATTATTCATTTTCATTTCTTCATAATTTTCTATATATGTGTGGATTCCTAAGACTTATGCAAAATTGCATATTTTTGTATAAATATAATATACTGATGCATTTTTCTTCAACTTGCTGTTAGCACATTATATTTGTGAAATTTATTTATACATATAGCTTTAGTTCATTGGTTTTTTACTACTACATAGCATTAAGTTACATGCACATGCTAAAATGTATTTAATTATATTCCTTTTGATAAATAGTAATTTATATTAAGCTTTTTACTTTGTCTTTTTATTTTTTCATTTTTTATATATAAACTTTTGCTATTCACAAACAATGCTGCTCAAATAATCTTTTTTTAATTTTTTTTAATCTCAGCTCCAATACTCTTGTACATATCTCCTTATATACATTTGTGAGAGTTCTCTTGGCTATATAGTGAAATTGTCAGAGTGGAATTGTGAGGATTGTAAAGTATGTATTAAAATTTACAACATATATTCAAATTGGCAATGTTATTGTAAAATTAGTCTCTGTGTGATTGCAGTTTATATTTGAAATCTAAAATCTGTATTTGTTGCAGAAGAAAAAGTTCATAGCAGACCTAATTCACTCCTTCATACCTGTGCATATGTAGGGGAATGAATGGCCTTGACTGTACTACCTGGTAAAATACCTATAATTTTGACCAGAAATTTTTAAAAACATTTAATAATATATATTAGCTAAAAGATATGGTAAGTTCCTATCTATAAGATTATATTAGCAGGATATATTTAAGCTGTATATGTTTATTATAATAAAATAAACATATTATAGATTTATGGGTTATAGATGGTCAAATTATTATCTGTGTAGTGAAGGTAGGATAAAACAAAGGTGTCTCCATACCAAAATGGTTTCTTTGAGAGAATTGTTTGCATATATTATTCAAAAATGGCATGTTAATACAAAACTAAAATACAACCTAATTCAGGAGAACATTTTTGGAAGCTGCATCAAACAGTTTAAGCTTCCTTCAAAATGAAGTTCCATTTGTACCTGGTGCTTCCCTCTGTTGAGTTTTCATTGAAGTTAGTTGTTGGGTAACATCTATGAATTCTGTGAATCTGCTTTGACTATTCAGTTTAAGGTTCCTCCAAAATGAAATTATTTGTACCTGGTGATTACTTGTGTTGATTTTTTAGTAAATTTAGGTGTTGGATAAAATTTCACTTGTGTGAGTTTGCTTTGACTATTCAGTCTTTGATGTTAACACAAAATCTATTTCTATTTTATTATTATTTTTACTATTTTTCACTCACGGTGTCTTATATTTTCTTGCATACTATAAAATTTTATATTGTGAAATCAGAATTGGCTAATATTTATATATGAGAAACCTAAAATATTTGAATATCTTGTATTTTTAATTAAACTTAATCCATAATTTAAAACTGTGAAAAACTAATCCAAGCATGAAATGTAGACTTATATGGATTCCCTTATGAATTCTTCCATATATTTTAATAAGAAATGATAGCAAACTTGAAAACTTCATAATTTATGGGGAAATTATTTAAGTACTTAGAATAATTTTGCTTCACTTGTGGGGAATAACTAACCCTAAACTACATTCTATTTAAGTGCTGATTAACATATCTTAAGAGCAATACTCAAATAGATAAAAGCATTTCCAAATACCTTATCTGCAACACAGAACAAAACTCAAGAATATTTATAGGAATATAAAAATATGCATTAACCAACAAAGTGATATTACTTCCATCTGGCATTCAATAAAGAATACCATAAATGCAAAGCAGCAGTAAAATACAACATATAATCAGTCCAAAATCTATTGAAACCTACCCAGAACAGTCAGATATTAGGAATAATAGAAAAGGGCATTTATACTTAATATAATTATATTTTCTATATTTAAAGAGTTAAAAAGAGCCAAGGAAGAAAAAAAATCAAATTCCTGTTTCTGGAGATGAAAAGTACAATGTATGAGATATAAAATACACTGGGTAGAATTAGTGAGATGCTTGAAGCTCTGACTTGGGTGGGGCAAGGGCCATATACCTAACCTAAACATTTGTACCCCTATAATATGCTGAAATAAAAAAAAAGAATTAGTGACACTATGACACTACAGCATAAAATATTAGTAGAAATAAACACATAGAAAATAAACAATCCATTTTGTTCAAAGAGACTCTTGATTTCCCTCTGAATTTCTTCCTGGACCCCCAAATTTTTTGATAATAGATTGTTTAGTTTCCATGATTTTGTGAGGTGTTTAGAAATAGAAATACCATTCGACCCTGCAATAGCATTGTTGGGCATCTACCCA
>VBSM01000272.1:73300621-73379386 GCA_008086735.1 Cheirogaleus medius
TTTTAGTAGAGACGGGGTCTCGCTCTTGCTCAGGCTGGTCTCGAACTCCTGAGATCAAGCAATCCTCCCGCCTGGCTTCCCAGAGTGCTTGGATTACAGGCATGAGCCACGGTGCCTGGCCTCTTTTTATTCTCTTAATAGTGCCTTTCACATAGCAAATGTTTTTAATTTTAATAAAGTCCAACTTACCAATCTTGTCTTTCATACGTTTTGCTATTTGTCCTGTATCTATAAATTCATCACTTAACACAAGTTCACATAGATTTTCTCTTACATACCTACATATTCTCTGTGAAGTTTTATAGATTTGCATTTTATATTTAGGTAAATGATCCACTTTAATTTTTGTGTAAGATTCGAAGTTCATTTTTTTATATGGACTTTATTTTTCCCAACATTGTTTATTGAAAGACTGTTGTTTCTCCTCTATGCATTTCATAATTCAATAAATTTCTTAAAAACCAGTTCAATCTATAAGCAAATATGAATCAATTAATTTCAATTTACCAAATTTTTATTTAACAAAGTACATAATGCCCATCATGGAAAAATGTTAACAGGTAGATGATGGAAAACAGGTATTTATAATGCCTCAAACTGTGGCAAAAGGAATAGTATCTGTAATTTAAATGGTATTATTACAAATCAGAAAGAGGGCAACAACCCCAAATGAAAAATTGTCAAGAGTTATATGCAGAAATTTATGGAAATGGAATCTCAAACTTTTAAATGTAATAAGGGAAATGATAATTAAAATAGCCATGAGATATCATGTGACCAAGCCAGAAAAAAATCATAGTTGGCTATTGCAAAATATGTGGGGATATGGCATTATAAGTATTCCTAGACACTGCAAATTGGATCACAATTGGAGCAAACTCTGGCAAACCAAGTAATCTCGACTTGTGCATATCCTCATTAGGACTGGACTTAACTATTCTACTCCTGGGTATTATTCCACGGAAATTCTAACACAATACTAAAATGAGCACATATGAGGATTTTCATTGTCCTATTATTTGTCATTTCAGCAAGTTAAAAGGCAATCTCTGTGCCTTCAGTAGGAAAAATGTACTGTTTTCAAACAGAGTATTATGCAAAGGTTTGAAATAAGCAGTCAAATGTTATTCTAATTGTACACAAAGCAAGATACATAGGCTTTAATTAAAACAACAAGAAAAAGGATGAGATGAAAAACAAAATACTATTTATATATGTTTAATTTCACTCTCAAAATATAAAATATATTTTGCTAGAACACATATGAGCCAAATACATTAAACTATTAGAGTGGTTGTTTAGGTGGAGAAGGATAGGATATGAGAATAAAATCTAACAATTAATTTAAAATGATAGGGAAAAGTAAGAAAAAAATGAGATTGTCCAGGAAGTAATACGTGTGTGTGTACATGCACATGGATATGTGAGCAGGCACGTGTCTATGGAGTTGTGGAATCCTTATGGTGTTAATGTCAAATGTAAGGCTCTTCAGAACTTCAGATCAATTTAGTGCTTTGAGATGTCCAATATAAAGACGACTGGGTGCATGTGGGCTGCACAGTAAAATACAATGGGAAAGCAAATTCTACCCTTTTGTCCAGTAGCTCTTTCACTTTAAGGTAGCGCTCTTTTATATTGAGCCAAGATCTTTTTTTCAGAATACTTTTCAAAAATACATTTTGCCCTTAGGATGAAACCTATTTGCTCGAGGATGTATTGGTCCTTTGAAATCTATATCATTCGAGAGCTATGCCAGGATTTTACCATCATTTTAATTTCACAATCCACTTTTTATGATTAGAGAAGTGTGTTGACATACTTTAAGGTTGCAGTGGAGAAGAACACAGGCTTTTTTGTCAAATTTGAGTCCAAATGTCAGCACCCCTATTTCCTAACTTCCTGGGAAAATAATAATACTTAAATTTTCTCAGCTTGTTTTATTTTCTGTCAAATGCTATGAAAACAAATATGAAGGAACATGTTAAGAGTACAAATCTCGACAAATGTTAATGCTCTCCCTTTATTTCTTCTCACATTGAATGCATTCTCATGACATGGTCACCATTTTTTTAATTTAAATAAAGTTGTAACAAATTTTGCCTATTCCAAGCTAAACTGTGGTAAAATTAAAATTCACAAAAATATCTTAGTGGAGAATAGCAACTAGAAAGACCTTCCTTTGGTCAAAGATACCTCATCTTTTGAATTTATTTTTTTTATGTTCTTATGCTAGTAACAAAGTTATCTAAGATAGCTATAGTTTTTAGTAGTAGTGTAGTAGACTAATGTTTCACAACTCAATATTTGAAAAAATATTTCTTTGGAATTATACATGCATATCATCAATATATCTTTTCTAGTTAGGCACGAGCAGTTTTTAATATAATGAACATATGGAAAAGAGATAAAAATAAATTATCTAATTTTTAAGTGTTACTTTGTAAGTAAATTCCTAAGTAACTTCCAAAGACCTTTTATCAGTTTTCAATTTATCAAATGTTGGTGTAGCACACATTTATCATTATTATATTTTTGGTAAAAACTCTTCATTTATTCAAATATTTTTAATAGACTTAATTTTTTAAAGTTTTAGACTTATAGAAAAATTGGGCAAATAGTACAGAGTTCCCATATGGCTCCTCCCTCTGCACAGTTTCTCCTATTAATATAGTATGGAGTATAGTACATTTGTTATAATTAATGAGCCAATATTGATATATTATTAGTAACATCCATAGTTTATTCACATTACCTTATCTAATGTTCTCTTTCTGTTCCAAGATTCCATTTAAGTTACCATATTGCATTTAGTTCTTATATCTCTGCTTGGCTGTGGCAATATCTCAAACTTTCCTGGTTTTTGATGACCTTGTCAGTTTTGAGTACTGACCAGACATATTATAAGATGACCGTATATTGGAATTTATTTTATGTTGTTTTCATGACTAGACTAGGGTTATAGGATTTTTGGAGGAAGAGCACAGAAGTAAAATGTCATTTTCATCAGATCATATCAATTGTACATACTAACCACGTGATTCATTGCTGTTCATGTTGACCTTGACCACATGGTTGACATAGTTTGTCAGGTTACTCAAGTAGAAAGTTATTCTATGATACCCCTTTCTGTGCTGTACTCTTTGAAAGAAAGTCACTACACACAGCCCACGCTTATACAGTGGGGAGTCATGTTCACCTCCTTCAGAGTGGAATCATTATTATTTTGAAAACACTTATTAAAAACTTATCACATACAAGGTGATTCCCTGTATTTCAGAAAATTATATAAATTAGGATTCAGGATGAGGTGAACAAGAGCCAGAAAGAACAATAGTTTTCTTGAGGATTTTACTTATGTTCTGTCTTTGCTTCAGTGTCTTGCATCACTTCCTCCTGTCTCTATTTTCATTTACTGACCTCCGACTAGCCCTTAGCCCAGTTTTGTTTTTCTTAATTTCAGCAGCATTGATATTTTGGGGTGGATTATGCTTTGTTGTTGTTGTTGTTGTTGCTGTACATCATAGGATGCTTATCAGCATCCCTGACATGTACCCGCTAGATGTCAGTAGCATGCTCCCTATAATTTGCCCCAGCTGTGACAACTGAAAATGCCTCCAGACATTGTCAAATGTCCCATGGATGGCGAATTGACCCTCTTGAGACCACTGCTCTAGACGCTTATTCATCTTCTAAATTAATGCCTATTTTTTTCACTTATACATTTAACAAATCTTTTCAGTTGCCAATAAATATCTTGACACACTTAAACATTTCCTAGATTAGTTTTATTCTGCCGCTATTTATTATATTTGAAGCTCTTGCTACTCTCCAGAATGGAGAATTTTGTCCTATGTCTCCACATTCTGAAGAAAACATATCAAAAAGACTCGTTTGTTCTTTCACAACACTTTCCAACCAGTTTTATTTCTACTTTATTCAAAAATTCCTCCAATTTGTGGGACAAATGGTGTCATTGTACCTCTATCTTTCTATTTCCTAATTTCAAAGTCACTTCTTTGCATTCATTGAGGAATCTGGCATCTGGCTTTCCATCACGATCCTTGCCAATAATATTCCAATAATGGAATGTCACAAACACAAATTGTTATGTCTAACCAAAAACCAAAATGTAGCCATCAAATTTCTGATGAGGCAGCTGCTTTCCTATATCACCACCTTCATTCATTCATGTTATCCCATGAAATCTCTCCCCTCTATTTCATTAAACTTGTTTCTTCCCACATGCTCATGCTTTAGTTCATCATCTCAAACTATTTCATTGAACACTTTCAACATCATACCTAATCTTTGTCCCTACCTTCTATCCTACTTAATTTATTCACCACTACTCTGTCAGTGTATCTTTTCAGTTTGATTGCATTTTTACTACAGGAAAAGTCTTCTACTTCTTCCCATTGCCTGAAAAGTGAGACCTAATATGGCCATTCAAGGACCTTTCTGATTTGGTTCTTATGAATCTGAGTCCATATTCTATATATGCTCTCCTATACTTAGAAACTCTGCACTGCAGTTTTACTTTCTTTTCTGAGCTGCCTTCCAATGTTTATTTGTATTTTAATAATATTGTTTTATTATATAAAATAAATCATCAAACTTCAATAAACTATAACTGCAAACATTTATTTCTCACATATAAATTTTTGTGTTGACTTGGCACCTCTACCCAAGCTGTAGCTTCTTAAAGTCTGGTTCTGCTCTGTTTCTCCATCATTAACCATTGGGCTAGCTAGGATTTTTCTTCTCATGAATAGGGTGTAAGCTTATTATAGTGATTAAATATATATGATTCCTCATATGGCATCAGCATTATCGTTTCATCCCATATTTTATTGGGTAAAGCAAGTCACATGGTCAGGCGCAGAGCTGAAGATTAGAGAACCACCTACTACCCAAGATATGGCCATGGCCACAATGTGCCATCTGAGAAGGATGAAGAATAGGGCCAGTGTTTCCACCTACCAAGAATTCCATGTACATTTGTATCTCTGTTCCTGTACAGCTGCAGTTCTCTTTGCCTCAATAGTCTTTCATTGCTACCTTTGCAATCTGCTAAACTCCTAATCATCATTCAACATGCAGCTAAATATCATTGTCTATAAAGCTTTTTCCTTTTCAAACAGGCAAACTAAATTTTTTCTTTTCTTTTGCTACCATAGATAGCTCTTTATACATTCTTTTTCAACAGATGCTTTATTAAATCTTTAAAATGCTGAAAAAATTATTATGATCCATGTACTCAATTACTCCACTGAGCAAATAGAGGATCTTTTAGGTTAGGGGATAGGAACTCCTTTTGCTGGGCACATGGTATATATATATCAAAAACTGTAGAAAAATTAGCTAAATTCAACACCTTCTGTATGAATAGACAAAATTTCTGGTCATATCTATGAGATATAAAAATTATGGATAAGGAGGTAATGGAAAATAGAGAGGAAATATTTTGTATTTTTTTGCTAAATGACCCAAGTTTATTGTATTATTCTATATGACTTTTAAGAAAAATAAAAAGTCAAATATACAGAGCTAGAGAATGAAACAGTGGTTACCAGGGCAGGAGAGAAATCAGGAGAGGTACTTCAAAGGATACAAAGTAGCAGATATGTAGAATACAGCTAGTGTGTCACATAAGTACTGTAAGTGATAAAATTGTATTATATTAGAGATTTTTGTTAAATAAATGGATTTATCTGCTCCTGTCACACACAAGTAACTATGTGAGGTGATAAATTATGTTAATTGGCTTCACTATAGTAACCATTTTACTATCAATATGTATCCCATAACCATATGTTGTAAACCTCAAATATACACAATAAAATTTGTTTTATAAAAACAATATATATTAGTGCCTATAGGACTAACTTCAAACTGGTATACCAATCTCCAAGAAGAGGACAGTTTGTACAGTTGCAAACAGAGAAGTTTTATAATTGCGGAAGCTGCCCAGATATAGATTAGATACTGAACAGAAGGTCATGTTAAATAAAATACAAGTAGAGAGATAATTATGGAAGCTTACCTGAAAACTCCAATCTTCATTACTCAATAAAATGATTTCAACTCTTCTTACTTATATCTAATCTTTATTAAGGCTAAGATAGCCAGAAAACAAGCTCACTCATCTGACATCAAAAATAAAGTCAGAAAACAACCAAACAAAATTAGAGAGAAGTTTGAAAATTAACAATATTTAGAAATTTAATTTAATGTTTGTTAAAACAGAGACTAGTATCTAGATTGGTTGCCTATGGAAAGATAATAAAATCTATGATACCAGGGATAAAAGATGAAAGTGAGAAGTGGTGCAATTATATTTATCACTGAGGTAATCAACATGGCCTGTAACTAAGGTGAATAGCTAGTCACACTTGTGTATGTGTGTGTGTGTGACTATTGAATTATTATGCCATATAGATACAGTCAGTGGTTTTTAATTTTATTTTACACAATTTAGTCTCATGCCTCAAAAATGCCACACTTACATGAAAGTTTTTTTTCTTAAACATACTAACCAAGCTTCCAGAGAGCATCATTGGCAGTATTAGCATTAAGGAATATGTGAAATATTTTCAGTTTATTCATTATTTTTACATCATTTTGTTCTACTTCATTTCCTAAGGAGGCAACAAAAATTTCTTTCTGTTTTCAAGTTTTAAGTAATAAAAAAAATTTTTCATCAAATAAGCTGTTTTACTTGAATATTGAATCTGTGCCCACAACTAAATAGACTACATTCAGGTTGCAAATTTACCTGCAAATAAAATCAATAAAAACATGAAATTACTGGATTTATGGTTCTAACTAATTTATAATGGTACACAGTTGGCTTGTTGCTATAGTAAGGTATTATATTTACTTCATTATAAGATGAATACATTACAATTAGATATTGATTTTAGCATACTTTCATACATTATTTTCTTTTGTTACAAATGAGACCTGTTTTGATCTTTCTCCCAACTACATATTATATTCTATATCTTTAACCTATTCTTCCCTAAAAAAATTTAAAACGTAATGAACTAAATGGGGAGCAAAGAATTTTTCCATAATAATGGTGAAAATTTGCAACTCATCATAACTACCAAAAAATTCTTATTTTCTAAGGCAAGTAAAGAAGGGATACAAATCAGAAGCATCTCATTGAACTTAATCCTGAGGTTAGACCTGTGCTATAAAAGTTACTTTTATAATTATCATCATACTTCCATGGGCAAAATTCTCTATTTCAGTAATAGCTAACTGGCAGAACAGTCTAAGATGTTGCATATTCAAATGTAAATAGAAAACAAAAGAGGCACACTGTCTTAGAATATTTGGGCTGCTATAACAAAATACCATAAGCTGGCTGACTTACAAACAACAGAAATTCATTTCTCACAGTTTTGGAGGCTAGGAAGTTCAAGGTCAAGACTTCAGCAGATTTGGTGTCTGGGCGAGTGCCTGCTTCTTGGTTCATAGATGTCTGTATCTTCCCTCAGATGGTGGAAGGGGCATGGCGGCTCTCTGGTTCCTCTTTTATAAGGGCACTAATCACATTCATGAAGGCTCTCTTCTCCTGACCTAATCACACCCCAACGCCCCACCTCCTACAATCATAACATTGGGGATTAGGTTTCAAAATATGAATTTTGGAGGGACACAAAGATTAAGACTATAGCACACCAGGTAAATAAGACTGTTACATTGATCAAATTTGTTGAAGTTTTACTGTACCTCACAGACAATTACTCTCTCACAAAATAAAAGACATTGCTTTAAAGCAATATGTAGTTTATATATATGTGTGTGTATATATGTATACATATGTATATATTATATATACATATATAATACATACATACATATGTATGTATTATATATATATACACATATATATAAATTTATATATATAAATTTATATAAATATAAATTTCAATTTTTTGGTGATTGAATGATTTGTGAGGGAAAATGTCCTTATAATGGAAGAAAGAATGCTGGCTATTTCTTTCTGAAACACGATTTCTATAATGATTCTTGCTACTCTGGATTGTAATTTTTATTCAACCTTTCAACAACTATACCTGTCATGCAAACTTAGTTTTTATTTGCCAAGATTTTACATAGCACATCTTTGTCAAGTACATGTAGTTCTTTTTAGTATATTACATCTGATCAATTTCTCAAAATATAAAAAGTAAAGTTTTTGTAATTATTGTTGCTTTAGAATTTTTACTCTTTTCCTCTGTGTTCTTATATTTAGATTTGAAAAATGTTTACAACTGCTTTTTTAAAAATATCACAGTATATATAGTTTAATCTTGGTATTAAACAACATAAGTAAAGGAATTAATATAATTCCTTAAGGCACATTGAAATATAATTTCCCAAGGAAGACATAAATATGTTCTCAGAGAATCTAGTAATACCTTCATAATAATTTAGAAGCCCATCATTCCAGATATTATTAAATTATATAGAGCTAAGCATTGATAATATGAGCTAATTTTGAGGTACAAATGAAAATAAATCAAATAGTTTAAAGTATTTAGTTATTTAAGAGGTCATCTGATATAGGCCATTGCTTCTAAGTAGGCCTGCATCTAACAAACACAAGGTTATTATTTGTAAAGCTTCCTTTGATCCTAGGATTTCTGCCAATGCCTCAATTAGGATCATACCTCTGAGTGCAATAACCTATGCTATGTCCTAGAATTACTTAGTTCACTCTCTGCCATGGTAAGGCCAAGTTACCAGTTGGAATAAGACTTAATTTAGGCCCAGGATGATGGACTGGAGAAATACCTCAAGGAACTGATTATCCAAGAATCAACGTCTTACAGAGTTTACCTACTGTGCTCAGTGACTCCCCTTCACCACTTTATCCCTTTCAAACTTAGAGGATCTCTGCCCACTCTGACCAAATGCCCCTGAGCAAGTGAGCTGGGGTAGATGACTTTCTGGTCCTGATGACCATCAATATTCTATATCTGTCAGTAAAATAAAAAAGCTGGAGACATTTTCCAAGAGTTCACCTGGGTGGAGATAGCTCTCCATGGAGCACAGTGTAGTCATGTGAAAAGTAGTGACTGTTCACAAGGATTGCATAAAGTTTTAAGCATTTGCTTATTCAATGTTTCAAAAGTTAATCTAAAATGTTTCTACCAGTGTTAACATTAAATACATAAGCTAATTTATGTCTTATGCATTTATCCAGGGAAATGAAAAGAGAAATATGGTAGATTATATGATGAGTCTTATAACTTCTGATCAGGTATTCGATCCACCATTCCACTCACTTTCCACTGGTAAAAATAATGTGGGCAAGGCCCACTTCAATGGGATTGAGAAATCTCCTACCACTGCAAGTCCCATGGCAATGGGATAAAATAAAAATCTCATATGGTTCTATGGTTTGAATGTGGTTTGCCCCCACCAAAACTCATATTGAAATTTAATTGCCAATGTAATGATATTTGGGATGTGGGGCCTTTAAGAGGTGATTAGGTCATTAGGGTAGATTAATATCTTTAACATGTGACTGGGTTAGTTAGTTCTCTTGACACTCTTGTCAGATCAGGTTGTGATAAAGTGAGTCAGCCTCATTTGTCTTCTGTTTTGTGTGTACTTGCTCATGCTCTTGCATGGGCTCTCACCATATGATGCCATCTGCCATGTTATGACACAGCATGAGGCCCTTGCCAGTTATGGCTGCCACACCTTGAGCTTCCCATCCTCCAAAACCGTGAGCTAAGTAAGCCTCTTTTCTTTATAAATTAGTTTCAGGTATTTTGTAGTAACAGAAAAGGGACTAACAAAATTGCTTAGGTCCTTGCAAGAAGTGGGGCTGTTGCTAATAACGATACCTGAAAATGTGGAAGAAACTTTGGTAGAGTGGTGGGTAGAAGTTGAGTGAATTTGGAGAAACAATTTGTGAATGAAGCATGAAGCCTGATTCTGGTGAGAACTCAGAAGAAAACAGGACTAGAGAAAGTCTGGAACTTCATAAAGATTACTCAAGTGGTCATGACCAGAATATTGGTAGAAATGTGTGCAGAAAGAGGCATTTTGACAGGGTCTCAAATTGAAATGAGGAATATGTTATTGGGAATTGGAATAAAGGCCATTCTTGTTATGAAGTGACAAAGAACTTGGCTGTATAGTGTCCATGTCTTAGGGCTTTCTGGAAGGTAATTTAAGAATGAGAAACTAGGATTTATTGGGGAAGAAATATCTAAGGACAAAGTGCTCAAGATGCTGCATAGTTACTTATGGCTGCTTATAGTGAGTTACAGGAGCAAAGGAATGAATTAAAGACAGAACTTATAATTAAAAGGGAAGCAGAGTGTAAAAACTGGAAAATTCACAGCCTGACTATGTAAAGAACAAAAGTGCATTGTTACTAGAATACAATGAGGACATAGCTGAGCAACCTGTTACTAAAATGATTGGCATGAATAGAAGGAAGCCAGGTGCTAACTTAAAAGACAATGAGAAGATGGCCTCAAAAGCATTTCAGAGATCGTTGAGGCTGCTTCTCCAACCCATCATAGACTCAGAGGCCTAGGATTGCAGAATGGTTTGGGGGAGGGCATGCTGCTCAGGGCTGCTTTGAGTCTCTGGTCCCTGAAGCTCAGTGAAGTGCTGCTCAGCTGCTGTCACTGTGGCTTAAGTGGCCCCAGGTGAAGCTCATCCCATTGCCCCCAAATTTACCAGCTGTTAACTTTGGCGGCACCACACCATGGCTCAAACAAGCACAGGTATGGCTCCTGTTGCAGCTTGTGAGGGCTCCAGCAGTAAACCTTGGTTGTGTGCACGTGATGGTAATTCTGCAGGAGCGCAGATTGTAAGAACTGTGGAGCAATGGCTGTTTCCACCTAGATTTTAAAGGGTGTCTCAGAAAGCCTGCAGGCCCAAGCAGAGACTCCCTATCAGAACAATGCCTAGTAGAGCCACGGGAGTAAGACTGCCATCCTTGAGACCCAGAATTATAGAGCCACTAGCAGCATGCAATACCAGCCACCCAGCTGAAGTGTGGGGTGAACCCAACAAAGCCATAGGAGTAGGGTTGCCTTCCTCCCACCTCAGTATGCATGTTTTTTCCAACCTTAAGATTTAATGCTGCCCTGTGCAGCGGGAGCTCTGTGGTTAGCAAGTGCTCCGATGCAGGCTTTGGAAATTGGAAGAAGAGGCGCAGGCATGAGTGGCAGTGGGCGGGTGAGACATGATCTTTATTGTGGCAGGGGCATGTGAAACAGCAGTGGTGAAAAGCATGGCCGAGAACATGGCGAGAACTTACATATGGCTCAGAACAATAGTGACAACATGCCATGGGAAAGCATGATCACATGGGTTCACAAAATAGGAGATAACACCTTGGTTACATAAGTGTGCTGATTCATGCCTCCCCAGAAGGCTGGTTTGTCAGGGGCTAGACTGGAAAAAACACTGTGGCAGTTATCTTAGTTTGGCCTAAGAAACTTATTGCCTACACAAATGCATTTTCTCTTACATGCTGGGTTTCAAACTTGCTTCAGGCCATTTATTCCTTTCTTCTTTCTCATCTCTCTTTTTTACAATGGGAATGTTTACCCTATGCCTGTTCTGCCATTGCATTTTGGGAACAGGTAATTTGTTTTTTTTATTTTACATGCTCACAGCTGGAAGGATTTTTCCTTGAGTCTCAGATTAGACTTAGGGCTTCAGAGTTGATGTCGGAACAATATTTTGGGATCTATTGGAATGGAATGATTGAATTTTGCATGTGAGAAGGACACAACTTTGATGGGCCAGGCATAGAATGTTATAGTTTGAATGCGGTTTGCTTCCACTAAAACTCCAGAACTTACTAGCGTCCACACAGTGGGCTAATAAACCACTTTTATTTGTAAATTCCCAATGTCAGGTATTCTATTATAGCAACAGAAAATGGACAAAGCCCAATGGTTATGCTTGAATTGAAATGGATTGAAAAGTGAAATAATAATATATTCTTGGAATGAGAGAACATGACATTTGTATAAACTAAAAATAAAATCCTAACTACCCCCTGCAACTGAACAGACTCCCTATTTGCCAAGGGAACCCCATAAAACCCCTAAAACTGAGTTCATCCCCATGATGGAAAAGGAGGTAGGACATGCCTTGTTATACCCTCTCCCTTTGCAGTTTCCTCACAATTGACCAGCACTAATGTTATAATAGAGATCATAAGACTGACAAAACAGACTCTTTGTAGCAATAGGATACAAAATTATGAACAGAACTTAAGGCCTGCCTGTATAAAACCAAATTGTAACCCTACTGCCTTGGGTCATTTTCTCAGGACTTCTTAACATTATGTTTCCCAGGCCATAGTTATTCATCTTGTCTCAGAATAAACCTCTTTATTTTATAGAGTTTGTTTTTTTCCTGTTAACATTTATGAAGAGACCAAAAATTATTATATAATCTTTGAGTTGGTGGCTGAAACTTTGTAAGAACAATAGTTTGAAGTTGTTGTTTATAAACAATCCTACCATTAAAAAATGAGCTGTCACATAGTTTTTATAGATTAGCACCACATTTGTACTTTGACTTGTTTGTGGCAACATGACTGTTTACAATAATTGGGGGAAATGACAGAAAGGAGTTTTAAACTTAAGTTAGTTGTGTATTTAAACATGTGTCCAAAGTTTATCTCCTCTGTTAAAATATTAAAACTTATTCATGATTAATGAATCTTTTATATTTATGCACATATATAAGCTTTGAAATTACCTAATTATTTTCTTCTTTCTTAGTACTTATAACAGACATTGTTGGTTAGATAATTTAAGAACTATTTTCAACATGTTCTTAATTGTTAATATTGAAATATTAAGACAAAAACAATAGATTAAATATATTCCTATTTGATTTTCAGCTAAGGTTGGCCACTGCAGACTAAGCAAACATACAAGAAGTCTGCTGGAAAGGTTTATGGATACTTTTCTTTCATTAACATAATGAGAACATTTCTTGAAAAAAGCCCCATTTTCTTCTGGCCCCTTTCCCTTTTTGCTTGTGAATGTCTTCATTAGTCATAATTTCAGGATCTGAAATCTACTTGCAACTATGGAACAAAAACATTGGAAAAGAAGACAAGAGAGTAAAACTTAAATCCTTTGTGTTCTTAAGTGGCTGAATGAATGCTGAAAACAGCCTGCCTGAACTTCTTTTCAAGCGGAAAGAAAAAAAAAAAAAAACTCCCTCCAGGTTGTCTAAATCCATTAGTTTTATTTACTCTTATTAACAAGTATTGCTGTTTGATACACTGTTCTCAGAAACAATTAAAAGTAAAACTATATCTTTAAACATTTGGCTATTATTCTGAAACAGAATTATGATTTCCATCAATTTCTAAGAAACTATAATTAGTTAATTTCCATGATTCAATGTCTTCCTCGGGGAATTCACTTTTATCTCAAATATATATGTACCCGCATGTATGTGTATATATATAAAATATATGTAATATATAGGTAATAGACATTATATAGATAATAAGTTAATATTAAAAATATAAATTCATTAAAAATACTGTTTCTCTTCCTTACTGTTATATAAAAAGAAATAGATATATGCTTTTCTTCTAGAGAAATTGATCAACATGAGTCTAAGCACTACTTTTTAGTTGCCTCTGGCATATTTTATAATTTCATTGGTAATATTAAAATACTGAATCAATCCACAATACTTGATTTAGAGCTTATTGATCCAGTGCTTCTTAAACTATCATTAATGAATTTTCTTTGCCCATAGTAATGTACAAATTGTGTCTTTTTAAAAAGAATAATGATTTTTACAATAGAGAAAACAGCCTCCTTTATCTCTGCCACTTGTCTGGATTAGGTTGGGTTTATGTAGTGAAGCAAATGATGAACTGGAATAATCTAGGTTCTTAGTTTAAGCTCTCAAAACATTTTCACTTAAAATTTTTTATAAAGCATTTTATATTTCTTTAGAACATTTACTATTTCTAAAGGCTTTCACATATATTACCACATTGAATCTAAGAAGAATTTCATGTTTGTTTGAAATATTAACTCTATTTTTTAGGCGAGGAAATTAGAATTCAGCGATGCCAAGCAATTGCTGAAGCTCATGTAATTATTAATAATAAATAAGTGGCAGACCCAGAGTTGAATTTAGAACTTTTGACTTCTAGGCCCTTTTGATCATTTTCAAAGCAAAATGATACATATGAAGAAACTATCTATAGAATTTTCAAGATTTTCTCCTTGTCGTTGTCTTTTAGCATTTTTACTATGGCGTATCTGTTTGTGGTTCTCTCAGTGTTTACCCTTTTTTGAAGTCTGTTGAGATGGCTGGATGTGTACATTACTGTTTTTCATTAAATTGGGGGATTTTTCAACCACTATTTGGGGTTTTTTTCTGGCCCTCTCCTTTTCTTCTGGTGGTCCCATTAACAGTATGTCCATGTGATTGATGGTGTGTCCCACAGTTCTCTGAGGCACTTCTCTTTTCCTTGACTTGCATAATCTCTACTAATCTAACTTCAGGTTTTCTTATTCTTCCTTCTACAAATTAAAATTTACTGTTTAGCTCCTCTAGTTCCTTTAGTTCATTTTAAATTTTCATTATTGTGACTTTTCAATTCCATAATTTCCATTTGATTCTCTTTTAGAATTCTTACCTCTTTATCAGTATTCTCTATTTGATGGAATATTGTCATCACACCTTCCTTTATATCATCCATTGTGTTTTTGTAGTTCTGTGAACATGTTCATAATTACTAAAGTCTTTTGCTAATAAATATGACTTCTGGCCTTCCTGACAGGCAGTTTCTGTTGGCTGCTGTTTTTTCAGTGTATGGAACATACTATCTTTTCATGTTTTATAATTTTTTGTTGGGAACCGGACATTTTAGGTAGTATTCTATAGCAACTCTGGATACTAGTTCCTCTTCTCCTCTGGGAATACTTTTATTTTCTTGTTTATTTGTTTAGTGACTGGATTATCTTAGTGAAATATAACCTCTCCACCTCTGATATTGTTCCTTGGGGAGATGCACCTTTGAAAACTATGCCCATAGTCACCCTGGGAAGACAGCAGCATTGGTAGGACTCTATTTTTCCCTGACCACACCCAGCTCTTAAAGTCCACTAATTGCCTAATTGTTTGGTGATTGCTATATTATTTTTGACAATGCCCTTGGAAATACATTATTTCAATCAAATACTAGCTTTTTTAAAGGAATTGTATCTGAGGTTGGGGTTTGAATTTTATTCTGACTCAAGAGTGGCTCTCCCCAGGTGTCTTATTCCCTGGTTCTCTCCTGCAAATGTCCCATTTACAGTTGAGTCTGTTTTGAATCTCCTCTCAATTGCCTTTTACCACAACTTCCATTGTTCTTGAGAATACTTTATGAAGTTATTTACTCTCTCTTGCAAATAGTAAGATTTGTTGGGAAGACATTAGGAGCTGTGTGTTCTATTCTGTTTCTCCCTCTTAGCAAACGTCTTTGCACCAGAGCTCCACAGCTAAGTGTGTGGGGGGGGGTGGGTAGGCAATGGCAACTTTCTCTCTGAGTGATATTCTGCTCTAGGAGCAATGGGCTTTGAAGGAATGGGAGCCTGGTTCCTTTCAACTGACTTATCTCTTCTTGCATAAAATAACCACCTCATGAGCTGAGCAAGGTTGACTAGGGCCCACAGATTCTCAGCATGGCACACAGAGATGAGGCCCTCTGTTCCACAAGACTTCTACTTTGCAGCTGTACTTGTCTAGGAGTTCATCTCAGCAACAGATGGCTGGGGAAGGATATGAGAAATGCTGGTATCCTGCTTCTCCCAGTAAGAAAGCCCTCTAACTGGGCACTAGGGAGACAGGAGATTCTATGTTCTTGACTGCAGGTGTCTGTAGTGAAGTCTCTGCCTCACAGATTTGGGAGGATGGTTAGAGTAAACATTCTGGATTCAAATGCCACAAACTCATGCCATTCTTACCAAATTTGTGTAGATGTTATTAAAAAGATGTTGCTTCAATGCCCTTAAGACCATTTCCAGATGCTTAAGTGGTTGTAATTTTTTTTGTTTGGTTTCACCTAGAATCAGGTCAGTCAGAGCACAGAGCTCCTCATACTATCAAGTGAGTTGACTTCCTCTGCAATAATATTGGTGTTTATTTGTAGATAGGGATAAAGGGAAATGAGAACTAATAATTTGATTAGAGGTCAAAATAAAAGCACTGTAATGAGTCAGAGTTTTGCATATATTTCTGGTATAAATGATGTAATTTTTTAACTTAAATATGCTTCCATACTCTCAGTATAAGTGAAAATATGTGAAAATATAAATGGAGCTCAATCTCTGATTATAAATATAAATATGCAAATTTCAACCTATTTGTGGAAATTTAAATATCCTGTATTTTTTCACAAAGAATGATAACTATTGTGGGATAAATTAATTTAAATAACAGAAATTATCCTAAATAATAGATATGTAAATCATGTATTTTATGTATACATTTGATATTTTCCTTTTTTCCTCTAAACTTCTGCCAACTTTTTATCTTTCACTATGATACCTGCAATACGAAAGTAAAATCACAGAAGAAATCATGTTAAAGTCAGATTAAGATTTTAGAAAAAATGTATTTTTATGTAGATATTAAATCTATTCTGTGGGATGTTAAAAGAGGCTTCAATTTTTAGTAAATAAGACCAACAAAAACTCAGCAATTCCTTAATAATTATTCAAGAGAACAGTAGGATCTGATTTTCTTAAAATCTTCCACTTATAATTTATTCTTATAAATCAATGTCTTAGGGCCAGGCACTATGGATCATGCCTATAATCCCAGCCTTTAAAGAGGCTGAGGTAGGAGCATCAGTTGAGGTGAGAAGTTTGAGACCAGCCTAGGCAACATAGAAAGACCCTATCCCTATAAAAAGAATTAAAAAAAGAAAAAAGGAAATAAAAGATTAAAAAAACAGTTTCTTAGCCATAATTTATTTATTTATTTTATTTCAGCATATTATAGATGTTTAGGTTATGTATATTGCCTTTGCCCCACCAGATCTTAGCCATAATTTAGACTAACATAAACATGTGCTACATCATTCTGAGTAAAGTATAAAAATAATTTTTCTGTATATTAACTTTTTCATTAATTTTCATTTGAAAAACAAATGGAATTATTGCATAAGAAATTAGTATTAAAAATAAATAAGCATATAGATTTTACTTTTTATAAAGCATCTTATTTATATAATCTTAGTTTACCAACAATTACATGAGTGACCTTATTATGAGATATTATTTATTTATTTATTTAGCTCCAAAGAAGTAATCCCTATACATTCATACAACTAGCATATAATTGAGCAAGTATTTCTCAAAGAGGAAGTATTCTAGCATATTTTAAAAAGTAGAATAGTATATTTATCCCTTAAAAGGAGATGGGTGTAAACTAGAATAGATAGATATCTATAAAATATTATTAATATATATTACTATATTATTAAAATATATTTCATATTTAATGATGTATTAAAATATATTATTAATATATATTATATATACACAAATACCAACTAGTTTTCTTTTAAATAAACATATATACACAGATATAAGTGCCAAATGGTTTTCTAGTTAACATCCTAAATATCTTCTAAAAGATGAACCAGCATGTTGCTTTATTACTCAGAAGGCGGGAAAAAATATGTAACTATTTAGATAAAAACACAAACTAGACAGAATTTAAATAGATATTTTACCACCTCAGCCCTAACACAATTGTCATTATAGAGTCAAAGATACGTCAACATGAACCAAATGTGTATGACAGCCAACAAAGGATATTATTCCCAGCATCTAAAATATTAAAATCCTACTCTTATACCAGAATAAATAAGCACATTAAAAATATTTATCCCATTTTGAAGTCCAACAAAAGTACTATATCAGTCACACTGTTTGAGGGCATATTAAATTAGTAGTTTTATTTAATAAAATCACCTACCACAGTTGCAACTTTTAAGGGGAAAAAACGCTATAGTTGATCATTGCTTGAGAACCTGAAAGAGAGAAGAATGAGTTTTTATTTTAAATCAATGTCTAATGGAGTTGTATATAAAATAAAATCCATAAATTGAAAACCACTATTCAATAGATAAGAATTTATATTTTAATTATAATTATGGGTACATATTAGTTGTATATCTTTATATGGTACATGTGATGTTTTATACAAACAATGTGTAATAATCAAATCAGGGTAATTAGAGTATCCATCACCTCAGGCATTTATCATTTCTTTGAGTTAGGAACAGTCCAGTTCTACTTTTTTAGTTTTTTTAAAATATACTCTAACTTGTTCACTATAATCACTTTGTTGTGCTATCAAATGTTTATTCTATCTAATTATCTAACTATATTTTTGTATGCATTAACCATCAACACTTTATTCCTCCTCATTACTACCCTTCTGGTCTCTGGTAACCATCATCTGCTCTGTCTCCATGAAATCATTTTTTTTTTAAAATATTTAGCTCTCACATATGAATGAGAACATGCAATATTTGTCTTTCTCTGCTTGGCTTATTTCACTTAATATAAAATTCTCCAGTTCCATCCACGTTGTTGCAAATGGCAGGATTTCATTCCTTTTTGTGTCCACATAGTATTGCGTTATGTATGCGTACCACAGTTTCTTTATTCATACATCAATGGACACTTCGATTCCAAATTTTGGCTATTGTGAATAGTGCTGCAATAAACAAGAGATGGAGATACCTTTTCAATATCATGAATTCTCCCCTTTTGAATATATACTCAGCATTAGGAATGCTGGGTCAGATGGTAGTTCTATTTTTAATTTTCAGAGGAAATTCCATATTGTCCTCCATAGTGGTTACACCAATTTATATTCCCACCAACAGTGTAGGAGGGTTCTCCTTTCTCTAGACCCACATCAGCATTTGTTATTTGCTGTCTTTTTGACAAAATCCATTTTAACTGGAGTGAGATGATATCTCATTGTAGTTTTGATTTATATTTTTCTGATGACTCATGATGTTGAGCATTTTTTAATGAACCTGTTGACCATTTGAATGTCATCTTTTGAGAAAAGTCTATTCAGATCCTTTGTCCATTTTTGAATCAGGTTAATTGATTTTTTCCTATTGAGCTGTTGGAGTTCCTTATATATTCTAGTTACTAATCCCTCATCAGGTGGGAAGCTTGAACATATTTTTTCCTGTTCTGTGGGTTGTCACTTCCCTTTGTTTATTGTTTCCTTTGCTGTGCAGAAACTTTTTAGCTTGATGTGATCCCATTTGTCCAATTTTACTTTGGATGCCTGTGTTATGCTGGTAATACTGAAGAAGTCCTTGCCCAGACCAATGTCTTGAAGCATTTCCCCAGTGTTTTCTTTTAGTATACTAAAGACATTTAGTATGGAATGGCCGATTTTGAATCAAAACTGTAGTTTATTATATCTCAAACAAGAAACAGTAAAACTTATCAATGTATGTGTCTAAACTATTGACACAGTTTTGCCATCTTGACGATAACTTGTTTATGTTAACAGCGAAGAAGCCTGGAGAGCAAGTGGTGATGAAATTGTAAGAAGCATTGTCTACAGCTTGTTGGGAATTGAATATTTTTCCTTGCAAGAAGTGGTCCAAAGCCTGGAAGAAGTGGTGACCAGTTGGTGTAAGGTCTGATAAATATGGTGAATGACAGTAAGTTTCCAAGTCCAGCTTCTGTAATTTGAGCAGCTTTGTGCGACATGTAGTCAAACATTGTCTTGCAAGAGGATTAGCCTGTCTCTATTGACCAATCTCAGCTACTTAATCACAAGCATCCTCATCATTTTGTCCAACTGGTAGTAGTAGACATCCTCTGTAATCTACTGACCAGGTGTCATGAAACTCTAGTGAATAATACCAGCACTGGAACACCAAACAGACAACATTAACATTTTTGATGAATATTCAGTTTTGGACTGTGTTTTGGCACTTCATCTTTATCCAACTATTGTGCCTGACACTTGTGATTGTCAAAAAGAATCCATTTTCATCACACATAACAATATGGTTTAGAAATATTGTAATAGCAAAGAAAAGCAAGCTTCCAGACGATTTCTCTTCTGACACTCATTCATGCAGAACCCATCTACCCAGCTTCTTTACCTTGCCTGTACCTAGTGTCTCCACTGTACTCCAAGCTGCCCCAAAACAAACTAATATAAAACAAACTGAAACAAACAAAAACCCCTAGACTTTCTTTTTTCCATTTATATCATTCTTTCTCATAGCTTCATGACTTTGAACATGTCCGTCCCTCCATCTTGATTTCTTTCCTTTCTTGTCTCACATCCCACCTGCTAAATCTTTCCTCTCAATCTGTAGATGCATGTTTATTCTGTTTACAGCTGTATCCTTAACACCTACTAAGGGGCTAGAATGTGGCAAGTGATTAATATTTGGTGAATGACAACCTTCAATGCATCCTTCAGACCTCACCTCAGCATGCCTTGGGTGCTGAGGTTCTTCTCTGTGTATTGTGCTCATCATGGTTGTAGCAAATATTTGAAGACATAGATTTAACTTCCTAAACTTAAAACATTTGAGTACAGTGATTTTGTTTTAACAATTCTCCTGGCTTTACAATTCATGATCAATAAATATTAGCTAAGTGAAAGAACAATTGTTAGAATCATATGCAATGTCCAGAATGGCAAATGTGAAAGAGAATATGTTTTCCCATATAACAGGACTTAAAAACAATTTCAGATTATGACAGGAAATTTATTATCAGACTGCTTTAAAAAAGTCATTGCAATAATATAAACATTTTTACATAAAAATATCACCTATATTACTATGTGTGACTTTTCTAAAAGTGACTGATGGATATAATGAGCACAAAAAGAGGAAAAAGCCAGGGGAATAAAGAGAGCAAAATAGAAGGTAAGGAGAGAAAAAATTATAATAAAAAAGAATACCTGGGAATCATAAAATAAAAAAAAGAAAAAGAAAATACGGTGTTTGAAAGCAAGAACTAAATAGATAGGTGTTGACATAAGGGAATTGTGACAATGGTTCATATGTGGAAGAATTTTTTTAAAAATCCCTGTCTATATTTCTTTTATTTAAAAATAAAAAGTAAAGCTTATTACATTATCTTTTAACATAATTATTGGATTTACATAAAAACAAAAGTTTGCCAAAATTAGATTTTAAGGAAAAATTAACAATTTTAATTATTTTAGCCACAAATATAAGAAAAGCACTATTCTTTTAGACAAAGATCAAGACTTAATAGCATGCTTTATTTCAGCAATATTCATTGCACTACTGTGTAAAACTCAAACCTGAACTCATTTACTATTGGGTATTCCATGTATCATAGAAATTCTTTAGGGTGTAGAGGAAGAGTTTTTCATTGTGTAGCTTTTCAATTACATCAATTCATAGGAATGTCAGAACTGTAATTTTAAATAACACTCTTTGAGTAAACCTAAATTCAAGTTTTAATATGCTTCATGCAAATGTTTGAAGCAATCAAAATCAAGTGTTCCTCCTTTCTATCATCTTTTCTTTCAACATATTACTAAACAAAACATTTAACTCACTTTTGTGCTGAAATCAAAGAAACTTCACTAGGGATCTAGGGATTTTATTAAGTACCTTTTATGTGCTAAGCCCTGGCTTGGAGACTAGGGATATAGACAAAAATGACGTACAGCCCTGGACTTCCAAGAATTCAATCATCACTGAAATAAAGAAAGAAGTCGATATATAAATTTCAATATAGCCTGGTATGTACAAAACTCTGCTAAAGCTCTTACAAGATTGAGGGAACATGAAAGCAACCCTGCATGAATGAGATGGGAAGATCTTTGGAGAGAAAGTCATGTTTATGTTGTTCTTTAGTAATAATAATTTTTCTGTTATTCAGTGAAAGGAGAATGGGAGCATTCTAAACAAAGAATTTTTCAAAACCACTGAGTAAGGAAGGAATGTGTGTGAAGATTGGTGCAAGTACAGTGTTTCTGAATCTGAGGTATGGAGGAAGCTCCCTTCAGAGACTGTAATGCACTGGCTGTATACTACATCTGGTGCTGGTAGGGCAGTTTTCACCCTGAGGCCTGCCTCGTAAAGCATTTGTAATTACTTTGGGCCAGAAATATCACACAAAGTTTTTCACCAGAATATGGACTCTTCACCATGATAACAGCAGTGTACACATTATGATGTAGACAGTGAGAAGTGTAAGTGATTTTGAAGCATGGGAGTAGCATGACTAAATAAAAATTTCAGGCAAACAACCCTGATGACAACGTGAGAATGCACTGTCCAGGCTGTTGGAGACAAGAAGAGTAGTTGGAAGACAGCCTCAATAGTTCAGGTATACACTTTGAAACTTCATGAAGACCCTTTGTCCAACTAAGAAGAGCTCCCCAGAACAATTTCAAAGTCAGTAATTCTAAATCTGAGAATTCTAAGCCACCCTTCTTTCAATTCCTTATTATTAAGTAACAGGACACTTAGAATTGCAGTATTGAGTTTACTTTTTTTGCTTGCATCTGTACTTATTGCATTTCTTCTTCTCCATAAATTAATGGTTGAGAAGTGGAAATTGAGGTCAAGTGTTCTCATGTATTTATTAAGGATTCCTATTTGATACTCTTTCTTGGACCTCCTAGAGCTTCTTTCAGTACCTGACCTGGAGATAGTATGATCGGTGACGTTTTTGCATAACATGAGGGCTCTGAAATCCATTGCGCAGCTGGTTTTCTAGATATTTGTTTCTGGAGTTGAAATGACCAAAAGTGTTTGGATCAGAATATCATATTTATTTTAAAAAGTAGCAATGTTGCAAATGCTACAAACTAATTTATCATAATTTGTATGTTTAATTATGTGTTGATATATTTACACATGTATTTATATTTCAGAAATATTAATGAGTGATAATAGTGTAAAACCATATCATATGATTTTAGAGTTGCTATGGTAACTTGCCTTCTTAGAAAATGCAGTAGGTGTGTGGAAGCCTGCAATGGTTGCTTACCAGTTATTAGAAAAATAGCTCTACATTCTATTTTTAAAAAAGATCTGCTTATTATTGACTTTATTTTAAATTGCCATACATTTTTAGAGTATGAAGTATTTTAAATTAGCATCAATTTAAAGGAATTATAATTATCATAGATATATTTTTAATAATTAATAAAATATATATCTAAATAAATAATCAAATCATAATAAAACTTCCTTGAAAAGATCTGTGTAGAATGCCCAAAATCCACAATACTGAAAATACCAAATGCTGGCAAGGATGTGGAGCAAAAGGAAATCTCATTCACTGCTGATGGGAATGCAAAATGGTACAGCCAGCCACCTTGGAAGACAATTTGGTAGTTGCTTTATAAAACCAAACATAATCCTACAATATGATCCAGCAATCTTGCTCCTGGCTATTTACCCAAAGTAGTTGAAAACTTATGTCCACACAAAGACCTGCACAGGACATTGATAACACCTTTATTCAGAATTTCCAAAACTTTGAAGCAATTAACATGTCCTTCAATAAATGAATGGATAAGCTATGGCACGTCAAGACAATGGAGTATTATTCACTGCTAAAAGATGTATGAGAGCCATCAAGCCACGCGTAGACACAGAGGAAATGAAAATGCCTATTAAGTGTAAGAAGCCAACCTGAAAAGGCACTATACTGTATAATTCCAACCATATGATATTCTGGAAAAGGTGAAACCGTGGAGATAGTAAAAAGATCATGGGTTTTCAGAGGTTAGTGGGGAGGGAAGGATCAATAGGCAGAGCCCAGACTATTTTCAGGACCCTGAAACTGCTCTGTATGAAACTATAATGGTGAATACGTGTCATACCTTTGTTAAAACCTATAAAATATACAACACCAAGAATTAACTCTAGTTTAAACTATTAACTTTGGATGATAATGATGTGTCAATGTAGATCCATCAATTATAATAAATATGCCACTTTGGTGGGAGACTTTAAAAAAATCTATGAAATTTTTAACAAATATTATTGAGAAAGAAAAGCAGAGAAAAAGTACATATTTAATAACATCATTAAAACAAAAAGATAAAGAGGATTTAAACTTAGAGAATTTCCCATTATTTGTACAAAATGTGAATTAAATAAAACATAAGAAAAATAGATTATTTCATTAGAAAATATATAATCTATATTTTTCAAAAATGAACAATAAGTATAAATGAATAATATGGAAAATATTAAAAATATGATAAGAATGTACTCTTTAAAAAATAAGACTTATAAAGATATAAATGTCCAGATTACTTTGAAGGAAAGATAATTCATAGGATATGACTATTGTTCAAAACAAGGAAAAATTGGAAAATCAATTATTTTTCGAGCTAGGATAGCTCAAATGAAAACACTACAAGATAACAAAAGGCAATTAAACTATCAGCCAAATTAATTTATGTACATAGATTCAATATTCCTAAATAAAATGTCCTCAAATTCCCATCAGGAATCATTTAAAAGAAATACAGCATCCTGAGGAAGTAAGAGTTAATCTGGAAATGCAAGACTGACTGACATTAGAAAATCTTATCAATGTAATGCACTATATAAAAGATTAAAAGAATAAAACATGTGATAAGCTCCATGGAATTCCCAAAGAGTTTAGCAAAACTAAGCATTCATTGGTGGCAAATTCTCTAGAAACAAAGATTTTAATAAAGTGCCACAACTTTATTTTGGGAAAATGTTTTTAGCAGAAATTTACATCAAACATTATACTTAATAGTAAAATGTTAGAATCATACTAATTGAAGTCAGCAATAAGGAAAAAATGCCACCATTTTTACTAAAATGGAAGATGAAACAGGAGGTCTGAACCAATGTATTAAGGGAAGGTGAAAATTTAAAGCATAGTTGAAAAAAAGAGTTAAGATTCTTATTATTTTCATATGAAGTGCTTGTCCCCATAGAAAGCTCAGTAAAATCTACTAAAAATATGATTTGAGACAGTCCAGCAGGGTGGTCAGAAACAAGATCACCACAAGAAAATCAATAGTGCTATAAAATAAAAATAACTAATTAGAAATGTAATAGCACAGAGATACCAAAACAATTGTAAAAAAAAATTATAAAATGCTCAGTAATGTGCCTAATAAGAAATAAGATTTTTATGGGAAAATTATAAAACACTACTGAAGGGAGTAAAAGCCCTTTAATGAATAGAAAAATAAGTCAATTTGATAGATACAAAACTCTATATTTTAAAGATATCAATTATTAATATATTCCAAGTTAGTTTAAAAAGTTATTACTACCCCAATCAAAGTTCCAAGTTTTTTTCTTTCTTTTTTTTTATTTCAGCATATTATGGGGGTACAAATGTTTAGGTTACCTATATTGCCTTACCCTACCTGAGTCAGAGCTTCAAGCGTGTCTATCTTCAAGCAGTCTATGCTGCGTACCATACCCATTAGGTGTGAATATACCAAGTTTTGTTTTTTTTTAATTGAAGGAATCCTTGAATACTTCTTACATTTATAGATAGAAGTGTGATCGTGCAAGTACAAGCCTAGATAAGTTCTAGAGAAAAAATGCAGGGGTAGGAAGAAGGAGAGGTAGGACATGCTCTTGTCCTTCAAGCTATTAAAATTTTTAAAAGTATTGTAATGGAAATAATATATCAGAGTGTATACACAATAATGTATCAGAACTGAAAGAGAAATTAAGTGGGGCAACATATGGAAAAATCAAGAATTAAATGCTAAAAAATGAACATTTGATGCAGAATGATGATTGCTTTCAAATTGAGAGAAATGATAAAATATTAAATAAAATCAGGACAACTCACAACCCGTGTAGAAAAAAATTAAGATATTAACTTCAAGAAGTATTACAATCTAGACTGAAAGTAAAAAATGCTAAAGTATTCGAGAAAAAATTTAAAATGTATTTAGGATTTTATATTTTCTTCTATAACTTTAAAGAATGAAGGGAATAGGTTCTGACTTCTGGGATAGGAAAGACCTTACATGAGACAAAGATATTAAAGAAAAAATTGAAAAATTGAAGAGGCAGTACAACTTAGAAAATAATTCATATTGGGAATTAGATCAGTGATGACTTCAGAAAAAAGGCATAATTAGAATCAAGCTTATTATTTTGGATTTTGAACACAAAAATTCAGGAAAAACTAAAGTAAAAGAATGAAAGCATAAGATGTATGTATGTGAGGTTTGAAAAAATATTCAGAGCGACTGGAGTTCAAAATGCCAGTAAAAGTCTATTAATTGCAAATTTAGTAGAAGGAATTCCATTAAATTCCCCTCTGATTTATCTGCTAATAATTTTAAAACCATATATTTTCAATCTATGTTAATAATACTACTCAGTAATACAAGTAATTCATTCTAGAATGGATCCATTCATTTAGACTATAGGTTTAGATAGTTTACTTGTCCACAAAAGTAAAAAAATCCAAACAAAAGCAATCAGATGATATATGATTTTATGTGGCTTTGGTAATCAGCTTCAGAATATTCTATACATCTTTATTTTTAGAACTGATTAGCTTCTTTTCAGCTATTGCTAGAAAGAGATGTAGCCACAGTCCTGTACACAAAGGGCTCTGATTTACCCTGAATTTAGAAATGGTAAACAAGAACCAGATTAAACTTGATCTCATCTATACCTGCTGCCTTCCTGGTTATCTTAATTCCACTCAATTTCACTTTTAGTATAGAAGTGACAAAATAATGTTTATTTCAATACTGTTAAGTTTACTGGAAGATTAAAGTGAGGTACTCAAAGCTTTGAAATTAATATCTTAAAGTGATATTTCTGTTGTTGAAATGATTATATGAGTACTATATCTACCAAGTCAACACTTGGCTATGCTAAATCTTAAATTATTTAGAAATTAGCATAATCAGGCAAAAAATTCTTAGCTACATGTCAATAGAGGAGGATATTTTAATATGGTTAGTTACAATGTGTCAATCTTATGACTTTTATAGCTCAGCTAAAATTCCTATAGGCCTCTTTGGCATTTTAAGTCTCTGTATTATATTTATAGGTAATTGAATTAAACTTGAATTTAAATTTTTATTGACCTAACAAAGCATATTTAGTTCAAATATAATGTAACCTAAATTGTGCAGTTAGACATTAGCTAAAATTCTATAGAACACTTTCATTGCAATAAATTTACAAATATAAAGTCCTGACAGCACCCAACAAGTATCTGAATGCCATTTTCTTGAAGGCTTGCCAGTATTTGGAGTCATTTTGGTCTACCTATTTATGATTGTATATTTAGGCATAATAAGTAATATAATAATACCATGAATATATTAATTTTAAATTTTATGTACTCAATAACATGTAGCAATTATTATCTGCCTATAATTGTTCTAAGCCCTTCACAAATGTTAACTTAGATAATTACTATAACATACCTATAATGTCAGTCCTAGTATCCTCATTTTCTGATGAGGAAGCTGGGGCACAGAGAATTAAGTACTTAATTTGTACTGCAGGAAAATTGTGGCACTTAGATTACAACCTTAGCCAGGCTAATTGTCCTGGATCTGAATCTTGCACCCTATACTATCTTTTATTTATGCTTGAAAATTTGTTTAAATTATTTGCCAAACATTTCATTCATTCCAAAGAAATATTATGCTATTTGTTTTACCCAATATCATATTGGTGTACTTTTTAAATTTAAAAACATTCCAGAAGTTTATTTCACTGCCTCTGTAGGACTAACTGCATTATCTACTGGATACTCTAGAGGTCACTCTAAAAATTTAATACAATTGAGAGATATATAAATTTCATATACTCATTTCTTCTTTTAAGTCATAAACCCTGTTGTAGAAATTTTGTTTTCAATTTAATATTCACGTATTTCTTCTTAATTTGATGTACTCATCATGTGCAATGTGTTAAACTAAAATTTAAACAGATGTTTCAAATGATACTTTAATATAAATATAAATACAGATAACCTACAATAGCAGATGATGTATCTTTAAAAAGCTTTGCAAAAGACCTAGCAATTGTCATTTTAAATGCTTAAATTATACTAGTGAGCAATGGAGCATGTTAATTTTGTTGTAAAAGTTATATTCCAAAGATAAGACTTATACCGTGTGAGTTTTCCCAGCCAGGATCAGAAAGTTAAAATGGAGGCCACCAGATAAGGAGTCCATTATAGAACAAAATTTTTAAGCTAAACCTGGTGGTATCTGTGAGGTTATTCTTATAGCTAGAGGAAAAGACAGCAATAAAACACTTGGGAAAAAACGGCAGAAAAATATATATTAGGATATTTTTTACTTTATCCCACTGAGTATAGGAAGAGTGCAGAGAGTCAGCATGTTGTGTGTGTAACAACAGTAGTATCACACCTGGATAAACAATCTATTTATACTCTTGTGCTCTCTAAGGATGAGATACTAAATGAAGAAAAATAGCAGAATAGAAGCATCTATGTGTTTAAATCCCTGTGGGACACAGCCTGATATAAAAGCTGTTGTTAGAAAAGAGAGACATCTCATTGATCAAGGAGAAACATTGCTAGGTTTTATATAGTACTTCACTGGGGGAAAATAAAAATAAAAGAGAGGACAGAAGCCAACAAGTATGTTTCTGTCAACTATGGACATCTCCAGGGAAGAATACAAAGTAAATTTTCTCTTGTAATCAATACATTGTGACCACTAAAAATGCTAGATTAATCAGCTACAATCTGAGTAGCACATTGAAATATGTTACAAAGGATCAAGGCTGGCTACATTAATTTGAGTGTCCAAGTGCAAAATGAAAATGCAAGGCTCTTTGTGCAGAAAACAGAGAAAAAACTGCCATTGCATATACTTCCACAGTCTCTCTCAACTTGTGTTGGTGCTTTTGTTATTTATTTAATTTTTAAATTAAAAATCTATATTAATTATTAGCATATATTTTACCACTGTAGTATGCAATGGCAATTCTAAATACAAATATTAGAACATTTAACTCATATACAGAATTACAAAAATGACATAATTTATATTCCATAGCTTGTACATGCATATGTTTTTCTCTCTTACAAAAACAGTGGAAATGCTAACTGAATTTTTTTTGACCTCTTGATACACATACATTTTACTAAAAGCCTCAACCTTCAGTTCCCTGATAAGTAAGGAAAGGACTGAGAGGAAAAAAGAACTATGTGGGGTTGCTCTTTCTTTTCCTTTCCTTCTAAGTCATCATTTTCAGCATAAGGTTGTTCCCTAATACAAGGAAGTAATAGAAATAAGAAAGAATATAAAATCTTCATTTCTATGAAGAATGACAAAGGACAAAGAATATCCTATGTCATTTGTGTTTCTTAGAATGCTATCCTCTTTCTACACTTGAAGCAAATTCTTATTCTAATGGAAACTGTTGCCTCTCTGGTTTGTCATGGCCTCTGCCTACTCAGTTATGGACAAAACAAGCTTATCTTCTCACTTTGAGTCTCAGTGAACTCCCATGTATTGTGGGTTCAATGGCATTTTGTGCTATGGGGATCTTGAATACTGTATACACTATATTTGAACACAGTGTCATGTAACAGTGGACAACATATTGCAAGAAACTTCTCCACTCAAGACCATATTCCACTGGAATGTACTTCAAAACACAAGTCCAAAGATGAAATTGTTAAGCATTTCAAGATGGTGACAGCAGAGCATAAATCAAGCATGGAGACTTTCTCAACATGGGGCCATGTGAGACCAAGGTTGCATGCCCATAAATCCATCCCTGTTGAAGGTGGTATTGCTCTTTACATAAATATATAAGACCAGGTTACAATGCATTTTAGGGCTAGGTATTTTATTCCCATATGTATTTTTCAGGAAAATAATTTCAAATATTAAAGACTCATTTGTAATATTAATGTAAGTCAAATGCAAATGTAAGTTGCAAATTAGATAAAATTTCTCTTGGAGTTAAAGCAAGAGAAAGTGGCACAACTATGGTGTTGTTGGGATGAACAACGTGAAATGAGGCAGAGCACAGCAGAGGCGAATCCAGTTGGTCATCATTGGGAGCAACATAAGGAGAGAGAATGATTTCTAATGGATCTGTTTGTGAAAAACAAATCCAGAGGAAGAACTGGGGATGTTAATACAAAACAGAGAGACCTTGGGAGAAAGGCTAATGGGAAGTAATAGAAGTATATTAGTCCTACATCTGGAGAGTGATTGGGCTACTGGCTAGAAAGAATAACCAGATTGTCAACAGGGTGGCAAAGCAAGATAACAATTCAGAATGAGTGATGTAATAAAGGAAGTGTGGTGTGCTGGTATTGGGATGTTGAAGTAGGAAGGAGAGCTCATTTTGAATAAAGCACATATTAAAAATGAATGGAGTGCAACGTATGGGGTATGGTTCTGCCTCGAGGGGGGAAGAGGGCGTGGGCAATATACATAACCATAATATTTGTACCCCCATAATATGCTGAAATAAAAAAAATTTAAAAAAAATGAATGGAGCCATATCCACATGGTGCTATTGAGGTCAGTGGTATTGGCACTCAAGAGTCTTGGAGTCATAACTAGCTAAGTGGCCATTTAGTTCTAGAGAGTTTACTTAAGTTGTAAACAACAAGGTTGGTGTATATGAGGCTGCCTTTGCCATCCTGTTTAAACAGAGTTGTCTTAAGACAGGATATTGCTGTATCTACAGTGGACAGTTACATGGGGACCTGGACCCTGATAAGATTTGGGAGGACAGAATAATATAAAAAAGATATCCACATGTTTGAATATTGTAGTCAAATTGTGTCCACATGATTGAATATTGTAGTCAAATTCTTCTTTGACCAAATTATCCAGATAAATACCTGTATATTTTTCTCTTCCCTTTAGAAATAGACCTTGATTTAAGTATACTTGATATCCAATCAAATAAATGGAAAGGAGGAATAACAAGTCTAATTATTGACTATTAAACATTAATAGTTAAGAAAATGAATATAAAATGCATTAGAAGTTTTATAAAGAATTTAAAAAATCTTCCTGGAAATCAATAAATAAATACTGAGATCTTTGGTAAAGAAAAACAAATTACTAAACACATATACATACATTTTCTAGCCATCTCCTTAGGTCCTGTAAGAGAGTGAATTAGAGTAATAGTAAATTTAGTCATAGAAGAAGTCTTACCTTCTTAAAGGTTCTTATCATTCAAATAAAGACATTCACACATTGTTATGTTTCCTAAATTTTCATCAAATGAAGCAAATAGAGTATATAAATTGCCTAATATGTAGACACTATTTTAATATCTGCTATTAACATATTAAACATTTCATTTATATATTATTTTATATGAATATTACAATTTACCAGTGAGGAAACTGAAGATAAGTTACATAATTATCAAATACCAGTCACAGCACTTATATCTGCTGATTCTAGAACCTAATCACTGTTCATAATATACTTTGCCTATTTTATAACATACAGAATTGGTAAAGCTAAATATACATATTTTATGGATATAAAATGTGCACTAAGAGCAGAAAATAGTCTTAGTGATGTAAGATTTTGTAAGGAAGTTTTTTCATCTCCCTTGTCTATGCTAAATAAGATAACGTAGTAGCCATATTCAGGCAGAGTTCTGTGTGACATTAAAAAGCCCAAGTTTCCTCCCTTCTGACATACATATTAGCTTAGAAGGTGTTCCTATTCAAATGCTTAGGCTATATCTCAGTAGACTCTTCATTGTTGAAGATAGAGAGCAACTATTTTTATTGGAATTAATAGATTCTAATGGGACTTTGCTTGGAATGTTTGTTTAGGACAACTGATGAGGCATTTTCCTTGCTCACCTTCTGATATGAGTTCACCAGATATTCTTTCTTATTTTTTATATTTCTTTTTCATCTCTCTGTGCTGTTTATCTGAGAGAAAAGGCAGACCAATCTGATTGGTTGGAGAAAAACAATATTTTGGTGGAAAAAAACTCTACTAGATGTAATCAAAGAGAAGAGTTTTGAAGAAACATGTTCCTAACATTTTTTTTTTTTTTTTTTTAGGGAAACAAATTCCATTTCTGAGATACTGCCACTCAGATTTCTATACACTTTCAAAATGTGTTCGGTTTTAAAACATTTTCCAATATGTAGCCATAGCCAAAGTAAAATTTAGATACTCAAAAACTTTAATTGTATTTAAGAAATTGGAATTTTAATTTAATATCTTTATAATATCATTTTAAACAGATGAATACGAGGTTATATGCCCCAGAGATAACCAAGGGTTATTTTGAGAAGTTTAGAAAGTTGGTCAAAACTTCTAGAAAAGATTAACAATAAGATGACTATTTTACTGAGGGCACACACAATGATTAATACCATTATTATAGAGGTTTTGAATATGAAAAAATCTTTTTCCTAAGCAATAATGTGGAAGAAAGGGAAAGCCAGGAAATAACAAAATTATGTTGTGAGTTTATGATCATTTAATGAAAATATTTTCCTTTAGGTTATGTAGTAAGTGTTAAAAGTATCTGATATAATTCTATCCACTCAATTTTACTACTTAGGTAAATTAGTCGGGATCTTAAAAACATGAAAATATCGAATGAGGAATTTACAAAGAGATTTCCCAGAATATGTCTACAATTATACAGTCTTTGAGACAATTCTAACTTTCTCTAGCTTATTCTGAAAATAATGGACATTTTAATAGACTATTAAATCAGATTAGTTATACATTTTAATACACAGCAAACTCTTGTTTACACAGAATAGCAAATTGGAAGTAGTTTGGTTAACTTATGGTATAATCCATACTTACATTATGACTTTTCAAATAATTAGAATACAGTGAATTATATTGAATGTAACTTCTATACTAATGTAATCTGCCATTTTTGACTGTTATTTGCTTCTTTGATGATATAATGTATGTGATATTTGGCAGAAGATTAATCATATACATATCTAGATATATATATAATATAAATTTATTTAAAAACACAGCCTTGATATCTTAATAGCTGCTTTATTTTTGCCTGAAAATGTCCATTGCAAAGTTTTGTTTTTAAAATTTTGTTTAGGACATGAAATATATTGAGATTGTCTTATTCTACTTTTTTTATACTCCTTATTGTCTATTTCTAGTGTATCTCTAGGAATAAAACTCTCAGCACATATCTTCACTCCTATATTACAGGTAGGTGTGTGTATATATATGTGTATGCATTTGTATATGTGTGCATCTCTAGTTACCTTTACTTCCTTTCTTTGTCTTCTCCACATCTGATACTTCTACCAATTATCTCAACCCCCCCAGTTTTCATTGTTTAACTCATTACTTTATCAATTTTATCCTTTTGTTTAGTATGTCATTACTTTCTCCCTCTATAAGTCTATAAATGCTTTCAGCCATCCTCAATCCTAAAAACAAAGATAAACTTTTTTATTCTTGCCTTCCTGTCTGCTTAGATTCTTGTTTATATTTTAAGGTTACAGAAATCATTGAAAGAAAGCTTCCCCTACTTGATACCAATCTATAATTCCTTAACTCTCTTTTATATATAATTCATCTTCACTACTTTACCAAAAATGTTCTTATAGTTCACCCATGACTACCTAATAGTAGAATCCAATAGCCTATTTTCAAAGTGGAGAAGGAAGATTAAGAAAAATTAGATGAAGCACACGTTTCTATAAACAACTTTTGTATTAGATAGTGCACCACTTGCTGAAGTAGTCCACAAACCTGCACATACATAATGGTTTAAACATAGTAGAGATGAATTTGTCATTCTTGTAAAGCCCAAAATGAGTGTTCTTATTTGATGTGTTACTCTCCTCCAAGTTATGACATATCATGACCATAACAGTCATTTTCCATCTAATAGTTTTGCCATTTTTAACAGATAGATCCGAGGTTACTCTCTCCCTTGTTTAAAGTTGTTGAAAATGTAAAGAATATTGAATATTGTGTGTAAATGGTACTCCTTTCTCTCATATTCCATGGATTACAGTTTTCCTTTTAGCCAAATTTAACCACAAAGGAGGGTGGGAAATGCACCATAGTGTCCAGCAAGAACACAAAATGAATTTATTGAGCATGTGCCCAATTTCTGCCACATCAAAATTTTCCTTTTGAGTCTTTTCTTTCTTCCATCCACTTACTTAATATTTGAATTATTTAATTAAGTATGGAGATTTCAAATGGGATTCTATCTGTAGACGACCTGAGCAACCTCTTACTATGCCTCTAACATTGAATAGTAAGATAGAACATTCTATTACAAAGAGCAAGAAAAACTATTAATGTGAGCCAACCAATTACACAGGAAGTAATACAAGTTTTGCAAAATAAAGATTGATTTTAATCTAAAGTTATCGAGGGATCCACAGCCTTTTCAGTTCTACTCACTAGCCACAAAATAGGAATGAATAGACTGTTCCCAAATCCAGGTACTTTCAAACTGATCACATATTAGCCTTTCTAATATTAGAGTTGTAAATAATATTAGTCTTTCTTTTAAGGGCATATTTTACCCAGCCCTTTTCTTCCACTCCCTTCATTCTGTCAGTTCACATACATAAAGATTGTTGTTTGGCATGGTTACAGATTAATCCATTTATTACAATTTAGTATTACTACATTCTGATAAACACAATTGTGAGTGTCTCTCTCTATATATATATATGTACATATATATATGTATTTAAAATGTTACTATGTTATGAGTTCATTCTGAGCCACTCTTCTATGAACAGGTCCATTAATACTGTATTTGTTATAAACTCGCTTGCTTCAATGTAGGAGAAAGACATTGCATCATATTATAATTGTAATTTCTTTTAGTTTTGGAATACAATAAATGTGTATTTATTGAATACATCTCCTGATTCAATTATTCTATGATTATTTTAGTAATTATGAACATTAACATAATTTTAAAAATGTATTCGCTAATACTGGGATTTGCTAATTATTAAGAAAGCAAAAAGCCATAATAAATTAATTTAATTAACTTAATCACAGTAAGAGGCAAATATTGCCTAGTTGCTTTTTATCATAGCGAATCCAGTTAAACTGTCTTCATTAATTTGCCAAGAGTTATAAATCTTTATTTGTATTGTTAAAGGAGTAAAATATATTGTTCAATTTTATTTCACTTAGATTTATTTTAAAAATAGATGACACATTTTTATTTGGGGAAGTGAATTCCATATAGAAGTTAATTTATTGTCCACAATTTCTTTAAAAATTCATTGCTATGTAAGTTTTTAAGCATTTCAAGTTTGAAGAATTTGATAATATAAAAACATGTTTTCAATGATTATTTCTATTGAAAAAGATTTTAAGTAGTTCCATTTCAATTGGAGGGTAACTTTTTTTCAAGAAGTTTCAATTCACCCTCTGCTGTATCTGATATTTCTTCCAAATTAACATTAATTTGGAATAAATAAGGAATGAGTCTAAGATGTTAGAATGGTTCTTAAAGTATCAAGAATACAATATGCATTTGTGAAAAGTGTTCTCATTATGTTAAAGAATCCTATAATTTTAGAAAGACTGAAATTATGCTGATATAGCATTATATTAATATATTCTGAAGGCAAAGATAATGCAGATTTTTACCTCTTCATGGAATTCAATTTAATGGAAGATTTATATATGGTACCAGTACCAGTGGGGTATGTTTATCTATTTCAGAGGTACCAATTTCTATGTGATTACATGATTCAATTTATCTGTGTAAAATTCATGAGTGAAAACCAATTACATTATGGAGAGAATGATCATACAACTTGCTTTACTTTGTAAAGAGCAGTATTATGTTAGAATTGAACTGGTATAATCATTAATAAAGTCTTTTTTGCATGCACTCTCTCTGTCTCTCTCTCTTTCTTTATTTTTGAGATGTGGGTCTCACTTGGTTGCCCAGGCTGGAGTGCAGTGGCCTGATCATAGCTCACTGTAAACTCCAACTCCTGGGCTCAAGTGATCCCCCTACCTCAGACTCCCAAGTAGCTGGGATTATAGGAACCCACCATCATGCCTGGCTAATTTTTCTATTTTTTGTAAAGACAAGGTCTTGCTCTTGCTCAGGCTAGTCTCGAATTCCTGGCCTCAACCAATCCGCCCTCCTTGGCCTTGCAAATGCTAGGATTACATTCATAAGCCACTGCACTTTGCTCTTAATGGGTCCCATTTTGAATAAGTAATATACTTGTTATTGGAGGATGCATTATATAGCTACTCTAATTTTTAAAAAGTCAATTTTAAAAGTTATAAATGTTATATGTAATATTATACATAATTCAATCTAGCACCTCTTGTATCATCCTGGATAGAACTGGAACCCATTCTACTAAGTGAAAAATATCCATGTTCATTTCTTTCTATTAAGAAAAAATTTGCCTGATTTCATTACCATATCCAACTTTTATATTAAAGTGAATTTTAAACTGTTTTATCCTATTTTGAACATCAGTGCTTTTTCTGTAAAGGAATCATATATATTTTAATTCTGGAAAGCTCTAAGTTATTTCTTTAAACACTTAATTTTCTTTATTCTCTCTATTCCTTTTTTTCTGAAAATTCTATTAGTCATATGTTTACCATCCAGAGTTTCTTTTCATCTATTTTTTATATGTCTATATTGTTTTCTTCATAGTTTCTATTTTGTAGTTCTCTCTTTAACTATATCTTTTTTAAGAGGGTAATCCATACATTTTATTTTATATCTTTTGTTTTCTGTAATTATTTTCAATTATATAATGTATTCTATTTTTTCTCTGGTTTCTTTGAACCTAGGGTTAGCTCAGCTTTCTGATTTTATACTTTGGCTTTCCCCCAGACTTTTGTCTCTAACTCCTTTTAGTACTAAGAGACCCTGGACATGGAAATTTTCAGAGATGTAATAAAATTACTCATACTCTTGATTTTACATGGAGAACCAAGTTTCTGCTACATTAAACATTACATTAATAGTCAACGATTTGAGGCATTTGGAAGTATATTTTTCATCTTGATATGCATTTGAGGTGTGCAGCTTCAACTTCTAATTACGTAGGGCAAGGAAATCTTTTAGCCTTTCCTGATGTGAGTAGATTTTCTTTTTTCGTTTTGTTTTGAAATCCAACTATGTATTTAAAAAATTCTAATTACTAAGTTATAAAGTTAATATCATTGGAATATGTGTGTATGGAGTGTGTAAACGTGTGGTGTGTGTGTTTGATGCATATATTTATAGTACTATTTCCCAAGTCTGCTCAGTCTACCATTTGATCTGGAAGTTCCAAATTTGAAGTTGGATATTTGGAGTTTAAATGCAAGGCAGATAAGTCTAATAAGTCATTTTGAAATGATCATCAGTTCAATCTTAAGTTTTAGAGTAAGCCATCAAAGCAAGTAAATGAAATATAATTATTAAAGAGATTATCAATGAAAGAGAGAATTTAGCAGAACATTTACAATTTGATTATCAAGCAGAGGAATATAAGCCACTAAAGATTCTGAAAAATAGAGTAAAAAAATTAGGAGAGGGAGCGAGAGAAGAGAGAGTGTGTTAGTCATAGAATCAAAGATATGAGAGATTTAAAGAAAAAACAAATTGGTTTGTTTTATAGAGATGAAGTAGACTGAGGAATGAGAAAATCTTTCTTGTTTTTTTGATAGTTGGTTATATGATTATTAATAAGATTACTATTTATCTTGGGAAATACAGTTTCAGTGAAATACTGGCATGAAAGCTATTTGGTAGTTGATTGACTCTATTGAAGTCTTTTTCAGTCAAACCAAATATATATTGATTACCTATTTATCATATATTGTTCTAGGGTAATTGGGAGTAAAAGAGAAGTGTCTGTCCTCAGTGAGCTTATATTCCAGGTGGGGAAGCAAATGATAAGCAGGTATATCAAAAATATATAATAAATTGGCCCTTTGTACAGGGTCATTAATATGTAAAAATGATCACAAAATAATGGAAAAACATAAGGAAGGGAGAAAACAATGAAATACAATTGTAGTTTTCAAAAGATGTATCACAGATGATTTATGGAGGTGAACTTTGAATAATGTTCTAAGTAAAGTAAGGAAGTCAATGTGGTATGATTTCCATAAAAAAGATTGAAACAATAAAATCTAATTATTTTTATAATTAATAAATTTGTTAAAATTTTTAAATTTTTCCTAAAACAGATGTGGTATTGATAGAAATTATTTGTTTTTATTAATATATTGCTTTAACTTTTTTTTCCATTTGTTTTAATCTAGTTGGGCTGCTATAACAAACTACCATAGACTGTGTGGCTTATAGATAACAGAAATTTATTTCCTATAGATTTAGAGGCTGGGAAGTCCAAGATTAAGGTCTGCAGATTTAGTGTCTGGGTGAGGTCTTGCATTTTGGTCCATAGATGGCTATCTTCTCTCTGTGTCCTAGGGGAAGAATAAACTCTTAACAATCAGGGCAATGCTAACATGTGGACACTAGATAGCGTGGGAGTGGACAGCGAACTTTCCAAAGTTCACAGTGAAGTTTGTTCAGATGGCAGATATAATGCCAATATAACAGACATTCTGTCAAGTTGAAAATCAAGATGAAGAACTGAGATCACAACAGGAAATTTCCTCCAGAAATACAACAAATAAAAGGGGTGTGAGTATAGGGAGGGGAGATCACAAAAACAGCAGGGAAAAAAATGTGGGATATGATTCTATACTCCCTAATTGGCAATTGGTCCCAAACCACTTTCCTGAAGCTTCTTGAAAAGTCGTTCCGCATTACTCACACGAGAACACATAAAGACCAGAGTTTCCTGATTTGCCTTCAGCACGAATGGTACCATCAATTGCTGCAAAAGCAGTGCACACCTTCACTGCACATCGTGGGGAAGCAAATTCTCTGGAGTCTCTTTTATAAGGGTGCTAATCCCACTTGTGAGGGCTTTGCCCCCCCTGCAAGACCTAATAACCTCCCAAAGGCCTCACATCCAAATAGCACCATATTGACGATTAGATTTCAACATATAAACTTGGAAGAGGGGGACCAAAAGTTAAGTCTATAACACAATTTTTCATTTTTGTCTCCATTTTCCAAGGCCTAAAATTGTAACCAAGAAGCCATATCCTCATATTCATAAAATGTCTCAACTTTTGATTTGTTCTCCTAATTTGTTGTTAAGGTGAAAAGAAGAAAAATTTTTGCTGTACAACTTGTGGTCGATATGGCTAGCACTCGCCTGCATCCAATTCTCCTTTTTTTCTAGACCTAGAGAAAGTGTACTTCCTGGTTACCCTGCAGCAAGCAGGGCCATAAACTAGTTTTAGACTAGGCTGTGAGTGGAAGTAAAGCATATCACATATTGCCCACCTAAACCATGGAAGAGCAATGTGTGGTCTCCAGGAGTACCTCTCCTCCAATGCAGCAATCAAGGAAGCCACCCGTTTCAGATTCTAGAACTATAAATTTGTGGAGCTTCTGTTAGCTTGAATTGCTGAGCGATAGATTAGGAAAGCTACTTCAAGTAATAAACAAATCTTTATTGTGTTAAACCACTGGGATATTATTTGGCACAAGAGCTCAGTTTATATATGTTAATAGAAGTCTCATGAGTGAAATGCAGAGAGTTATCAGATGAACTGTTGGGGAACAACTAGGAGGAATGAAAAGAAAGTAAAGAGGTAGAATAGGGAGATGAAAACATCTGGTAAAGTTTTCTGGATGTTGCTTATCTCATTTGAAAATGTTTCCAGAAGGCATGTTCCAGCCTTTTCCATCAAAATACCAGCTCATGTCAATACACCAGCTAACTCTAGTCAAAACCATGTGAAGCTGTGAAATAATCCAGCCAAGTTTTACCTAAATTCTTGGACCAAAATATCATGAAATATAATAAAATGATTGTTGCTTTAAGCCATTAATTTGTGAAGTAGTGTGTTACCCAGCAACGGGTTACTGCAATAGCAAGGGCTCCAAAAGGGGATAATAGTGAGACGTTTGTAGGATTAGTAAGAAATAACAACATGTGGAGTTATAAAGATAGGGGCAAAAAGCCTTGAATTACTAAATTATTAGGAGGGAATACAACTCATAATAAAGAGAAAAGAGAAGTTTTCAGTAAAAAGGACCAATGGTAAAAGTTGGAATGATAAACCATATGAACACTAATTAGGAACTATTAACAAAAACTTAAAGAATAAAGAAGAGCCCCATGTGCACTGCCTTAAAACCTATAGCTATTAATAGGTTCAAAGACTTGGGAGTGGATGAGTAAGCATTTCAGGGACTATCATAGAAGAACAGCCAAATTATAATTGTCCTTTGTGGCTTCCGATAACTTCACCGGAGTACAGCAAATCAGGAGTGGTTAGTGGTAATTTTCACAAGAGTATGGAGTAAAATAGAAACCAAATTTGCAATAAAATTACTGTGGCTTCCCGGTTGGAGTAATGGAGAATGTTATGAATAAGGGTAATAAATTTAAAGGGTAATAAATTTTAAATTAGGCAAACATTAGAGGAAGAGTACATTGGAAGTCACTAGAGTTTCCCTAATTTCAGAAAATACCACATTTAAGGGGGTGTGATAAAAATACATTTTTATTAATCATGATGTGGAATTAGTGTCCTGGTGAACATCAAATACTAAATACAAAAACTAAATTTTCCTCACAAAGCATTTTGATGTATCTTAAATTTAAAAGATCTTGAAGATAGGAAGTGGGCTATAAAAGTCTAAAAAATGGTGGTTTTCAGATTGTTCTGTCTTTGAAATGACCAGTATAGTAGAGTAGAGTAAGTATCTCAGTGACATAGGGGGATTTATTTGACCAATGCCTTTTACCTCCATTTCTCTAACAGAGGAAAGTCAACTCCATTTCCTTTTTTACCCATAGTACTGCCGTAAGAGCATTCAAATTCATTGGCTTACTGCTATAATACGAGATGAAGTGCTCAGGAAGTTTTTCTTCTCTTAGCACTTTAACAGTACTTTCTGAAAGAAGAAAAGGGGGATGTCAATAAACTCTTGGAAGGGAAGGGAATAGGGATAGAAAAGGAACTCCAAAGTATACAAAGTCCAGGTCAGTCATTAAAATCCTAGAAAATCCATTCAGTGAAATGAATGCATCCAAAACATGGGGCACAGTCAAACTGCTATAATACTGGATAAAATAAGCTCAATACGTATTTGAAGTATTTGAATTTTGAAGAATTCATATATAAAGTTATGTGTAAGTTAAAGCAATTTACTTGATTAGAGACATCAGAAATATTAGAGATATACAAGTTTGGAGGTTTTGGTTGTCAATATTCAGGTCCTTTAGCATCTGTAGCTGACCCCTGTGAAGGGAACCATTGAACAGATTCAGGTTTTGTAATAGTCACACCCTGAGGCAGGGTTGTGTTAGAGACAGAACTTACATTCGGGTTGTATTCACTTAATAATTGTTAAAATATTGAAGTATTTCAGTACTGACTCCACGCCACGTGGCCCCTCTGACAGGAATTCATGTTCATCCAGCAAATAAAAAGTTAATTCTAGGCCTCTTTAGAACCCTGTTCTAACTCTGTGATTTGTCTTGCTTTTGTTTAGTCAGTACTTATGCCAGTTGTTAAATACTTTTATCTCCAGAATTCAATGTTCCGAGAAATAATTCTAGCAAACTTCTCTCAGCTATCCTAATTTGGAGGGATGAGAGTTGCATCTATGATCTATGTAATAGATGTAATTTGGCTTTTTTTCAGAACAACATAATTTTGAGTTCAAAAGTGATAGATAGTAAAATTAGTATTAAGGGTGTAATACATGCAATTTTTATCATTGAGTGGAATAATTTGCTCACTGCTTATTTCTTTTAATTGTAATGTTTCTATTATTAACGTATTTGACTTTTTTAATTAGTCACATTAGATGTCAATTCAAATTAGCAAAAAAGAAAATATAATTACAGTGATTTAGCCTCATTTTTACTCTCCCATCCTGGAATACAATAATTTGAATTAGAAAAAAAATATATTGAATGCATAAAGTTTAACCCTTATTATATTAATAGTTGCACAGTGAGATTGACTTATGCTGGTTGCTGACTGAAAAGCTATCAATAATAACAAAATGTGTGCTTAAATCATGCTTATACTTTAGTTCTCATAAAATATCTGACAAGTTATGAGAGAATCATTGTAACCCTATTGTAGGAGTGATTCTTGCTTAAATATAAACATCCATTTGATGGAAACTGATAACAAAAACATTAATTCATTGAAATTAGATTTGTTCCAAGGTAAAAATACCTAACAATTGCTTGTGCTAAATGATAGGACATCCACAAATAATGAAAAAATAGTACTTTATTAAAGGAAGAAAAATATGCTAGTATTTCTGCAGATAATCTTGTAAGAACTGACTTTACTAGGAGATGAATATGCCTCTTCTTGCTTTTGTTGTATTTTCATAGTTGGTTCACATTGTCCTTCCTAGGTCTCATATTTTCGATTATGTTCATAATGCTGACCTTAAGTGAATAATATGTTTTAACCACAGGAGAGAGTTAGAAAGTTATGATATCCTGAACTGAAAATATATTAGTTTTTTCTTCAACATTTCAGGCAGGGAAAGATGTCAGAAAAGTAAACACTAGAGAGATCTTGCAATAAGAAAAAATCACTAGAAAACTAACCTTTAATAAAGTTCACTCAGGAACTATTCTTTAGGGCCCATTTATTCAAATTCCATGGAAAAAGAAGTGATGACTTGACTTTTGTTTGACTACGATAGTAACTTTTCCTTTACTCAATGTAGATACAACCATAAAATGCACCATTGCATTTTATCTGTTTTTTGGTATGGTCTACTTAAAATGTAAGTACACACTGGAAGGGAGATAAAAAGAATGATCACCCTTCTAAAATTTATTATATCTAGGGAAATATTTGCTAACTTTTAAACAAATCACCCTAAATTAGTATTGCAGTAAAAATCATAACTATTGCAAACACTACGTTCCTGTTATGTAATTTTTTATAATTTTATTGTATAGTCCTCTTATTTCACTCTTGGAGTATTTATTTTCTGAGTTTATATGTCTTTCAGGGATATATATTTTAGAAGAATTATATTTAATATCTTCCAGGGCTACATATTTTGGAAGAATTTTGTCTCTTCCCTTCTACCTCATCCTAATAAAGACATGTGCTCCCTAACTTCAGATATGTCTTTGTTATAATTTGAAACTCTTTTCAGTAGGCAATCAACCTATTCATGCTTAATCTTTATTGAACAATGGGATGTATCTATGGAGAGCTAGAAATATTAAATGACCTCCATATATATATATATTAAAAAGTTTGATCCTTATATATTCCTCTGAATAGATAAAAGCACAATTTGATAGTTATTTGATTTTTCCTTTCTCACATAACTTTTACATTGATTAGGTATGTAAAACTGTAGAATATAGAATAATTTTCATGGGTTTGATCATTACTTTTGTACCAATTCAAAAGTAAGTGATAAATTTTCTATGTTAGGCTCTACCTCATTAATAGTAGAATGTCTACAAAAATAACTTGTAATCCTTCTGGATGGAGATTTGTCTATGCTATAATAATGATTTAACTTTTTCTAGATGAAATAAAAAAACTCTATTTTGTCTCTATACTTTCTCAAGAAGAATTTACCTGCTAGAACCTGGGCATTTATAAGAGATGCATCTGACTTCATGAATATCAAAGGCATGGAATATGGAAATATTTGAAGAAATCTCTGCCATTTTTCTTAGATCAAATCTCCACTGACAGTCACTTATCTATTCTATTAAGAACTATTTATTGAGTCTCTAATATTTTCTAGATAATATTATAGGTTTTGCAAATTTATTATTAAAAAGAAAATGCCCACTCTCATAGAATTTATATAGTAGTGGGAGTTGCAGGCAATAAATAATTAAATATAACATAGTATGTCATATGGTTCTAAGTGCTATGGACAACATAAGTCAGAGAAGAGGAGTAGTGAGTGTTGGGTTTCTGTTTTAAATAATGTACATTGAGGCGACATTTGTGCAGTGAATTACAAAAGTGAGAGAGGAAGCCATCTGGAGAAAGCATTTTAGGCAGAAAGAAGAGCAAGAACATACAGTGGTCTGGTATGTTCTAGCATTACCTAGGTCAAAGTATGGCTACACAGTATAAAAGAAAAGAAAAATGAGGCCAAAGGGATAGCAGTGGTGGACGGGTGGTAGTAGTGACTAGACCATCTAAGTCTTTAGGAAATTGTAAGAATTTTGGATTTAAGTCTAATGGAGATAGGAAGCCATTGAATAGTATTAAGTGAAATAGAGATGTGATCACAACAAATTCTGGCTGCTAATGAAATGTAGGCATAGCAGAAATACCACTTAGAAGGTGATTGAAACTATCTCAGGTAGAATTTGATGGTAGTTTTGATCTAGGGTGACCACATGTTCTGCTTTGCCTGGAGTCCCAGTTTATACCTGTTTTTCTGATAAATGTTTCTGCTTATGTTGTGTTTTTGAAAATGTACCAATTGGAATGACTTTATATAGACTATGATGGTAGTGTTGGATGTGATAAAAACTGGTTATGATCTGTATATATTTGGAAGGTGATGTCAAAAAGATAGGCTGATGGTTTGGGTAAAGGTTATGAGAGGAGAAATGGGTAAAACGTAATTTCTTGATTTTTTCCCTAGACAACTGAAAGTATAAGTTTGTCATTTATTGAGATATGACAATCACATGAAGAGCAAGAAGGGGTGAAAAATTTAGTCATGGTGAATTTGAGATGTCTGTAAGAGTGCTAGATAATCGGTTGTACATAGCTGTTAAATTTAAGTTAAGGGTCTAGTTAGGTAAACATTTGTCAATATCATGTTGTGATAGAAGAGTAAAACTTCTTGGGATTGATTTAATGGAGAAGTGAAGGGGAGTAATTGGAAATGCAGAAGAGAGTTAGTGCTATCAAGGAGTTTTGCTTCAATAGGATATTAATAATATTTACCTCATAGAGTTTTTATGAGCATTAATGTTCTTCAAAGTATGCCCAGAATATTGGAAGAGCCATCTATATAGATAGTAATAATTTAATATTATGACTGAGGTTAGCATTTTGACATATAATAATTTGAAATTGAAATTTTGGTGAGGACACAGAAAGAATGATTTGGTTACAGTGATAATGCATAAGCATGACTCTTCTTTCAAGATAATTTAACTTGATAGGGTCCCTGAGATTTACAAGACTGAGCCAATTCTTGGTTAAAAACAAGAGGAAGGTGAAGATAATATAAAAGAAGTTGAGAATATAGGTGATTTTAGTGATGAAGGACTATGAGTTACAGAAGGAACAGTGACCAGGGAGGGAAGTTTGGGAGAGGTGGGGTTGAGAGAGCTGTATGGACCAGGTCCTTTTGGAACCACTACTTAGGCTATGGGGCATAGTGAGAAAAGTTCCCATGGACACAAAGTGAGTCGTAGATATGAGGCTATAATAGTGGTTGTGGGTGAGAGGAAAGGAAAGACATTGCCAGGTAAAAGTAGACCTCTCATACCCCTCGTCACTGCTGCTGCTGTAGGAATGGAGAGAGGCAATAGCAGTCTTACTGAAAGAAAATGGAATTCTGAGACTCTTCCTTCCTTCTTGCTTATGGGGAAAAGAAAACCAGAGTATGAGCAGCTCATCAGAACACTGTAGTTTCTTTACCTTAGAGCACACAGAATTGTGGGATTGACTCATTAGTACTACCAACACAAGAGAAGAGGCCGGACACATACACTGAAGGCCACGGAGTTCATATCTGCTGTATGGAACATAAACACATTCCACATGCTAACTGCCCCATCAAATGTCACTAATTTTTTTTTATTGTATGGATAATTTTATTTCTCTGACCTTCTAAGCAATGGGGAGATGATGATGGTAGGGTTGTCTAAGAAAATCAGTAGAGTGGAAGGAAGTCCATGTTTCCAGAAAGATATACATGACAGGCAGTATTTATCAGGTTTCAAATGTGTATACCAAGCGTCAAGAGGAAGAAAAGCTTGGATCTCTAGCAACACATGAACTGTCCTGGTATGAGAGATAGAAATTTTAGTAGTTGTTGTAAGTTGTAAATACTTGGAAGAGAAAAATTAAAAAATATATTGTTAGGAACATTTAATATATAATGAGCTATGTAAACTCAAACACTGTCAGTCAATAAAAAGATAATAAAGATCTTTATTATTAAAATTCAGATTTGGCTTTTTCATGATGATATCCAGCTGTATATCAGTGATATTAAGAGACTCATTAAGGTATGTTTGATTATTTTTTATCTCTCCATAGAACCTCTGTGTCAATCAGAGTGCCTAGAACACAGAAGAATTCTATTAATATTTTTGAATGAGTAAATAAATGGTTAAATGTCTCCCTTTTTCCCTCTAGCTTCTATCTCAAGCACATGCCTTCTGAACATAATATTTATAAGAGAACTTTAGAGTTTTTCGTGTAAGTTAAAACAGGAAGCTATCCCTTTACAAGAGAAATGGAACATTTAGATAAAGTTTTAGGTCAAATAGCTATATAAAAATTTCACTGAGAAGAGAGGAAAGCTTAGAATTCTCAAGTGAGTTAAATATGATTTTAATCTCACAGTCTTCCATTTTGCTTGTTTAAAAATTAAACAATTTGTCATCAGTTAATAAGAAAGTGTTGCTTTCAAAAATATCTTGGAAATAGCATTTGCATAGGATAAAGAAAGCCAGGCTCTAAAGTTTTTTTGGCATTTATTGTATCCACGGATTTTGAGATATTATTTATGAAGTTGAGAATCATTACAGCACAATGTGATTATGGTATTTTCATGCAGGATGCTTGATGATCCAGAAGATTTGCAGTGTCAAGTGGAGAGCTGTAATGGGCTCCTTCTTGTTCACCATAAGCCAGATGACTTCAAAATCTTTGCATCCTAATTTGATTCGAAATACTCAGCAGTCATAACTTTTGAAGAAACACACTAAATTATAGTGCAATGCTATGTGATTTAAAAAAAAATCTTTGGAAACAGAACATAAAATCAGAACCATCAGTCAATGTTCCACTTTGATGTTTGTTAGACATTCTCAAAGTGTACACATAATGACTCAGAAATTTTTTTTATAACAGAAAGCCCTTTGCAGCATTAATTTCAAGGCAGTATATTTGATAGGTAGTATATACATACATGAACATTAATAAGGATATGTAAATTATATTCACAACTATTAGTTGGTGCTACAAGCAAGAGAAATAGAAGCTTAAAATATCTAAATAGTTAATATAGCTTAAAGCAGAAATTTTCTCTCTTTGTAAATAGGATTCTAGGAATCAACCTAAACTTCTTCATAAGTTAAAAATAAAAGGCAATTTACATTGAATAGGTTAATAAGCAAATAATAAAGAAATTACCCTATCACATATCCTGTGCTAAATATATATGTTTGGTTATTTTTTAATCACTGAAGATGTGACAACTTATAATGTCCTAATTCTTTACTACTTTCACTACAATTATCTAAGTGAATATATGGCTTTGAAATAGAGAATTTTATTTCAAAGGCCAATTAAAATAAAACTACATACTTATATTTAAGTACTAAGTAATCAGACATACTTTAAAAATTTTTGAATAATTTCAGAGATCCTCCACATTTAAATAAAGAGTGCTTGTCACAACAAATCTTAACCTAGACATTTCAAAAGTTTGTGCCATTTCCTCAAAAATGAAAATAATTAAAGCAATAAATAAATAAATATGTAAGTAATAGAGAGGACTATGTTTTATTTATGTTTCTTTATTGTGCTTCTTTGTATTTTCCAGAGTTTTGAAACTCATCATGTGGTGGATTATCTTTATGATATTGAATCTCCCTATATATTAATCTGTTTCTTCACTTCAGTTATTTAAGCATTATTTTTTACATACATCAATTTTAAAAAAATTTACATATACAGATCTCAATATATTTAATTAGATTTTCATTTGATTTCTATATACCACATGGATTGCTGTTTCTGTGAATTGAGTTTTTAAAAATTTCATTTTGAAATTAGTTTTGCTAAGGATAAGTAGTATTGATTTTTATATTGATTTTATATATTTTAATTTTGCTTATTTAGCTTTATCATATCTGTAGTTTCTATTGAGTTTTCTATATTGCCAATCTTTGCAGAAAATTATGACAAAATGTAAAATGATTACTTTATAATACCTATATGCCTTATTCCTTTTTCTATTTTTACCGACCTAGATAGGACTTCTAGTAAATATGTTATTGAATAGAATCCATGATAGTGGGTAATTCCGTTTCTTGCTTTATGATAGTATTTTTACAATTCTTTTATCACACTGACTTTTGCTACATATTTTTGATACATAAATTTTATTATGTTAAATATATTTTCTTATAATTCTGTTGTACTAAAGAATTTGTCATAAATGAACTTTAAATTTTATCAAATTCTATTTTTCTAACAACCAATAAAATAATTTTTTAGGCAATTCATTAAAAGATGTTCTTACATTCCTAGGAATAATCTCACCTGATCATGGTGTGTGTGCACATGTATGTAGAATCATATATTCATAAATGTTACTGATGCTCTATTATTTTATTTATGTTTTGTGTTTATAATCATAAAAGGAATTGATCCATAGTTTTCTGTCAATAAGGTATCAGTCACATTAGGGCAGGTATCTGCTTTACTCAGTCTATCAGTTTAAATGTTTGTCTCACGCAAACTCACCATCACAGGAACACCTAGTTATAATATTCACCATCACAAATGCCCTTCTCTGTTATTACTATTACATTAAAATAGATATGTAAAAATACCTATACTTTTTTGCCTTTTAAAATATTTAGTCTATATTCTATATAGTTTATCCATTTCTTAAGCTTTCAATAAATATCAACTCAAAAATGTATTATGTGGTCATGATGTTATCTTTATAAATAGATTATTTACTAATGTCTCATTTTTGTCATTTCTTTTGTCTCTTCAGGTTTTATTTCTTGACTATCAGTTATTACTCTTCTCAAAGAATTAGCATTTGATTTAATTGGTAGTATCTATTATTCCTTTGCTTTCCATTTAATCTCCTTCTGTTTTTATGATTATATTTTCCCCTTTCTGCTTTCTTTGATTTTCTGTGTTGTCCTTGAATTAAATACTTAGCTTATGAATTTCATACATTTTTTTGTAATATAAGTATTATGTCTATTATACTCTAAGTATCTGTTGTTGTATTTCTTAAATTTTTATAGCTTTTCCTTTTCGTTTAGATCTGAATATTTAGTGCTTTAGATTATGGTGTCTGTAACTTTTAAATGATTTCGGGGAGATGGTTTGGGGATGATTCAAGCGCATTACATTTATTGTGCAGTCAAACCTCTCTGCTAATGATAATCTGTATTTGCAGCCACTCCCCAGTGCTAGCATTACCACCTCAGCTCCACCTCAGATCATCAGGCATTAGACTCTCATAAGGAAAGTACAGCCTAATTTCCTCACATGTGCAGTTCACAGTCGAGTTTTCACTCGTATGAGAATCTAATGCTGCCCCTGATTTGACAGGAGGCTAAGTTTATGTGGTGATATGAATGATGATGAGCAGCTGTAAATACAGATAAAGCTTCTGTCACTCACCTGCTGCTCCCGTCCTGCTTTGTGGCTCAGTTCCTAACAGGTCACGGACCCATACTGGTCTGTGGCTGGGGGCGGGGTTGAGGACCAGAGACATACATAATATCTAATTCTTAGTGTTATTATCATAAAAAAAATTTATGTAGAAAAGTTTGTTTGAAAGCCATAAAGGGCCATATTCTAGTTTATAATGTACACAGTAGGAGTTAAGAAATTATACTCTGAGAGAAAAGAATAAAACAAATTATTTCTCAGTAAGTTTTCTTTCTATTGGATATTTCCTTTATCTATTTTCCTTTAAACTTCATATTATGAACTGCTTTATTTTTGTCAAGCATTTTTCAAAATTTTCTGTTATAACCAGTGATATAATAAATATGATTATATTTATATACTTCAATATCTGTGTCTTCATTTTTGTGGGAAATTCTTGAACAATTGTGCCAATAGGTATTTGTTTTAGAAATTTGAATAGATAATGCTGATCAAATTCTAACCAACAATGAATGGGAGTATTCAATTTTCTTCAACCTCTACAGCACAGGTTGTAAATGAGATTTCGGAGGATAGAAATTCTAGGAGGTTAGTTTTTGGTTGTTGAATTTTGTGTTCCAGATTAATGCTCTGTAAGCGAAGGTAGGAAACTCTGAGTAATGAATGTGTACTCACCTTTATCACTGACCCTGGAGAACTGTCTTGCAGGCACAATGTTATTTGCCCTCTTCCTACCTCTCTGATCTAATTTCCTCCTACTCTTCTCTTTTAATCAACTCATTTCAGCTACAAAGGTTTCCAGTTGTACTGTCTCAGAGCCATTGGACTTTGCTGTTTTCTGCTGCAATGTTACCTTCCAAGAGAGGTTTTCCCAAACCACCTTTATCAGTTTCCTAGGGTTGTCATAACAAAGTGCCACAGACTGGGTAGCCTAAAAAGTAGAAAGTTATATGCTTACTATTCTGGAGGCAAAAAGCTTAGGATCAAGATGTTGGCAGTGTTTGTTTCTTCTGAGGCCTCTCTCCTTTGCTTACGGTAGCAATCTCTTCATGGCATCTTCACATTGTCTTCCTTCTGTACCTGTCTGTATCCAAATTTACCCTTCTTACAAGGACACCAATCATGGCTTAGACCCCACCCTAATGACCTCATTTTAACTTAATTACCTCTCTCAAGGCCTTGTATTCAAATATAATCACATTCTGAGATACCTGGGATTAGGATTTCAGCATATGAATTTTAAGGGGACATAATTCAGCCTATAACAATATCTATCTTTCTCTGTCTCAGAGTCACATTATTATAATATTATTATTATTTTGTCAAAATAAGGATGACACCTTGAATATCCATTTTCAGAATTAATTATTCACTGTTTTATAATTGTAAGTAGACTGTATCCCATTATTTTTATGGATATAAGAACCTGTCATATATGTTTGGATTCTGAATAATAACCATATGGTTAAATATATTCACCACTTTATAATAAAAGAATTCAGTCAATTCAGCATGCATTTACATATTGTATGACTAAGATTTGCAAGTCATAATTTTATATCGGTGCTTTAAAAAATTCAATTTTATACAATAATACTCCGGCTAGAAAGATATAGTTTCCTATTAATGTAGGCTCATAAACAGGTGTCTTGTTAAACATTTGTTGGAGATGTTCTGCAGTGCTTGGAAATTTTAAATTGGGAGTTATATTAGATGTTTTGGAGATTCCTTCTGTGTCTCAGAAATGATTATTTTATTCATTCTAATAGTCTTCTATATCTAAGCTCACATGTGCATAAAATGACTTTTTCCATTTTAAAAAGATGAACTAAATTAAGTCTGTAATGTCCATCCATAAAACCATGCAAAAAATTTAAGTTTTCAAAACATTTTGGAGCTATTAATTGAAACATGCACACACACACACACACACACACACACACACAGAGTTATTTAAACAAGCTTGCTGGTTATGTAAAATGTGGTTGAGTTCCTGATTACATAGGTCATAAATTATCATTAGATATGAAATGCATTCTTATGATTTCAATATGCTGGGTGGCTTGTTTTACTAACTGAAAATATGAAGTATGATTTTGGTAACTTTATACTTGTGAGGAGAACATCTTGTGTGTATATGAGTGGAATTTTAATCGAACAGATGGCTGTTACAGGTGAAGACTAAATAATGAAAAAAAAATTCCAAGTAATTTGAAGTGGTTTGTGCTATAATATTTGATTAAGTTCTTTCCAGGAAGCAGAAAACACTTACAAACATATACCTTTAGAATTTCGTAGAAGCAGCTTTATACATGAAAAAAATATACAAATCTCTTCATCATTCATTCATTCATTGTTTACTGGCAGAATTCTGTAGTCAATTAACATAGCTTAAATGAAGTACTCATCGCTCAGCAATCATTACATTACAAATTAAATTTTAGTACAATTCAATTTGTATAAGTGGCATCAAAGACTGAAGTATTATTGGCTAAAGCATCATTGTCATATCAATTATTTTTTTTCCTTTGGTGATGTGAATTAGCCTTTTTTTATGATGTTTCTGATAAGAGAAAGATAGATTATGGAATGGTTCATTTTCCTGCATTTTTGAGTACTTCATTTAAATGAATTTGATCTTAAACATAATCTTATATTGATGTCTGGATGGTCATAAATATGTAAGAATCATAAAACTCTTGTGAATCTAATTTACAAATAAAGAGAATATATTTTATAATTTACATTTGAAACCTGAGGAAGCCTTATAAATATATGTTGCATTGAACAAAGACCATACTGATGCATTTAAATCACTTAATCTTACTCTTTTATGGTCAAATTCTGAATTATGATCATTTTGAAATTGTAATTTGTAGCTAGAACAGATGTGGAAGGCTTAGTTGAATATGAAATGTCCATAAAAGTAATCTCAGTTGTCAAGTGACTGCTCACCTACAAAAGGGTTTTTATTCATTGCAGTGGATTTAAAAACAAGCTAAAGTACTTAAAGAAATATTTTAAGTACAGGTTCTTAAAGCATGCATGTACAGCCAGATGATTTACTAAGACTGGATATATCCTTTCACAAGTGGAGTTCATTATTAACCTGAAAATGAAGATATTTATGAAATAAATATGCATGCAAATTGTAATCTCTTGGAGTTGAAACTTCTTATGTTAAAAATGGGATTTTTAAAAAACTTGACCAAATATGAATTTTAAACAACTTTGAAAGTTATCTTCATTCAACATTCAGCCTAATTCTCTTTTTAAAACTTGACTGAATATAATTGATACTGGCTTTTATTTCTAGGAATTTTCTCAACTGCCACATTTCCAATTAAATTATTTTCTTGTGCCAAAATAAATAAAATAAATCCAATTAATTTTACTAAACAATCCATGCAATTATTTTGTGATCAAGTTTCATTAGAGTCATACATTTAACTTTGTAACACATGCAAGGAATTTGGAAGGACAGGGAAACTTTACTGGATACTTCCCTGAATATTAGACAATTTATATATTATATCATGTATTTTCAACAGATCATGTGAAGTCATAGTCAGGATTCAAACCCAGGATTCTATGAGTCCGAAGTGTTTGACTTTTTAAAAATACATATTATGTAAAGTAAATGAGACTAGGGAAGAATATTTTGTCAAGAAAGCTATAGCCCTGAATGAATGGAAGCTTCCCCCCACCCTCAAAAAAGTCTAAAATGCCTCAGTAAAGACAAATGGGCATACAAGAATTTATTTAAGGCAGAGAAGATAAATAAGGAAAAGATTTTACAAAAAGTTTGAAATACATGTTATATCAGGAGATGAAAAGAAAAAGTACCTTTAGTTAATAATTATCTTGCTATTTTATACAGAAAACCATGATTATGAACTATTCATTTATACTAATCTGAGGAAAAGACCTAATCTTGTTTACATGCCTCCTTCTCTCTATGCAGTTTTCCCTCATACCATGTAGGTAATCAATTTGATTAATTTCTGGTTTATCCTTTATCACATTTTTTGCACTAGTGAGTAGATAAACATATTCCTTATTTCTCCCTTCTTTCTTACATGAAAGCTAGCATATTATATATACTAATTTTTTTTTTAACAATTTACTACTTTATACACAGAGATCTTCTGGATTCTTTTTACTTATGCGTAGTTCTCATTTGTTTGTATTCTATAGTTTAATCAACCACTCTTATAGGTATGGGCATTGGATTGTTTCCAAAATTTTTCAATTACAAATCATGCTAAAATGAATTATTTTGTGCATATGAATTTTTTGTCTTGTTGGAGGTGAATCTTGAGGATAAATTCCTAGAAACAGATATTCTGGGTCACAAAGTAAATGCATATTTAAATTTGTTAGTTTATTGCACAATTACTTTCCAGAAAGGGCTCTAGCTTTGCCTTCCCACTAGCTATGTATGAGAGTGTGAGGCTTCTCTTAGTATTGCCAATAGAATGTGAGGTCATTCTCTTTCATTTTCACCTGAATGAAAAGGAACATGGAGAAAAGAGATAAATTAGAATATATAAATAACCTCAAATTTATTTCCTGGTATTTTCAGAAAGATGTGAGATGCTATGAGAAAGAAACTCAGAGAACAAAAAGGATTTTCTTGGAAATAAATTATTACTGCTGATATGTTACAAAAGAAGAATATTTAAAGAGAAATTAAAAAAATATATTTCAGAGAATAGAACAAATGATTATATCAAACCCATGAAAGATTAAAAACAATGATGGAGACAAAAACAGTAGGATCAAAATAGTACTTTTAAGAAAAAAAAATAATTCAGCCAATGAGAAAAAACTAAGTCAAATGCAAAGGAATGACGATAAAATGATATTGAAAAGATAAACAGCAATACTTGATGCTAGAATACATGAAACAATCCTTTTTAAATGCTGAAGGAAAATGACTTTTAAAATCTTTAGTCTTATACCTAAATTATGTATCACATGCATGGTGAGATGATAAGTTTCAATCCGATATGACTCAAAAATTGATGACCTATATCCTCAGATTCTATTTATTGTAATTTTCCAGTAGAGCAATGTAGTAAACTCATAAACAGAGTCATATAGGATCAATTAAGTAGTGTATTAACCCCCAGAGAACTGAGAAGGGAAGTTCAAGTATGATAGTATTTTAGCCACCTAGAGATCATTCACTTTGCATTAGAATAAGAGAATAGAAGGCTCTGGGAAGGAGATATTAACAAATAAAAAGAAAAGGAGGATTCCATAGACTATGTCATGTGTTTAGAAATTTTATTGTAAATATGATAATAGGCAAATGATAGATTTGGTGGAAAACTGGAAAAAACAAAAAATGTAAAGAGGTATGCATGTAAAAGTGAGTCAAATATTATCTCCAGGGAACCCCTAACTATATATGACAAAGTAAAACAGAAAGCATTTATTCTATTAGCAGTGAACAATATTTACATAATCATTGTGTTGATTTAATTAGTATTATCAACATAAGTCTATTAGGAGAATGGAAAAGATAAAATAATAGCATAAGATACCAAAATTTTAATCTATTATAATGTATAATGACAAATTGATATATCAAGACATCACTCACATCACTTTTAAATTATATATTATTTAAATATATAATTTAAAAATATGGAAATAAATAATAGAAACAGCTAAACTGTTAAAAATAATTACTTTTCTTATGAGAAGAAACTAAGAAAAGAGATGTGTCAAAGATGCCAATTGAGTACAATGTATACCATTCTGGTGACCCGCACAGGAAAAGCCCTGACTTCAGCATTGTGCAATTCATCAGTGTAACAAAAAACACCATACTCCCTAAATCTATTCAGAGAATAGGAGAGGAAAAAAAGATTATTGACTTGTCTTTTATAATATTAACAGTATTGGATTTTTATAGTGATTTACTTTTAAGTAAAATATATTTTACATATTTAAATAGCAAAAGGAAGTATTTAAAAATAAATTAATTTAAATTATTTTTCATAGGCACTACCAAATTATACAATTAAAATAAAAATTTTGTTATGTAATATAAAATATTTTAATGTAATTATAATGAACTCTGAAAATATTAGTATCAAAAATTAAGCACAATTTCTCATGCTTTAAAAAATATTTTATAAATATTTAATCTATTTCCCAATATCAGTACTCAATAACACCAGATTGTGATGATAATGGAATAAAACATGCATATTACACAAATAATTGAAAGGAGAAAGTGGTAGAAAAACAAAAAAATCAAGAAATAATCAGAATCTTATTTATTCACACCCAACAGATTTAAATTAGTAAGTGTGTTTTTTTGAGTTTGATTTATTAAAAGTTTAAAATTAAACCCCAGATTTTTCATATAATTTAGAAACTGTAGGTTTATTTATTTTAGTTAATATGACTTATGATTTCAAACTACATTAGAATATGTGGACTATTATTTTTCAAATTTAGAGTATTCACAAATAGCCTCATAAGGCAGATATAAACCTCAGTGTTGTACATGTGTTTCTAAGCAATATATCCTGATTTAGCAGGGATTCTGATAAGGGAAACCCCCATCTATTACTTGGTGCATCAGGCACCAGAGACCACCACCCATCATGGAAGACCCACATCAGCATAATACTAACCTGTTACCTGGCCCATCAACTAGTCTATTGCCTGGCATCAGCCTAACACTAAATCTATTGCCTGGTGCATCAACATAATACTAACCTATTACCTGGCGGGCATTAGCAACCTGATACCCCACCCCTCGGACTACCCCAACTTAATAAATATGGGAAAAATAGGGGAGACAGTGTTCAGAATTTGGTGGTGAGGCTCCTCTGAGGCTAATAAACTTTGATTCTCTGACTCTCCAACTCTCCGTGTGCAGCTTGGTTTGGCAGTTTGTCCTTGGGATCACCTGCTGTAACACTTGCTGTAACAATTCTAATGTCCTACAAAAGATGCTTGAAAAATACTAGATATCATTTTGTTTATATAAAATATAACATATTTATAATCATTTTTAACAAATGAAATGTTTTGAGAAGTCCAAGAGCAAAGAAACTTTTTACTTTGTTTAATCCAATAAATCCTAAATTACTTCTTTTTTCAGAATAATACTTTAGTAAATCATTTTTTAAAATGTTACTCCAATGAAAAAGTTAATTGAAAAACTTGAAATGCTTTTGAAAACTTTAACTTGGCAGATCAAGGCATGCATAAAGCACTGGTCAGATAGCTTCTTGCAATATAAAATTCAATATGTATTTTGAGCTTCAAAATTGATTGACAGTTTTGATTGACACTGATGGGAATTTGTTCTTGTTTACACATATCATATCAGGGATTAGAACCGAGAGTAATGAGTTGGATTCTGAAAAAGCATATCTGAGGCTATGAGAGCTATAAAAGGAAAGCATGAATGTAACATTTGGATTTAGGAAAAGCTTTACTGTGGAAGGGAAAGTTGAGCTGAGATTTGTAGGATAACAAATCATGAACAATTAGTTGGGAGTTTTAGTATAGAAGCACATTCCAGGCAGAGAAATCAGCATTTGCAAAAGCCCTGAATAATGCCTGGAACAATTAAGGAACTAAAAAATTCTTTAGGGTGATGAAGTACAAAATGTAGGTAGGACACATTGAAAGGTGACCCAGCAGTGATAAGCAAGGACCAGTTGCTGCAAGGAGATGTTAAAGATTTTGGTTTGTACTTTTAGGATGGGGCTGAGGATTGAGGAGGGTAAGATGATCCATTTTAAATATTTAAATTGCTAAATATAGACTAAAGGTAAATATAGAGTCAATAGAAATATTGAATTAGGTTGCCATTATTTTACCTGTGGACCCAAGAAAAGACAATAGGGAGCATATATATTGGGAGGCACATCAGGGAAGTAGCAGAGGAATAGATAAGAAGGTGAGTTTGAGAGATATTTAAGAAGTAAAATTAACTGAACTTTAGTGAGCTGTTTGATATTGGGGGCAGGGAATAAAGTTTTCAAGAGCAATTTCTTGATTTCTGTCTTGCAAAGCTAAGTGTATGATGGTAGTATGAACCGAATAGGGAAGAGGGGGCTCTGGGTGAGCCATGCCTGTCTCTGTGTGTGTGTGTGTGTGTGTGTGTGTGTGTGTGTGTCTATACATGCATAGAGGAAATTATTAGGGAGAGGAATTGTATGTTTGTATTTTAGGAATGTATCAACAAAGCGTCTAATTAGAATAAAGAAATAACACTGGTTATATTAACACAGAGAACGTAATACAAAGAATGCTTAAGTAGGTATTGAGGAACTGAGCAAAAGAACAAAAAGGCAATGTTGATATATCATGGAAGTAGTAACTGCAGGAGCAGCTATCTCTATTTTGACTTGTGGATCTAAGAGATGAGGTTGGAATTATTGAAAATTAAAAGCTTGTGGGACACCATGGAGCTGGGTCGCACACTAACATAGGATACTACTCGGCTCATCCTAGTTTTCTGAAGTTTGGTTGTTGTGAGGGGAAGGCATGGGGGCATGTAGTCCTGTATAGACCATGTAGAAGATTCAAGCTATTGGTTGTCTCTAAAAGAACCCCAAAAGATAATTTCTGGTATTGTTGGAAAGACAATAAACTGGGATCAACTATTATTGCTGGCTTCAACTGTTGCTACCAGCAGAAAAACTCATTGGTAAGGTGGCCCTATTAGAACTGTTTTCTCCTCTAGCCTCAGTCTTCTCCAGCATTCCCAAATCATAAAGACTAACGGAAATCAGCTATTCCCTTAGCCAATTGTGTTTATAGCATTATTGCCAAATATTATATATTGACAATTTTGTTTACTTCCTCTTCAGTGTCATGTAGGCCTCATAAAAAAGTATTTTTGTCTGCTTGTTTTATTTACTACTCTTTCCCTACTACCTTGAGTGAAATGTACCTAGCAGGTACTCAATAAATTTCTGTAAATTAAGGAATGAGTGGGTCCCTTAGCTTTCTTGGATGCCAGCTCTTCACTCTGGTATCCCGCCCATTGTTTATGATGGAGTTCCCACCTATATAAACTTTTACCTATTGTTGACTTTCATATACCATTTTTTTCCATAATAGACAATAAAATTATTATTCTGATTCCATCTCAGTTTTAGGCACGCAATATTTCCTGTTAGATCTCTCACCACTTTACTTATAATGCCTGTGTAAGAAGGACTGAATATGATGTTTCATGGACATATGGAGAGTTAGTATAGCAAACCTTAATTACAGTTTTTTAAAATGGCTAAGATCATTGGTCCAGAAAAAAATTTTTTCCAGATTTTATTTTTATATAAGTTAAAATTTTTGATGATTTAGGCTTTCTTGTTTATTTTATATTGCTATAATCAACTTATAAAATATTAAATGTGTTTAAAAATAATGGAGTCCCTTACTTTAATGAATGAACCTATTTTCTGCCAAAAGACAATGTATAACATCATGCAATCATAATTTTATTGTTTCTTGTGTTAGACATTTTCCCTTGAAATATAATCTGTACTCTGAATAATAAACCAACTCCTCCCCCTGAAATACTCAAAATATACTTCTCTACTAATCATAAGATGTTTTGACAAGTCTGTGTTTTATGAGCTGAACCGAGGCCACAGTGCACCAGGATCTATAAAGGAAAGCATTCTCTGTGGGGACCTATATATTTCAGATAATAGTGGCATAATTTATTCTTTTCCATTGTGAGAAGATATTTTGGCACTACTACTAACCAATGTATAAAACACTGAAACAGGCAAGTTGACATTTTTACTAGAGTTCTATGATCCCATAATTTTTTTCCTTGACAGTACTTCTCCTAGAGATCTTTAACGGGTCCATTTTTTTCTTAAATAGTTGCTTCCCTTTAACCTATTACTAATATTAGAGCATAAAATAATGTATAAATAATTTTGACCTTTTCTTTCAAGGTCCAGTGGGACTTGGCAAGCTGTACAGGAGTTAATAATGTTGCAACATTTCTTTGTTGGAAAGCTGTACAGAGGAGTACTTTTTTTCTATTTCTAAAACTTCTATATTTGTTGGATCCAGTAGAAAATATTTGCTTTAAGTAGAAAATTTTATTTTTTGGGGGAAACTATAACTGTAATTGTTTTAGTAAATTGTAGTATTACAAAGAATTATCAATGAGACGTATCTGTATTTTAAAATTGGACATATCCTACTGATGTAATCAATTCTTTAATTATCATTAAAATATACACTGTAGAATATTGAACAGACTATTCAAATAATACGTTGGTGTCTCTTGCTGCTGACTTTACACCTTCTCCTTCAATTGAAGTGGTGTACTTTAGAGAATTTATTTCATCTCAAAATATGTAATATTAAGTACCTAATAAACATGAGGTATAGTTATTCATGTTACCTGTCTTCAAGCAGATAAATATTTGGTAGGGCTAATAATAAAACAAGTAAGTAAGGCAATGTCATGTTGGCTAGAATATAAAAATGTTATTGACTAAATAAATTCTGAATAATTTAATGTTCCATTTGGTTAAGAGGATTAGGAATACTTTTTTCAGAGTGGTATTTATGTTAGGACAGGGCTTTAAAAGGTGGAATTGGTGGATGAATGCAGTGATGTAGGATGCATCACTGGGAAGGTATTAAGTGAGGGAACTGTAGAATATAGAGGGGAATAATATTGCAATAAGATATAACAGAGAGATAACATTCAATTATGATGAGGTAGAGTGTGAATAGAGGGAATATGAATCTTAACCAATCAAATATAGAAAATGATCCATAAAGGAAAGTTAACATTAACAAATTTCTTTCAAGCCAGTTTGACTTGAGAAACAATGGTGCCAGTAGCAATCAGGAGGAGGTGGAAATATGACCTTAAATGTGTTCGACAAAAAGTCAGAAATTTTAATCTGAGGTATGGGGAGATCAGGAATTGACTTGTCAATTCCTGTAAAGCTTATGTTTAATTTATGAAAATTGTTGAGTAGAAATTTAAAGATATTTTTTTAGAAGATTGATTTTTTTCAGTTTTTCTGTATTCCCAAGCTAGATATAGTTTCTTTGGTTGATTTCCTACATTACTTTGTACCACATTTGCTAGACTTACTATTGTTTGTCTTTTCCCATAATTATTTGTGAATTTAACTCACCATTCTATTTGTCTGAATGTCCTTGGGGGAAGAAACCTTTATCCACCTTTCTATTTTCTTTAGTTTCTTTTGCAATGTTTTACAAATAAAAGAAGTGACAAATATTTACAGAACAAAACATAATAAATCAAGAATATTCCAACCTGGAAATTTAAAGTCAAACTGCTTAAATCCAACTCACCTTGAGTTCACCAGTAAATCCTTCAGGACAGCAATAATTTTATTTTAATTACACCACGCCAAACTTCAAAAATAGGACCACTTAAAAAGCTGAACAAAAGTAGAAATAAGAGAAAGTATGAAATAAATATATATAACCTTAGTTCCTTCATTCTTCATCAGCAGTTTTTCATTAATAAGTTTCATTAACTATCTTCTGCTTGTTAGCATGGATCATAAAGGAAACTTCTCTATCCAATAAAAGTAGAGTGGCCTCCTCTGCTTTCATTATATAGGGAAGGTTTTCTTCCTCCCACAGATATGGCTGCTCCTGTTATGGAGCTCAGCTGTTACTCCAGTGGGACTCACTTTTGCACTTTAACCTCTCCCATTGCCTCTCCAAATCACCTGCTAATCTAGTCTCCACTGTCCTGTGGGAAACACTGTTCACACCCTGACTAGACATTAATTACCTTCAAAGTGACAGGTTGGTGTGAGGCAGATACAATACAAGTTTGCCTCAAATGCTGTTTTCTGTATTTTTCTGGTCTCATAGGAACACTTAATTTCCCAGTCTCTCCTGCTGTTAGGTGACACATTGTGATTGAATTATAGGATTGAATTACAAGTGGAAATGACATAAAGCACTTCTGGGCCAAAGCAGTTAAGAGCTACTGTGCCTTCCTTAGGTTTCTTCTCTTTTCCCGTCATTGTGACTTTGGGGATGATGTGATTCAAATGTTTTAGCTATAAGTTGGAGAAAGACTTCCCAACTGAAATCAGATTTATTTCTATGTTTATCCATCACATAGCACATAGCATAGCTTAATTTATCTTGACAAACATATAGAGAAGAATTCTCTTTTTTTTTTATTACCATCTTAGAAAAATCTCAAAAGAGTTCTGCGTGTTCTCAAAGGTTTTAAGAACTTTAGTACAATGTATTTTTCAGCTTTTAATTCCTGTTTCCTACGTGCCATAGGACTGAGAGATAAATCCATTGAGGTCTAAGCCAAGAATTAAATCTGTATGATAGATGTTGCATCATACACATCATTTCCCTTTAACTCAGAAGAATAAGGCTCAATATTAGGCCAAGTTTTCTGTGCCTGTCTCCTCTTATCCTAGGACCCCTGTCCTAGGAGTTAATTAGGCATTTCCTGAAATGTCTGTACCTCACCACCAAACAGAGCCTGGGTGCTAGTTTTCATCCAAACAGGACAAAGAATAACTCATTTACAGTCATGACACTGGTAAATAAGTATTTGAATAAGTTTCATAATAGTTACATTTGAAGTTTTTCCTTGGTATATGTGAAATTAGAATTTGCATGTTAAAGTATTCATATCTTTCTTGGATGGTATAAATTGAAAATATTTTCCCATCATTCCATGAATAACACAGTAAATAGAAAATACTTCAAATGAAGTGTGACATATATGTCCTAGAATTGTTTTACTAATAGTTTTTGTAGCATATGTTAGCATTTAAGTTTGAATAAATTTTATATTCCCATATCTAAAATCTTATATTTTCCTTATTCATAAGAAAATTTGAGAACATAATGAATTTAATGTTTTAAAATCTTGTGTTAATGCATCACATTGCTTCTTGTTAATAATCATTTGAATATGATGTTAATTATAGAAGTTCTAGTAATTTTTCTGATTAGGATAGTTTTTAGATAATCAAATAATTTTTTTCATTTTGATTAAGAGAATTTTGAGTTTAAACTTAATTGGTAGCTTAAAAACCTTTCCTTAAAAAATTTCCTTTAGGAGATGAAGGAAAATGGATTTTTTTCTTAGATGTTTGTTATCACTTTAGATAATAAAGCTCTTCTCTGTTTTTCTTTTCCTGGTTTCCACTCTTCCATTTTTCTCCCGCTGTGTCCAGTGTTGTCTTCCATGCTAATATCTATAATGTACATTTTGGTTTTTGAGACAGAGGTTATGTCATATTAATCTTTGTATTCCTCATGAACATAGCTATACATAACGAGCTCTCTTAATACATTTTCTTTTGAAAGAATGAGTAGGTGAGTTAGCACATATATGAATGAAACCTTAAGCACTGCTTGGGGATCCTTGTCTCATCAACAATAACTTGCACATTCCTATATCTATTACTGAAAAACAGTGTGGAGAATCTAGAACCAGATCAAATTCTTCTAACACTCATAGAACCATTCTATTACAACACTGAGTTAAACTTGGATTAGTCCAGAGAAGACACATTAAAACTCGCATGAATTCCAATTAAAATTGAATGACCTTTATTCACATGCTTCTTCAGCAACCTCCTTCCCATAATCATAACCCAGAACTCATTTTCCAAAACCTTTTCATCTCTGAGATCAACACTGTACTCTTGAACACAGTCTCTTACTTTTGCTGCTCTATCACTATTTCAGTGTCAGTAGTCATCTTTTCAGTTTCATCAAGATCTCCAATTCCTTTTCTATTTGTATTTCACTGCAGTCTTCATTTTCTTTTCTGTCCAGCCCCGATCTCATCATCTAGTAAATCGATCAATCTCTTACTGTTATACTCAATTTTATTGTTCTTTCTAGCCTCTGTGCTGCAGCTATTCTGCAATCCCCAAACAAATATGCTTCATCTTCAAGATAGTAACTTTAAATTACTTTTGGATAAAATAGTACAACTGTATGCCTAGATTAAACTAAAATTTTTGTTCTCTAATTTTAAGGGGACTGCTAACTCCAGTTTCTCAATACTTTTCACTCTTTCTTCAAGGTTTTTACCTCATAACTTCCTCTTTATTTCTATTATGTGACCTTTCTTGCTGTTTAGGTCATTAGGCACATATTCTCTTCTGCTACTAACTACCAATTTTCTTCATATTTATCCATTTCTCTATTATCAATAGAAATAATGTCCCTTCCCTTTAGTCAAAATATTTACTTTCATTTGAATGTGTGAATATGAATATGTCACCAGACATATCATTTACAGAGATAGAAATTCTTATAGGCAACAGCCAAGTAAGGCATATGTGTATATGGTATATGACTTACAAGGGAAGCCCTACCTCGAAGCTGTATCTATAGAACAAATGAATCAGGATAAAGTCAAATAGCACATTGATTAGTTTCAGTATTGTCATTTGACAAAAAGACATACTAAAATTTTTGCTAAGTCTTGTGATTTTCCAACAAAATTTAAATGAAAGAGGATATAGGACCTTATGTTACCTCTATCTTGAAATACTAAGTGGAAATCTGGCTAAAAAGGGAAATGCTAGGGAGGAGAAAAGACATAAGAAAGAAAATCTGGTAACATAAGACATAATTTGAGTAAATCTTGCATGAGTCATTCTTAGTCTTTTGCTTAAGTAATTTTGGTTCTAGTCATTTGGAAGTATAAAAGATCTCACTGAAATATTAATAGTATTTTGTATGTAATGAATGTTTATTAATACTTGAGATTAACTGATTATTATTTCAATTGAATCTGTCTAATCATAAAGCATTACTGTTCAATTAATTACTATAATTTTATATTACTTTTTAGTATCTTCTATAATGTGACATCCTCACAACATTTTTAAAAAAAATTTCTAGCTATACGTTTTGTTTTACTAGATCAAATTCACACTCATTTTTTGTTACCAAACTTAACAATAACAAAAGCTGGGGTAGACTAAGTAAAACAAAACAAAATAAAATAAAGATTTGATCAGCATCACAATGAATTTCCACATTAATTTGTTAGAAATTTGTATTTCTACTTTTGAGATAACTTACAGAAGAACATGTGATTTTTATATATCTATTTCAACCTCCTTTGTGTATCTCAGTGGATTTTTATGATCTCTCTTCATGTAAGTATTCACATTTCTAGCTTATTTTGTTCTTTTTATATTGGTGTTATAAAATATTTTTTATTTATGAAATCATTAAATTTAGGGAAAATGGGATTGATTGGAGGATACATGAAAATAGATGACAGTAAGTAGATAGGAGGCTTCTGTTTGTTTACATAGTTGGAAGTTCATGGGTGATTGGACTTAAGAATATAGTTGTAGTTTGCAAAGTTAAATGAAGGATTCAACTAAAACAGACTTGTCATGGAATCCCACCTCATGTAAATGATATTATAATGAGTAAAACCACCTGTTACTCAAAAAAATTAAACAGGAATCCCTGGTGGCTGACTACATTGGGCAGGGTTGGGATGGGTGAGATATAGCACTGCTTTTTCATTAAAAAAATTGAGAACTGAATTGGGATTATACTAACTTTGTCACCTTGAATATATAGGCATATAGCAAAACCCTTGTTTCTCTCAATGATTTATTCATGTTTCTTCAAATCAATTAAGTTCTCATAATTTTACATATCATTATTTGGCTTCTGTTTTCATCACATGGATGGAAGGGTACCTTGGAGTTAGTAGATGTAGGGCCAGGTATCAACCATTTCTTATAACTTTTGAGTTGATTTTTAATGTATTTCATGAATGTCATTTTTATGTAATTACTGTTTCCACAGATATGTATATAGGTAAATAGAAATTTTAAAACTTTCCAGAAATATAAATGTAACACATGATAAATTTCTAAAGAATATGATTGACATAAATTTTATATATCAACCTAATTCTCAATTCCAAGTATATTGATGGCTGCTTTTATTCTACGTTCTTAAATATAAAAGGAAATCCAATAAACTAAAAGTTTGTCAAAAGAATTTCCATTCCTTAAGAATACTCAAATTTGCATTAATTAAATACCAATAATTTGTGAAGCAATGATATTTTGAGTAAAATGAGATTGTACAAATTGTGTTGATTTAAACCTGGCAACATTGATACTTATTTTTAAAAATGTATTATCATTATTGATGAAAATATTAAATCTAGTAAATTATAGATAAGTTACTTTACTTTTGTTTCTACTTATTTTATGGAATAAAGACCTTTGAAAAATTAATTATTAAACAAAATGATGTTTAAAAAGCTTTTCCAGTAATTTGAAAAAAAAAGTATAATGTTACAGTATCTTGAGGAGACACAAGACAAAAAATATACTGGTTTAAATTATCTCTTGACTAGCAGTGGAAATAACATTTAGCATAGTGATATTTAACATGAGAAGTGTAATATAATAATTTCGTATGTGAATAGGTTAGTTTTTAAAAATTTTTGACTTGTTATAATTATTTATGCTTTTTGAATTCAAGCAATTCCTTTTTCTTGAGTTTTCAGTACAAGAAAAATCTTGGTGCAAATGAGAAACTTATTTTTTATTTTTCACATATAATAACCGATTTTGTAGCAAATTTGCAATATTTCTCCTCTTATATTCTCTGAATGAGCGAGCCTTAGGCATTTTTCTTAGCAAATTTACAAGAACATAAAAGAGAAAGACATGGAGACATGAATATTTCATCATGAAATCTAACCTTTAGAATTTCAACATAATATAGTAACATATTATAGAGATAATCTGTTGATTTCAAGTTAGTATATACAAAAGAAATCCTAGTGAACAGAGAGAATAAAACTCAAATTGCAGTATTCATATGTTTTAGATTTCTTGAGCTTTATTCATAAATGTTAAAGATCCAAAAGAAATTGTATTTATACTTTATGTAATGTAATAGCCCATCTTGCTTTTTAAAAAATTCATATTTGCATGGTATCTTTTTCTATTCTTTAAACAAATTTTAGGATACTTTTAGATTTAATGAAAGATCGAGAAGTTCCAAAATATCCTGCACCTACTTTTCCCTACCATTAATATTTTACATTAATATGGAACTTTTCAGCATGGGAGATTTATCTCTTCTACCCAATTTACTTGCTTATTCAATCATTTATGTATATTGCAGGGAGAGAATATTTGAGGCAGGCCCGCGAGGAGATTAGCTACTTCTCCCCATGGAGCCAAGTCCCTAAGATAGGGGTTGCCACAGAGGATAAGGAAATTGATAGGCAACAGAGAGAAATAAAAGAATACACAGAGACTAAGGTATAGTTTATAGTTTTATATATTTATAAAGATCAGATATAACACAGCGGGGAGTACCTAGGAGACTGGCGTAACTCCATAAATGCCAGCAATATGGTTAGATTCATACAGGATTTTATAATCACAGACATCAATTACCAGTTGTCAGGGTAACATATTTGCATATCAGGGAATGCAGTTGCTATGGGATACAGGTAGTGGGTTAAGGTCAAAAGTCCTCTCAAGGGGCTTCTAATCTATCTAGGTGAACAAACAGGTACAAAGTCTTTCAGGGGCTAGCTTCTAATTTCTAAGCGGTAGTTGTCAATTAACAGAGGTAAAACAAAAGAGATATAGTGACTCTATATATCTTTGATTAGTTATGGTGGACTTAAAGGTAGACAGACAGGAGAGAGCAGGAAGCCCATCTCTAATAAACAGATTGTTTATAACCACTGGGGTGCTTCTCTGGGCAGAGTGCACTCATTGTCTCCGGCTACCATCCTGTGGGCCATTTTTGCCTTGTCTTGCCTTTCAAGACACAGGGAAGCTCACAGATTTTGAGATACCAGGAAGCCTTCCTGGAAAACATTCCCACCTGAGATTTGAGAGCTCTCCCATGATAGCAGCCTCTAATAAGTGAACCATTGAGTCCACACATTCCTTCAGGGTAAAACCCTGCAAACTCCTGCAAACCCTATAGTAATATAGGGTTATACAATAAAATAATGGTCTTATGAGCCACATCTCATTAATTCCTCAATCATATTTCCCCAACAGTATATCAAGAATGACTCATATTTATTTTATACTTTGGGCTATAGCCTAATATTTATTTTGTTGCTCAAATTGTTACAGCTTTGGGCATTAGGAGATCTTTCTGATGGCTCCTGTATCTTTTCCATGCCAACTTAATGCATATTTACTTACTTATTTTTGATCACTTCCTTACTTTTACTGGCCCACAAGGTGCTCCAGTTTCATTGTGTATATTTCCTGCCCAAGTGCTAAAATTGGTTATTTCTCCAAGAAGTTCTGATTTCTTTTATTGGATAATGACATTAGATAAATATATTGGTCCTAGATCTAATATTAGCTAGTGGAATGTCATTGCTTCTAGGTCATCTCAGCTGACCAGAACAAGAAAATATATGTGTATATACTAACATGTATACAGTACAAAGTAAAACAAAATGAACTTAGTAAAATCAACATCAAAACTAATAGAAGATCAAAATATATCACTTTCACTCAGAAGAACTTCCCAACAAAACAAAATAAAAAACTCCAAAAGATAAATATTTTATACTGAGAAACAAAAGTATTCTAACATACCACTGCTTATTTCAGTTATGTTTTTAATCTACAGATTTCTTTTTTTATAATGTTCCAGATAAGATTATAATCATCCTTTATAGGGACCAAAATTTTTCCTCATTAGTTACCTACATTGTTCATGAACATATCATGCATCACATTACAATTATACTAAATAATAGATAAATGAAATATTTTAATAGATTTATACTTGAGTAAAAGAAATGAGTTATTAAAATGGAATGGAACAACTTTCTGAGAGTAATATTCAAACAGTTTTTTTTATTGAAAATTTAAAATGTAAAATTAAATTTCTGTTTCCTCACATGCATTAGTATACAGTGTAATAAAATAATATAAATGACATAGAAGTTCAGGAGAAAAAAGTCCAATGGAAAAGCAGCAGCACATTATAATACTTTAAAGCAAAACAATGTGGCCACAAACTCTACTCTCTGGTTGGGGCCAACACTTCTCAGCTATGTGAGATATGGATGTGAGACATAAATCTTACCGTGCTTTAGGATTAGTTAATATTTGGGCTTTCAAAGTATCTAACTTCATAGTAAACATTATGTTTATGTTTAATTAGGGAGGAAGAAAGAAGTAAGAGAGGTGGAATCAGATTTGGAGTTAGGTTTACTACTCATAACACAAAATGTAGGCAGCACGTAGAAGGGAGGCTTTACCACCCCTAGGTTCTGAATCTAAGATGAATCCTCTGAATCTTGCTGGAAGTCAAGAAAAAAAAAAAGAGAGAAAGAAAGGAGAAAGGGTCAAAATAATTTTAAGAACCAGGTCAGGAGGTTTATTGACTATTTCCACCCACATTCCACTGGCCAAAGTGCTTTTTTTATTATTTCAGCATATTTCAGGGGTACAAATGTTTAAGTTACATATATTGTCTTTGCCCCACCCGAGTCAGAGCTTCAAGAGTGTCCATCCCCCAGATGGTGCACACCGCACCCATTAGATGAGCATATACCCATCCCTTCCTCCCCCTTCTTACCTGCCTGACACCCAATGAATGTTATTACTACATGTGCACTTAAGACTTAAGTGTCAGTTAAGTCAGTTAATACCAATTTGATGGTGAGTAAACATTGTGCTTGTTTTTCTGTTCTTGTGATACTTCGCTTAGTAGAATGGGTTCCAGCTCTATCCAGTATAATACAAGAAGTGCTAGATCACCATTGTTTTTTTGTGACTGAGTAGAACTCCATGGTATACATATACCACATTTTATAAATCCATTATTTAAGTCACTATTTAGACAAAAAAAAAAGAAATCAAAACGTTTCAGCAAATAAAATTCTAAGAAAACAATTCAAAATAGAGAGAGAAAAATCATTTTTTTAAAAAACACAATTTTTAAATGTGAATCAAATATATTTAAACAAATATTTATACTTAAAATGAAACCAAACAAGTCCCAAATGAAAAATTCACCACACAAATGGACAAAAAAGCAGGAAGATATGAAATGATAGCTGACTGAGCCTATAGAATGGAATGGATGAAAAAGAGAAAATCATTTAAAACTATATACTAAATAATATACCTAAATGATAATAGATTTAAATTAAAATCTAATTACATGCATTGAGGAAATGAATAGCCAACAGAGCAGAAATGAAAAACATGATTTAAGAGATAAAGTGGCTCAGAGAGATTATTATAGATATAATAACATAAGAAAACCGTATCTATTATATCTTGGAATTGGTGGAAAATTAAAACAAAAGAATAAAAAAAACCATTTTTCCAGGTAAAGTAGAAGAAAAATTTTGAGAAACACTAAAAGATTTAGAGCTAGATTTTTGTCACAGGCCTCTTTGTACCTGGGAAATTTGACCTGCTATGACTTATGCTTCAAGATATATAAGTAAAATTTTAGGAATTAAAGGTAAAATTTTAATCCTGTGAGTGTCAAAGTAGACCGTTCAAGGGAAAGAAAATCAGGTGGGCATCATAACTTTACAGCAGCACATAATACTGGACAAAAAATGGAGATCCATTTTCAGGAAACTCAAGGAGACAAAATGTAACCAATAAGTTAGTAGCCATCCAAGATGTCCTTAATTAGCAAGTTCTCAGAAGATTAATGTTTTTTTTCACAAGCAAGGGCACAAGAATTACTGTACTCTTTAACTCCATCAGAGTAATCTTGCAGAAGATAAAGTTTATTCAATTAAGAAATAAATGGGAAAAAATAGCTCTTTTAGGATCCTTGATTTTTATATTAATACTTAGTCATCTGGACTAAAGACATTATCTAGCATTTTTTATATATAGCTGTGGACCTGTGACTAACTTGAAGTTAGTGAGATATAAATGGAGATGATACGCCAACTCTATAATACATCTTTAAAGTGATAGGTTGTGCCCTTGTCTTTACTTTTTTCCCTTTTTGTCTGGAATGCCTTTGTAACAATAGCTAGAACTACAAGAGTGTTTTGGACCAGGTGGACAAAGAGGACATGTATTCTAGAGAAAGAGCCTAGATACCTCACAGAATTATACATGTAGACTCTAGAGTGTCTACATGAATGTAAGAGGTAAATATTATTTCTAACTTTTTAAAAGAGACCGTTTTTAGGGATTTTAATACTAGAAGTTAAATCCAATCATAATTAATAGAGAACCAATCTATACAAGCCTGGTGGGTCATTTACACCATGTTCAAGATTATCCTAAGTGTAAGCAGAAACTAGAGTGGTTTTGTTGAGGGGTGGGCATTTACCAAGTCAGGAAACAGTGGAAGTAAGTAAGAATACTTTTAGCTGAATCTCCATTCTTGATTTGTGTATATATGAAGGTCCCATTTATTGTTTGCCAAACTAGAAGGACCACAGATTTGCCTAAGGTTACTATACTTAACAGTTTGTGCCCAGCTTGGAGCTTGATCAGAAAGGAAATATTTTACTGTCAAATAATTACAGTGATCTCTTTTTTACTGGGAGTTTTAACATTCAAATTTAAAATAAATATTTTAGGGTTCTATAGCTGTATATATGATTGCAATGTGAAAAATAAGCAGAGGAAGACTCTTTCAGTTTTGATTTTTAGTAATTCAACTATAAAAATATACATTTTTAAAATAGAAAATTCCATATTAACAGTAATGAAGTTTTATTTCTGCATTGTTTCTTAATTTATTTAAATTTGTTTTTTCAGCTGTCCTGTTTTTAATATTGTTTTAATGTTATCTTCTGTACTGTTTTCCAAGTTTGTTATTAAAATGCACTAAACTATCAATAAAAATTCCAGAGACAGAACACCCCAGATTTAGGTGACATTTTTTTTGACATTTTTTTTTTCTCATTCCAAGGCTGACAACAATCTAATTTGAGCCAAGTTGAGGTTCTAAATAAAGGCAACCAAAAAAGGCAGTTCCTTTTTTCCTGAGAACTTGGTTTGAAAAACTATACATGACAAAAATCTAGAACAGAGGTCTTAAATAACCATTTATCCTAAGGATAAACAGGTGGATTTTGGAGAGTTTCTAAATAGAGAGTAATATTTTTATTCAGGTTTTTTTCTATTTCATGTCATTCTGGAAACAAATATTTTTGTGAAATATTAAGCTATTACTTCAAACCAAACGAGATGGAATAATTTTCTCCTATATAATCTTTACGCCTATCATATTATGATGTTTAGAAAATTTTTCAGTTGATAATCTTTTAAAAATTATGCTCTGCAATTATAATTTTAGACCTTTGTTCAAATAGATTGTGACTGGAATAAATTGAATTGTATCAAATAAAAGAAAGTTCTATGAAGATTATATGTTCTACTATGCTTTCATAACTGAATGTGATGGGAAACAAAAATCTCAGTACTTCTCTTTTGGAAGGGTTCTGATTTGGACATTGAAAATGCTCTGGACACTTGAAAATGTAGAGTGATTACAGCATTAGGGTGGTTCTTTTGTATGAGAAGACAGAATATTTGGAATTGTTAGAATTTTGACAAAATTTAGCAACTTAAAATCTTTGAAATGATGACAAGAAATAAAGTTTTATCTGTTAATAAAACAAACAAACAAAGAAAAAAATAACCTAAATTTCTCTGCAGAGATGGAGAACATTTAATGCTGGGCTATAGATACAATTTTGCTTCTTTGGTATTGAAAGGTACTTTACATCATGCTATATATCAGTGATTTCTAAATTGGGGTTGACAACCAAATCATACAAAAATTCTCAACAAAATCTGGCATTTTGTCCTACTCCCTCCCCCTCTCCAAGTTATCAAAATCATTCTACTTTTTCCCAAAAATATTTGTCAAGAATTGGGAGCTAAATGTATTTTATTTCATAAAACCTCTATGTTTATTGGCTTTCTAGATGTTTGGTCTTGATTTGCCTAATTATATTGTAGACAATTTTGTTTTTAAACAACAAAAGGACCTCAGATCATTTGTAAACAAGGACATTTATAACTTTGCTTAAACTTTAGATGTTTTTAGATATTGGTGAGACAAATCTTTGCGGTAAAGATCTTGCATGACTATTTCAGATATGGTTGAAAAACTATTTGCTCTTTACTCAAGTCATCACTATGGCAGAATAATCCAGATGTAGATGTAACGACGATGGGATAAAAGCTTCTGTAGCGGTGAGTTAGGTATAAGGAATTCTTGTCAATTCATCTGCAAGGAGAACTGTGTACTCTCTTTAAAACAATGAGAAACTCAGAGAAGGTGATGTTTCCTCATATGCTTTATTATCAAATGTTCTTTAAAGATTCTTTACTGACATAGTCAGGGTCAGTGATGCATATTTTCCTAAAGATTATTTACTCCACACAAACAAAAAGTGACTGAAGTGGTATGAATTTAACTCAGCCTTGGAAAATCTTTTCTAGCTTGTTATAGGCCTATCCTATGACAATTGTTATATGGTGATTTGGGAACTCTTATATAATTTTTACCCTTAATGTGGATTTATAATATTGTCAAAAAACCAAATATTAAAAATCAATTAGATGTGAAAGATGTTATGCATATTTATGTGGCAAAGATCCCCCTTAAAATTCTAATTTTTAATTTATACACAAACAAAAGTAGTCTTTATGTTGATGTTGAGAAAAAAATATTTTTTTCCAAATTTATATTCTTTTCAATTGATTTTCAGTAGTTAACATTAATTTTTCACATGAAAGTATTGGGAGAGAAGCATATTTTTAAAATATTATAAATGTTCTACTTAAATAAAGAAATAGTATGTGTTATGCAGCTAACAGAACTACACATCCAATGTTACATGTGCAAAATTAAGTGTGAAATTTTTTTATAGAGAGATGTTCATAGATATTAAGTCACATTCTCAAAAGGTCTTTATGTATCAAAATTTAAGTACTTTCTTGAGAAGCTTACTTTGTTATTTCCTGTTATTGTATATGATTGAGCTTATGAGAGGTGCTAGACCCTTCAAGGCAATTTTGAAAAGAAACAGAATATTTATTCTTCTTTTAAAATATTTGGCCCTGTAAAATATCACTGCTTATGGGACTAAAAAATTTTTGCACGTTTATAATGAATTATTTACATCACACATTGATAGGAAAATCACAAGAATTTACATTTTCCTCATATTTTTACAGTAGCTTGAGTTCACATTAACTCATTATAGACTGCATCTCCTTTGATTTATAAAAACATATAAGTACAATATAATGTAGTGAGTATTTTTAAAAATTCATATGTTTTATGTCAATAATAGAAGCCTTCACTTGAGAAAAGAAATTTATTTCATGCAATAAGATAAATATTTCTCAAAGATCAATAGAAGAACTAATTTTGTGGTATGAACAAGGTATAGTTATAAGACTAGATATTTTGCAATACAAGAAACACACTAAAATGTTTGTAGAGAGAAAAATATCCTAATTTTCTGCTATAGTAGCATTTATAGATAGCTAATATAAAATCTTCTATAGTTTTGAAACATAAAATGACAATTGATAGTGCTTTTTAACCACATTATATTGTTAGAAGGAAGAGCAACATACTATAAGATGTATTTCTAAAGGCTATTTCACTCTATTTTAAGGTATTTTATTTCCCAAAGCCATTTGGAATAAAGAGAAAATAAAAGCCAGGAATCCCAAACATTTATTCTTTGAGTTTTTAAGTAATTACATTGTCTATTATAGTATAGATTATCTGAAATGATTAGTCATTCATGACATGTTTGGGGAAAAACCATTTTGTTCTATAAATTGCATAAGATCAACAAAAAATATAAAATCTTGAAGAAGTATTAAAATTATTTCTAAAGTGTATAGGGGGCTTATACAACTTTTTGTTCCTCTCCTTTACATAAACTAGAAGCTGGTTGTCTTAAAACATATAAGATCCATATGCTAGTCTGCTCCATGAGAAAAAAAGACCTTATGTCTTGTTTATGGTACAATATAATGATTGTTCAGTCAACGTATGAGTTGTTGAATCAAGACTATAAAGAATAAACCACTATATAAATAAAACAATTAGAAGGGAAATAATATTGATTGCACAAATTAAAAATGAATGTTAATGAATTAAAAAACACAAAAATGAATTTGATTTATGAATAATTACTACTATATAATTTTTATTCTTTAATTAGAAAATATTTATTTCATGTTATAAAGTCCATTCTTTGAGTATAATAATATTGAGGCCCTGGACAAAGTATGTAGAATGCTGGAGATGAAAGCAATCATAAACATATCTACTTTAATCACAATTATAGAGACAATCGAGAGTTGCTTCTGTGGCTGCTATTGATACAGACGATGATTGGGAATCTAATGATGATAATTGCTAGGAATGTTTATAAAGGAAAAATTTGACAGAACCTTTAAGAATGTTAATTTTAAGCTTTCTAGAGCAAAAAGAATAAAACTTCCATAAGGCCCACAAGGAATCTATAAGCAGGAATTATATTAGGATATAATCACTACTTCCTGAAATTTATAGTTATAGATATCTGTTAGTTAAGCCAAAGGAAAGGGAAAAAAACAATATATGTGAAATCAAATGACATTGGACAAATTCACTAAGGAATTAAGCAGAACTCCAAACTTCAGTTGACCAGCCCCTTCTCTAAGTAGGCATGTACTTCATGGAAATAACTAAGGGTTAGAGATTTTTAATGTCTAAGCAAATTTTGTTATGGAACCCTTATGTCTATGTTGAGCTATAACGAGATCTATATAGGAAACTGAGAGCAGTAAGGGCAACTTATTCATTACTCAGAGCCATCAGTGTAGAATAAAACATCTCATCCGTGTATCTCATTTTCAGCATTACTGCATTTTGTAAAAGCTACAGCAGCATAAAGAATTTATTCATTTGAGGAGTCTACTAGCCTCAAAAAGGCAGAGCTAAGTTTCCACTCTCATGTTACAGCAGAAGAAATCACTGCTGGCTGGTGGGCAGGAGCTTCAGGGTGAACTTTGTCCCATCAGAGTAATTACAATGGCAGCACTTGAAGGGAATTTCTCTAGATAGCAAACATTTTAGATACCTGCAGCTTTGTGACTATACTATACAATGTAGCAGGTTGCTCTGAGCCACCTCCTTCCAGTAGTAGTTAGGAACTTGCAAATTTTCAGTAGTTTTTCTAAATCCTAGGACAGAAGCAAATAGCATTGTCATTTTGATAAGCACCTGGATGACTTTTGCCAAATAAAGAGGAAATAATCTGAAAAGAGAGAGAGAGAAGCCTGAATTTTCTGCAATTTGAGCACATAAAAGATCTGATTACATTTTTGAAACATTGCATGGAGGGATGGGGATTGAGGATTTTATTTGTACATAAAGCTATGAATCAGAATATCATTGAATAAGAAGAAGAAATTAACAGTAAATGGTTAAGGACTCAAAGCCATTTCTCTATTATTAGAAAGTCTGTAATCTTGTCACCATTCCTTCTTGTTTTTGAAATGATAGATGAGAAAGAAAAATGATTTATTTAGATGAGATAGCTTGAATTTTCAGAAAAGTTTAATACTTTAGATGGAGTACTACAAAGGAGTGTGGAAGAAAGCTTGGAAGTCACTGGTGCTTGGCAGATGATAATGATTACAAAATAATACAATAAAGTCTTCAGCTTTTAAAATGTTTATGTAATCAAATGCAGGGCTAACTTCAAAATCACTTAGGGAAATAAAGTCTATTAAAGTTCTGTACTGTTCTGAAAGATCTATTTGAAATGGACAGTTTTCGGCACTCTGTTTTCTGGAAATGTTCTGTTATGCATTGGTTATAGTGCAACCTATATAGGAAATTTCAATTGCATTAATGTTATATTACAAATATAGTATTTAATAATTTTCATTTATTTAATTTTTATAAGAAAAATGCTTGGTTCAGGACACTTGTTCCTTGTTTCTGTCTGTGTTCTTGATTTTCCATGTCTCTTAGTTGTCATACAATTACACATTCTGCACGTTTTTTTAAATGTTGCTACAGAGTCCTATGTATCTGTGACATAACCATGTTAAACGATGTTACCTCACTTTTTTTCTTCCCTAGTTTTCCTTTCTTCTGTTCTTAAAATCGGTTGTTCTTGTTATGCTGAAACTACTACTATATATGGACCTCTCTTAACTAACAGTCATTAACTGCTGATTAAGTCCCTACTACTCATATGACATGACATGGATTTACTCTACTCTGTAATCATTTTGCTCTATTGTAGAACAGGCTGAATAGCTTGGTTGCTTTAAGTGAATATATAATTATTGATAGTCTATGTTTCCCCCACATTCTTCTTACACAGAGCTTGAGAATTCTTTTTGACCAATAGGAAGAAAACTTGAGAAATTTTGCCAATGCTAACTCTAAGATATCTCAGTGACTATCCACCAACAACACTACAATCATGGCAAGCATTGGACATAAATATAGCATTGAACTGGTCAATTAGAGCTCAAAGGTTTACTTACTCAGGAGCAGTTATTCTGTTGGTGATAGCTGGCCTGTGTAGTACCTAATGCAAATTCATCCAACCATATTTAGTCCATATCCAAAGGAGCATTAAACTGGAATCTACAGCACTTGACCAACCAATTCAATGTAAGGTTATACTAAGGTATAACAAACCACACATAAAATTCCCTTCTAATAATAAATATTCCTACAGTCCATGAAGAAAGATTGTGCTGGGTACTTTTGATTTTGGTAATTTGGAAGTTTATTCACGTGGTCTGGGAGGAGAGACATAAATTATACATTCAGGCCAAGACTTTCTAGGCAGCCACAGCCAGAAAAGCCATGGCCCAAAATCAAAGATCTGGCAGCATTTCCTAAATATTATATGTCATATTTTCTGTGTCCTAAATATTTTCTGTAAGATGGTTGACCATGTTCAAATTGTTTGGCATCACATCCAACAGAGATTTTTGAATTCTGTTTGACTAGTGATTAAAAGCTTGCAATGCAAAAAAGAAAATCACAGTGCTCCTATCATCACCTCTTCCTCCTTTTGTCAATTTCTCCAAGTCTTAAAGTATGGCACAGAGCCACTGGTATAGCCCCTGACTTGGAATGTAATCCAGGTTTTACTAAGTCCCTTCCTGAATAACTTCTTAGTGGGTGTTAGTCCATTAATTTCTTTTTTTTAATTAACTTTTATATACTTATGAACACCTACTGAGTGCAGGTGACTGGTTTTACAGAGGAAAAGGATGATTTACAGAGTTTCCTTGACCTTTGGGATATTACAGTTAAGTGGGAAAGTAAGACATGTTAACACAACTATGCTAGAATAATAGGAAAAATGATAGCTAGTATTATATAGTTCTTACTAAGTTCCAGACACTATTATATTTACATTTATTACATACATTTCTTCAGGGAGGGGAACTCAAATCAAGTTTAAGTAACTTGATGAAGGTCAAAGTTTATATTTGGAAATGACACTTGAATTGGACCTTAAACTATTTAAGATGAAAATTAAAAGAAAAAAAGAAACACCAGGCAGAAGAATGTTAATTGATTCTGAAAATGTATGGTTCATTCTTGGAACTGCAAATCAGTCAAAAGGTAGTTTAAAATGAAGGATGGAGATTTTGGATTTCATAATGATAACTCCAATATTATATGAATAAATTACTAGAAAATTAGAAAAGTTAATTGGGATACTGATATTGTCCTAATTAAGAATCAATATAAGGCTAAATTAAGGGAAGAGTGTGGAGCTGGGGAGAGGAGAATAGTAATAGAGATAATTATGAGATTACTTATAGGAGGGAATCAGAGAATGAGAGCATAGAAGGAATAAGGAATAAATACAGGGCAAGGAACCCAGATAACGGACTTAAAATGTATACACAGAAACGATGCTTAACATGAATTAATAAATAATGGATTTGGAGATACCTCAAGCAGATAGCAATAGAAATACCATTCGACCCAGCAATA
>VBSM01000272.1:73384372-73465148 GCA_008086735.1 Cheirogaleus medius
AGTTCCTTTGATGATTTCTTCCCATCTGGATCAGTTTTTGCTTCTTACTTTTAGCTTTTTGTTCGGATAATGACACACCTTGTTTAGTCTCTGAGCCAGTAGGTGGTGTTTGTGGGTGACCTTCGACCACACCCTGTACGATGAGTCAGTAGATGCTGTAAAAGCATGTGCAGAATGTCCTCCCTGTTAGTAGGTGGTGCTTGCTTAGTGGAGCATGCTACACTGCTGTTTTTGGGTCCTGCAACCAGCTCTTGTTCCTCTGGAGAGGCACTCTAGTGCCTCAGGTGGTGGGTGGGGCCCTGGGATTTCCAGGTGTGTCCTTAATCTCCACTTCAGTGAGGGCTGGTCTGGGAGTGAGTCTGGGTGGAGCTGGGTTGAGTAAGCCTGCCCTTGAGCACCACAAATGCTGTTAGCAGGGGTCAAAGTTCTGTTCTCTGCTTTCAGAAAAACTGCCATGGAAGGGCTGGGATGGTCCCACTCAGTCAGAAAGTCTGTGTGTGGGGGTGGGGCTGTCTGAGACCTGCAGTCTGGAGCAGGCCTTGCTCCTTTCTACCCTCCCCAACTCTGTGGCTTCTCCTGGGCCTCTGCCAGCAGGCCAGACGTCACGCCACCAGGTCTCCCCTGGCTGTGATGCAGGCCGGGAGGTTCCCTGCACTGGGTTGCTGCCTGGGCTGGGCACACAGCCCCCTTTTGGGAGCAGCATTGCCCTCAAGAACGCTGATGCTGATCTGCCCTTGAAGGCACACACATATTAGTAGGGTCCTTCTGAATATCCCTTCTGTGCCCTGGGGCAATGCGAGACCTGGGTGCGCAGGATCTGGTCCACAGGTCTGACCTCTGGGCTCCAGAGTTCAATCTTGGACCCCACCAGGGAGAGGAGTGCCAGTCTTAATTCCCCCACAGGGAGCCAAAGCTGGGTAGATGTCTCTCAGCCTCAGGGTCTGCCCCGTTCTGCCGGAATCACCAGGCCAGCAGCACTGGGAGGGCTGGCGAGTATGGAGCTCCATGTCTGAGTAGTCCTCAGTCAGCTGTAGGGCCCCATAAGGGAAGGTCCCATTCGTTCCCTGGAGATGCCTCTGGCTGATGGCTATATTGTCTCTCTTGGCAGGCGCGGTAGGGATGGGGGAGGGGAGCGAGCAGCAATATGGCACCTGCCATGTGGTCGGGTCTGTGCACACGGAGGTGCCCAGAAGGAGATGGGAACCTGGTGCTGTGTCCACTACAGGCTTACCGCTCACTGGCAGCAGCCGTCTCTGGACTGGTGTCTGCAGGTCTCTCCAACTGCTGGGGAGTCCACAAGCAATCCGAGATGCAAGGGAGGGAAAAGTTAACCACTCCACCTACCCTTGCTGCTGGTTTCCAAACTGCTCACGGAGGTCTCTTCTCCCAGTTCTCCTCTGAAACCTCCTCCCGTGGAGTCTCCCGTAGTCTCCAGTACCCCTCCTTCCAACCCCCGTCCTATGCATGGTTGTCTGCTTGCTTCTTTCTTCTAATATCTTCTAGAAGCTGTCTTTTCTGTAGAGACACTCTGGCGGTGTTTCTCGTCCGCCATCTTGCTCCGCCCTCCTTGTGAAATTATTTTAAATAGCATATGATAAACAAAATTGTTCATTTGTATATATAACTGACCCTAAATTATGATGATTTGCAAATCCTTGGCTTTGATATTTCCTCAGTATTACTATGAACTTAAAAGTGATAGCTTTTTAAATGTTTTTGAACATTATTTGAAAAATATAATAAATTGTCTAAAAGTAGCTAGTTATCACAGAGTCAATAAAAAGAGAAACATAATAAGCTTTCCCAAGTCTGCTCAAGAAGCTGGAACATCCAGGAAGTTAGTCCAAATTAGTAGCTGAATTAGAGATATAAAGATACATAATCTACTTTTTTACATTGATCAAATTAAACTTCTGATATGACTTTGCTTCCCATTATTGCACACTTTTCTACAGTTCTGGAGAAAAATTGTTTCTCAATGTAAATTAGTGAATTAGAATTTTGTTTAATTGTAGGCTTTTGCATCATTCTGTTATTTTAGCACTTGAGTTAGTATTCTATGATAAAGCTGAGTCATTTAATAACATTATATTTAGGAACTAGATACTAAAATTAACCTTATAGATTTTCAGCCAACCCTCTTCGATGCCAAGACAGAATAGACAGTTTTCCTTCCCATCTCTCCCAAACAAAAATGACTAAGGTGTAAATAAGCATCATGTGCTGCCATCAAGAGGAAAGAAGGTATAAGTGCTATATTTTATTAAGCATCTACTGTGTATCAGACACTTTACTCATAAACAACACATAAGGCAAATGATGCTACAAGTTTAGAATTCCTTAACTGTAATACTTGGGACAAGAAGTGTTTTGGATTTCAGGCTTTTTAAAATTTTTGGAATATTTCCATATACATAATGAGATATATTGTATATGGAACCTAACTCTAAACACAAACTTCATTTATGTTTCACATATACCTTATGCACATAGCCTGAAGGTAAATATATAATAGTTTTAATAATTTTGTGTATAAAACAAAGTTTGTACACATTGAACCATCTAAGATGTTACTATCTAAGACATGTATGTGGACAATCTGGTTGTTTGGCATCACTATTCTTCTTGACTCTGAATTTATATACTACTAATAAAAAGTCATTTTTTATACTTATTCACACATCAGGACTTCACAGGAAAAAACATATGACATACAAGCAATACAGTTAAAGGTAATGTATTCAAGGTAAGTAAGCAGCACAGTAGCATTAGCAAAATACCTGTATCTGCTATTAAGCAACAGCAACAACAAACAATGACAGGCTTTTAGTCTTAATTTATGATGCTGTATTTTTATTAAAATACTGTACATTGTATTTTTAAGTAAGAAGAAATATTAGAAGCATTTGAGGGATCAGAAGGTGAGTCCTCTAGGGGTGGGAAAGCATTCTACTGAATGGCTTTTGAAAATATTTCCTCCAGAGTCATCTGCCTCATTAATAACAGTCTTTTTATCTTAGAAGTCTCTCTTTCATTTTTATAAGCTGACATGATTTCTTGTTCTGTTATGAATGTATGCTGCTCTGGTACAAAATGTTTGTGAAACCAATCAGAAAAGACATCCCTCGTGATTCATGCCTTTTGTTAGCACAGTCATAGACTGGTAAGAAATTCACTCCTTGAAAACAGCAAGGATGCAAGCTTTTGCCTGTCATAGCAAGTTTATGATTAAGTGTGCCTGCTGCATTAGCACATCTCAGCAGTTATTCTGTCCTTGGCATGCTTAATTCCTGTAATGGCTCTTTCATCAGCTTTAGTCAGTATCTTTCCAGGGCAATAATACCAAAATAGTGATGCTTCACCCATTGGTATTACAGATTTATTCCGGCATCAGATTTTTATTAGCAATGACTTTGGCAAACTAGCCAAAGAATTTTCTACTGCTTAGTGATCGGCAGATGTTTTATCACCACAAATCTTAAAAAATTTAATTCCATATCTTTTCTTAAATTTCTGCAACCAGCCTGTTGAATATTCACAGTTCCCTTCAATTTTCACTTCATTGTGATAGATCTTTGCTTGTTTCATAACCAGCATACCATTAACCATACCACTGACTTTTTCAGTACATGATTGAGATCTTCATTTTTAGTTTTATGCAGTGATTTTCCATTTTTCCTTAACTTCTTTTCATCATTTTCAGCATAGAACATTAATAGTTTATTCCTCCTGTTTCTTCAGGTCATATATGGTATTCATTCCAACACCATACTCTTCCATAAGACATTTCACATTTACACTGCTGCCCAGGTTCTCCAAAAGCTTGACATTCTGTGCTATAGATAAGCATAAATTATCCTCCTTCTCTTATCACTGCTACCTATAGGGCTATCTGTAGGATTTTTTGACATTTTCAACAATATCCTTATACCACAAAGCAAAGAATAAGCAAAAAACCACAGTGAATGATGCACATAGGTCTTGGCCCCATGTAGGTCATCATAGAGAATAAGCTCTTGGTGTATCTGACCTGCATAAGTACCAGTTTGTTACCCTTTGTGGGCATACTTTCATGGGGGAATCTGGGTGTGCACAGAAAAAAATATAGTGGAGTTGAAGGGGGTTGAGAAGTTTCCTTTTCCTTTGGGATGCTGAATAAACTGTGTGATGTGTGCCTGCATCTTGACTATGACCCATCACATGAAGTCAGGTGTAGAATTTTCAACTTTTTACATCATATTGGTGCTCAAAATTTTTAAATTTTGGAACACTTCAAATTTTGGATTTTCTGATTAGGTTTGCTCAGCCTATATTCTACTAACAGTGAAGATAATTAAAATTCATAAGTATAATCAAAATTTGTTTAAGGTTACTAAGCCAGGGGCAGAGACAAGATTCTAAATCAGGTTTAATGGGAACAATATCAATTTTCTTCCCAATGCACTTTGGGAGCTTCCATACAATGTTATGGCTAAACAATCACTTCCACTACTAACTTGTCAAATAGGTTCAAGGGTGGGCAAAAGTGAGAGAGAATCCAGACAACTAATTCAACTCATAAAAACTTTTTACTACCAAGTAAAAATTTACTCAATTTTGAGTCTGTGGATTGCAATCTAAATTAAAAAAATGTATACAAATATTTCAAAATATGGTAAATGGGTAGTCTATGCTCTCTTGGCCTTTCTATATCATAAAAAATTAGCATAGCCAGTTCAAAAAGGACAAAATTTTCCCCTAGCAATTTATACATTCCCTCCATATATTTAGTAATTACTGATAAAAATACAAAAATACCTGGACATAACTCTTAAATACTATTTTAGCTAAAAGATGGTGAATTAAAATAATAAATCTCCAATTATACATTTTTCTTAACACAATTTTTCAACAAGACCACTGTGATGGTTAATTTGCCAACTTGATTGAACCATAAGGTTGAAAAGAGAGGCAATAATTTTTTTTTAAAACTGCTAATTCCAAGTTCTCTTGAGGTTATGGAGTATCTTAAAGTGTCATACAATAATGGTGGTAACTCAAAATGGTACAACCACTGTGGGTAACCAGTTAGAAGTTTCTTTTAAGTTAAATGCACACTTGCCTTACAACCCAGAAATCCCACTGTTAGCAGCAGAAGTTCTAGGATGTCACTTCTGCTGTACTCTGTTAGTCAACCAAGTCACTGATGTCAGCTCAGATGCAAATGAAGGGCAAGAATAGATCTTGTCTCTTGATGGGGTAGTGAAATGCATATTCAGGGTGGATGATAGGAATTGATGGTGATCCTATTGTGGAACAGTTACCACAGTCTGCTTTCTGGCTCTAATAATTTAGCCCCTCTCATGTATAAAATATACTCATCTTTTCCCATGATCTTCCAGATCTCATCTCATTATGGCATCAGCTCAAAGTCTAAGATCTTGTCATTTAATTCATGATGTTCCTTAGTGTGGTTCCTTAGATACAGCTGTTTAAGTATGATTCTTCTTTTTTTTTTTTCTTTCAAGAAAATATGAGACTACAGACATTTTGGTTGCATTTTATATCTTTGCCTCCCTAGCAAGTGCTAGAGGTATGCCCTTCCCCTCCACAATGCTCACCACATCCCTCAGATGTGTTTCTACCCCCCACCCCCCGAATCCCTGGTGAACACCACCACCATTTGAGCACCATAGTGTTAATCAGTCAGTACCAATTTGATGGCAAGTACATGTGAAGCCCATTTTTCTGATCTTGTGTCACCTCACTTTGGATAATGGTCTTAAGCTTAATCCAGGATTATATAAGTGGTGCTAGCTTGCTGTCATTTCTTAGAATTGAATAATATTCCATTGTAAACATATACCAAATTTTAATGATCCACTCAGGAGAATTGATGGGCACTTGGGTTGTTTCCACATCCTTGCAATAGTGAATTATGCTGCCATAAACATTTGGGTGCAGATGTCTTTATAATAGAATGTCTTATGCTCTTTTGGGTAGATGCCTAATAATGCTATTGCTGGATCAAAGGTATTTCTATTTTTAGCACTTTGAGGTTTTTCCAAATTCTTTTCTACAAAGGTTGCACTAATTTGCAGTCCCACCAGCAGTGTAAGAGTGTTCCTGTCTCTCCACATCCTTGCCAGGATTTGTTGTTTTGGGATTTTTTGATAGAGGCCAATCTCACTGGTGTTAGGTGATATCTCATTGTGGTTTTCATTTGCATTTACTCAAGATGGATAATAGACTTAAACCTACGGCATGAAACCTTAAGAATCTTAGAAGAAGACGTTGGGAAAACCCTTTCAGACATCGGCCTAGGCAAAGAATTCTTGAAGAAGACCCCCAAAGCAATCACCACAGCAACAAAAATAAACAAATGGGATCTGATTAAATTAAAAAGCTTCTGCACAGCCAAGGAAACTATCATTAGAGCAAATCGACAACCTACAGAATGGGAGAAAATATTTGCTCTCTACACTTCCGATAAAGGTCTGATAACAAGAATCTATCTAAAACTCAAAAGAATTAACAAGAAAAAATCAAACAACCCTATCAAGAAATGGGCAATGGAAATGGACAGAAACTTTTCCAAAGAAGACACAATAATGGCCAGCAAACATAAAAAAATGCTCAACATCTCTAATCATGAGAGGCAATTATTAAGTGATAAGGATAAATTTTTTTACTTCTGGTTTTCACTTCAATATGTAAAGAGGATGTTGCCATGCCCATTATTACAAGAGAAAGGTGGAAAAGCTGAAAATCAATGACTTTTCTTGGAATCAACAGAGAGGTTTTGAGGCAAACCAAACCTCCCCACTCAAACACTTCCGAGAGAGGCAGGCAAATTGAGAGAGTTATAGCCAATATCCGCTTACCTGGAACAGAAGACAGTGCAGCCATAAACTAGTAATTTTGATCAATTGCTGGAGGCTCAATGTGGACTAGCTTAAGAATGATAAAATCCTACAGAAAATAGTCTTAAGGAAGGTCCCAAATTTTATGGATTTTGTTTCCAGGAACTCACCAGGTTCTTATAGTGAAGATCCAAGAAAGATTCCCTCATGGCTCTGACAAGAGGAAAAATAATTATTATGAAATAGGCTCACAGTATTCTCAACAAAGGCCTATTCTCTAGAGAATAAGACTTTACCAGAACCTTAACTCAGTGGGGGCAGGACATTCCTCACACTCTTTTAGCTTCTAAATTTTCTGTAACATCTAAGGGTGAAGAGGGGAAGCTATACTGCTGGAAAAACTGATGAAAACAGTCCCTAGAATGGCTGAGATTTAATTAGAAAACTATGGCACAAATCCTATCCTGCATACCTTCTCACCACAACAGGGCTCTAGTAGGAGAACAGAGGATTGCAGTTGAAAGAGCTGCAAGGCACAGATTGTCTCTTAGGAGAGGTTATTTGGGAAGCCAAAAACTACAGGGAAGAAAAAAACAAGTACGTAGAAGGAATTTAAAGCCTGTGATGCTTACAGCTACAGGAAGCATTAAAAACAACTCAACTCCCAGCCAGATAACCATCAATCCTCACACTAAGTGTCTAAATTCCTGTTACCTGGTACAGCATATCTGATTTTAAACAAAAAATTACAGGGCATACTAAAAGGCAAAACAAACAAACCACATACATATAGTCTGAACAGACAAAGCAAGCATCAGAACCAGATTTCAAATTTAGTACCAGTGTTGGAATTATCAGGGAATCTTAAAATAAGTATGATAATATGTTAAGGGCTTTAAAGGAAAAGTAGACAGCACATAGGAACAAATGGTAATGTAAACAGAGGGATAGAAAATCTAAGTATCAATAGGACATGCTAGAAAGACACTGTGACAAATGAGGAATGTCTTTGCCCATCAGTAGACTGTATATGGTCAAGGAAAGAATCAGTGAACTTGAAGAAAATAGAAACTTCCAAAACTGAAGTGCATATAAATAACATAATGGAAAAAAAGAATAGAACATCCAATAATTGTGGGACAATTTTAGAAAGTATAATATTTGTGTAATTGAAATAATGTGGGATGAAAAATAAGGAATGAGTAGAAGAAATATTTGAAGTAACAATGGCGAAGAACTTCCCAACATAAATGGCAAACACTAAACTACAGATCCAGGATGATCAGAGAACACCAAGCATGATAATTATTCACAATATATTCACAATGGATACATTGTTAATAAATTGTACATATTAATCTAATAAGTAATTTAAGCATTATTATTTAGGCTTAATGATATAGAAGTGACATAGAAGCAAAAAATAAATTCAATATGGAGGAGAAAAGCAGTAAATGAAAAAAATACTTTTTTTTACTGTATGGTAATAATTTATAAGTTGCATTAAGAATTTTAAAGTTAGGTGAAGAAAAGGATTGGCCTGAGAGGTAAAATTTTAAATACGGCTATGAGCTCTGTCTCACTGAAAAGGCAACATTTAGGATTTGTGTGTGAGAGAGCAGACCAGTCTTATATCTGAGGAAAGAGAGTTTCAGGTTCATGGTATAGCAAGTGATATAGCCTATAAATGGATGGGTAACAGACCTGTTCAAGGAGCAGAAGGGAGGCCAGTACAGTAAGAGTGGAGTAAGCGAAGTCGCTAGTTGTATAAAACAAGGTCAAAGATGCAACAAGGGCCAGATCGTGTAGTGCTCTGGGGACCATGTTCTTCATGGCTTTAACTATGAATGAAATGGCAGTTCTTGGGGATTGTAAGCACATGTGCATTTGACCCAAATTTTATTTGGAAATGAACACTTTGGTAGCTATGTTGAGAATAAATTGTAAGGACAGGACACTGAAAACATGGAAAATAAATAGGAGATGACATCTTGCTATAATCCAAGCAAGGGATTTGATTAAGGTGATTGCAATGGAACTGATGTCAGCAATTGGATTCTGGATTTTTTTTGAAGTTTAAGCCAATACGAAAGCCTGATGGATGAGTTGCAGAATATAGGAGAAAGAAACAAGTCAAGGATGATTCAAAGATGTTTATTTTGAATAATTGGAAGATGGAGTGGTCATTAACTGAGAATAGGAAGACTGAGGATGCAGCAATTTTGTGGAGAAATATTATGACTTAAATTTAAACATACTGAGTTAGAGATGCCTACTTAGAAATCCAAATGTAGCAGTAGAGGAGGCATTTGCATATATGAACCCAAACAACCAGCAAAAATACACAGGATCAGGGTTAAATAAAGGAGAGCTATCAGCCAACAGAGATATTTAGATTCATGAGATCTGTAATGAAGTGAGTGTAAAAGAGAAGAGAAAAGTTCTAGAGCCCCAGTGCTTTAAGAGGTTGCGGTTGCGGGAATGGGATTAACAAGGAAAAAAACGAATAAGAAGCTTCTGTGGGAGAAATCAAGTGAAGAAAGTGTTTCATGGAGGAAAGAGTGGCCAATTTTCTCAAATGTTATTGGTATTTAAAGTAAGATAATGATTGAGAATTGGCTACTAAGTTTAGTAATGAGAAAATTACTGGTGACATTAAGAGCAATCTCGGTGGAATTCTGGAAGTGAAATCTTGTTTGGAGAGGTTAAAGAGAGAATAGGAGAAATGAAATCAGAAGTATAAACCAGTGCTTCTCAAACTTTAATGTGCATGCTAATTACTTGGGAATCTGGTTAAAATATAGATTCTAATTTTTGACCTAGGGTAGAGTCCAAGATTCTGCATTTTTAACAATTTCACAAATTATATTGATACTGCTGGTCCAAGGACCACTCTTTGAGTAGCAAAGATTTAGTAAACTTATTTAAGGAGTGCTCTTGTAGAGATGCCTGAGAAATAGTGGATCTGCTGAAGGATAAGTTCTACATTTGAATATGTTTTAAGATGGAAGAAATGACATCATGTTTACATGCCTATGAAAAATGTGATGATGTAGTAGAGATGACAATACCTGGAATGCTGTGTGAAAAGTGTGATAAGATCTAAGGTGAAAGGTGACATACTGGCTTTAGGTACCAGTGAACAGTTCAATTTGAATAACAGAAAAAAATTCAGAAACATGAATACAAATTCAGGAAGATAATGGGATATGGGGGTAGGATCTTGTATGTTATTTTTTTACTGCTTTGATTGTCTCAGTGAAATAAGAATTTTCTTTTTTTCTCACATTGAAAAATGTTCTATCCTAATAGTCCCAAAAGTATTTTTTTTTTGACTTCAGAATATTACAGGGATACAATCGCTTTGGTCACACAAATTGCCTTTGCACCTCCAGAGTGAGATCTACAAATGTGCCCATCCCCCAGACAGCATGCACCATACCTGTTAGGTGTGAATTTATCCATCCCCTCCTCTCCCCACTACCTGCCCAACACTTTATGAATGTTACTTCCATATGTGCACATAAGTGTTGATAGATTAGTACCAATTTGATGGTGAGTACATGTGTTGTTTGTTTTTTCATTCTTGTGATAATTCACTTAGAATTATGTGAATTAGAATTCACTTAGACTTATTATTCACTGAGAAGAATGTGCTCCATCTCCATCCAGGATACTATAAGAGGTAGTTCACCATTTTTTATGGCTGAGTAGTACTCCATGGTATACATATATCACATTTTTTAATCCATTTGTACATTGATGGGCACTTGGGTTGTTTCCATATCTTTTGAGCATGGGAAAGAGATGTCTGAGTTTTGAAGAGAAAGGAGAGTATGAAGTAATGAGTAATGGTCTAAAATAAGAAGAGGTTGGATGGATTACACAAACATAGACCAATTGCCAAGCATTATACAGGGCCCATTTGAAGTTTGTATCATGGTTTTAAAGAGTGATGTTGTCAACATGGTTGCATTTTTCTCAGCTATTTTCAGGTGTATGAGTACAGATGGAAAACCAGAGGAGAGTGAGTTAAATCAGGATGGAGTTTTATTTTTGACTATAAATTATAACTACTCCCTAGACCTGATATTCTTAAAAGCTTGAATTTTTTCCTTCTATATTTTACATATATCACATGAACATGTAAAACTTGGTGGTAGCAGTGTAAACTTTAACTGGAAAAAAAACCCTTGTTTGATAATATGAAAGTACTGGATGAATATAAATCATTCATCCTATGTATACATGTGTTTTTAAGTGCAACCCAAAATTAACTATTCAAAATTGATAAGTCATGAAAAAACAATAATGATAACTAAACTTTTGAACACCTATGTGGAACTTTTATGCACAATTTACCTGTATTAATTCATTTAAACATCAGAATAGTATACTGAATTTGGTGTAAGAAAACTAAAGGCCCAAAACATAATTAATTTGCCTAAGGACAAATGGCTTGTAACCTGAGAAGCATGAATTAGAACTCAATCTAGCTACAGAGCCCAATCTCTCACAAATGGACTATTTTTAGTTTTCACATAATTGTGGGTTTAAAATTTATATCTCAGAAATTCTGGTATTAATATAAACTTAAAATAAAATTGAATGGAACATTAATTAATCCATAAATGTACCTTCTTCATTAAAAGAAATTTCAGACAATTTTAACATAAATTCAATTGATTAAATATTTTCTGTGACACAAAAACAGATATTTCACAAAGTATGGATTATAAAGATAAAGGAAAAATCTGGATTTGATTAAAACAGAGACTCTTCACAAGCCTTGTCAGGTTTTAATATTTTCATCAGTTTCTTATTGAGGAGGAAATGAAAAAAAATTAAAACCTTGAAAGTAACTTTAGATATTAAGCCTAGAGAATCAAAGGAATAGTTCTATGAAAATTCTTTATCAAAGTGTAAATATTTACTTAATGGATAACTATGCCAATTCTTTATTTGGGGAAATAGGAAAAGTTGAATGAAATACACAGTCTTTTCAGTCAATCCTGACCTGAGTTTGCTCCAATAAACCAACAAATATTTAATTAAAATATTTGTGTTGTATAGAAAAATCATTAATGAGATCTCTTTAACCAACTATTAGTCTACGCATTAAAGTAACTAGAAAATTTTCATAAAATATTTGAGAAAAGTACCCCTTTCTTTTGGAAAATCTAAATTGAGTTACCAGTGAAATAAATACTTGTCTACTTATTATGAACATTCAGCATATTCTATTTAGGTGTCAACCTATGTATTCAGGTACAATTTTAATTTTGCCACTAGTGAATTCATCATCACATTTCTGATCCACAGTTTCTTGAGGAACAGTTTCTTGAATCTTGGAACAATTTCTGCATGTGGTATTTGAAACCTAGTGATTCCCATTGAATAGAGCTGAGCTGACCCATGACCCTGGGCTCTTTCAAGAGTTGTCCCAATATGAATGCTCAGATTCACCAATAATCAAGGAGTTGCACATTAAAGAACTTGGAAGTATAGACTCTAAGAACTTATAGTAGCGTTAGCTTATTTTTTTCTGTATAGAACTTCCAAATAAATGAAGTCTATAAATATTCTTAGATAGAAAGAAAATATAATTGTGAATACTTCTTAAGTTATATGTGATAATTCAATTATATTTCAAATATAAACACAATAATGGATTATTTTACATTTGAATAATATATTAAATTTTATGTGAAAGAAGAAATATCTAAAAATATCTAATAACTAAATAAAAAAGTTAAAGAGTGTGGGAGGCTTACTAGATATTGTCTATTACATTAAATTCTCCCTAATCAAAACATACCTTCTGGAGAGAAAATAAATTAAGGATATAGAAAAGAGTATAGTATTTGATCTGATTAAATATAGAAATTTAATACAGGACTATGTGGCATTTCAATTGAGTGGGGAAAAGTGGGTATACTTAATAAATGGGCTGTAATAACTGGTTATTTACTAGGAAAAAATCACCTCTATAATAAACCACCAAAAAATTGAAATTTCAGATAAATACTTTCAACTGTCAAATTTATTTAAATGAGTAACTATAAAATGAATGTCTTAAAATTATAGTAGTGATAAATTTAGTAATATAACTCACAAAGATAACTTTGATAAAAATTAAAATTATTTATAAATATATATTACAAAATAATTTAGAAAATTATGATATGAAAGAGGATAATATCTAAGCTTTACAACACATCCTTACAAATTAATTAATAAAAGACAATAAACAATAGAAAAGTGGAAAATTATATAACTGAATCATTTCAATTAAGCAAATGTTCAAATGGTTAGTAAATATGGGAATAAATGCTCAAATTCACCAATAATCAGGGAGTTGCACATTAAAGAAACAATGATATTTTTCATTTAATAGATTTATGAAAATTATAAATAAATTAATGCAAAAAATAAATAAAGTTAAATTACTTGATGTTGAATGTAATGACAAAAATGAATAAACTCATACATGTAGCAGACTTATCCATATAATTGTGCAGCTTAAGAATTAATCTTAGGAGAAGGAATACGTGCCCAGCCCAGAGCAGCATAAGAGTCATACATTCTGGCTTAGGTTTACCTAACAAACAGGGTTGCTGCTTGAAGGCATAACAAAGAGTTTGATCTTCTGCACGTAAGCAAATGTTGCCCAGCCCCACAGCCCTGGGGGTCTGGAGGCCACTTGATAAACACCTTGCCCTTATGGGGTACCGCCTGAGCTCATGGCATGGCTGTTTAGCTCACGACGGGTAAGCCCCTTCATGCAGAGGGGAGCAACCTAAGACAGGCACAGTTGCGGGGGGCCAGGCTGGAAGGAATGGGAACAAAGTTCCCCTTTGTGGCTGCATTGCTTGTCTGTGCTTATCTCAAACTCTGGCTTATGGCCGTAGGCTTAAGCAACCCATTAAGACCCCGAGTCATGGGACATCTGTGTCCTTAGGCTACGTGTTCCGGAATCTATGGCCATTGTTGCAATGCCTGGGTGGTCACGTATAAGGAAGTAACTTTGATTTTTTGACTATAAGAATAAAGTGACTGGGGCATTCAGTGCTGCAGTCTTGTACCGTCTTTATGTGTGTGTCTTTCTTTGTCTGTCTCTTTGTGTTATATGTCCATCCCCTGTCCTGCGAATGGGCCACGTCACATACATTACTAGTGGGAATATAAATTTTTGGAGTTATTTTGGAAAACTCCTTCTCAATATATATCAAATTATAAATCGTCATATTTTTGACACAAAAGCCCACTTATGAATTCTATTTCATATATACATAAGCACCAAAACATAAGAATATATACAAAACAATGATAGTTGCAGCATTATTGATCAAAGAAATATCTGGAATCACAGGCATGTCTACCCATTGACAGATGTCTGAATAAAATGATTCATCCACTTAGTGTATAACCACCAATATTGTATAACCACCAATGGCTGCATAATGACTAGATGCAAAAATGATACCATTTTTGTAAAGTAAAAAGTGACAAAAATGTATACAAGTGTACATGTTACTATAAGATTATAAGTAGAGTTGCTTCATATTTAACTATTTAAACACACACCTGTTTACATATGCATGCTCATTTACATAAAAATATGAAAGATTTATCATCAAAATGTTAATTGTAGATATTTTATGGTGGTATTTCAGACTATGTTAACTTTTGTTCTCAAACTTTTTGTATTAGATGAGCCAATTTAATATAAGCAAGCAATAGATGGAAAATTTTAAAAAATGAAGCTATTTATTCCAAAAAATAAAATATAATAAGTAAATCTGATCTCTGTGGAGACAAAGGAGACTATGTGTCCTTACTCTTATTCACCCAGAAAGATGAGCCACAGAAGTGAAATAAGAGAAACACCTGCTACAAGAATGATCATTATAAACAAGCAGAATTAAAGGGGACACATAATAATTAATTCTTAATGCTGAGGGAGTCATTTTTTATTGTTACTTATATAGGCTGCCTCTTGCTTTAAAGATTAACTTTTAAATGGCATAGTTTAAGTGAAAAGGAAGGAGAAAAATAAATCTTATAAAACAAAGATAAAATAAATAGTCTCATATAAGAAAACAGATAGGTTATGTTTTATAATTTCCCCCTCCCCCTGTGGCCTAGCAGTTAAGCTAAGATACATCAGTCAAGCCAGGCAATCAATCAGCTCATAAGCCATAGCCATAGCCAAGATCATAGCAAACATAGCTTAACAATAGATCTCTTTTATTATATAAAGGAGCATTTTTCTTTCCAGTTTAAACAGAGAATAAAGTTCTCATCACACACTGAGAGTCTATCTAAGACAACACATAAAATAAAACAAATAGGGAAAGTTTACATTAAAAAGTTCAAATAGATATGGATAAGAATCAAGAATAACACTAAAGGATTTATACTCCAAATTTCAGCTTTTAAAATTTTTATTAGAGGATAGTAAAAATTCTGCAAAACAAATGTCTTATATAGCAATAAGATATTTATAAAAATGTGTGTAAGAAATAAAGTTCATTATTTTCATAATACAATAAGCAAAAGACAAGTTTATCTGAAGCAACATTTGAACCTTATTATGTTTTCATTTATTAATATAGATTTTATAAATATGCAGGAACTTTTCACACATTAGAGGCTAATGAAAGATAATATCCTGTCCCAACATACTTAAAAATTTTATTTGCAAACATAATGAAATAAAGTATATAAAAATACTTTTGTTTGTTTCTAATTTAAATTATATATCAAAAAGAAAAAAGTTACAGTTAGAAGACAGGAGTGTGGCTAAAGGGTTATAAAATCCTTGACTATTTACCTTGAAAAAAATTGGGCATAGTAATATTTTTTTTTAGTTTAGAGAGTAATTGTTTACATAATGCACTCTGAAAAATGTAGTATAAAATATAGTAGACTGTTTAAGACAACGCAGAATTGGGATTGTGATCACCAACTTTAGGGTTAAAAAGACTTTACTTACCAAGTCACTTTGAGAAATTTATTTATCTTGACCTCTGCCTTATTGCATTTTGTACTGCTATAACCTGAATACCTGAGACTAGGTAATTTACAATGAATAGAAATGTATTTGGCTCATGGTTCTGGAGCTGGAAAGTCTAAGAGCATGTGGTTGGCATTTGGTGGAGGCCATCTTGCTATGTCATAACATGGTGGAAGGCATCACATGGGCAAGAGAGAGCACATGAGAGAATAAGAGGAGCTGGAATTTGTTTTTATAGCAAATTCACTCTTACATTAATGAATCCAATCCTGAAATAACAAGAATAATCCATTCCTGAGAGAAGAGCACTCATTACCTAATCATCTCTCTAAGATCCCACCTCTCAACACTGTTGCATGGGAGATTAAGGTTACAACACATGAAATTTATGGGACACATTTAACCACAGCAGCTTCAATTTCCTTATATGTGAGGTTATTACAAAAGAATAGAAGAGATAATATACACATATCACAGAATAGGATCCAAAAATGAGACTTCTTTCTGATTTTTTTTTTTTTTTTTTTGAGACAGAGTCTCACTCTGTTGCCTGGGCTAGAGTGAGTGCCGTGGCGTCAGCCTTGCTCACAGGAACCTCAAACTCCTGGGCTCGAGCAATCCTCCTGCCTCAGCCTCCCGAGTAGCTGGGACTACAGACATGCACCACCATGCCTGGCTAATTTTTTCTATATATTTTTAGTTGGCCAATTAATTGCTTTCTATTTATAGTAGAGACGGGGTCTCGCTCTTGCTCAGGCTGGTTTCGAACTCCTGAACTCGAGCGATCCGCCCGCCTCGGCCTCCCAGAGAGCTAGGATTACAGGCGTGAGCCACCGCGCCTGGCCTTCCTTCTGATTTTTTAACCTCTCATTCAGTTTTAAAATAATCTTGAAATGTACATCATGTCTGAGATTAAAATATATTCATCATACTTTTTGTTCTATTTGATTTGAAGTAATATTCTTGTTACCTATATATTATTGCTCGTTTCAACTTTATTTTTATATCTTGTCATTCTTTTCCTATTGCTATTTTGAATATATTTTCACACAAGAAATTGGAAATTGCTATGGTTTGAATGTGTGTGAGTTTGTGTGTTGGAAACTTAATCCCCAATGAAATAGTATTGAAAGGTAGGACCTTTAAGAGGTGATTAGGTCATGAGGTCTCTGCCCTCCTGAATGCATTAATGCTGTTAAGGTGGAAGTGGGTTAGTAATCTCAAGAGTGTATTCCTAAAACAGGAACAAGTTCATCCCCCTTCCCCTTCTTTGTTACACATGCTCTCTTGCCCTTCCACCTTCCCCCATGGGACGATATCACAAAAAGGCTCTTGCCAGATACAGGCCTCCCTATCCCCACCTTGAACTTTCCAGTAAGAAATAATTCTCTGTTTCTTTTTTTTTTTTTTTTTTTATAAATTACCCAGTCTTCAGTATTCTGTTATAGCAGCACAAAATGTTCTAAGACAGAAACATAATGCACTTTTGTTTAATTTTTATTCTTATCATTGTAATAGGGAAGTTCTAAATATTACATAGTGCCAGCTTTATCTTTATTCTCAACAACTTATGAATTTTGGAAGAAGTTTACATCTTGTTCAATAAACAGGGTTAAAACTTTTGGTGACCCTGATATACCACTGTGTAGATTTCAACTTAAAATTGAAGTAGCCCTCTCACGATATGAAGATTGAGTCAGAGGGGTAAATATTAAAAATATGACAATTTTAATTTTTTGAAGATATGGTATATAACTTCTGAGACAATTGTCAAGAATATATATGAATATATTTTGCTAATTTTTACTATGAGTATTTATAATCAATATGCATTTTTCGTGTACTTTTTTTAGTATTTGCATCTTTTAGTCTTGAGAATTCTGAGGAAAAATGATATAATGCTTCTTTCCAAGACTTTTAAAAATGATTTAACCCTTAAATATTGCTTAAAGAACCTTAAAACATTCATAAGACTTTCAAGTATTTTGTTGAATAGGCAATTAACAAATATTTAATTCAATTTATTCATAAAACTCACCAAACTAACTCGAACAAACTGAGTTGAAATTATTTGATCTTTTCTTACATAGATATATCTTATAGAAATTCTTTTGTTGCTTGGCCCACGAGTATTCTTAGCTTAAACAAAGCAAAAACTCAAATATTTTTAATATCTTTAAGGTCAAAATATACATATTATAGTTTATATATTTTTAACATTTTATACTTTTTTATTACAAAGTTTATCATCTCCTAAACTTTTGTACACTTTAATAAAAGTGTTAGATGAAAAATAATCTTTGATATTTGAATTTAAATTTAAAAGCTAAAATATAGTCTGAAATATCAATTAATATTAATTACAGTGTATTTAGTTAAGGTTTATATAGAAGGATAATGTCATATTTAACCTGATAATTTTTCTTTGCTTTGGGCAATTACCTTAAAAGAGTCATTAACAACCATATCATTCCAAATGGAGTAAATATTTCATTGGCTAGAATATCCAAAATTTTGAATTTTAACTAGAAACAAAGACCCAGTTTAGCTTAATTTTTAAAGAACCTGGAGGCATGATAATAAATAAACATTTATTAAGCACTAACTATAAATAAAGCATGATGCTAAATAAAAATAAAAACTGTTCAAACTACATTTTCTTCCATTTGTAGATAATAGGAACTCAAAAAATACAAAACCATAAAAGACCTGTTATGTGGTAAAATTCATCAAATATTATTTAAATTAACAATCTTGAACTTTGAGGGTTAATATATTGTTTCAAATAGATCTGGAACATTCATCATTTGAAATCAATCTTTCAGAAGAAAAACATTGGCTTTAAATTTATTATTATAAAGCTTTTTGAAAGGGAAGACTCTTTAGCACTCAAATTGGAATCTAAAAGCTAACATTTAATTTAATGGCTCATTATTAATGTAAAATTAAGGCTCAGAAGAAAACATTTACGAATATCAAGTTCTGGAATCAACCAAAGAGTATATAAATTTACTGTAAAAGGGGTGATTGCAAGGGTTTGGTCTATAAGCCCTGTTAATAGACATTTTAATCTACCTACAGATTTTCTGTGAAATGATTTACTGAAATGCCTTTAATTCATATGACACCTAGTTTATAAGTGATTTGCAGAAAGTCACAAATGCTTTCATTTTCTTATAACTATTTCGGCATTTACCTTTAATCCAACTGTTCCTTTAAAGTAGAAGCTTGGTTTTCTGACGTTTGTTTCAAAGCCTTGGAGAGGTTAGTCAATAAATGTTTCTAGAATTGAATTGAACTGACTTCTTTTTCTAAAACATATACAAATAGTTTAAAATAACTATTAAAGAAGAATTAATAGACAACATATACTAAATACTTATCAGATAAGAGGCACCATGCTAAACACATAAATATTATTTTATTTAATTTCTATAATAATTCTTTGAAGTATTATATATCAAGTTAAGATTGTGTTTGGCTAAAACTTACAGGAAACTAAATGCTTAATGCAGGTAGGCACTTATTTCTCTCAAAAACAATTGAGGAATTTACATGACAGCTCTGTTGCATAAAGCCCTCACATACTCAGCCTCTTTCCGACTGACCGCATCACAGCGAGTAGGTGAGCTGACTCTGGGTAGTGTGGTTGAGTTTAGAAAGGAAAGGTGAGAAGAAAAAGATGTGGAAGGAAAAACCAGCAGCTATTCAGAAAAAGACACGTGACACCTTTCATTTGTCAGCCCTAGTCATATACATAAATATAAGGAAAAGAAAAATAAGAAAAGTTGTCTTCAATTTGGAAGACCATATATCCAAGAAAAAGGTATTTGTATGGAAGAAGACACGAATATTAATGGAAAACTAAAATGTTTATTTATGCATTTTAAGAATACACTCAAGAGGTGGTGACTCCCACGTAATCCCAGCACTTTGTGAGGCGGAGACCGAAGGATCGCTTGAGCCCAGGAGTTCGAGAAAAGCCTGGGGGACATAGTGAGACTTCGTTTCTGCAAAGAATAAAAAATTAGCCAAGCGCAAGTGTCCCACACCTCTAGGGCCTGCTACTTGGCAGGCTGAGGCAGGAAGTTCCTTTGAGCCCAGGAGTTGGGGGCTGCAGTGAGCTATGATGGGGCCATCACACTCCAGCTTGGGTAACAAAGCCAGACAATGTTTCAAAAAGAAAAAAATATATACTCAAGAGATGAAAATTTCTAAATATCCAAAGTTGATAAAATTAATAAATGGCAAAGCACATTCAAACAGAAAATTTCTCATTAAAATTTTTTTTTTAACTTAGAAATTCTTACGACTTTCCATTAGGTTTTATACACTGCATTTATGTTTTCTAGGATTATAATGGGAAAGAACATTAAGTGTAAAAAATTAGTGAAATACAGAGGAACCTCCCGAAAATAATAAATACCTTATCTTACCAATCATAAATGATAATTGCTACTGATTCTTGGTGCTTTACATTTTAATCTATTTGTTGCTCTGTGTGTTTTTCATGGCTTATCGGGAGTAGCAAGAAATTGCAAGTCTTAGAGAATCAAGTCATAGTTTTAAATTGTACTGTATAATTAATTAATTTATGACATATATCCCTATTTTGTATATAGACTTCTCAATTGCTCAATTTATTGTATTTCTTAGACAATAAATAAATGTAAAATATAAAAAATAGAGAATATTAAATGATAGATGAAGTAGAGATAAAAAGTGGTGGAACCAAATGGTGCTGAGTTATAAAGACTAAATTTATTCTGAAAATCCAAGCATTTCATTACTTTATAGTTAGTAAAATGATTTCACTTATATATTCCAATTCAGAATATTTTGCTAAATCCAAGGCAAATCTGAATGCATGTGTTATCAAATCTGAACAAATGTATTTTTCAGCTTCTTGACAGTTACTGCTTGCATAAATTCAAGGTGGAAGTGACAAGATCTGCTAGTTCCAATAATAGTGCTGTGAAAGAAGTTGATGAACAATAGATAAGAAAATAGATTTATTATTTAACAGCATTTCAAGGCACAAGATTTACACAAATTGCTATAATTCATTATAGTAAAGGTGACATGATATTTATGATTTCTACCTTAAAACTAGATAATTGAATTACGGGCCTTAGTAACTGAAAATATATATTAGCTGATACTAATGCTGATGCTCTGGATTTTCTCTTCTTCCTAAACACATGGAATATTAAAATTCTAAGCTTTCTTGTAACGTGGTAGGAGCATGTGACAATTTCTGGCCAATGGATTATGAAGCAAATTGGTAGGTATCGTTTCTGGGGTGAATTATAGAACAATTGGTTGGGCTTAACCATATTCTCTTTCTCCAAGCTGCAGCAAATGGCAATCAGATTGTTGAGTCCCACTCAACTTGGATTTATGAAGAGCTGCTTGGTTCATTGTTCCCCACCATTGCTCAACTGTCTTGCATTGGACATTTAGCGCAGAGGAGGAAAATAAGGCAGAAGTAACCAATATTAATTAAGACTATGAGATTTTGGATTACTGTATTTTTCTGTCAGTAAAACTAACATATTATAATATGATTACTACAGCTTGGAATAATTAAAGCTGTAAATTTAAAATTTAATCTCTGAAATCACAGAAAAATGTTTATTTTATATTAATGCAAATATTATTTTATAACCATTTGTTTCTGGTGTGGATCAGATAATTTCCCTATTATTAGTTTATGAAAATATAATGAAAAGTTGAATTATAATAAATATGTATTACATATATACACATTTTTTACATTAACTACAAATTTATTTGATATATTGTTAATATTTTGGAATAATATTTAAATAAGTTTCATGGAATCAGGGAGACAGAAAAAGCATTCACTTGTTGACTTACCATAGTGGGTTACAAATTTAGTCTATATATCTTCAACATTCATACCTAAAATAGGTGATTCGATCATGAGGGGGTGTGCTCATGAATGGGCTGAGGGCCCTTATAAGAGGCTGAAGAGATCAGAGTTCTTCCTTTTTGCCAAGGGAGGACACAGGAAGGAGACAGCAGTCTAAGAACCAGACATAGAATTTGTTGACACCTTAATCTTGGACTTCCCAACCTCGAAATATGTAAAAAATAGATTTCTGTTGTTTTTAAGCCATGGAGTCTATGCTATCCTGTTATACTATCCTGAATGAACTAAGACAAGTGGCACAGATTGTAAGGGAAAAATCTAACTTTCAATTCAAAACCAAACATTTGATTTTACAAATCCAGAATTTAACACATTAGCTACCAATGAGTTGTATTTAACTTAGTCTGGTTTTTAGCCTGGGGACACATGAAGCAAAACCCTGCAGTTGATTTGTGGAAATCTTACTGGTTGATGTTCTTATTGTTACAGTTAATATTGACAATTTAATTCTAAAAATGTGGATTGCATTGCATATAACTCATACACAGAAAACAATAAAAAGTAACAAATTAGACAGGATCATTTTGTTTTAATAAAACACCTTGGCACCAGGGAAAATTTTTTTCTAGTGTGGCGATCAATGTGTTAAACATATTTCACGAAACCATGTTTTGTTTTTTTTTGAGACAGAGTCTCACACTGTTGCTCCGGCTAGAGTGCCATGGCATCAGCCTAGCTCACAGCAACCTCATGCTAAAGGGCTCAAGCAAACCTCCTGCCTCTGAGTAGCCAGGGCTACAGGCATGTGCCACCATGCCCGGCTAATTTTTTCTATATATTTTTAGTTGGCCAATTAATTTCTTTCTATTTTTAGTAGAGATGGGTCTCACTCTTGCTCAGGCTGGTTTCAAACTCCTGACCTTGAGTGATCCATGCACCTCGGCCTCCCAGAGTGCTAGGATTACAGGCGTGAGCCACCAGGCCTGGCCTGAAACCATGTTTTTTGTATGAGTTGTTGCTTTGAAAATTAGATGCATACCTTAAAAGAAATAGCATAAACTCCCTTCTTATTTCCAGCAGTACAGTAATCTTTCATGAGATGTTTAACATATTTTCATCAGGAAATCTAACATTTTGTTTCAGATAATCTGATTTTATTCTCTTTTTGAGCATGAGGGGAGAAGTATATTGTCCCATTCAATTTGATTTTCATTCCATAGAATCCAAGTATAAAACAAGCTAATACTGTGGTACTCTTTATTATAAAACCCTTCAGCCTTTCTAAAATAGAATTCTGTGAGAGAATTAAGCTATAACATACTTAGACATCCATTAAACATAATAAATTAGCTACTTTTCTATAAAGCTACAATGGTACTAGTTATGTGCCATCCTTAAAAAAAATTGAGAAAATAGTAAAATCATTTTCTTTATCCAGTAGAGTTGAGAAAGCCTCCAATATCAGTCCATATTATCCATAGATAGGATAAATCCCAAACTTCTAAAGATGGCCTATAGAAGCCTCATTGACCTAATATTGGACACATTGCTTGCCCAGACTTGTCACCAGCCTCTGACTCTAGCCTATAAGGAAATAGTTTTGTACACATGCAGTGATGCTTTTACTACTTGCAACATTTTTGTCAGTTCCATTTAACAACTTAATACATATTCATCTTCTTCCCCAACAGGAGGCGAGCTTATTTCGTGTTTCTTATTCTTGAGTTAAGGCTTGTCCAGCAAATGCCAGTCAACTCCACAATCCTTTTAATTATTATTGTTCCATGTCTTTCAGATACTGGGGCATTTGTACAAGCCAAGGCATTCTCACCTGTATTTCATTCTTGTTTATCCACCACCAGAAGAGCATCTTAACAATGGGGAAACTACAAAATGCCAGAGTATAGCACCATGCCATTGCTTGTCACCATCCCACACCAACAATATAGTCCTTGTTGACATCTGACCAATGAGGGATGCAATTCCTAAAGCTCACTCTGAAGAACTGTCTCCAATGCCAATTCTGGTAATCCTTTAATGTGCCATCCACTTATACCCGCCCTCACCCCCAAAAAAGAGATTGATGAGACAAAGACTAATATGTTGTTTGTTAATTTGAAAAGAATCCGAGGAAGCATCTGTTAGTAAGTAGGGAAAGTGAGACACTGAAGTAAGGAAAAAATGTGTTAGTTATTCTAAAGATACTCTCTGAGAAACTATTTGGAACACATCACAATTGTCCCACCAGAAAACAGGGAGCTAGGGCAATTATCTACCAATACCAGCCCCTGTTGTTTGAAGGTTTCTTATGGTGTGGGTGTGTTAATTTCCCCAGTACCCACCTTGAGCCTAGAGTGGTGGGTGAAGCAAACTTCCAAAGTGCTGTAAAGCTTTCATGCAAGAGGTTTCAAGTGAAGCTACTTAGTCTACTAGGTACTTTGGACTATAGACGCAGGTGTATTCAGGTGGCCTGAGCTGTTACAAGGCATGTCATTGACAGTATCTGTTATATTGCCTCAAGATTCTTTGCATGATGTCATATATTTATAACCATTAGTGCTATAGTTTCCATGCTACACTGAAAAAAAACTTGAGAAAGGAAATCACATATGATAGTCCCTGGTACATAGAGTTCAGTATGTTAACTGTCAACAAGTCCTATTGATTCAATTTCCTAATTGGTTCTTGAATTTGCCTTCCAATCTATCCCCAGAATCCTACATATTTCATCATTTTTTTTCTGCCAGAATACTATAATACCTTCATAATTTACTTTCCTATCACTTATTTTCCTTTTTCCTAATCCGACTTCATTGTAAGAGTGCTCTTTTTAAAAGTTAAACTGGATCATGACTCCACTGCTTAAAGTCCTTAAAATTACAGCAAGCTCCTTATATTTTATATTAGTACCTGCCATTTATTAAGCCTTTAAGACCAATTCAAAGAATATTATGTAAATCATCTTATAATTTTACCAATATTATAAGAAAATAATTACAAGATTTTAAGAAAATATGTCTATGGAGGAAGAAAAAAGTTTAAGGACTATTGCTCTTTGACATGTTTATATGTAACATAGGCCACACCAATATTTAACAAAAATTAAGTTTCTGTGGCATAAGTAACTCATACTTCTTTGGGTCTAGTTGTTGCCTATTATTTTAGAGCCTTAGCAATGCCACACTCTATAAAATTTCCTCCAGTATTTATGAGCATTCTTTAGGAGTAATCCATGTAAGCCTATGAAACTGATGTGTCAGCCCCCATAGGACACAACAGGCTCTGTAGATGCTGCTGATGAATTGAAAACCTCAAGTTGCTCACTAAATATGGTGATGCACAGAGAAACCACATATTTCTTGCTTTATATTATTTTATTTAAAAAGTAGTATTGTCTTTTATATCTGGGGAAATTTCAGCATTGTCATCAGAAAATTTACGAAGTTTTTATTCACAGGCCTCTCTTTAAAAAAAACGTTATTTCTTGAGAGGTTAAACGTGAGACAAATGTAAGAGGCAGAACTCTGCTTTTCTCAGTAATTCCTTATTTTTAACGCTTAGGATGTTGTAACTCACCCATGCCCTTTAATGTGCCTATCAAGAGACTTTAGGTTAGTGGGTCCACTGGTTCATAAGATGTGATCATATATGCATCCCAGGGGACAATGTGGTTGAACTCCAATTATAATCTTCAGTGCAAATGTTTGTTCTTTACAGTTCTCATTATACCTGCAGTCCCCAACCCCTGTGCTGAGGACCAACCTGTAAGTGTCTGTGGCCTGTTAAGAGCTACACAGCAGAAGGTGAGCAACAGGCTAGTGAGGGAAGCTGCACCTGTATTTGCAGCCGCGCCTCATCACTCACATCACTGCCTGAGCTCTGCCTCCTGTCAGATTAGCTGCAGCATTAGATTCTCATGGGAGTGCTAACCCTGCTATAAAACTGAGCGTGCAACAGATCTATGTTCAACGCTTTTTATGAAAACCTAATGCCTGATGATCTGAGGTGGAGCTGAGGCAGTGATGCTAGTGCTGGGGAGTGGCTGCAAATACAGATTATAATTAGCAGAGAGGTTTGACTGCACAGAGATCATAAATCAATTGCTTTCATACTCATATCAAAACCCTATCAGTGAGTGGCAAGTGACAATTAAGCTGCATCTGGTGGCAGGCTTTATAGTGGAATGTGAGTTGATGTACTTCAATTGCATACCTGCAACTGGTGACAGGCTTTCAGTCAGTATCCTACACTTATTTTAGTCTGCCCATGGCCCACTCATTATTTTATTTACTACATCCATCCGTGCCTCATTCCTGCACTCCACTGGTCTCAGTCACAGTTCTGATAAGCCCACAAGCTAACCCTAGCAAAAATGAATAAAAAACAAATGTCGCTGAAAAGCTTCTTTGAAAAGGGGGAAAGACCCAATGATGAGACAGCAGAAGACTCTAAGACCACCAACAAAATGAAAGCTGCATTTAAAAGAAAATACCAAGAGTCCTACTTAAATTACAGTTTACTGCAATAGGTGATTCACATTCTCCAAGCCCTCTTTGTATACTATGTGGCAACCAGCTATCCAGTGAAGCCATTAAACCTTCAAAACTACTTCAGGACATGGATACCAAGCACCCATCATTAAAAGACAAGGCTTTGGAGTTTTTCAAAAGAAAAAAGAACAAATGTGAATATGAAGAACAGAAGCAGTTATTGAAGGCCACCACTTCATTATGTCTACACTGAGAACATCATTCTTAATAGCTAACTGCATTGCTAAAGCTAAGAAGCCCTTTACTATAGGTGAAGAGTTGATCTTGCCTGCTGCTAAGGACATTTGCCATGAACTTTTAGGAAAGGCTGCAGTTCAAAAGGTGGCACGTGTTCATTTTTGGCTAGCACCATAACTAGGCAAATTGATGAATATTGAGGCACAATTTTTAGATAGGATTAATGAGTCACCATGGTATGCAATCGAAGCTGACAAGTCTACTGATATTGGCAACAACGCAACAATGCTCGTTTTTGTGTGATATGTTTTTCGGGAGGATGTACATGAGGATATGTTATGTGCACTTTCGTTCCCAACCAACACCACAGCTGCAAAACTATTCAAGTCTTTAAATGATTACATATCAGGAAAACTGAATTGGTCATTTTGTGTTGGTATATGCATGGACAGATCAGCTGCCATGACTGGACATTTTCTGGTTTCACTACTTGGTTCAAGGAAGTCACTTTTGAAAGTCAGTCTACACACTGTGTCATCCATAGAGAAATGCTGGCTAGCCAAAAAATGTCACCTGAACTAAACAACATTTTTCACATTGTGCAAAATCATCAACTACCTTAAAGTACATAGCCTTAACTCACTTCTGTTTCACAGCTCTGTGAGATGGACACAGAGCATACATGTCTTCTCTTATACACAGAAGTGAGATGGCTTTCTAAAGGTAGATTACTGGCCAGAGTTTTTGAGGTCTGAGGGCTACTCCAGAGGTTTCTTTTAGAAAAACAGTCACCACTGGCAGCACATTTCAATGACACAGAATGGGTTCTAAAACTTGCTTACTTGTGTGACATATTCAACCTGCTCAACAAACTCAATCTGTCACTTCAGGGGAGAATGACAACTGTATTCAAGTCAACAGATAAAGTGACTGCATTCAAAGCCAAACTGGAATTATGGGGGCAACAAGTGGACATTGAAATTTTTGACATGTTTCAAACATTAGCAGAGATTTTGAAAGAGATTGAACCAGGACCTTCTTTCTCTCAGCTGGTGCATGATCATCTGTCTCACCTTTCAAAAGAGTTTGAGCATTACTTTCCAACCACAAAAGATCCCCAAACTGGGAAGGAATGGATCTCCAACCCATTTGTGAATAAGCCAGGTGAATCAACTTTGTGATAGAAGAGGATCAACTGCTTGCGATTGCAAAGAACAATGGCTTTAAAGGTATGTTTGAGACAACTTCAAATTCTGGATTACAGACAAGGCAGAATACCCCGACATCGCCACAAAAGCACTGAAAAGCCTGCTTCCATTTCCAGCATCCTATCTTTGTGAAGCAGTGTTTTCTGCAGTGATAGCAACCAAAACGAGATGATGAGGTAGACTAGACATAAGCAATGCACCTCGAGTGTCACTGTCTCCCATCACTCCCTGATGAAACCATCTAGTTGCAGGAAAACAAGCTCAGGGTTCCCACTGATTCTGCATTATGTTGAGTTGTATAATTATTTCATTATGTATTATAATGTAACAATAATAAAAATAAAGTGCACAATAAATGTAATGTACTTGAATCATCCCAAAACTATCCCCTCACCCTGGTGCATGGAAAAACTGTCTTCCATGAAACTCATCCCTGGTGCCAAAAAGGTTGGGGACCGCTGCATTATACTATAAAAAATAAGGAAAATATCAAAAGTGCAATATCTTATATAATCTCATAATTTTCACATTATTTTCCTATATATTTGAAAGCATTTAAAACATATATTTATTTTTAAATTTAATAAGGCATAAAGATTTTATGAAAATAAGCTGATTTGGTTCCCATACATTTAAAAGTCTGTTCTGAATGCATACTTTTCTTATAATACATGGTATGTGAAAGATATATTACTATATGCTGGGAAGGTCACACTTTTTTAAGGTAGAAGAGACTAGAAAGTACATGACTGACTGAAGATCAATTCAGAAGCATGTGTTCATTTTCAGAGGATATAGAGACATGATTGAACAATGGTTTAATCTCTTCAAGGAAAGCTGTCCACAGAAATCTACAAAGCCATATTTGCCACATTTCTACCAGGAGTGGCATAGAATTTAGAGAGCAAGGATTGTATATTTTAGAAGTCAAGCTCTCTAGCACAGTTAATAGATTGTTGCTTTTTGAAATTGCCTCATCCTACTGTGGAATAAAAGAGACATCCTTCAAAGGGAAAACCTATAATGGTCCCCTGCCAGGGAGGTCATGGAGAAGGTTTTTGTTTTGGAATACATAACCCTCAATATCCCTTGATGCCCTAAGTTTCTATGAAGTAATATTATTTTCTGTCTATAACTCATGTCTCTGGCATGATTTATTTTCAATTTATGTGTATGTTAGCTATAGAACTTGCTCTAGGTTACCTTCAATAAAGGAAAAGTCAGTAGATAAATAATGAGATTAACATTATAATAGGATTTTTAACACAAACCCTGAGCCCACCAAGAGAAGAGAAGAGAATATTACTGAAGGTAGCCAGAGATATAATCATGTAACACAAAATCTGTAAGGTGGGAAATCCATAACCAGGTAATTAAAGCATTACTAGACTGGATCTTGAAATTTGAATACAAAGAGAATAGAGTGTAGTTTGTGTGCATGCTTTTATATGATTTTGTGATTTATTCCAGCAATATGGAAAGCTGATAATTCAGGGAGGTGCTGCTATATGCTGGTGAGAGAGTAAAAGAACAGCAGAAATCATTGGATTCCATGTTAGATCTTACAAAACCAAATTCCCATCAAAATTAGTAAGGACATTTCAATAATAATAGAAAATGTCCTTAAAGGTGGAGCATACTTAAGGGAATATTGGATGTCGAGTAAGCAATCTTGAGTCAGCTACTTTTTAAAATACACTGCTTTAAACAACCGATGTTACCTCCTTATCTGCAAAGTATGATTATTAATTATAGCTTACTGGGCCCATTATGAGGATTTAACTAATTAGATGTAAAAATATCTGGTACATGTTAGGAAACTCAGTAAGTCTTAAGTGATTCTGAAACTGTTAGCTAAAAATGACCAAAAATGTATTATGGCTTTATAAATAAGGAATTTTGAATCATTCTTGATATGCTTGCATTAAAATAAAGACAACTTGACTACTTAAAAGGAAATGATTTTTACTTACATCAGGATTGCTCAGCAACACCTTTATTGTATCTTGAATCTCCAATATCACTAGCATTGCCACATCTTTTCCCTAATCTTTACCATAATCCTCTCATGTGGCTCTCATCCCATCTGATGTGATTCATTATTTTTTCAAAGTACAGCACACATTTACACATCTCTTAACTCATCCATAAACCTGGCCACAATGTACCCTCACCCATACAGTATGTGAAAGCTAAGAGATGAATGAAGAAATAGGCTTTGATTCAAGGATAGAATGAGATTCTGAATTATTTGAGACATTGTTTTAGGCTTGGGTAAGGGGGAGAGTCAAAACACATATTTGGCATACATTACTTGATTTGAAACAAGGAAGCAAAATAACCAAATGCAATATTCTTATATTTGATCATGCTTATTAGACATCCAAAAATGTCCTAATAACTATAAATATATCTTTTAGAAGTTGTGTGGGAAACTATTGACACAGAGGCTAATAGGTATAGACTTGTAGGTAGTTGATAAGATATCACTATCCAGTAGTGCTGTTAGTGGAACAAGTGAATAATTAGCTTAAGGGTATTGGGGTTTCTTGAGCTGAACTAGCCTCTCCCCAAGTAAATTTATGCATATTGACTTTATGTCCAAGCAAAATGGTGATTCCATATTAAAGAGAGCATATTTTGCAAAGAGATGATGATTCTTCATACATACAGAATGTGTACTGGTGGACTTTCCTAAACTATGAATGATGCCTAATTCATGAATAAATTTCAAAATCTTAATGTTTATCTTTAGTAGGTGGTATATGATTATTTCTTCCATACTGATTAATAAATTAGTGTGAGACAAGTGAGTATCTCAAGACTTAAAAATCAAAGAGACAGGAATTTAAATCTAGGCTTTGGATCTTATTAGTTGTATCCCTTGGGCAAACTACTTGTCATCTCTCTGACTCTCAATTTCCTTCATCTCAAAATGTATAGTAATATAATTTACCAAACAAGCTTTCTAAACATTAATTTACAAAATAAAAGGGCCTGAGAAATAGCTACAGTACTAGATATATGTAGATTTCCTCAAGAGACAGAAACCAATTCATTTATTAATGATAATGCTTTTTGTAACTGTATTGAGTTAGGGTTCATTAGCATGTTTTAAAATGTGATATACTATAATTTTATAATACTAACACAATAGTAATAGCTAAATTTATTAGAAAATTTTATTATATACAAAGTGATTTTATATACATTATCTCATTTCATTCCCCCAAAAAAGCTCATGAGGCAATTACTAAAGTAAAAATAATTATATAATTTTACAAATTGAAAAAATTGAAGCTTATAAAGTGACTTGACTGAAATTACAAACATAATGAATGACAGAGTTAGGACAAGAACCCCAGAATTTTTACCTCCACACTTCATTGATTCCATCAAAATATTTCACAGTTGTAATCATTTTTAGCTTTTGGGGAAATAGTTCTTAGCAAGAATGTCTCTCTCACTACATTAAGACAATAAAACAGCAAAATATCTAATCATTGTCATGAAGTTTCCCTTAGTTACAAAAAACTGATGACAGTATAACTAAAGATAATCCCTCTCTTATTGCTATTCTATACTAATCAACAAATAATACATAATATTTCCCAGTTTTATACTCTGAAATAAATTTTCTATATAGATAATCTAAGAATTCTAGACTACTTTCTAACACATGACACAATATCCACAAAAGAATTTGTGTTTACTTTGCAAATCAACTTTTTATGTTCATATGGTGAGTCAGTTTGGTAATTGGGAATCAGAGCTCACAACCTGAAATAGATGAAGTAATGAGAAATGAGACATTTAATTCAAATGACAGAAAAATCAAAATGAAGGTGGATATTGAATGTCTCTATCATAGAAGAGTCAAAAAGAGTTTGTACAAAACAAACCAGACCCTGGTTCCATTGTACTGTGTATTTTAATACTGTATTCTATGTTCTATAATAAAGTGGAAGAAATGATAGCAGTTTCACACACTTTAAAAATCTGGTTTAAAGAAAAAAAACCCTGAATATTAAAATTTTTCTGAACTTATCCTCAGGAGAGGTTATTATAAAATATTAATGGCATACCTATTTTATACCTTGTAAGTCTTCATACACATATTTTACATCATTTAAGACTTATTATTAGAACTCCAAATTAAATCTATTAAAAGTTTAATCATTATACAACCTGACAGTGGCCAAGGGAATTTTCAATAGCTTTAAAAGCATGAGGAATATCAATATAATAATATGTGTGAAACACTATCTCATAGATTGACATAAATAAGAGAAAGTTAATATTATACATGTATACTTATGTACACATATATAATATATATGCAATAGGTATATTTATGTTTATTATCATTTGTGGTCTATAGTTACTATGATTCTACTTATCTAAACTAAATAACTAAAATAAATTAAAAGTGATTAAAACAGATTTGACTAGATGAATCCCCAAGTTGATTCATTGCTATAGGTCAATTTTACAGTTTCTAAAATATACCAGTTCTATTCAGGGAGAATCTTAGCACAAGCAAAGTAATATGAATGGGAATTTTTCCCTAGTGCAGTGCATCATTCCACAGAAATTTAAAATTAATATTTATTGAGTACTTGCATGTGATAAGCACTGTGCTAAATGATTTGCTTACCTTTACCTTTTTTTCATTTAGTTCTCACCTAGCCCAAAAAGTGTAAAAACAATGCTTTCTGCCAGTGATTTATGGCTTGTAAGTAGCTTGACAAATTTGCTCACCTTGCTTCCTTTCTTTTTCTTATCTCTGTCTAGTTTGTATCTCTCTTTACACGATGGGGTCCTGGGGGGAGAGTAGTTGATGATAGTTGATGACTGAATAAGTTGGAGTATCTAGTGTTTGAATTCAAAAAGATTGGGTAGAAATGGCTATGTGTAACCACCAGGAATGAAATGAAAAAAAGCACTGAAAAAAAAAAAGTAGGAAACACCAAGTTTCAAATCTGAAAAATTGTAATTAGTATACAAATTCAACAAGAAAAACAGAACAAAATCAGGTAAATAAAACAATAAACAAAGGTTGTTTGATGATAGATGAAATTAAGTTGGATTAGAAGTAGGTCATAAACAAATTAAAATACATACAAACAGTACATAGAAATTGGTAAAGGTGTTTGAAGGTTCTTACTCTGGGGAAAAGAACAGTTACAGATAACATTAGCTCAAAATAAGTTAAAATTTATGTTTTCACCTCTGTGATAACCATTAAAATAATGACAAATGAGTTAATGAGTTCAGTGCTGTTTACTCTCTGTTTGTCATATTCAGGATAGATAAATTTTCTTGCTTTGTCCTATTCTTTGCTTCAGAGGGCTGACATTGCATGGGCATTCGTGCCTTTTTGCTTTTTGTTAGCTTTGTCTATCGGATGGCATTGTCATCATATCTGAGGTTAGGAGAATAAAGATTGGGTATATTCCTCCTGTTCCAATCTTTCCTGCTTGTTGTTACATCCCACTAAGGCTACACATTGGACAGCCTATATTTGATGACTCCAGGCTCTAGTAACTCCATTTCCTCTCTTGCTCTTACAAATTGTAGTATGGTAGATATAAATACAAATACACAAGTAATTAGAATAAATGTTAATGGACTAAATATTCAATTTAAAAAACTGGGATTATCGGAAGGGGAACAAACTAATAAGTGAGCAATCTGCCAAAAATAAGATCCATCCACATTACTGAATACAGGTTCTCAAAAGACTTTCAGTTAAATACTTGAACATATAAGTCAGTGGTCTCCAACCTTTTTAGCACCAGAGACCAGTTTCATGGAAGACAAATTTTCCATGGATGGCAGGGGTTGGGGGGCTGGTTTGGGGATGATTCAAGAGCATTACATTTATTGTGCAGTCAAACCTCTCTGCTAATGATAATCTGTATTTGCAACAGCTCCCCAGCACTAGCATCACTGCCTCAGCTCCACCTGAAATCATCAGGCATTAGATTCTCATAAGGATGGTGCAACCTAGATCCCTCCAATGCACAGTTTACAGTAGGGTTTGTGCTCCTATGAGAATCTAATGCCATGGCTGTTGTGACAAGAGGCGGAGTTTATGCCATAATGGGAGCCATGGGAAGTGGCTGTAAATACAGATGAAGCTTTGCTTGCTAGCCAGCTGCTGACATCCTGCTGTGCAGCCCACTTGCTAACAGGCCACAGACTAGTATTGGTTCACAGCCCTGGTTGGGGACCACAGATATAAATAGAAACATAAATAACTGAGTTAATCTAGCTTTGGTATCTTGTAAAAATAGTCAAAAAAATCTCACCAGCCTACTTGCCACCTTGCACAGTAATACAGAAAATCCTCTCATCAAGCAGTGGAATCTATGTTTTCAATCCATGGATCTGGCTTTGAGATGTATTTTGGGCAATGGGATATTGACAGACATGATGCAAACAGAGCCTTGCAAAACTCATTCCTCTGAAGCTTGCTCTCTTTCTGTTCTTGGGAATTCTGTAAACACATGTGAATGAGACCAAGCTAGCCTATTGGAGAGAAGAGGCCCCAAGAATGGTGTGTTCTAATGGGCGGTCAGTCAATTCCTAGATAAACTGGAAACTAATTGCATCTGAGCCTGGCCCAGACCAGCAGTACAACTGAGCCCAGGCCGAATTGCTTACCTACAGAATGATTAATAAACATTTAGTGTGTAAAGCCACTAACGTTTTAGAGTAGTTACTATGAAACTAAAGCCGAGAGATTAATTAGTAATACTTTCAGCAAATACATTTAGAATCATCATGATACTCGAAAAAGTGAAGAAAATCTAATTGATTTTGGGAATCCAAAAGTTATTTCCAAAGTAAAAATATTTTTTCTGAGTAGATTGTAGGTTAATTTTATTACATAAGGGTAAGGCTGTGCCTCATTGAATAATTTAAAATCTCCATATCTATTTTTTATCTTTAAAATAAAGAAGTTGATGCAAGATTATCTTTATTATCTTTAATATCTCATGGCAGTTTCATGGGAGTAAATTCACCTTAAATGTTGATTTTGACGGTGAATTTCTGAATCACAGACCAGTAACAAAACTACTGAAAAAGGAGCACTGTTTCTGGATCTCAGCTCTCTATCCAGGAAGTAAATGAAGTGTTGTACCAAAATTTATGGTCATACTTTCTGCATTACTTCTATTTTCTTGCTAATAAAATAAGACTCTTCAAAATTTGTAACAGGTTTTCAATTCCAATTTGTTAGAACTCTGTGGCCCTTTAAAAATATGGCAATATCAAGGAAAATTAGATAGGAAAAGATAAAGTAGGAAGATACCAAATCCTTTTCAGAGTTTACAGAAATCCTTGTTGTGCTAAGCCTCGTAAACAAAGCACATTCCATTAATTACCAGTATTAATATTACCAAGGTGTTGTTAGAAATGTGTATATTCAGGCTTTTTCTTCCATTTTCTGAATTGGCATTTCTGGGTGTTATAAATTACCAAAATGTTTCTGAACCTTTAATGTATTTTTGAATCACCTAAATTCTTGGGACCATAAAACCAAAATACGGGCATACTAGGTGTTATATGTGACTTTATATTTTAAAAAATAATTACTAGTGGTCAAATATATCATACTATGATGAATATTGTTTCAAACAGCTTTTTGTAAGTTTCATTAATTGACAGCTCTTTGGAAACATGCTTAGTAGAGTACCTCACTATACAAGTGATTAATTGATATTTGTCATTGAATTGATGAATCTTTTAGATCTATTCTTTCACAAGAATAGACAAGACATGTTATTTTAATTCTTAAAATGGAATTAACTCTCTCTATATATGCACACTTCATATACTTCATATATGTATAAATACAGAGGAACATTAAATTTTATTTCATCTTGATGTTATGTAAACTCAATGCAGGTAAAATGAATTAAAATATTATATACCAGTCTTACCAAATGATTAAGATTGCTAAAACTTTAAGAATTCCTAAGACATTCAAAATAAAAATGGATTTATCAAGCCAATTAAATCATATATATAGTGATGGAGGACATATTTCTCTCTCACTCGTACATTGTAGAACATCATCTGTACTTAATATATACTCAGTGGGTTATATGTTCCTTGCTGACAAGAACAAATAGGGATAGTTAAATTAGATATAAACACTTTCTTGGGAAATTTTTAAATGTTACATAAGTCTGTAAATTGATTTATTATGCTGTTTACAAATTGTTAGACTCTTAACCTTATGATTAAAAACTGCAATGCGACATTGCCCCTCTTTTATTAAGATATTGGATATCCTTACTTTGACAGGTGAATGTTTTTAATAATGCTTTCTTCTTGGCCTTAGATAAGCTGCCTAAAATTAAAAAAATATCACAGGGATCAACTGGTTATTTGCCAAAATGTGTAATAGGTCATCTCTTGAATAAATGACACCAAAGATGTTGGTGTAATCTCAGCTAACTGCTAGTCATATTTAATATGTAATTTAAAAATCTAAATCTGAGAAAAGGAATAGCCTATAAACATTAATAATAAATTATCAGTATATTTACCACAATACCTTTAAAATTTTCTGCTGTCAAGAAATAGATTTGAACATTGACTATATAGAATTCTCATTTATTTTGATACTATATAGAATTTAGTGACTCTCGTAACTTTTTTCATCATAGTGTGCTATCAGCCAAGTGCTGCTAAAGAGTATATGAAAAAGCCAAATGTATTGAAAATGCATGATTAAGTCTCTAATTCTCTTAAAAGTTATTTATATTACATGGGACATCCTTCTATAGGAAACTCTAGGCAGATTGTGAGAGGAAAGTGATCAAAGATATCCCATTAACAATGATCAAGATTGCTTCTCACAAACAATTTATTAATAATATGGCTACTTCAAAATTTCACTATAGAAAAGACAAGGTCAATGGCATAAATGAATAAGGTATATACTGAGAAATGAGAATGAATTCATCATCAATATTTCCCTTGATGAACGTTCAAAAGAAATTTAAGTCAAATTAACATAATATTATTAAGTTATCATGAAAACTATCTAAATAATACATAAGAGTTGTATAGTGTTCTACAATTTGAGTTTATTTTTAAAAAAGTATATTAAACATTTACTTCATTTTTAAATGTCTCTGTCATGGTGGAGCTTACTTTACCCCATGTACAGATGACAAAATTGAGGTTTATAAATCTGCAAACTAGTACAACCTCTGTGGAAAGTAATATGGAAATACCTCAAAGAACTAAAAGTAGAGCTACCATTTGATCCAGCAATCCCACTTACTGGGTATCTACCCAAAGGAAAAAAAAAACACATTCTATAATAAAGACATCTGTACTCAAATGTTTTATAGCAGCACAATTCACAATTGCAAAGATGTGGAAGCAACCCAAGTGCTCATCAATACATGAGTGGATTAAGAAAATGTGGTATATGTATACCATGGTATTCTACTCAGCCACAAATAACAACTAATACCTCTTGTGTTATCCTGGATGGAGCTGGAGCCCATTCTTCTCAGTGAAGTATCACAAGAATGGAAAAACAAGCACCACATATACTCACCATCAAATTGGTACTAATTGATTAACACTTATGTGCACATATGGAAGTAACATTCATTGGATGTTGGGTAGGTGGGAGGGGGAGGAAGGCATGGGTATATACATACCTAATGGGTGTGGTGTGCACCATCTTGGGGTTGCATGTTTTCTTTAAAGACTTTTAGGTACTAAATGTTGGAGTTGGTTCTATCAGATATTGCTAAGATATGCTATAAAATAAACAGCCTAAAATTCTTGGCGACTTAACACAGAGAAATCTTTATTTCACAGTCATCTGCTGTGACTTTGCTTTGGGATGCAGTTCAGGACCAGGTCTACAAATATGTCTTCATGTATTGCTACCCCAATTAATATAACTTTTGGGACATGTCCTTCTTATAAGACAGGGTACAGAAACTAAAGAGCTGGTGAAAACTTGTAGTGTTACTAAAATGTCTGCTTAGATGTGGCACACATCATATTTATTCACATCTTGTTGGCCAAAGTAAAATAACCATGCAAATCAAAGGGAATTAATGATATCTTAATGGAACAGAATTGTATAATCTACCTATAAAGAGAAAAGAGGGAATAATTGAGAACAATAATACAATATGCCATTCAGAGTTTCATAAACATATTTTCTGGCCATAAGCCTACTCTCTTTCTAAAATACTTTCTGCTCTGTCCACTGTGAGGTATATAAAAGAAAAAGATTTCAACGTGCTAGGGGAAGTTTTGATCTAGTTTTACAAATAAGCATCCATAAAGGAATTATCTATAGAAAATTAAAAGGTGGGACCCAAGCAAGTTCCTGAGTATGGTAAAGTGTACATTTCCTAGGAATTCAGAGAAAGAAAAATTATTTTGTCTGCAGATGGAGGAAAATGCTGCATTGAGAAAGCGAAGATTGAAATGAATCTTTAAATTATAATAGATTTTTATTGGCAGAGAAGAAAGAAAACATTTAGATGCAAAAAGGAACATACACATATAGGACATTTGCCTCATTTGGGCGTTTAAAATAATATTGAAAGAGGGAAGATGCCTTTTTCCTAATGAGGAAGATTTGCTCATTTCTGTACACCAGAATGTTCAGGAGAATCTCAAGAGGATCTATGTAGATATTTGATTCCAAGCTTCCCATTCCTTCTTTTTCAGAGTCCTGATACTGGACACTTGCTAAAACCAATATTTCAGCATTTTCTGAATTTCTGCTACTCTTAGGATTGGGTCCTGCGTCCGATCCACACATTGATTGCACTTAGGCTACACAATTTGAAGACCTAATTAAATGCTCCAGCAGAGGCCTTTGGCTCTCACACTTTTTTTTCTAATTAGCATTTAATTGCTTAAACTGGTAATTGTCTCCCTTTAAAGAATCAATAGTAATTAATTGGTTAACAATCCTTATATTATTAATATTTTCCCTCTACCTCTCTAATGTCAGAGATAAGGCAGTCCATGTCCTACTCTCTGTGTGTAAAAATCTCAGCAATCACATTCCACAGATGTTAAGAACCATTGATGCTCCACTGTGCAGAGATGGGATTCTCATTACTTGCTCACTGGTAAGTAACCAAACACCAGAAGCCTTAGAATTGGCTTCTTTGGGACATTCCTGGGACCATCTGCCTTAGATTGGGTTCCCTAGAAGGAGAGACTGAGGCAAGGATTCAGGCACAGAAGATCTGCTGTTAGAAGGAACAGTTTACATACAACAAGCAACCCAAAGATGTGATCTCAGCTGGAGTTTAAATGGTATGAATTGCCACACAAAACTGATCCTATCTTGAAACAAAGGAACCTGTATTTTGTATCCCCCTTTTAATCAGTCATTGGTTGTAGGCTGCCTCTGGAGGGACAAAATTCTCTGATTAGGCAGCATCTGTTTTGCCAAGGGTATTTCCCCAAAGAAGGAGGATTGTATGAGCCATCAGGGGTCAATACTCCTAACAGCTGGGGAGTAGGTACAGTGGCCCAGAAAAGGGGACTTGCAACTCTGCTACAAGTGAAGCACGGCAAAAGTTAACAATTAAATTTTGCAATTAATGTATAATTTCATAACCTACAACCTACCAAGTAGTTGATATTTCATTTTACCAAAAAGTGATAAAAAAAAATCTATACTGGGTATGTTTTATTTTATTTTAATAACTAACTAGTGAAATTGAGATATTTTAAAATGATATTACATAATAATCTTTCCTTATTTTTGTAATCTAAGATCATTTATTACATGTTTTGTATTTAGTAATAAGAGAATATTTAATTAATTCTAGTAAGTTTCTAAATCGCTGGTGACATAAACACTTAAAATCTTCTATCTTGGGTACAAAACCAAATACCCTACATCATGAAAAAAATTAACGTGGATGCAAGGGAAGAATATTCTTGATTATTATTTCATATTTATACAGTTTTTGTTAATAATTTAACTTTAAAATTATATTTCATTATATCTGAGATATATATGAATATAAAACATCTATAAAACACAATATAGAAATAAGGTTTAATATAAATTGTTTGGTTAAATCTTCTGGAATAACCAATAAAGAAGAGGTGTAGATGCTGGGCTTTTATAAACTCATCAATCAGGGCTCAGCTGTCTATAGGCAGGAGGCCCTACTAACAGCTTCTGTCAGTATCCTGATGAATTTAACAGGATTTTATTCGTAACAGGGAGACTGATGAGATGTTTTATTGTTAGTGAAGATCCTTCTTCTCTACTAGATTTATCGAGTAGGTACTTATTACCAAAATCACACCACTCATTGTTTCATTTCTACACTGTTTGCTCATTTGTGTTTTCAGAAGAGGATGAGAAATTTCTAAGGATAAAATGAAGCCCATGAAATGGTGATAAAAATTTACATTTTTATAGCACTGTATAGTCTTTCAACCATTGTCACATTTTCCCTCTCATTTGATTTTTGCAACTGCACCATGATGTTGGCAGGACATACCATGTGTGGATTTTTTGTTTGTTTTGTCTTATGTTTTTTATGAAAAAAAGACATTCAAACACATTCAAGGTAATATACAAAGGAAATGTTCAATCCCAAACCAGACTCTAGCCCATTTCCAGATATTTCCAAATCCTTTTAACATTTATAATAATGTTACAATGTTTTCTCCCAACAGATAACAAAGCATTTCACAAATACATGTCTGTAAAAGATAACTAGCATTATTTTCACTTTAAGAATGCAATATATAAGTCACATAAGTGCTAAAGTTTAATAACACTTACAAAGTTAAGTAGGCCCCATTTGATACTTCTCTGTATTTGGAGAACAACAGTGTTACTAATTACTGCCTTTTCAGTTGTTAGCAGCAGGACTTACATTTGGCTGAGGATTTTAGCAATGGAATATTACTTAGTAAAGTGATCTGAATTCAGAAAACAAGCTAAAAAGTGTGGCAGTGCAATTCAGAATACTTTCCCGGCAGGAAACAGTTTAACATATTCCCTCTGTTCAATTGACTGCACAGTGCCGTTATGTCAGCTGCTTAACTCAAAGATCGCCCAGTGCTTCTCCCCTCCCCTCTAAGGAGGAGGCAGCAGGTGCAAAGATCAAGTTCCTTTCCTGATGTGGAAACATGGCATTCAGCAGAGTGCGCAGGGACTCAAATCAAACAATAGTTGTCAAGAGCATCAGCCCTACAGAAAAACTGCCAACCTTCTGTACTCCCCGGACCTCTTCACCTCCAGCTTGTATCATCTTCCTGTTCAATTTGATCTTTAGGCATGATCCCAACAGCGGGAAACAAACAGCAAAGGTTCAAGACAATAAAGAGAATGAGACAGTCAGATATTTTTCTGCCCATTTAGAAAACTGCATGCTCCTAGGGGTGTTAGAATTGGGAAGTGCACTAAAGGCAAAAAGGGGAAATGGGAAGGGGTTAATCTCCAGCTTCATTATGTGGCAGCTGGTTTAAATCTGAGGCATTGTGCTCATGCCAGTCTCAGGCCTAGGTAATTCATAATAGCCTAAAGTTCCAATATAAAAAGCACATAGCTGCAGGGAGACTTGTCAGCTTCCCTTACACAGCCTGTCATTTCCTTGGAAACATAATAATTAAGATGTCTGGTATAACTGCTTCTGCCAGAAATATTTTTAGATTTCAGCCCATTTCAAAAAATTCTAAATTCAAGGAGAGAATTATTAAATACTGCATGACAAACTAACGAAATTACTCTTACAGGTTTGTTCTGTCAAAAGGAACAGATACTTCATCTAAATCTCTTGACAGTAAGTAGAGAAATACCTAGACTTGAATTAAAAATAAAAGGATTGGCATCAGTTAGATTACAGCAAAAGCAGATGAAATGGGAAAGAAATATGCACACTTAATCAAAAAGCATTTTCTCAGTCTAAAAGACTGACACAATTTTAAAGGTAGAGCGACATCATCCCCCATCCTCATATTAATGCAATTGCCTTTTCTGATTATCCATATTATTCATAAGCAAACTACTTATCTTAGCATGGCGGCACTACAGAAGATGTTATTCAGTATCCATTCACTTGCAACTATCAGAGGAGGCAAGCCATGACGCTTTTATGGTGAATTAATTTCCTGTAGGTATAATAAAACTATTTTTAATATATATATGTATATCATCTCCATATCTGCCACATCTATCTCTACATGCATTTATCTACCCCTCCATCTCTCTATCTTCCTATATTTGCTTTTATCTCCTCTCTCCAATAAAAAGTGATCACCCTCAGAGCAGGGTATTTACCTGTTTGGTTTACTGGTATTTTCCTTTACCTGAATCACAGTAAGCTCAATAAATAAGTATTTGGATGGAGAAATAATGCACTTACTGACTGTTTTATAGAGATGGCTGATCTACAAATGTAGTAGATTTGAATAATGTCCTCCCCAAAGTCATGTTAGCCTGCAACCTCAAAGTGTGACCTTATTTGAAAATAGAGACTTTACAGATGTAATTAGTTAATGATCTGGAGATGAAATCATCCTGAATTATGGTGATCCCTAAATCTAATAACTGGTGTCTTTAGAAGAGGAAAAAACAGAAAGCCTTGTGAAGACGGAAGCAGAAATTGGGGTCATGCTGCCACAAACCAAGGAATGCCTGGGGCCCACCAGAAGCAGGAAGAGGCAAGGAAGGATTCTTCCCTGGAGCCTTCAGAGGGAGCATGGCCCTGCTGACACCTTGACTTCAGACTGCTGGCCTCCAGAGAGAATACATTTCTGTTGTTTTAAGCCAACTATTTTGTGGTACTTTGTTATGGTCAGCCCTAGGAGCTAATACAGCAGGGAAGTTCTTTCTGTATTTCAACAGTTGGACCAATTACTACTACAAGAAGAATTTGCAAGTGTCTACTCTTCCCAGAAACTAAGCAAGATGTGTGGGATACAGAGGCGAATAAGATTAAGTGGTACCTGAGGAATGTCTGTTTTTCTAGGGGAGATAGAAAAACCACAGACAATTGCAAATCACAGAATAAACAGATTTGCAAAATGATAGATACACAATGAAACTATGACATGGGGCCAAAATAAATACTTCATTATTTGTGACAAAAAAGAGAAAAAAGTTGACTCTGCCTTAATATGTATTCTGGTTTCTTTGATCTTAAAAGGCAATATGGCTACCATGAGTGTGTGCGCACACACACACACATTTCTGTGCATAGTGTGTGTGTGTGCATCTGTGTGTGTGTCACAAGACCATTGCACTTGTCAGTTGTCTATTTGTATTTGAGTGTAGGCATACATATGCATACACAGAGCTACACATATATACTAAATAGATGAATATGTAGATAGAGACAGCTGACCAGAATGCCTGGCCTAAAGTAGAGGCTTAAAGTCCATAGTTGTTTCTTTGTCCTGACTCACTTTTCAATTGACCTAATTTTGAATAACTCTGTTATTTATTTGAATTATTTACTTCCAGATCTCCAACTGGATTAAACACTTGGTGATATGAGTATTCACAAAATGTTTTGTACATCTATGTCTAATTTGCAATGATCAGTTTTAAACTTATGGCACCAGCACATACCATTCTCTGTTTTTTATTCACTATTTTTATTTTCTAAATTTTGCTAACGAAATCTATGCATGGTACCAAATTCTCCTGTCAATTATACTATTCTGCAGTTGTTAGTAGGTCCTCCTGCCTTGACTGGGAGGGTGCTTTCTTGGCTTTTATGACCTCCTATAAGTATGTTATCATAATCTAGTTTAACTGCTACTTTGTATACTCTTTTCTATTTCCGAAAGCATCTGTCTTTTATGGTGTTTTTTTCTTTTTTCCTTTATGATGTTTTACCTGTCCTTACCAACTGCAAGGAACTTTCTGTCTTTGGGCATTCATTTAAGTTCTTACAGCCTTATGTGGCTTCTTTTGCCAAATATGTATCAGCCATTTGCCCAGAGGCACACAGCATTGCATGCTTAATATAAATAGGGGAAAGTAGGCAGCCATATGTGACAAGGCTGGACCTTCAGAGATGATCCTCATGAAAGTTTTTTCATTCTTTTACCAAAGATTATTTCAAAAGTACATTTGGTGAGAGGGGCTCAATGAGAATGAAAGGCTAAAATAATTAACCAGAGTTAGAATACTTGCCCTTACAATCTTGAGAATGTTTTTATGATGAGGATTCTTAGTTCCTTGAGTAGAATTTACAACACTTTTCAATCTAGTCAAAGAGTTAGTGCCTCCCTGAACATACATCATATTAATAATGTAACTTTTGGGATGGTAGTCTATCAGAATTTCCAAACAAGTAACAATTAATGTTATTTTTTAAATCTAATGCTTACATTAGCACCCAGCATTCACAGTTAATACCAATTTAATGGTGAGTACATGAAGTGCTTGTTTTTCCATTCTTGTGATACTTCATTTAGAAGAATGTTTTCCAGTTACATCAAGATTAATACAAGAGGTATTAGTTTACTACTTTTTATGGCAGAGTAGTACTCTATGGTATACATATACCGCATTTTATTAATCAACTGAAGTATTGATGGGCACTTGGGTTATTTCCATATCTTTGCAATTGTGAATTGTGCTGTTATAAACATTTGAGTGCAGTTGTCTTTTTTTATGGAATGTCTTTTTTTCATTTTGGTAAATTCCCAGGACTGGGATTACTTTAGTAGATCAAATGGTAGACCTACTTTTAGTTCTTTGATATATCACCATACTACTTTCCATAGAGGTTGTACTAATTTGCAATCCCACCAACAGTGTGTGAGTATTCCTATCTCTCTGCATCCACACCAACATTTGTTGTTTTGGAACTTTTGGAAAAAAACCATTCTCAGTGGAGTTAAGTGATATCTCATTGTGGTTTTGATTTGCATTTCCCTGATGATTAGATATGTTGAGCATTTTTTCATATGTTTGTTGGCTATTAGTCTATCTTCTTTTTAAAAGTTTCTGTTCATGTTTTTTGCCCACTTCTTTATGGGTTGTTTGATTTTTTTTTCTTGCTGATTTGCTTGAGTTCTTTATAGATTCTAGTTATCAGCCCTTTATTGGATGTATAGCATGCAAATATTTTCTCCCATTCTGTCACTGTCTGCTCATCCTAATGATTGTTTCCTTGGATGTGCAGAAGTTTTTTAATTTGATCAGGTTTGTTAAAATGTCTATACTACCCAAAGTGATCTACAGATTTAATGCAGTCCCTATTCAAGCACCAACATCATTTTTTACAGATCTAGAGAAAGTAATTCTATGCTTCGTATGGAACCAGAGAAGACCCTGAATAGCCAAAGCAACCTTAAGCAAAAGGAACAAATTGGTAGGCATCAATTTACCAGACTTCAAGCTTTACCACAAGGCTATAGTAATGAAAACATCATGGGACTGGTACAAAAACAGGACATAGACCTTTGGAATAGGATGGAGAACCCAGATATAAAACCATCTGCATCTTGTCATCTGATCTTTGACAAAGAAGACAGAAGCATACACTGGGGTAAAGAATCCCTATTCAATAAATGGTGCTGGAAAAATTGGATACCAACATGTAGAAGACTGAAACAGGATCCACACTGCTCACCACTCACAAAAATTAACTCATGATGGATAACAGACTTAAACCTAAGGCATGAAACTATAAAAATTCTAGAAGAAAATGTTGGAAAAACTCTTATAGACATTGGCCTAGGCAAAGAATACCCACAAAGCAATCATGGCAAAAACAAAAACAAATAAATAGAGCTCTGGGTTCATTAAAAGTTAATTATTTCTATGTGGGCATCATGTCTAGGTTTCAAAGATTCACTTGTAATTCTTCACAGCCACTGTTCTGGTAGAGTATCCATGCTTTTCTACATTCATCCACACTGTTGCCAGCCTCACCTTACAATTCTCTTTTGGATAATATTTTACTTCCTATCTACAATTTTAAGTCATGTGTACTACTTAAGAATTGGTTTAACTGTCATTTCTTTTTAGAATATTTTTTAAAGTATAAAGTATAAATAAATATTCTTGGTTTTGAAAATTGAAATACTTGACAAAAATAAAGATTCTTGAGACTTTTACCATAATAATGAAGTCATTTTAACGAATTAGCTGTATAATGGTTTAATTCTTCCTAATGTAATTGTTAAACATCTAAGAGACAACTAACCAAATCTACAATTAATAGTACTATTATATGCACTATGCCCATAAAGATAGAACACGATAGTCATGACTAGAATATTAGTATGTATATTTGAAATGACCATTGCTGAAAGAGTTATTTCAAATTTTCATTTCATTAGTTTTATAATGTGAAGCCAATATGCTATCAAATTTGTCACTGGAGGCAAAAATATCACCAGTTATTTTTGAAAATTGGAAGCACTGATGCTCCTTTCTATTCATTCTTGCACAAATCTGTTCAAAGTTAGAAATATTCTTCCTTTTTGCTCTTATGACTCTTTGCTTGCACTCTTTCGCTTAGACTACACACTGAACTGCCACTGTTAGTTTACATCTCTGCTATTTCCCAGTCTGTGAGCAGCATAAGGGCAAAAATCTGATTTATTTATATTTGAGTCCTTAGCAACTGCAACAGCTTAGAGTTCAACTAGACAACCCCAGCGTGTTATAAATAAGGATGTTTGCATTCAAAGAGGTTAAGCGATTTGCCTCAGAAAATAAAGCTACCACTTGACAATAAGCTATAAATAATACATAATAATAATACATAATAAAGCTTGCTTTATTCTAAACTAGACATTGATAACAACGATATTGACAGAAAATTATGAATGATTTTTCACTTACTAAAGTTTATCTTTTGGCCAGAGGTAGCCAATGTCACACAACAATGTTTAAAACAATTTATATCTGCCACTGTAATATCCACATTGCTGATTATCCATAATAAATTATTTCCTGATAACCACTATATTCTGATTGAACTCATTTTGGCATCAATCCCTACGTTAGAAAGAGAACTGATTAATTTTAATTATAAAATGTACTAAGTATAACTATGAAACTAAATTTCCCTCAAATTTCAAGCATAGGAAGGAATGAATGTTGAAGGAGGCTAAATCACTGGACTAGTTTTGATAGTTTCTCTGACATGTCTATGAGAAGTTATTGTATTAGTTTGCCTGAGATATTTAAATGTGATTGATTCATGGTTATTTCATGGAAAACTTTCAGTTTAGATAATCCTACAGGCCCCATATATTCCTTTTTTCCTGAGTAACAGCATCCAGTCCAGAAAGCACTCTGTGTCATTTATCTACAAAAACTGTCTTGCTGTGCATTTGTTTTATTCAGTAATACTTCCTACTCCCCACCAAGCAAGGGAAATCTAGGGATGAATAAATTTCATATTGCTATCTATAGATAGGGCAGTATACCAAGTTCTTCTTTACCAATTCTTAGGACATTCCCAGCCTTGGCAAAGAGATTATGGAGAAAATATGACATACCAGAATTTAATTTGTTTTATAACTGAATTCTTGCCCACTCAGATCACTAAAGATGGCTTTACATGCCATTGAAGGAAAGATACTCTATTTCTCGTTTTGACAATTCTATTTTCACAACCTCATTCTTTGTAGCCCTTTATGCCTTTCCTGAAACTGAAAGCTGGACCATCTGCCATGGGGGTGTCTCTTGTGTTTCCCTTTCCCTTTGATTTTCACAATTAGAGTAGATATGCTGATTAACTCCCTTCAAACAGACATCAGACATTGTCATTAAAAACCCATCAATGAAATAATTTTCAAGACTGCATTTGTTTCCTTGATTTTCCCATAGACCTTTTCAATAAAAAGCGAGAATTCCCATTTTCAAAAAATGTAAATGTAAAATTGTCACAAACTTCAACTCTGACAATTTTAATCTAAATATAAGTCATTGTTAAACTATTACAATAAAGTTGCCAGGAAGTATAAAAAGAAAACAAAATTGGCAGTAGACTATGTGGTCATAAATATACTCATTAAACCCTATTCCTTCATTTGAAAACCCAGGATATTACTATTTCAATGGTACCAAAAACAATAAAAATCTGAATTAATTTAGATCTATCTTTGTATTGTCAGCAAGAAGAGCTTTTAAGCTTTTCTAAAAACTAACAAATGGTAATAATAATAATAAAATAAACCAAAACTATGATTATGTTTTTTAAGAAAGTTACCATAAAATTTTAATAGAACCAAACATCCCTTCTGAAGATTATGTTCCTTAGAAAGGGCCAAATTTTGACAGTGGTTTACAAATGTTGCAAAATAAAATATATTTTAACAATTACTATTCTAAGGAATAACAAAATAAGTTCTGCAATAAAATTAATATAATTTTATTAGAAGCAAAACAAATTTTAATATATCTTTCCTTGCTTATCTTAGATATCTATGAAATTGTGGAGTTTGGTTTATAGAAGATTAACCAGTTTTGTCAATATGATTGTGACTACAAATTTTAAAGACCCCTGGTGTGGTTAAAATTGCATACTATAGGGTCAGTTCTGCTGCATGGAACTCAAGCAGGGTGTGTTAGGAAAGTTAGTCTTGAAATAAGATCCTCCTGCCCTAACATAGAATATGTTCATTATATTTCCTATATTTGTGTTAATTAGTTCTTTAAAATTCTATTCCTATATCAATCTTAATTAGTTATCTGTCTTTATATTGCAGGACAAGTTGATATCTTAATGTATTCTTTTATAAATAATAACTAGTTAAATGTTATTTACACTTTATGTCTTTTTTAAAAATTTGCTAGATTTTTAAGTTAATGTTAAGTCTGGATATGGATTTCCTCTTCTAAACATTCATATTTCTTACAAGATGCCATCATCTGAGCTTTGACACATGAACAATTCATTTTAGAGGAAAATGTATTTAAGAAAACAAATTTGATGGCATGCTGGAGAACGTTTCAGTCACTACTTTTTGCACCAGGGAATGGAGTCACCATCAAGTGTCTAAAATACTTTTCTTTAAGCACCAAATTTAGCAATGATTATAACATAGGCACTTTTGTAAAGTCAATTGCATTTATTTTATGACTTAATGAAAATAATTTCCCAATGTAAACTTTTTCTTTATGCTTGAGGACTTCTAGCCTCTAGAACTGACAATAAATTTGTCACAATTAGTCTACATTGTTTTAAGCCACACAATTTGTGACAGTTTATAATGGCTTCCCTAGTAAACTAATACACCCTCATATACTACTATTATCTTGAAGAAACTGAGGCAGAGGTGTTATATACTTAATCTAATGGCACATAGTAATATATATTAGAGCTGAGGGTAAACCCAACTATCTGACTCTAGAGACTAAACTCTACAATGATGCAAAACTTGCCTTGTGAAGGTGTTCCTAAAATGTAATGAATTATCTTCTACCTCTATATTTTTATCTGATGCATAGCAATTAATACTCTTATAATAATGGAAATATCTACAAAAAAACTTTATAAATTATAATTTTTATATGTTGTATTTAAATTGATAAATTAAGCTTTAAATATACTAGGAAATACACTTCTCAGCCTATCAGAATGGTCACGCTACAGGCTGTAATCCTTTATAAAAAATATAGTTCTCCTTTGAAAATTAAAAATATATATATATACACACACACACACACTAGGGAAAGTTCAATATTTGAAATTTATAATAATCTTCATATGTATGATTTTTACATTTTATGAAAGATCATAAGTAAATTTTCAATAAATCATTCAAGGTAGACTCTTCGGTCATTAATTAAATATAAGATACTTTTTTTACCTTTTTTGAGACAGAGTCTCACTCTCTTGCCCGTGCTAGAGTGCAATGGTGTCAGCCTAGCTCACAGCAACCTCAAACTCCTGGGCTCAGGCGATCCTCCTGCCTCAGCCTCCTGCGTAGCAGGGACTACAGGCATGTGCCACCATGCCCAGCTAATTTTTTTCTATATATATTTTTAGTTGTCTAGATAATTTCTTTCTATTTTTAGTAGAGAGAGAGTCTCACTTTTGCTCAGGCTGGTCTCGAACTCCTGACCTCAAGCAATCCTCCAGCCTCGGCCTCCCAGAGTGCTAGGATTACAGGCGTGAGCCTCTGTGTCTAGTCCAGATACTCTTAATAACTTGAAAAATTGGTCACTTTTCAATCAATGTATTTTTAAAAGTTTTTGACAAATTGTGAAATTTAGAAGAAAGCCATTGTTTAGCTTTTTATCTCCTAATACAGTACAATCTTCCAACTGTTCTTTAATATGACATATAGAGATGTGATATATCAAATAAATGTATTTTGTGATTTATTTTAGCTGTACTCTTATGTTTTAATGATTATTTACATTTTAAACACAAAATGTTTATCTTTCCATAAATAATACTTATAAGAAGGAGGATCTAAACTAAATTTGTAAGTTTAAGGAAACGTTGTAGTAAATTGTGTGCAAAATTTGCTTGTTTTTAGAGCTTTCTTAGTCCTTAATATCTCCTCATGCTGTAGTTCTGTGCTGTAAATCTCAAAGATAGTATTATATTAAATGTTGAGTGTTCCTTATAGTTACTTAACTTTAAAAGTACTTCTTACTTCAACAGTTCAAAAGCGATTTTAGTTAATACCAGCTAAGTCAGAGAAAACAGTATTCTTATTCTAGTGACAAAATACAGGCATCCAAAAAGAAAATTATTTCAGGGGTCAAAGAATTTATCTAATTCCATCGTCTCATGGTATAGAGGAGGAATCTGAGGCTCAAAAAATGACATTTTCTGGCTAAATTTCCATAATAAGTTAGTGGCACAGCTTAGAATAGAGGCATACTGGTTTCTTGACTCTCATATTTATGCACTTTGCACTACTGCCTCTCGTGACTTCACTGTGTTGGAATATCATTTTTTAAAATCCTCTTGTTCTTCTATACCCTGTCAACTTTACCATGTACTCCTAATCATTCGAAGATGAGCCAATGTTTGGTATAGCTATTTACAAAGACTACTCATTTCTTAAACATTGTTCCTGCATCTGCATTGGAATTTTATATTTTTTTCTTGAGAATGCATTTTTTCCCAAATGATAAATTTACTGTTAAACAGGGAAAATCACCTTTCCTCTATTCCTATTTCTGTATCTGTTGCCCTCAAGATATATTCCCTTATTAGTCAAATGGTAGTCACCTAATTAACTGAACTTTAATTTTGATCTGTCTGTTCACTACTTTCCTCTTGAGTGAAACAAGCCCTCAGGATATGAGAACTTGTCATAATAGTTTCCAAATGTGAAGGGTTATAGTCCACATAATGCCTCAACATTTTATTTGTCATTCAGCTTTTTCCTTGCCTCTTGCTAAGAAAGTACTACTTGCCACAAGAGTGTGATATTTATCTGCTTTAACCTTTCTGACCCAAGAGAGCTCATCATTGTCCAAACTAAATGACAGTCACAGTGTGTACACTTTCTCTGTTGAAGGAAAAAACAGATACTGTAATTTGAACAACTTCATACTAAATATATTTTTTAAAGAAATAAAGAACAAAGGAGGGGTATATTTGGGCATCCCTCTTCCCACTTACTTTCTTTTTTAATGACTCAAGCACTATTGGAAAAATATCTATAATGAGGGTGGAAAATTATCTTCGGTTAGCTGGATTTGGATGGTTGGCCATAAAAACACAATGATGTGACCACTTCAATTTCAATTATGCTGTCCACTGTCTGAACATATTTCCCATAATTTTGTTTGAGAAGTGTGATCATATGGCTGTTAACTGAATGTTGGTAGTAGCACTGAAAAAACAAACTCAGTTTAAATAGATAATTATATTCTTTTATAAATACCTGGTTTTCTCCTTTATTGCTACTAACATGCTTGGGTGAGTGGGTCCCTTATCTCTTTTCTCAGAACATAGTTGGAACCATCTAGGAGGGAAGAGACAATATATCTGAATAAACATTCCTTAAAAACATAGTTCTTCTGTAGAATAATGCATTTTTTTCCTAAGCAACATCTAATGTCACAAGATTATCTTAGCAATTGACAGAAATTATATTATTTAATGTACATCAATGTACAATTTGGGGAAAATAATCATTGCAGGTCACATTACCCTTAAAACAGAATGCTCATCAGGGAAAAGTAGTAGTTTACATCTTTTCATATCGCATTCTGCCGAATACTTAGCAACAAAAGTAATTTTCAGCAATCCTAGGGCAATTCTCCTCCTGGATTTCAGAAAAAAATGATTTCATGGAAAAGTACTGAATACCTATTAACATTCAGAAAACTCAATGGTTGATTAGCTGATCTGTCGCTATGATAATATTCTCCCATCATTAATATATTTGATCCTATTCTCCTAGGAAATAAAGAAAAATAGTTTTTGTCCTTTAAGGTATTAGCTAATTATGTGATTAAAATGAAGGGCACCCCCCCCCCCCCAGCCCAACAGAGTCCAAGTAAGGATTTTTGTGAGTACATCAAGGTCCATCAAAAGAATCTACACAATTGTTGCTGCTACATTCCCTCCGCAGCTGGCTAGAATTCATAAGATTGAGAAGATAAGACACTGAGACTGTTTTAACATTTATTCTTCAATTCAACTTATATACATACATATCACCCAATACATAGTCATGCAATGTATTAAAAAATAAATCAAGAAATAGGGTTAAGTAAAGAAAAGAAAAAAAATCACTCTGAATTCAACCACAAAAAGTTAGTTTTTTATGAACTTTTAGATTTTTCCGCTAATTTTAAATAGATGTACTATTGACATCACAACACACTCTGTTCTATAATCTACATTTGTTACTAAATATTTTTGTTATTCTTCCTATGTCAAGAAGCATATTCATTTACATTTTCATTTTACAGGGCTACATATATTTGAATAGTTTTCATATTTCATAATTTTTATATGCAAACTTGTCTGCTTATATGAATTATTTCCAAATTTATACACTACAAAATATTTATAAATAGTCTTCTTATGTATGTGTATTTGCACACTCTACAGATTATTAGTATATGATGAATTTCAAAAACATAATTCTTTTAGATATTTATTTTTATATTGCCAAGAAAAAAGTTATATCAATAGATACTTCCATAATATAAGCATAAAAATAACATGCAATTTTTCATTTTTTAATTCTGAATTTTATTCTTTACTCATTCAGATATTTCATATAGAGTATGTTACATATATTTTCCTTAAGTGGTCTACCACATATTCAACATGATTTACATAAAATTTCATCTTCAGCATACACTACAATATTTTTTGTATTTGGATATTTTCCTAGATTTTCTTTTTAAATTAATTTTTCATATATTTTGGCATTATTACCATATTTTAACATACTGTTTTCCTAAATATCCAGATCTAAATAACCAGTTTATCTTTTAGTCATTTCAATAACAAAGATATTACAAGAAAAGTGTATATGTATTTCCTACATTCTTCCCATTTCATCATTTAGAATATTCAAAAAGTTGTGTAAAAAGATCTATATTTAATAAAATTAATTATCATTACTATTTTATCAAGAACAGTTTTAAAAGTGAAACTGGCATTTTATTTTCCTGTTGAATGCATGGCTTTGAAGCATACAGTGACCATAAATACAGTTTGGGTACCACAGCCAAAATTTTTACCCTCCATTGTTTTTGAACCAGCAGTGAAAAATGTTAGCATAGTGAAAACAATAATGCCTTAGTATTATTATGAAAATAATTTCTACTTTGGGTCTCCCCACCAAAGAAACCTGGAGTCACCTAAGTGTCAGCAAATCACAGCTTGTGTACTGCTGAGCTAATGAGCATTATTTAGACATGCAGTTCGTGTTGTCTTTAGAATTATTCTTACACAAAATATCTATTGAGCACTTTTCTAATTTGTGAGGATATATCAATGAACAAAATAGTGAGTCAAACTCATTACTGTCTTTTAAAGAGTATGATGGATATTCTCTTTCTGAAGCTGTAGAGTTTTGATATAAATAGTCATGGTATATAAAAATATTGAATAGAAGCTGATCAGGAATATTATAGATGTGATTCCCAATAAATTTATTTCTATGACCACTTCAATTTTAAGTGTGGCTCTAAAAAATTGATAGTTGGTTCATTATGGATCCATTTTCCTGGAAGAATAAATATCTCTGGTATAAAATTTGTTTCAAGTCTCAATCCCACCCTGAAAATTATTCACTAAATTAACTATTTAGTAATATATAACAATATGTATTATGGTGCTGCCTACTTTTTAGAGAGCTAATATTAATGAAATTTTATCAGTCAATAAAAAACAAAGATAGTGGCTTAATCAAATATCATAAAGGATCTGATCTTAGTAAAATTCCCAGAAAATAAACCTTAAATCAGTGGATTACAAAGTCTTCTTATGAGTTCCCAGTATGGTCTCTCACAAAGTCCCACTAAAATACTTATTTGGTAGGAAAAAATACAGCAAAAGTGAATATCATATAATTAAATAATTGGAAACCAAGACTTATGAACGACCTATTCCTAAAATCTAAGAAGATTTTTTTACTAAGTAAAAGCAATTGGAGACATATCAACAATCTTAATTGATGATTCATTGTTGTTATACTGTTTAATTAGAGAAGTGTGGTTCGCCTGGTATTAGCTTAGAAAACATAAATCTTCCAAGTAAATTATTGCTTGCTGGTTTAGAAGTGCATTATTTTAGTAATCACAAAATCTTGGAAACCAGAAATAAAGTATACTTTTCATCTTTATCAATGTAAATTCAAAAAGTTTCTCATATTCCGTTTCTCAGAATGCTGAGTAGGAACTGGGCCATAGTTTTCAGCTGGGAGTTACAGACCCACCACATAAGATTTATAAGTGGAAGCCAAATCAGAAGGAGCCATGGGACAATATATTTTCAAACTAAAATGTCTAAAAGGCAGTCCATACTGAAGCAAGAGCACCCAAGTCCAGGAAAGTTTTCCTGTGTAAAGGTACTAAAGACATCAAGATTTATGTTAAATTTGAGAGACATCCATCCATCTCAGGCTGTAGATTAAAGAGCAGGATGCTACGAACACCAGATGAGTAGTGGGAATAGGGAAGGAATAGTCCTATATTTTCCTTCTTGGCAAACACTGAGTCTTGTGGGGCATCTATTTTACCAAAGATAAATAAGCAGAAAAAATATAAAAAGTCTAAAATATGGACTATATTTTGAAATATAAGAGAAAAATATTATTATTTAATAGACTTGTAGGAAAAGCTGTCCCAAGTTAATTGACTAAAGCATAAATATTTAGAAAGGATAGATTTAAGTTCTTAATAATATACGTGGAAATATCAGCTCTATGAATTGAAAGTGAGAGGCAAAAAAGCAACATCTTGAAGAATGATAGCAGACCCAAGATGCATAGCATCCTATTGAGATACAAGCACTCAAATGGAAGTGGAGAAACTAAAAGGTAATTGAAAATGAAATAGCAAAATTATGAGCCATTCACTTCACAATATTTCTCAGAACATGTTGAGAAGTCCTTCAGACTTTCTAAGAATGAGATTGGAGATAAAATAGATACAAACTTCTGAGTTTATTAACGTAAAGGAAAGAAACAATAATCAAACTTTAGAAAAAGGACAACTTCCTGTCTGGACAAACTGCCTGGATAGATATCCTCAAAGTGTTTACTAAATCTAGACTAAAATCTAGACAAAATTAGTGAAAAGATAACCACAAATTATATTTTGAGGGACAGTGACAAAAGAAAAAAATAACCAACATATATCGACACAGAACTGCTTAGGCTTTGAAGGTTACTTTCAAAATAAAACCTAAAAAGTACATATCAGATTACCTTCAGGATTCATCTCTGAAAGACTAAATGTCAGGAAAGTGTTGATCGATATTTAGAGGTTTTAAAAATTTTATGTTAATTGTTTGTTACTCAATAATTCTGATTTTAGATACAACATTATGTACACAGAATGATCTCAACTGCTTACTCAGTAATCACAGAAGAAATAAGACTAAATTTGCCAATAAAAACCTGTATCAAGAACAGGTTTTCTTTATCCTTGCCTAAGAATTTGACCTCTTTGCTTGCTGTGGCAAATGCATTCCTGTTTCCACATGGATGACTCAGAATCTGTAAGGCTGTTGATATTAAAATTTCATATTGTTTTATTATCTGCATTTACTCTGATTCTGTTCTCCTCAAGCAAATTTTTGCTTGCAAATTAGCTGCCAATGTAAGATACCTACAAAAAGAAAATTTTTTAGCTGGGAAAATTGTGTCCAGATTTCCTTTGAAGTTATAATTTTGCAGTTCTTGACTATGATATATGGCTTTACACCAATCTAGAATATTTTTTAAAAAGTGAATCCATCCCTAGGGGACAAAAAATACTCTTAGTTTGTGGGAAAAATCTCTGTCTAAAAGACTCAGGGCAAAACTTTGAACTGTGAAATATTTACTAATGCATGTAAGGCCTCTGAGGATCTGACTAACTGGTTTTTACCTTTCTTACTTAAAATTCTACTTTAGTTATTAGGTTACAAGCATCAGTTTATTGAATTTCATAGTAACGTCAGGAGAAAATTCTACTTTTTCTTTGTGTTTTGTGTGGGATAATTGAGCCTCCAAAAAGATAGGAAAACTGACAGTGTTCATATTTTGCTATCCTGAAAGCCTCCTTAATGAGCATATTCTATAGACATTTGTGCATTATGTAGACAGTAGAAATTCATTTTCATATAAATTCCACCACTACCTTTAAAATCCTGCTTTGGTAAATTGAAATTCATTGTGCTCATTTTAATTCCTGGCATTCACCTACAAAGCAAATAATAAAAACATGTTATAAATGTTTAAAAAACGTTATATCTTGAAGCAAATAATATGGAGGTTTCTGAAATTTGATGTGAAATGAAATGTCCATAAATCCTGTATTTTTCCAGCAATACTTTTATTACCCCAACCTCTCCTAGAAGCATATTCAATGGATAAAATTGGAAATAATAGAAGTTACAGTTTTCTTACTAGTATCATCAGTGAAGCATCTATCATGTGTTAAAAAATATAAACTCAGATTTTTAAAGTGAGAAAGTATTGTTCATCTTAGGCATACAAAAGCAATGAAAAGGATAAGATGAGAAAGCTTTTCTGGAAATGGCATTTTAAAAATGCCAATTCCTTGATCAAGGTTCCAAGTCTGGAAATGATACACTGTGGCTCTTGTATCTGCCTTCTGAATAATATCTCCTTTTTCAAGAAATATAGTCCTTATTTTCAGCTGAGTGACTTTCTTTTTTCCGTTTTTCTTTTGTAAATCCTTGATGAATTTGTGCAAATCTAACTACAGGATTAGTGAAGGTTAGTTATACTTTAGCTAGAGGTGTATATTATTAACATTCATTGAATCACACATTGGAAGATGTGGCTACTAGAATCATTATATTTTATTTGGATAGAAGAAAATAAAACTGAAATGGGATGCACAGAAGGAACAAATATTTTCTTAAATTGAAGCTTTGAATAAACCTAGGAAGTGAAACTTGCCATCATATCTCCTTACATGTCTGAAATAAGGAACTTTTTGAAGTGGGAGTGCTCAAGTCAGGGAAAATTGTTCTGTCAATGTGCTAGTTCTTGGTGTGAGTTATATTTCTTTTATGTGGTGAAAAAGATGGAATTGCTTTTTGTGTTCATGTGCAAGAACTCCTTGACAAAAGCCATAATGGAAAATAAAATTATCCTTTTTCATCTTGAGACAAAACTGTGTGTATCAAATTATTATAGCTGCATAACTAATTATTCCAAAATAATTAGTGACATAAGATTGCAATAAACATTACTATCACTTACAGTTTTTGAGGGTCTGAAACATTTGGCTGGGCTATTCTGGAACTGGGTCTCTCAGTTCAAAGTGAGATTACTAACATGCATTACAGGGCTGCAGTCTTCTGAAGGATTGACTGGGGCTGGAAGATCCACTTCAAAGTTTGCTCACATACCTGGCTGGCAAATCGGTGTTGATTATTGGTGAGAGGTTCTATCTAGTTCCTTTCCAAGTGGGCATCTGGACCGGGTTGCTTCAATGTCTGTATGGCATATTGGATGACTTCTCCCAAAGGTTGATAAAAGAGATGAAGGCAGAAGCTTCAATGTCTTTTTTCGACCTAGCCTCCGAAGTCACACACCATCATGTCCACATATCTAACTTGTTCAGAAATCAGCCTTATTCATTGTGGGAGTAAGTTACACATAAATGTAAATACAAGGAGATGAGAATCAATGAAGTCTGCCTTAAAGACTGGATAGCCCAGTCCATCTTTTGGCCTCTGGTGATTCATGCCTTCAAATTTGCTCCCTCATAAAGAATCTACTCCTTCTTTCCCAAGGTTCTCCAAATTCTTTCATTTCCAGTATTAATTCAAATACGGAATATTTTCTTTGAAATCAGGTTCAAGTAAGGGTGAGATGTCTTGAGTGGGGTGCCTAGAATGCAGATCTCCTTGATCTGAACTAAAGACACAGGCTCTTGCTCTCTGCTATCTCCATAAACCCGACAGAAAATGGTGGCACAGGCATAGAATAACTGACATAGACCTTCATATTTATAAAGGGGAAAAATGGGAGAGTCAAAGTAGTCCCTATTCCATAACATTTCTGAAATCTAGAGTGACACATGTTGCCAGTTCCTTGATTAGGGCACAGAGTCTAGGAATGGTATACTCTGGCTCTCAGATCTGTCCTCTGAAATGTTGCCCATGCTGGCTGCTGAGTACTGGCCTTCTTCAGTCTTTTTACTGCCTATAGAAGTTTTAATGCCCAGTAGATTTTTTCATCTTACTCTGTCATTGTCCCTCTCACTTCAAGCTGGCAGTATGGTACAGTTTTGTTAAAATACTTTTTGGATCTCCTAGGAATGTTATTGAGTTAATTTCACTAGACAAAAGGCATACCTGCAAATACAATGAACTAAATCCTTCCCTATATGTGCTTCTGCTTGGGCTGCTAAGTAACACTGCCTTGTATTCTTCGAAGATATTATTTAGCGCATCAGATCTCTGAGGCACTACCTATCTCTGAGATTTTAATAAAGGATTTTATTGACATACCCTTGGCTTTATAATTAGATCCTTGTAGTAGACAAAGGATGCCCTAATCTCTGAAACCTGTGAATATGTTCTAGTACCATAGATTGCAAAAGGGAGTTTTGTGACATGATTAAGTGAAACGACTTAAAATGGGAAGATTATCCTGGATTGTCTAAGTGGGCCCAATGTAATTACAAGGGTCATTAAAAGGGAGCCAGGAGAGTTAAAGTCAGAGAAGGGGATATAATGACAGCATCTGCGGTCAGAGTGATGTGGCCATAACCCAAGGAGTGTGGATAGCTGCTAAAACTGAAGTCTCCAACCTCTGGGCAGCAGACCATTACCAGTCTGTGGCCTATTAAGAACCAGGACACACAGCAGAAGGTGAATGGCAGGTGGGTGAGCCAGTGAAGCTTCATCTGAATTTACAGCCACTCTCCCCCACCATCCATGGAAAAATTGTCTTCCATAAAGCTGGTCCCTGGTGACAGAAAGGTTGTGGACCACTGCTCTAAAATGCTGAAAAGTGTAAGAAACAGATTTTCCTCTACAGCCTCCAGAGGAAACATGGCTCTACCAACATCTTGAATTTAGCCTTTTAATACCCATTTTGGATTTCTGACATCCATATTTAAGATAATAAATTTGTGTTGCTTCAAGCCTCTAGGTTTGTAGTAATTTGTTATAACAGCAATAGGAAACTAATCAAACTGCATTTTCCTGAATATGCCTTGGATTTAATCTTTGACCAGAAGACATTACTTAATTTTAACATATTTCACCAATGGGGAGGCTAAGAATTTTCAAATCCTGGAGGTCTTTTCTTTTTTATATTCAATGTTTCTTTCTTTCTTTAAAAAAAAAAAAATCCTTGCATTTTACTATAAGAGTCAGGAGGAAACTAGGTGGCATTTTCCACACTGTGCCTGGAAATATTCTTGTCTAGATCACACAGTATATTAAGCATTTTATTTTCTTTCCAAATTGTAACAGACACAGTTTCTTTTACTACAGAGGCTTCTGCTTTCTCATTTCCAGTGACTCAGAAGTCACCCACTATCATATCCACAATATCCTATTGGTCTCACAGAGCAATCTTATTCAGCATGAGAGGGGACTATCCACCAATGTGAGCACTAGAAGGTGAAGGTCACTGATGGTCATTTTGGATAGTACCTGTGTCTTTGAAGCCATCAATTATATCAGCAATGACATTTCAAAAACTTGAGAGGACATAGTCAGAATGGTACTTTCCAAATCTATATTCTGTACTAATTTTTAACATAAGAGCTAGTATCTTCATCTATTTGGGATGCTATAATAGAATACTATAGACTGGGCGGCTTATAAATGACACAAATTTATTGCTCGTAGTTCTGGAGCCTAGAAAGTTCAAGATCAGGTGATAGAAGATTTGGTATCTAATGAAAGTGTGCTTCCCAATTCATAAACAGCCATCTTTTCACTGTGTCATCACATGGTAGAAGGGGCAATGTATCTCTCTGAGCCTTAATCTCATTCACAAGGATTTCACCTTTATGACCTAATCACCTCTCACTTTCAAATACCATCACATTAAGTATTAGGTTTCAACATATGAATTTCTGGGGGACATGAACGTTCAGTCTATAGCAGGTAGTATAGGTGTTAAGTATGGATTTAAACCAAGAGCTGCCCTTTTTTCTCCAATTACCACATAAGTCCTGACAATGTGTCATTCAGAGGCCAGAATGCACTTTTGCAAGAGAGATAATGTAATTGTGATGGCAAATATTTTAAGATTATTTGGTAAGAACAGGATCATTTTAAGGATCTTTTCAAGAATAAAATGACACTGAGAATGGAGCTCTTAGGGTCTCAGCCTAAGTTTCCAAATGTCAGAGGCAATAATAAGTTTTTGCCCATGAAGATAACTGAAATCATGACATTACCACACTTATATGGCAAAAAGAGATTTTCCTTCCTTGTTAAATATAAATGATAATTATTGTGTTTGGAATATTTCTTATACCAGAGTACTATTTGGTTTACTATTAATATGTTGATTTTCAAAAATTTTTTGTGTGATTTTATTTTTCTTGAGTGTTTATTGTTATATGTATTTTCATAATGCTATAAAAACCTTATCATTTACCTGATCACTGCTACCTGACACAATAATAGAACATTTTATATGCATTTGAGCCAAATATTGAGAAATTTTTCCATTCATTATGAATAATTACTGGATATTTATGTAAATGCTTTTCTGAATGACAGGATAGGTTAAATTTTGTAAGGAACAGTTAGTTTCAAAAACAATGGGAAGAAATTTGTGCTATAGCTTCATATTGTGTAGAATCATTGAAATAATTCAAATAATTCAGATTAATTATTTATACAAGTCAGTTTCAAAACTAAATTATTAGGATTTGAAAATAAAAATGCTATTCACAACTCTAAGGCTAATTCATATAATGGCTATGTTAGTTATATACTGTAACTATGTTATAGTATATCAAATATTTTATTTACTTTTGTTCTAATTTGCTATAGTTAATGGAAATTTTATTTAGTTATTTAAATCATTTGCTTTCTTTAATATTATATTTAATTACATCTAAAATGCATTTTAAAGGTATGGCTAAATCATATTTTGACTTACATAGTAATTGTATTTACAGTATTTCTTAGTACAACATAATGTGCTATTCTGTAGAGCATCAACATAAAATTTTATTTTATTTTCAATTATGTGTGTGTATCTTAGTGCTAGTATATCGTTATAACAGTTCAAAAAAATAAACTTGGAATTATATGCTTGGTAAATTCACATCATTAAATAAATAATTTCAGTGTAAATTAAAATTTTTACTAAAATGATATATTTAAATTAGTATAAATCGAGGTTTATAAAAATATTTTGTACTTTCATTATTTCTCCAGGAAAATTTCTACTAGTCTTTTATCTTGTTGTGTTTCTCATATAATTCATCTCACCACTGATAGATTGTTTAAAAAATACAACTTATAAATCACATTTTCCCTCAGATTGGTCTTAATTGGACAGACACACAAAGTCGCATGATGTTTTGTTGATCATTCAAATGTATATGTATATGCAGCAAACACCTACCCGATATAATTTCCACTTTTTCAAAAAGCCAACCTGCTACAAACAATCTCCCCTGCTAGGTTGACATGCTGTTCCCATTTCCTGTTCTAATCATCATTCTTTAAAACATTCTTTTGTCTCTGGATATGTGAAGTGAGCTATAAATATGACATTTAGATTGCTAACACATTCAGCCAGTAGCAACAACGAGTGCACATTCCTGAATTAGTTTGTCATGAAGGGTCAAGGTCTAAATGATTGTAATACAGGCCAGGTAGAATGTCCTGCACTATATCGGATCTGGAGTATTGACCAAGACATGCTGATTTGCACAGACACTGGAACAGGGAAAGCATACACACAAACAGGTCAGAGTGAGGACACTGAAAACTTCAAGTTGGATCCAGGGATGCCAGAGGGTAGGTGAGAGGGCACTGAAAACAAACTTGGCCTATTTCAAAATTTTGCCTACAGCTGTAACACACCTCTGAAAATATCTCCATCACTGATTTGTGCCTGTCACACCTGTCATTTTGACACAACATTACAGTCTACATCTTTTTTACAGAGTGAAACCACTTGCTACTAACTTCCCATTCCCATGCTTTTTAAAAATCTCCTTGTATTTCCTTCCTCATCTCTGATTTTGGCCTCTAATTTCCCCTTGGTGTCTCCTGTACTTAATTGCATTAACATTTAACTTTATAATTGACTTCTATTCCTTTTCCAAGTTAGTAGCTCTCATTGCTCCCTTGTGATTCCTCACCTACAATTAAATACCTCTTGGCAACTGTGATTTCTCCTCATTTGAAAAAAAAAAAAAAGAAAAAATTAAAGGTAAATGTAAATTTCTAAGACAAATGCAAATACCAATAATTAATTGGAAGAGCCACATGATAGTTGGAGTCCATGCATAAAATAATTTAAGGTATGACTAAATTAACTAAACAGATTTGTATCATTTGTGTGTGGATATATTTATTTTGCAGCTAACCCAAATATGCTAATTCAAACATAAAAAATTACATCAGAATGAACCAACCATCTGATGATAACTTGAATCTGAGTTTCATTATATTATAGCATATTTTTCTAGTTCTGATCATTTTAGAATAAAGTAAAATAAATCAAATTTATTAGTTTCCCAAAACTGTTTCCTCTGTTCAATTTTTTATTTAAAGAAATGTCAAGTAAAACTTTTTTTCTTTTTTCATCAATAAGAATTAACTTGAAGCAGAATTCATCATGTATGGAAAGAACACTTCATAAGTTTCACCAAACAATCACTCACAACAAAAAGCTATGAGCCACTCCAGATTTTTGCCCCTCTTTTCCACATTCAACCCCTTATCAAGTTCTTTGGCATTATTTCTGAAATATATTTTAAATCTATCCATTTATGTCCTTTTCTAGTGCCACTGTGCTCGTGCCAATGACCATCGTCTCTTTTCTGAAGTACTATAGTAATCCTTTAGCTTTTTCTTTGCTGTTTTCATGCCTGCTGTTCCCACCAACCCCCTAATCCATCCAGGCAGTCCTAACATTTCTCTTGCTGTCTGGTTAAGCCTCTGAGCTGTTTCCCAGAATAATTACTTTTAAAATAAAATATTTGGATTTACAGGAAAAATGATTATGTTCAAAGATCCCCCAAATTATTTCTGTGCAATGATTTACATTTTAGTAAATCAATTTATGTCACTATTCTCAACAGAATCCTACTGAATTAATAGAAAAACTAAACTACTTATCATGACCAACAAGATCCAACTGACCTATCTCTCCAATATCTAACATTTTGTCCCTTGCTTACAAGTCTCCAACTAAATATATTTCCTTTTCCTTCATTATCCAAACTCCTTCTTTCATTGTGGCCTTTTAACTTGATGTTGCCTATTTCTGTCTCACATGTCACCTTAAATTTTCTGCCAGTCAGTACTATTTATTATTATATACTTAATATCTATAAAACAAAAGTGCATAAAGCATTGGTTCTAAGTTTTTTATTGATAAAATTAGAAATGAAAAATAAAAAATATCCATCATTGCATTCAAAAGCCATTTGTTGAAAGCTTTATTCCAAGAACATTTAGATTTTTTAAAAATGATATTTGTATTATGTGACTATTTTGACTCTTTCTAACACCATATGTAATATATTGAATGTGAGCATGATAAAAATAAAATATATTTTCTTCATAAGAGTTATTGACAAATTTAAATGACAGAGAATGGAGTTTGTTATTAATCTTCTCAAATTGCTTTTTCTATACTCCTATAAGATATAAAAGAATAAACATGCTAGCAGACAACTTTCTCATATGTGTGTATATATATATATATACACACACATGTATTTATGAAAATCCCCAAATTTAGATATTAAAACAGATTACTTTGTGGCCTAATGAAGTATGTAAAAAAATAAAGTTATCCTTTTGCATATGCTCTGATTAAATTTAGTGACTCATGAATATATCACTGTTTAATGGGCTAAGCTCAGCAGTACACAATAATCACCAGTAAAAGAAAAATGAGTTAAGACCACTAACTGCCTGCAAATTATTGAAGGGTAGTTCAAGAAAAATTAAGCTGGGCATGAGTTATTTATGAAAAAAGTCAACTGAGACAAAGTGCTATAGCATTCATTAAACTAATGAGGGGACGCTCCTAAAATCACATTTTAAGGGCATTTCCTTAGGGTCAGAATTGAAACTAATGTCGTTTTGTTTTGATGTGGTTCATTTAAACTTAGTCTGGCATTTAAAATATTGGGCATAATATGACCAGGGAAAGAAAAGGGTTATGAGTTTCCTATCAGAGGATTAAAAATAAAAGTACAAGTTCTATCATAATATAGCTTAAATTTCTGATGAAGTTTGTTCAGATATTTTTATGTAAAATGTTGAAATTTTGCCTATGCTGGATAAGTTCTTTGGTGATCTTTTCTGCATTTGATCTTAGAGATTAACTATGGATTAAATAGCAAATTTTCTCAACTTTACTTGCAAGTAGTGATATGAGTAAGAAGATGAACATTTCACACATGAAACACAGCACATAATTTATAAAGCATAGCCACATATACTTTCTAATTTATCTTTTTCCAAAGAGTATATTTATGCCAGTAAAACTAATAAATGTATCTCAGTCACATGTATTTTGTACATACACCTAAATGAAGGATAACAATTCTGTTTCATATTAAACCCAAACTCTGTGACTCAATTTTGGAAGAAAAATAAATAAATGCTTTCATTTTCTCAGTTATTTTGTTATTTCACCAATATAATACAAAGAAAATAAGTATGAATCAACATAAACAATAACATAAGTGGCAGAGACATTGATAATAATGAAGCTTTTAAAATGTGATCAATAATTCATCTCAGATAAAAATCATACAGCTATGTGTACTTTAGTTTATTCTTGTCTTTATCAGTCCAGGATTTAGTTATTTAGAAAGATGCTTAGGAAAATTCTTATAATTTCTAAAAAGACATTGTGGGGGAATATTCAACAAAAAAATGGACTCTAACTATGTAGATATGTTCTAAATTGAGAATGGAGTAAGACATAAGCCAGTTTTAATCTTAAAAGATCATGATCATAACATGGCTGTTTCTTGTGTTAAAAAAACAAGAGTTAATTATAATAATTCAAAGATTTTGAAGACCAATGACATATTTCAAGGCTACACCTGAAATTCCTCACCCTGTGTTTAAAATGAGGACATTGTTGGAAATATCCATATACATGCTCTGTTTGGCTTGTCTCACACAATTTGTTATCTTCAAGAAAAGAAGAAGAAAATATTATATAACGGCACTTCTTGACTGGGTAACAACATCAACTATGACAATGTCATTATAATTTTATTTCAGCTAAGGCCCCTTTAAGGTTGTCTTGACCACTTCATAATTTCTATGTGTTTCTATTTTTTTTTTCAATATTTGAGTACACTGTGGGAAGATGTGCTTTTCGTTAGATGTGCTTTTTGTTAGTTGCTCAAGAGAAAAAATACACAAAACTTTTATTTTCTAAGTAATTGTTTTTTTCTAAATAATGTGCTAGGTAACAAATCCTGACAATACCTCTTGAGTGTTAGGGAGTGTTAAGTCATGATCTCTAAAAATTTCCACCACTATGCTGCTTTATTATGACAGTGAAACCTTTGTCCAAGAATACAGCAGTCAGAAGATACTGATACAAATAGTTCTGAAAAACCAGTGACTATGATTCACCTATGCATCATAATCTAATTTTCTTGACTTCTATATCGTATCTGTCACTTTTTCTCTCTCCTGTCTGAAGCCATTGGGGAATAATAATTCTTTTCTACTGTTCATGTTAATGTTAACAACAGCGGCAGAACCACAAGTGTCTGTTTAAGATGCCAATGTATTGTTTCCTCTTGATGTTGAGAACACTGAAGCCTGAAGTTAGTAAATCATCTTTTACAGGTGGTGAATATTTCAATAACAATAATGTTGAAACATCAGCACTCAATGTACTTAGTCTTTGTTTTCTCTCTTTAATTTCCATTTATATGGAATTTTTTTAAAAAATTGCCCATCAGAACTTACCTGGAGGACAATCTTGGAAACTGTAAACACTTTCTACTATTTAGAATCACATTTCTCTCCAACTCTGTTACAATGACCATGAATCAAATTTGTGAGATTCCACCTATTTTTTTCCTTAGGGTGAGTTTCTTCTTAGGAAACTACTTATACCCTTCTGCTTACACTTGACTTCTAGGCTAAATAATATGTGGTTTTAACTTGAATTCTTGCTACTCTGAGCTATGCCAGTCAACTCCCTTGACCATGACATGAAAAAATACATAAAAATCATTTTGAAACAAGAAGCCATAAGCTATAGTCTGTTGAATATTGCAGTACTGGCACAAAAAACATGTCACAGCTCTCTTTTTTCCTTTTATAACCAGAATCATATTCTCAGGCTACCCCACTTTAAAGATACTTTGCAATTTATTTTCTGTGAGTTAATACTGGCTTCTTTTGGCACTTTTGCTCTACTGAAAGAAGAGAGGAAGGGAAGGAAAAATATTGTACCAGTTGTAATGTTTGATAAGTTAATCTATTGGTGTGTGTATATGTATATATGTACATGTGTATTTAAAGCAACACCAGGTATTTCTGAATGGAAAACCAGAAAATAGAATAGGCAAATAGATAATATCATAGCAAGAAAATTTTCCATTCATTTGCTATATCTTTCTAACAATGTTAAATAAAAGTTATGTTCAGTGCTATTCTCTTATCGAATGTGTGCATTTTCTCTAGAAAATAAATGAACTATATCCAATGATATTATCATTGCAACAACAAATGCAAAATAGGAAAAGTAGAGTTAATGCACAATTGATTTTTGGCTTTTTCAATGTAATCTTAATTTTCTTTGTGAACTTTGGCTTCCTAGACAAATTACAAAGTCAAAATAAACTAAATTCAACTATCACATGTTTGTTGTTTTCTTAGGACATGACATTTATCTCTAACTAATAGATTTTTGGTTTTCTACTAACTGTGTAACAATTGATTCTCCAACCCATTTTAATACCATCAAATTCTTTACCTTGAATTTGCCATGGTTAAATGTCATAGTAATTATTCACCATAGCCATTTCCTTTTTAATACTCAAATTTACATTATTTCTAACAAATAAGCAAGCATCTAATTGTTTCAAAGTGTAAGATAATGCATTGGTTATTTGCAACAGTGATTTTCATATTTAAAAAGAAATATTAAAATACTTATATTCCATTCTATAATAATTTAGCTTAATGGTTCGCTCACTTTTTGGAACTCCAATGGCAATGTGGAGGGCTAGCAAAGATCAGGGAAGTAGTCTAGACTCCCACACTTACAGGGTTATAACAAGGAGGCTCAAACCCTCCCCCCAAAGCCTGGGATGGTGTTAGTGAAGGTAAAGCAGAGAACTGGGATTTGCATCTCCACTGGGCTATAATAAGCCCCTGAGGTACCAGTAGCAATCCGGTGGGGAGCCTGAATGTCCACCCACACCTGGCAATAAGATGAGGTGCAGTTACCCCTTGCTATGTGGTCATGTCTGAGAGAGCCTATTATTGGAGGCTCTCTCACAGCCACTCAGCGATGAGGAAGCTACTTCTCTCTCCTGCTAGTGGAGTTCACGTGAAAATCCTAAATTCTTCCACAATAAGAAGAAACATTTTCTAGGCCAATGATCAGATATCAAATAGCATGGAATTTTTCAACAACTATTTTTGACATCTGTGCTTAAAACTAAGTTAGATTATTATGAAATGTTTTGAAATAAAATAAGATCAACCACACAGAAATAAATTCACTCAAATATAAGCCTTTTTAAAATTGGAAGCAGGCTTAAATGAGGACTCATCTATTTATATTTCACTAGAGTCCTCTAAATATAATGATCTCTAGATATTTTCTTATTGTCTGGCAAGATGACACAGAAGTACTTGGGCCATTATAATAGGGAACTGATAGAAAGAAAGAAAGAAAAGAAAGAAAGAAAGAAAGAAAGAAAGAAAGAAAGAAAGAAAGAAAGAAAGAAAGAGAAAGAGAGAGAGAAAGGAGGGAAGGGAGGAAGATTTGAAGAACAACTTTAATATGCTTTTTTGGATCGCAGAGAAAAAGACAAAATGATGAAAATGAGACAAGAGAAAATGATAGTAAGCACTTGTGGAAGAAAGTGCCAAAATTAGATTTGCTTTATGTTGGCATAATGGGCCAATAACAATAAATACAGACATAACATATGAATAACTAAATATTAACCATACTCTAACAGAGAAGTTATAAAAAGAGACCTAACCTAAATACAGACTAGGAATAAATGTTTATATGTGTATATATATATATATATGTGTATATATATATACATATATATGTATATATATATATATACATATATATATGTGTGTGTGTGTGTGTGTGTAATCTCTGATCAATCTAAGAGAAAACAAACAGTAACAGGTTGGTTCCGTATTTCTCTTCATATAAAGGAGAATATGTGACTTGTATGTATTATTTTATTTTCATGGAGAGCAGTTTTTGGGGCTTAGTATATTTAAAATACATTTATATTACATCCATACACATTAGTCATCATTTGGTTTAGTAGAAATTATTTATTGAATACCTCAGTGACTGTGAACTTTCTTATCGAGTTTATTCATTTAAAAAAATCACATCAGACACGTGTGTAGAGATAGTATTTCATTTAGTTTGGGTCTAAATTTCTAAATTTTTAATAGAATTTATGTTTAGAATATTTTTAGGTTCACAGAAAAATGAATGGATAGTACAGAGAGTTTCTATACACACCTGGATCCCACAGGCACAGCCTCCCCCACTATCAACATCTCATACTAGGTGTTACATTTGTTACAACTGATGAAGCTACATGGACACAATATATTCACACGAAGTCCATAGTTTACATTAGGGTCCACTCTTGGTGTGGACATTTAATGGTTTTGCCAAGTGTATAATGACATATATCCAGCACTATACTATCATGCAGAATAGTTTCATTACACTAAAATCCTCTGTGCTCTACCTATTCATCGCTCCCTCACCTGAACTCTGGCAAACACTGATCTTTTTACTGTCTTTATAGTTTTGTCTTTTCCAAAGATGTCACATAATTGGAATTATATAGCATGTATGTAGCCTTTTCAGACTTGTTTCTTCTACTTAGTAATATACACTTAGGTTTTAATATGTCTTTCCATGATTTGGTAGCCCATTTCTTTTTAACATTGATTAGTATTCTATTGTCTAGATGTACCTGTTTATTCATTCATCTAATGAAATAAATCTTGCTTCCTTCCAAGTTTTGGCAATTGTGAATGAAGCTGCTATAAACATTCATGTGCAGGTTTTTGTGTGACTGTAAGTTTCCATCTCACTTTTGTAAATACCAAGAATCACAATTACTGAAATGTATGGTAAGTATATTTAGTATTGTGGGAAACTGCCAAACTGTCTTCCAAAGTAGCTGTTCCAATTTTGTAGTGCCACCAGCAATGAACGAGAATTCCTGTTACTCCACATCCTAACCAGCATGTGTTGTGAATGTTTTGGATTTTAGCCATTTTAATAGATGCATAGTGGAATCTCATTGTTGTTTTATTTGCAATTCTATAATGACATTTGATATTAAAATTTTTTTCATATGCTTATTTTCCATTTGTATATTTTCTTTAGTGAAGTGTCTGTTCAGATCTTTGGCTGATTTTTTAAAAATTAAGTTGCTCATTTTATTATTGTTGAGTTCTAAGAGTTCTTTGTATATTTTTGGGTAACAACCCTTTATCAGATAAATCTTTTGCAAATATTTTATTCTATTCAGTGGCTTGTCTTCTCATTCTCTTGAGAGTGTTTTCACAAAGCAGAATTTTTATAATTTTATTAAAATCAAACTTATCAAATATTTACTACATGGATTGTGCCTTTGATTTTGTTTTTATCTAAAGCATAATCACCAAACCCAAGATTAAGTCTAATTTTGTTTTGTTTCACATATATGAAAGGCAAATAAACAATATGTATCAACAGTGACTCTTCTAATTGGGTCCCAGGACCCAAAAGGTTAACTCATAATAGAGATATTTTATAGAATATGAATTGTTAGATAATTTTTATAATAGATGCAAAATGAAAAGAATGTGTGGTTAAAAGTCACTTAGCTATTTGAGTACTGAGAGAAGGGTATGTAGGTATTTAACTGGTTATCGGTCATATTTTGTCTCTATGTATTTAAATGCACACCCCTCACATCCTTTTCCTCCCTTCTCCCCTACACACACTTTCCTCTTTATTTGAGCTGAACTCCTTCCTTTGGTCAATCTAAATCTTGAATCTCCTTCCTTCTGAAGGAAGAGGAGATAATTGTTGTCTTCTTCTTTGGACTCCTTTGAACTTTTTAAAAGCATAGGCTACAGTACCACACTCTCAATAACATTTGTATTATTTTAAAGTTGCTCTCATATTGCTTCATATATGTGGTTATCTTCTAGATGAAAATTTCTTTGCATAGTATAAAAGACTTTCTTTTAGCAATTTTCACATTTCATTGCAGCTGTAACTGAGTCAAGATATAAATTCTGAGGATGGTATAGTTAGCAGATATCAGATACTGTGTAGAAGTAGAAAGATGGAGAGAGACCTGATTACTTTATTTCTTACCAAGACCCCTTCCTCCGAACAGGATGAGCAAAAGCTGAGGATGAAACAAAACAGTAGAATGGGAAAAATTCTTTCCCAGGGTAGAGTTCACAAAAAAATTGTTTATTATATGGGAATTATAGAACAAGAATTGCTTCTTGTTAAGATTTGATTATAAAAAGATGACATGAGTTCAGAGAGGTATCCATGATTGCAAGTATTTAAATAAACCTCAGGGGATGTGCTTGGGGAATGGTCCTTAAGTCAATAAGAAAGGAAAAGCTTAATTAAAAATATCTCCTTAGTCAAGAAATGAAAATAACCTAATTAATATTAATATATTTCATTAATAGTTAGATTTACTAATATCGGATAATGTTAAATTGTTATAAAAATAGATATTCCAATCACTTGTTAATGTCTCATAAAATAATTTATAAAAATAATTTTGTCTATGAATAAAAAAAGAGTATCTATGAAGATGTAAATTACTTAAAATTATTGGAAGTTATTTCCTTTATAATCCCCATAAATAAAATATCATATTCAATACCACTTACTTGTAATTAAAAGGAAACATCTTTGTATTAAAAAACTAGAAAAGGAGATCCATCACTGAATTCATTCGGCTGAATTACAACTCCTGTCATCTTGCCAGTAGATCAAAAAATGGGAAAAAAATAAAGAACACATACTTGTACATTTTTAAGTAAATTAAGGCATCCTTGATAAAACCATTGGTAGAAAAACATTCCATAATATATGTATAGTATATTTTTTAATCTCACTAAAGTTGAGCTTGACTATAACCTGCTTTTTAGGCAATGAAATGTTGGCAGATGAGGTATATGCAGTGTTTTGAAATGTGCATGCCACAAGGGATTTTCCCTCTTGTGCTTCTGTTATCCATCATCAAAAAGCAGAGACTCTTGGGGGTGAGACATCTCAGGTGAGTTTCAGTAAGAAACAGTGCCCTGCCAATCAACCTGGTCATTTATGAGTGACAATTTTTTTATTTGCCAGTATTTTGAAGTTGTTACATATAAATAGATAAGTAATATAATGAGAAACAAAGAAATATGAGTAATGTAGCTGAAATTCATGAGGTGGAGAGAAGAATTTGTGGGTTAAGATATAAAAATTATGCCCAAGTAAACAATGTTTTAGATCATTTTGAATATATGTGTATTTAAATGTATATATATATGTGTGTGTGTATGTCTGTATGTGTCCATATATATTATATATATATATATATAATTGACCCTTGAATAATGTGGGGATTAGCAGTGCCACCACATCACTATAGTCAAAAATTTGCAAATAAATTTTGATGCCCCCAAACTTATCTATTAATAGTGTACTGTTGACTGGAAGCCTGCCCAATAAAACAAATGGTCAATTAATATATATTTTGTATGTTATATGCTTTATATACTGTATTATTGCAATAAAGTAAGCTAGCAAAAAGAAAATGCTATTATGAAAACCATAGGAATAGAAAGTATATTTACTATTCATTAGTGGAAGTGAATCATCATAATGATCTTCATCCTCCTTGTCTTCACATGGAGTAGACTAAAGAGAAGGAAGAAGAGGTATTGCTGTCTCATGGGTGGCAGAAGTGGAAGAAAATCCATGTATACAGTATATGCAGTCAGGAGCTGCATAATGATGTTTTAGTCTGTGATGGACTGCATATATGATGGCGGTCCCATAAATTTATAATGGAGCTGAAAAATGTTTATTGCCTAGTGATGTTGTATCCATCATAACGTCGTAGCACCATTAGTTTTTTAATAAATTTACTGTATAGTGTTTATAAAGTCAGCAGTAGTGTACAAGAATGTCCTAGGCCTTCAACTACTCATGACTACTCACTCATAGCAACTTACAGTCCTACAAGCTGCATTCATGGTGACTGCTTTATAAAGCTGTAGCATTTTTTTAAAAAAATCTTTTATATCGTATTTCGACTGTGACTTTTCTATGTTTAGATACAAAATATTTAACATTGTGATAAAATTCTCCACTGTATCCTATACAGTAACATGTCTAGAAGCAATAGGCTGTACCAAGTAGTAGACTTTCCCATGTAAGTTTGTGTAAGTACACTTTATAATGTTCGTACAAGGACAAAACTGCCTAACAATGCATTTCTCAGAATGTATTCCGTCATTAAGTGACACACACATATGTAAACTTTTTGGATATATTTATATTACATATATTTATACAATTCATAGGATAAATAAATATCCTAAAAGTAATTGGTAGCTATTGAAATCTTTAGCTTCCAGAGTGACACTTTCAGATTTGTACTACTTGTATCTGCAGGTTAGAAATAAGGAAAATTTTCCCAATATTACAGAAATTAACAATTTAGCAATGGAGTTGTAAGTTGTCTTTGAGACTACTTCAATTTATTACACTTAGAGGGGCAAAGAACTTTGAAAGCAGTCTTCTTCTTTATATTAAAAGTATAACACTTCATTCAAATAACATTTTTCGTATTGCATATTTTGAAAACTCATAATTGAACAAGGAAAAAATTATTTCTTTTCAAATATTAATAGATTTGGTCTGTGGCTCAACTCTGGTTTCTGTCATAGACTTTTATGTTTGAGGGGTGTTTTAGCCTTTTATACAAGGAAAAGGCATTTATAGATCTACAACTATTGTGCTGCCCATTTGGATCTAGATATCTCTAATGAACAATTTAATCTGGAAAACATAAAGCCTGGCAGACAATATTGTGATTCCAAGTAAGTTTATTTTGTGTGCTAATTAGAAACCATTAGGTTTACCATACAATGTCATTTATGAAGAGCCTTCCTATGAGAGTTCCAGGTGATTCCTCTGATAACTCTCAAAAGGATTCTGGATATTCACTGTTCACCGATTACTCCCTGTTGAATCCGTCTTCTGCTTCTCATGACACTCAGATACTTTTATTAGACTTTTTGAACTTCAACCCTGAGTGACTCCTTTCTGTTACAAGTTAAACTCCAGTAAAGCTAATGTTTTAGTCATTGGCAACTAGAAGCCATCTAGCCAATACAAACCCTATCATATTTCTTCATTAGATTATCTAAATCATACTCTATCTGTGATTAACATGTAGCAACTATTGTTTGTAATTTTCTTTTGGTAAAGCATATTATTAAAATTTTTTTCTATTTTAACTTTATCTGAATCATTTTAAAACAGGCTATTTATATATTCTAGCTTTTACCATGTTTTAATTTATGGATACTTTGTTGAAATAAAACAATAGTGTTACTTAAAATTTTATAAGCCTTTGTGTGATGTATGAATTTATAAATTTATTGAATAAATGTATGCTATTTTCTAAGTATTTATGCATTAACTTAATAAAATAATTGTCTTTGTAAGAAAATTTATAAATTGAAGGATTACACTGGAAAAAATGAAAGATAATATTCAATAAGTTTCTTTAAGTCTTAAAATAAAATATGCACAGTTCCCCTTTGGAAGCAAGAAACAATGAAAGAAAGAAATGACAGTGACTGCATAAATAAATACTCTGATTTACCAAAGAAAACAATTGAGAAGAAGAAGAAAAGTGATGTTTATACACCTATTTACAAATTATGAATCATTTTTTAAAAATGTGAATAAATTGTTGTAAATAAAGATATTGGTAAAGAGAATGTAAGGATGGGGAATTGTCCATTCCAAAAAGAAAAAGATAACTGTTACATTAGTCAGGCTCTATTCAGGAAAACTGAAAAAGGAAAGAATTAGTTCAGGTTATTGTTTTCTGTTTTGTTTTGTTTTTTCATTTTTTCAGGTAAAGGAGGAGCTGAAAATGCAAAGAGGATATGGTGTGAGTATCCAGAAATTAGCAATGGCAGTGTAATGGTTAATTTTATGTGTCAACTTGGCTGGGTCAAGGGTGCTCAGATATCTGGTCAGACATTATTCTAGGCGTTTCTGTGAGGATATTTTTGAGGAAATTAACTTTCGAATTGGTAGATTAAAGTATTAATGGATTGCTCCCCGTAATGTGGGTAGGCATCATCCAATCCTTTGAAGGCCTAAGTAGTATAAAAAGGCTAACTCTCCCCTGATTAAAAAATTTCTTCTTGGTTGACAGCCTTCAAATATGAGTGTTATCTTTTTTTATTTTCCTTTAGACTTAAACTGAAATCTTGTCTCTTCCTGGGTCTCCAGCTTGCTAGCCTTTGGATTGGAATTATACCATTGACTCTCCTGGGTCTTCAGGTTGCCAACTCACCCTGTACATCTTGGGATTTGTCAGTTTCCATGATTCCGTTTTTTTATTATAAATATATGTTCTATTTCTCAGGAGAACTAAAGGAAAGCTATCTTCATCCCTATGGCTAGAAGGGCAAAGGGATCAAGTAGTGTTACTAGAGGTCACAAATTGGGGCCATACAGCTGAAGTTGGAAATCTGGCTGGCAGAAGCTGTGACTATAATGGAGTTGCTGAATATCAGAAACTGGAGCCATGGAGAAGAACCAGTCTCTACCAAACACGCTACTCAATGTAGTGAGTGAGAAGAATACCTGGCTTCTCCCTTCCACTTGTCCTCCAATCATTTACCAGGACTTCCCACTGTCTGAAGAGAGCTGGATAAAGTTTGCAAAAAGAGTCAGAATTGTTTCCTGTCACCATCAAACACAGAAAGAGAAGGGAGGAGAATGGATCTGAAAGGAAAGATGAACTGCACACCTGTTAAGATGTAAAACAAGGTATTATTATCAAAGATTTTTGTTTGCATTGAAATATAGAAACATAAAGAAATAAGAAACATTGAAAGCATTTATAACTCTTTTCATAGTAGTTTATATATCAATAGATTTGTGTATTATATGAATCCCCTGGATAATACAGACCTTATAATTTTACATTATTTTATAATACAGTTCCTTGTAGTGCTATATTATAAAGAGCTGGGGAAAATCATTACAAAATAAAAGCATTTGCACAGACATATAATTAGTTTGACTAGATGAAAGGGCAGGTTGCTATTGTGGAGTGATTAAATGAACAGGAGCATTAGATAAAGCATGAGACTATATAGGAGTTAGATTATGCACATTAAAAATTTCATCCTAACTGCAATGATAAACTATTAAATTGTTTTAAGCAGGGAAATGATATAATCATATTTTCACTTTAAAGAGACCAACTGTGGTCACTAAGTGGGAAATGTACTGTAAGAGTGAGTGCATAATGGCAATCTGAAAAGAGTCAGGAAGTCAACCATTCCAGGAAAGGATAATGAAATCTTGGACAAAGAATATATTAAAGAAATGAAGTGGAGGGACACTGTAGGATGGATACTGCCTAACTAAATATCTTTTACAGAACTTGTGAATGTGGGAGGTTTCATGGTGAAAGGAGCTCTGTATATGTGGTGGAATTTAGGATCTTAAAATAAAGAAATTATCTAGCAGTATCTGGATGGGCCCAATATAATCACAAGGTCCTTCTAAGAAAAAGGAGGAGAAAGCAGAGTCAGGGTCAGAGAAGGAGATGTGATGATGGAAGCAGAGGGCAAGTTTGGGAGAGAGAGGGAGAGACTTAAAATATTATATTGCTGGATTGAAGTTGTAGGGAGGGGTGACAAGACAAGGATTATAGGCAGCCTCTAGAAGCTGGAAAAGGCAAGGAAACAAATTCTCTTCTGAAGTCTTCAGAAGGAATACAGTCTTATCAACACCTTTATTTTAGACAGAAGTGTAAGAGAAAAAAAATCTGTGTTGTTTTAAGCCATTACATTTGTGGCAACTTGTTACCATGGCAATAAGAAACTAATATAGACCCTCAAAGGAACCTGGTATTGGTTGGAATACAGAGGAGGAAGGAGAGGAGACATGTTAAGAAAAAGACTTAGTGGCTAGTAATGGAGGTAGCATCTGTTTGAGGAGTGAAAGACTGGGGGAGAAATATTTTTAACAATTGAATGCATTGCATTTGAGATATTCATGATATGACCAAGTTTTGACATCAAGTGTGCTGCTGTCTCTGCAATTGTGGTGTTTCAAAGCGAAAATGATTCTGACTATATTAATGTTGAGATTATCATCCTATAGATAGAATTTAAACTCATGACGATAAATGAGATTCCTTATGAAGGAAGTAACGTGAGAAAAGGAGATCTACAATTGATCTCTAAGACATGTTAACTTTTACAAATTAGATAAAGAAGAGAGGGCTAGCATAGTATTAAGACTTAATCAGAAGGAAAGAAGGAAAAACGATATACAGTCTTGTGTTATGGAAACCAATATAAAAGAGCTTAAAGGGTAAAAAGATTAAATTGTGAAAATAGTATTAAAATATAGAGACAGTAAAATGAATATCCAACTCTTTGAGAAGGTTTACTATGAATGGAAACATATCACTTTATCTCCCTGGCTTATCTCACCTGAGGAAGATAAGAAAAATGGAAGGCAATGTAGGACCCAAAGAAAAATAAGATGGCCAGGGTTGCTCTGTTCCACCTTCCCTTTCTGTTGTGTAAATAAAATTAGGAATAGTGGGCCACCACTTTTGGTTTTTCACTTTTACATGCTTGGAAGTCTCTAGTGCTAGGGATAAAGGTGTCTTAGAAAAGTAATTCTAAATTATATGCTAAATCTGCTATAATAGAAAAAATCCCATGTGCTCATAAATGACTATGATTCTGAAAGGTAAGAAGTGGAATAAGACAAGTGTAATGTTTACTTTTAGTGTCAACTTGGCTGGGCCATGGGGCCCAGTTATTGGCCAAACATCCTTCTGGATGTTCAGGAAAGGTGTTGATGATATTAACCTTCAAGTGAGTGGGCTTTGAGTAAATAGATTATACTTCATAATATGGGCGGGCCTCATTCATTTTGTTGAAGGCTCTAATAAACCAAAGATTAACCTTTTCTGAAAAAACAAAACAAAAGAAAACAATTCTGCTAGCAGTTTTTAGACATGAACTGCAGCATCGGCTCTTCCTTGATCTCCAGCCCAACGGTCCACTGTGCAGATTTTAGACTTGCCAGCCCCCAGATTCATGTGAACCAGTTCCCTAAAATAAATCCCAGCCCCCTCTCTCTCTCTCTACACACACACACACACACACAAACACACACACACACACACGCATCCTATTTGTTTTGTTTCTCCGAGAACCCTGACAATGAATAGCAGGACAGGTGGAAAACAGACATATCTAAATATTGATGGAAGTGGAAACTTGCATGTGTAATTTGAAAAATTGTCCTCTCCAAGATTCATATTTCTCCCCATGATGGCACAGTCCTTCTGCTGGTACAATGGTTTTGAATTTCTGATATAAAAAAACTAATAGATTTTTGACTACCTATGAAGATAGTCATTTTCCATCCTACTGGAAAGAAAGAGAGAAAGAGTGACAGGTTGTTATCACTAGAGGTTTTTAAATATAAAGTACAAATGTTCCACATAGAATGCATGCACTAGATGAGTGGTTAAAACTCTTAGAATCTTGCAAGTCTGTGATTCTCATTAGAAAACAATGAGAAATCCTAGAAATGTCTATGTACTGGAACACTAAGTCAAATGTTTCAAAGGGATTTTTCTGATCATTTATACCTTCCTCATTTTCTATCCCATATCTAGTTCCCTTTTTGGTTTTTGATTCCCTTTTCATTATGTTTTTCGGTTATTCTTCCTCTGCATCTGTAGTTTAAATCTTTCTTTAAACTCTATAGGCTTCCTATGTCTAGATTTGCAGTGCATGCACTGGATCTACACATACACATGTGCGCACACACGCACACACACAGACCTGGAGTAGGCATAGAACAACCCACTGTTAAGGAAAAACTGTTCTTCCTCAGTGGCTCAATTTTCAATTTAATATTTTCTTTAACTTAAAATGACTTTTTAATACTCTTTTAAAGAGAAAAAAGATTAAGACATAGTTTATATTTTAAATCCAGCTTAACTTTATTTATCTTTCCTTAATTTCAATTTCCAGTTTAGTTGTATTCCTCAGTGTCATAGTATCATAAAATGTATAAATACATTTATTTGATTGCCTAAATTAAACTTAGCTTTTTCATAGTTTAACATAGTCCCTGTACTTCTATCAGACATGCTTATGTCTTTTGGTTTTTTTATCTTTTATAATCTAAAGACGTGTCACTCATGTCTGCAGTCATTAAAACCATGTTGATAAATTTGAATTATATTCAAGGAATCTTCATATCTTATTGAAATAATTGGTTAATCAGTTTTATTATTAAGTGGAACCAAATTTAATCCTTGTGTTTCAGGATGCTAACAGAGAATAAAGAAGTCATCATTCAGAAAGTGAACTATTTGTGGTAAAAATAAGACTTGCATTGGAATAATGGCCAGTATTTAAGTATTTCTGATCCCACTAGGTTTGTTGACTTTCTACATACACATCTATTTATTCTTGAGTAAATCTTTTTTCTAAAAGTCAGCATAATAAATAGAATTATATTTGATTATATAATTGGCCCTGTTTTCTTTTTATATTATAGTTTGCTATGTTGAATTTTTGTTAGGCTTGACAACCTTATTCAAGAATGAATTTAAGTCATTTTTCTGTAATTTACACCTTATTTAAAATTTATTTGATATATTACTCTACTATTTGTGAAAAACGATATATTCTCCATGAAATGCCTATATTCCTCAACATTGTAATTTGTGATAACCATTGATAAATTCAGCTACTACTCAGTATCCCTAAAGAGAAGATACTTATTCAGTGACCTAGATTTTTTTCCAATAATATTTTTAGACTACCTGATTGTGTCTTTTTAGTGTGTATTTGTTTGATTTTGTTTTTCTCTTTTACCGGCTTCTGCCAGATCTCTCAGGAGCTATTCAGCTTTTGAATTTAAGAGAAGTTGACATGAATGGCTCCTTCGGATGTCACTGTAATGAATTCTTGCAGTTGGAAATGTACTCAAATTGATGACTTGCATAGTGGATGCCCTGTACTTGTCTTATTTCAATGCCTACAAGTATATATTATTATATATTTTCTCCAATATTCATAAATTGATTTGGTGAATAATTATTCACCATAAAGTGAACAATTATTTATAAAACAAAACAAACTTGTTCAGTATAAATCTTTCATATATGAATTTGGTGAACTCTAACAAATATATAAGATGCAGGAAACAGAAGAAGCAGAGTTCTATAGGCGCATGATAACTTTTTATAAAACAATACGATTTAGATAGTTAATAAAACGGTGATAATAATTAGGCATAAAATGACACCTTAGCATGTCAAAATAATGACTAGGAGCTTATTCATTCTAAATATGTTATACCCATGAAGGCAGAATTAAAATTTGAATATGCATGCCTTTGTAATTTACCTATTTAATATTTCAAACTAAAGTTCACATTAAATATCCTCAAAGATAAAAAATTCTCATGTTAAAAATTTTACCCAAATCTGACATGATCAGACTAAAAAGCTTCTGCACAACCAAAGAAATAGTCATGAATGTAAACAGTAAACCTACAGAATGAGAGAAAATCTTTGCATGCTACACATCTGATAAGGGACTGATAACTAGAACCTACTTAGAACTCACGAAAATCAGCAAGGGAAAATCAAACAACCCTATCAAAAAGTGGGCAAATGACATGAACAGAAACTTTTC